>CM024692.1:19410615-20610615 GCA_014182735.1 Corymbia maculata | reverse complement strand
TTAAGTCGATTTAACCTGTTAAGAAAATGTTAACCATGAAATTCCTCTGGCGGGGATTAATCATTTTCTGTAACTTATCACGTCAATTTGTCCACTCTCCAAGCTATTTTTCCACTCGCCATTATTGGCATTGACGTCCATGGTCCAACGGTCCCGAAAGAGAAGAGGCCCTGTCAATTTTAGTCCCTTATCCCGTCTCCACAAATTTTGGGCCACTCGTGATTAAGGGCACATATGATAATTATTATATTTTTATTTCAAAATTATTATTTTTCCAGACTTATATATGGAACAGAAATCGTTTAGTAAAAAAATTTCATTTTTCTATTTATGAAATAGATTTTATTCTAGAAATGGATTTGGAATAGAAATCATAAATAAAAATATTTTTACTTTTCTATTCTTAGAATAAAAATCAAAAATTATTTTCTATTTTTTATTTCTTATCCGAAGAAATCTCTTCCTAACTCCTAGCCATCCACCCCTCTTCGTCGTCACCACCACCAGCAACCCCTCCCCAGGTCACCATTGGCTGCTAGCTTGCCGCCACTATCGTTGCCCCCTCCCCCATCGACTGCCCACCACCGCAGCCGCTACTATCGCCCCCTCCCCTCAACACCACCGTCACTCTCTCCCCCATCGCCGGTGGCCGCCATCGCCCCTCCCCCGACCATCACCACCCCCTTCCCCCCTCCAATCATTGGCCCCCACCATCGCCTCCCCTCATCGACGCCCGCCGCCATTCTTTGCCGCCACCCCTCCCCCACCGCCATCAATCATCAACCGCCATTGCTCCCTTCCCCATCATCGCCATTCAAAAGAGATAAATTTATGTTATTATGAAACGAGTTTCTATTTCAGAAATAAAAATTTTGTATCGTTATCAAACACATTTTTTGTTCAAAAACTCATCCAATAATAGAATAGAAATACCTTAAATTTATTTCTATTCTAGAAATTATATCATTCGTGCCCTAAGCAAGTACTTGTCATTTTCTTTTACCCTTTAAAAAAAATAGTAAAAGAGTAGAATTATTTAAGGTAGGGTAGACTATATTCCAAGCCAAAAGGACTGTAATCTTTCCATATCAACAAACTCCATAAGTATTGGTAGGTGTCGAAAAATTATTGATTGAAAAACGAAATGTGAATCTTTTTAAGGCAATTTGTTGATAACTTGCCAAAGCTTTGCAAACTACCGATTTTTCTACCAACTTACCAACTTTTATTTATACTTATACTAACTCTTATATGAAATTACTAACTGAAATGTAAACTTTTTGCCGATGAGATTCCTAACTAGTTTTGGATTGCTAACTCTTAATTGATTTGCTTTTTTTTTTTTGTTCCTATAAAATAGAAGCATATTGTGGAGAGCCGGCTACTAGAGGCCCATAAAACACCATGCAATTACCATGAATTAGTTAATTTTAGTCCTTTGGTTCGTATAGATGGCCCTAACCTAGAACAAGTTGTATGCAGTTAGTGAGATTCAAACAGGTGACCTCCAATTCCTGAGTTGAAAAGCCTCCATTGTGCCAATCCTTGAGGCGATTATTTAGCATTTCTTGACTATGCTTTAAGTTTACTGAATCTTTTTAGAACAACCGATCTTAGTTAAGGTTTCTTACCCAACTTTTCAATGGCTAAGTGATTTAATAGTTTTGAGTTACCAATTCTCATTTGAATTACTTATCAAATTCGTTTTTCTTTTAGTTACCAATTTACATTTAGCTTTCGTATTATGTCTTAAGTTCATTTAATTGATTTATTTACTTTTGTTCGATTAGTTATCAACTACTTCTGAGATATCAATCCTCATTTTAGTAAGTTGTCAACATTTTTATGTCTTTTTCTTTTATTACCAATTCTTTCATTGGATTACTTAGTCGAGAAAAAAGTTGGTCAATTGTTCTAATAAAGGTAGGTCATTTCACAAAATAGTAGATCAACTTAATGCGATGCTAAGAAAGATAAATGTATTCTAGTTAAATATAAGAGATGTATTCCTTTTCTTTTTTAGAGATAAGAGAAATCGTTAATTTAATAGAGACCATATAAACGTTAGAAACTAACTTTTTTTTTTTTTGTTCATACGTTAGAAACTAACTCAAATAAGTGTTAATAATGCATAAACTAGTTAATCAGTTAATCATATAATGGTAATAATTGTTAGTAAATAACTCAAATAGAAGTTGGTAAGCCAAAATTAATTAATAATCTAATCGGAAAAAAAGTCGATAAGCCACTCAAATAAAGATTGGTAAATTTACATAAAAATTGGTGAATTTCGAGCGAAGACAAGTAAAAGTTGTGAAAAATTTACAAAATTAATTTGCGAACAAAAATAAAGTTCGTGTTTTTATAAAGTTTCGAGCATGTTACCGACAAATCACTGGAAAATCAAGTGAGCCATACCAGCAGTTTTGTGCACTTCCCAATTCTTTCAGAAATCCATTGGAATAAAAAGAACTACGTATTAATTTTTTGCAGTGAATAAGAGTAAATACTTTGACTCTGGCAGTCAGGTGTAAAATTCATCAAATGCATCAACATTTTTTTTTTGGTAAGGATCAAATGCATCAACATTCTTAAGTTACAATTGCATAATGAGATGAATTAAGTGTTTCATTCGTCGAAACTCGTCATTGTCAATATTTGCTGTTCCGGGAGCCGATTGGGGTTAGCATTTTCCTGTTCGCTCGAAAGGATGAACATATTTGGTTGATATTGAGTATCTGACGAAAGGAGGAAAAAAGGAAATAAATAAAAATTTAAGGAGACACATGTTGATCAGAATCCTCTCAACTCAACATGAAGAAGATGAACAAACCAACTATGCAATCAAGCCCAGTGGAGTACGAGCAATCGAAAACAAAGGGAGGCTCCCACGATGAGGAGAGAGAGAGGTTCGTCAAATCACCACGAGAGATCATATCTCAACCTCATTTTCAAACCCACTGACACGGAGGATCATCATGTCTCAGATGATCCTATCAGTTACAATGGTCCAGGATGAACCTTGTCAGCGTGTAGATATAGATTATGATCCAATCATTAACTTTGACGACACATCTGTATACCATAAGCTTTATCACTTCATATCCGAAGTTCGAATGATGGAAATAAAAAAAATAGAGGTTTTGCCAGACCATAAACTGCTGAACAGAGAAGCTCACTATTGGTTCCTCAGTGCAACTTTGATATAATTTGTGGTATGCATTGAATAGTATTAGCCTCGGCCGTGATTTTATTGGAATAGCGCAGATAATTCTTGGTTAGAATGTCAGATTGCATACTGTACTGCTGGCCCGCATACTCAAGTTTGAGGCCAACTCATTTACAGTGTCGGCAGGAGAGAATACTTTGAGAAGATTCGGGATGATTGAGGTATTGGTATAATTAGAGTGGGCAAAAGAAGCTTGGTGGTTTTTGATTATTTTGAGGGTGGTATTGCATTCAAAATTATTTGTTTTGGTTTAGGTTAATTGATATATGATTCCGTGTCATTCCAGATTAGATTCATTGATGTACGAAGACGTTACCTAAAGAATCTCATGACCATGACTTATAGATATTGTCAGTATTACGCAACATCATTTGTTATCCTTACCCTGTCGTAAGCACGAAATGGTTACTTGAATTTTCTCCATACAGCCACAAAGAATTCCTCTTACAACTTATCAATCAATTTGGCAACAAACTCCTCGATGTTTCTATCAGAGCTTCCACCTTCACTGACTGCTTCTTTGGTTATTTTCCTCCACTTTCCTGCATTTTCTCTCATCTCCTTCCCTCTTTCCCCTTCCATTATCTCCTTGATGCAATTCTCTATATCTTCACTCCTCACAACACCTCTTTCATCAACAGGTGGCCTCAGCCCCATCTTCCACACATCCATTATGTACTTGGCATTCATGGGCTGGTCAGTCCATTGCGGGATCGCCAACATCGGCGCACCCAAAGCGAGCGCTTCCAAAGTTGAGTTCCAACCGCAATGTGTCAGAAAAAGCCCTAGTGCTTCATGTGCTAGGACTTCTAGTTGAGGACACCATGTCACAATTAGACCCTTTTGGGCTGTCTCTTTTGCATAGTCTTGTGGGAGTTTGTCTTCTTCAAATGACCGCACCACCCAGAGAAAATAACGGTTGCTTCTCTTAAGTCCCGTTGCGAGTTCTTGCATTTGGTCAATCTTTAGCTCTGCTACACTCCCAAAAGAGACATACACAACTGACCCTTTTGGCTTTGTGCTCAGCCATTTCATGGTGGTGTCGTGCTCTGGTTGGAAGATGTTGAGATCATATTCCCTGTCTTGTTCAAGCCTGTTGTCTAAATAGGTGGAAGGCACTGTTGGACCTATGGTCCTAAATGGCATGACCTTCATGAGCGAGTCCGCTAGCTGCCAGGTAAAACCAAAGTCATGGAATTTTTGCTAAATGCTCAAAAGATAAATTTGGATGACTCATGGATCAGAAGATGATAGCTAAGAGGGAGAGCTTGGGACTTAACTCCTGTCCTAATTAGGTGATTGATAATAGGAAAATATCTGCGCATCGTGTTCATTGATGAAATTTCAATCTTCACTAGCATGTCAAATCATGTTCGCTTCCCCAGCTAGACTACTCCAAGTCGTCTACCAATCGTATTTTCCACTTATCTTTCCGTGTGGTCCTTGGTCCTAGGTCATGTCTAATATCAACGATTATTTCTCCAAACAATTGTTCAATTCGACACATGCAAGATATACAGTAATACACATGCGGATAAAGTTATGTGTGTGTACTCCATGAAACCTCGTATATTGATTAGACCCCAATTTACCCTCTCAAAATAATTAGATAAGACTGAGAGAAGATTAAAACAAAGCTATTTGATTCACAAATGGTTTAGTTCCGTAGAGGTTTTAGGGCACTTACTTCTTGTTCCAGCTCATACACTGTGTTGCAAAGCACCCAGTCCACTTTGTCAAGATTGGAGAACTGACCGACAAGCATGCCAAGGTAAGCTGGGTATGACTTCGGATCAGACACATAAGTTGGCATGTCCTGAGGCTCAAGAGGAGGCATTCCAGGAATCAAAACCTGCTTCCTCACCGGGATCTCAAGCAGTCCCTTTTGGCAGTGGTAAAACACATTGTTTACACCACAAGACATGGTAAAGAAAGCAGCCCCAATCAGCCCATACTTTTGGGCCACATCAAGAGCCCAAGGCAAGAACGAGTTGTAGACGATGCAACTCGGTGGCCGGCCGCTGGAGATCAGCCTTTCGACCACTTCGCTCAGCGTCTCTGGACCGACCTTCCAGAAGCGCTCGATGTAGGCTTCGGGGCTGCTGGCAGCCTTGAAGCCGCCATCATCAAAGCCATCGGAGATAGTCTCGAGTGAAATCGAGGGGCGTGAGGACAATCCGTGGAGGGTCTTGGTCATGGACCTGGTGGTGACAAAAGTGACTCCGGCGCCTTTATGGATTAGGCGCTTGGAGAATTGGAGCATGGGGTTGATATGGCCTTGGGCTGGGAATGATAGAACTAGACAATTTGGCTTGTGGGATTTCCTTGAATCCTCCATTTTCTGTGGTTCTTTCGCATTTCAGTAGTGAAAAAAGCCTCTTCGTGGGCTTATATGCAGCGGGACAAACGTTAGGTAGTGCATGATTGATCCCTGCTAGTACTAGAGGGAGAAGAGAAAGTTATCGGTGGGGACTTCTGGGAATGATTTGACGTGGTCCAGGATCTATGAGTGGCCAAGAAAGACCCCTTCGTTTTGAAGTTTCTTTGAAGATTTGTTGGAGGATAAGGAACCCTAGGAGGCAAAAACCAAGCCGGGTGGTCCCGTCAATCGCAGTTCGAAAATTAGGTGACTCGCGACGGTACAATCCAATGGTCCCATCGGTGGGAGAATGGCAGCATGTAAAATTGCTAAAAGATGTCAACTTACATTGCGTGATAGACTTGTGTTATAAAAAGAGTTCTCCTTTGCATATCAACATAAAGAAGGGAAAAAAAATCATAAAAGAAATTACAAATAACCATGTTCGAAGGAAAGATGCGAAGATGAAGTTCTGAAATTTAGTTTCATGCGAACATGAGTTTGATAAGAGGTCAGACGCAGTGCGGTTCCGGCTCAAACAATGCTAATTGTACCGTGACACATGAGAATCCTTGTTTAGATAATATACGAATATGCATTGTACATACACAGCATTTGTGGATGACAGATTATTTAGGACCCTTTTGTTTGAGGAAAAATTATTTCCATAAAATTGCTTTTCAACTTTTTAGTGTTTTGATTACGCAAAACTAATTGATTTACAGAAAATGTTTTCCATAAACCGAAAACAAGTTTAATTTAGGGAAAAACGACTTCCCATTCTGACTAAAAAAGATATCACTTTTTGTAATCACCGAAAAGTGAAAACTCAGTATTTACCTTGAAAATGATTTTCATGAAATATATTTTTCTTTATAACAAAATTTTTAGAGAAATAAATGCACTATTAACTTTTGTTGGCGACTTCTCTCCTCGAGGTGACTCGTTGTTAGTTTGAACGAAGTACTAGAATCCCAAAGCATTTTGTCTCCTTGCCATCGTTTGAAAGAATACGATGAAAAAGTAGCTCATACCCGAGAGCACCTACTCCTGAGTCCGAAAAATTTTCAAGGCCAGTGATAATCTTTTCCTGAGGAAAACAGTGAACTGATAACGGCAGATTGCTTGCAACGGCAGATCGCCTGTAGAATTTGCCACTCCTTGAGTTTTCAGCCATAAATATTCAATGGCACATCTAAAGTGACGCCGCAATGAAATAATTTAAGTCATTCCAATGTTGAAACTTGTTAATGTCGAGATTTGCTGGTCCGACAGTAAATAAGGATCAGCATCTTGTCCTTTCGAAGGGAGAGGGTGAACGAAATTTGGCCAATTTACAAATATCGGGCAAAGAACGTAAAAGACAACAAATGTCCAGGAGGTAATCACGAGAGTAAACACGTGACCAGAATCCTCACAGAAAGGACATAACCAAACCAACCATTCAATCACAGTAGAAAGCAAATGGAAACGAGTTACACGTGAAGAGAGAGAGAGAGAGAGAGACTACGAAAGACCATATCGTCCCAACCTGATTTTCAGCGGAGGGCTGAAAATCATAACTAGTGGGATCCTGTCGTTACATGGATCTAGCATCAACATTGTCATCATGTATAAACAAATTAAGACCTGATTCATTACTCCGGGAAGATATCCATACATACAAGTGTTTGATAAGCTTCATTTAAGATTCAAAGTTTGAATGTTGAAACCACGAAAACAAAAACAAGAGGTTTTCCCAATTCACTGAACGGTGCAAAAATAGGAAATTGAGACTAATATCAATCTTGGCAAGCAAAAGATCAGCAAGAAAAGAATAGTCAGTTAACCATGAAACATGATCGGTTAACCACAAGTTGGGTGTGACAATTTATGCAGTAAACTGCATAGATTTATCTAAACAAATCATTATTTGTTAGATAAATCCCGAACATTGTGCTTTCGATGGATCAAAGCAAATCATGATTTGCGGACACAAAATAGATGATCAAAGCAAACCTTCCGGACAAAACAAGGAAGCACTGTTACACTTTCCATGTACACTAACTAGCACCATCTTCTTCCCCTCTAAACACCATCAGTAATTAAATGAAGGCAATTGTTGTCAGTTGACATAACAATACACTGGACATTATGCCTTGAGGTATCATATTGCATGAAATATTCCTAAACGCTTGAAACCCTCTTAGTAAATTAGGCATATTAAACATAATTAATTTGCTACCGTGATGAGGGGAAAAGAATATTGATATACACATCCCCTCCAAAATCAATTTTTCTGGGGAATCAAAACTGTAAACTCTGGTTCAGACTAAGTATAGAACTATGCTTTCAAATTAAAGAAATAATTAACAATGTTAAAGAGCTGGACATCCAATTCTGCCGTTAAGCTGATGGAAAAAAAAAATTAGTTTCAACTATATGAAATCCCCCCAGTTGTAATACAAAGAACTCAAATTCAGCAATTATACCTCACAACTGAATATTCTTCAAAGGTGAATTCACCTTCAAATCTTCGGTCAATTTTCGGTCACTCTGCATGAACAGAAAATACAGATTGTCAAAGTTCTGTAGTTACTTAAGTAGCCCCTCACAACCCCCCCCAAAAAACCTCTCTCGGGGTGATAAACCAATGCTCACTAGGGGATCTGAGTAGCATTAGAGATTTGATGTCGAAAATATAACTTAGGTACCGAGCAAGCAATCAGAAAAGCATCATACTAGCAAACTAAAACTTAAAATATTCGGTCCAAACTTAAACCGGTATTATTGTCTATTGTGCCAAAAATTTGAATATGTTTGTAGCACCAGATTGAGCTGGACCAAGAGCTGCTAAAAAGAGAATCACTATCTGAACCAGTCTGAACTTTTCAGATCAAATTCGGTAGGCAGATAGGAGTTTGACAGTTGAATGCAAATACATGTTCAAATGCTAAACAGAGAGTCACTATCATCAACTATATTCCTCAACGTTCACTAAATGCAAATGCACCATCAATTTGCAGACTGCTGCAAAGAATAATCAAGATTTCAATCTTTTGATGCATCTCACTATAAGCAAGAGCTCTGTGGTGTAAAAAAACCCACCAGTCAAAGTTCCATAAAAGTTAAAGCATAAATTTTAGGTGTATGGAGCATCAAGAATGTATGCACATGTACCTTAAGAAATAGTAAGAGCAATCCCCAGAGCCTTCACTGACAAAACATAAAGACAGCACATGAACCATTATAACATGCCACAACATCATCCCGCAACTCTTATGACTCCCACCTCGTCCAGTTTTGCGCTCTTATGCTGCAAAACATCAAACAATACAGTGGCCAGCTTGATAAGCACAAATAGACAAAGGACTTAAGGAATATCTGGAGGAAACTATCATGCAACCAGAGAAATACCGTAGCATTTGAAGATTCAGAAACGAAGAAGAAAATAGTCCCAAGTTTAGCACAGAATGTAATACCTTACTTTTCTTGTGTTTGTGCTCGTTAAGATCTTCATCTCCATCATGCTTCCTTTTCTGTTGATACGCAATGTACAGTCAAAATAAAATCCACTGAAATACTAACTGACTATTTCTCTTCTTTTTAAAGATTTTAAAGAATGGCTGGTTCTGGCTCTTTGGTTTTTCAGCTAAAAATCCGAATGTGACTCATCGGTGACTAGTCAAATAAAATAAGCCCATCCAAACAGGCTCCTGATTTCTGGCCTTGTCATGCCCTTAATTGATAAAAAAAGATATGATTGACAAAATCAAGGATAAAGGTCTCTAATTTTAAAATCCATCCAATCAAAAGTACACATAATTTTATTTTTAGGCTCACAAACGTATACATCAATCATCATTCAAAAAATTTCTTAGCATATATCAGTATAAAAAAAATGGCAATTATCCAGTTCCATCATAACCAGCTTTAGGTTTAAGTAAGAGCAGGAGGGAGGTAGAGACTAATTTGATATTCAAAAGTCACCTTTTCATGATGTTTTTTGGAGTTGTCGACTCCTGAATCATGTTGCCCAACCTTGTCCTTTTTCCTTTCCTTCTCTTTGTCTTTGCTCCGATCTTTATGACGATGCTTGTGCTTCTTATGCTCTCTATCCTTCTCCTTATCTCTATCTTTATGCTTTTTATGCTTTTTCTCCTTATCCTTTGATTCACTTCTTGATTTTCCTGAAATGGTCGGAATCCCCTTCTCCGTCTAACAAAGCAAATGTTTGATCAGCAAGCCAGCAATTACAGCATGCAAAGGCAGTAAATAGCTACAGAAAAGGAACAGCATGGGAAACCAGAGAAAACTTCGCAACAGGAACAGCATAAATCTTACTGCAGGTAAGTCAATGCGGGTGCTTTCCCTCAGATGGAATGCATCTCCAAGAGAATCCAGGTCAAAAGGTTGTATGCGGAAGTGAGAATCTCTCCCGTTTGATGTACTCTGAATGAGCTGATCCAACTGCATTCCCTCTCCTTTCCGAATTTCAGTATCTCCCACCAGATTATGAAGATAGTGGGTGTCAGAAAGTGACAATGGTAGGGATTTCTTGCAGAAAAATTCATGATGGGGCGACAGCTTAAAGTGATTTATGAGATCTACAGCACCAGTCAATTCTCTCGATCCTAAAAGATCAAACAGAAAGATCAGAGAAGCAAAATCCAACATGCACAAAGTGAACAAACGGTCAATACACATAAGTGCAAGCAAAAAGCAAAACTTCCCTGCAAAAAAAGGAGATGTGCACATTCATCATAATTAAAAAGACCGGATGATTAATACATAAGCATAGATCAGAAATTCAGAAAAGAAACAAAAATTGTGCTAATTCTGCAAAATATTCCACAAGAATGAAAGTGTAATTAAAAGTTACCTCTTCCTGCTCTCGTCCTATGTCAATACAACACTCAGACCAACACCAACATTTTCAGCAATTTCAGTAAAAAGTGCATGCAAAGCAAATTTATAAATCATTATTACCCTTAATATAAAGCATCGGATCACCATATAGTTTTTTCCCCTGATGGAGGATAATCAATAGGGACACTCTCCCCTCACACGAAGTGTTGAGTACATAATTAGTCCATCTCTCGAAGCAAAGAAAAGCACACAAGAAGCATAAGTTCATCCTCAGATCCTATCAACATCAGATGCAAATGATGAAGGAAGAAAATTAAATGAGGGCTTGTTTAATTAAGATCTAGCAAAAGCAAATAGCATTTTTCAGCTTTCCCGCCCAAACTTAATATATTACTTAAATTTGAAAAAATCATGAGCGAATTATATATGAATCTACGTGTTAATATTATTGTAATCTCAAGTTTCAACCATTTCGGGTTAAAAAATAAATAAATCATAGTGTATGAACTGCTAAATTAAGCAAAAAGTAAAAAGCAAAAGTAAATTCAGACGGATCCTAGACTTTTATTTGTTGATGGAAAGTGGTGCTGCTCAGTGTGTTTTGTCCTATGATCATGACATGTATTAAAAAAAAATAATCAGACAAACAAGATGCTTCTTAACAAAGATTCAATCCCATAACAACACAATACCTTTTCCAAAATTCTTGCTTTCAGGATCCATATCAATCTTTCATGGTGCAGCTAACCACAAATATGACTGCAATTTCAAACAAGAAATATTCTTACTCAGATGGCTTAAGAAAAAGCAGGAATTCATTAAAAATCAAGGCATAAAGAGATGCAAAACACATTGTTCCATTCCATAGACAGCACAAAGGCTACATAAAACATCAATTCAAGTGAGCCTGATATAACATCTACTATTGGCATCAAATAAGTAAACAGAATAGTCTTCACCGTAACAAACAGATACATTAAGCATCCAGGAACCATACCTTTGTAGGGAAAAAAAAATTGGATATTTCAGTCCTCTAGCAGTGCAAGTATGTGAAGCTCTAACATCCAGTTAATCAGACACCTAACAAATAGGCTATCTTCTACAAAACTGTGCATATTTTCTATCTATTAGCCTAGGGACACTGACTATCTTTTGAAAGCACAAAATGGCAAATGTAGGATATCCATCAAGAGACCATCTGACAGATTTCTATAACAGCAAAAAATATGAATTCAGGAACTGGGGTGGTAAAATGGTATAGAGCAAGTTAACTTATAACTGCTCCAATGATAGTAGAGTTTCAGCAATCTCCTCGAAAAGCTCAAATAACAAGATCATATAAAACAAATGCAAGATCTTGAAAGGCAGATGAAAAATGTTTTGCGTTAATTTTTTCATGATTATTCGTCATCCTAGTTTTAGGAAGGGATACCAACTACATCAGGCATACAATATAATTGCATCCATTGCTTCCCTCATCCCCCACCCAAAAAAAAAGGGAAAAAAGAAATCAATTCCTCCGAAGAAAGCCTTTGTCCAAATCCTCTTGAAAAGCTACCATTCATCAGCTTTCCATCTTAAGATAGCCAATCAACTTACTGAAAAGTTGAATTTAATTGTTAGCACTCCTTCAGGTAAAAATGTCCATTTTTTTTTTTTTTAAACTTATCTTCGAAGGACAGGTTCAAAAGTACCCTATACATGAAAGGACGGAAGTTCCGAACCATAATAGACAAGGCTTGGACATGATACAATGTCAAAAGACACCATAAAGCGAGTGACAAAGCAGTGCCCGTGGAGTTTCTGTTCAAGCATCACCTTGATGGGTAGTTCAGGGTTCATCATCGACCCCATTAACCTCAGCAGATTTCTAAGATTACGCCAAATACAGACCAAATATGCACATTAATTATGAGTTTAAAAACTGTCACCTTTACATCTCTCTTTTACTTTCCCTAAAAGGTGAAATATTTACATAAAAGGTGAAGTATGTACAAGAAGGAAGTTCATAATTTCGCTAATGCACAGATCACGTATTCATCAAACAAAATGATAAAAAGTGGGAGGTATGGAAAACCAAAAGTAAAGGGCACCACTTTCATTGAAATATGGAGGAAATGAAAACCAAGGGATGGGTCATTTTTGTTTCTCTTTGTGCAGATAAGATTTAAATATCCAACAAGAAGGACTAATTTAAGCACTACTTAAATGGCCTAGTAAAATCTGGAAGATTACAGATTTTATACAGAGATCAAATATTCAAACAGATTGTGATCCAATCATATGAAGCAGAGCAAAACTATAAACTACGGACAGACGCCTAGATCAATCAATGCATTGATTAATTAAAACATGTACAAATAAACCGAGATGATTAAGCAATATTGGGAAATTAAAGTACTTCCAGTTGTGCAAATGTTGCCGTATTAAGCCATGCTAGAAGATTTCAGAATTTCAAAATAAATTCCTGAGTTGATCTGAAATTATAAAAGCAAATATGAAATATTAAGTTGATCTTGAATTTTGAAAAGATAAATCAACATCAGTAGATACGGAGGATACTATAAACAACAAATTTCATATAATTACAAAAGTATGAAAAATAGTACCGGAATAGATTATGGAAAATAACTACCATAGTACGGACCAAACACACAAAACAGTAACAGGCATAACCTCAAGGTCCCATATGAACGTGCTCTTTGGTCTTTTAGCAAATACTTACTCTTAAACTGGATAAATTAAGTACACGTAGTTCCAGCAATCTAAGAATGTAAGAAATGCTGGGGAATTTATCAAACAGGAAGCACTATGACAATATAGAATAATAGCACTGACAGTACAAGACCGTCATTCATGACTAGCACAGCTCTTCTAATGATGTGGACATTAACTGAAAGATAATAAGGAGGGTAGAATATCTGATTATTGGGTGAAGTACAACGGGACTCTTATCAATTTTAGGATGCTTTCTCTTACCTATACAAGATTATTAGTGAGGGACAACAAGTACACCATTAATAACTGAGCTACACAAACCCACTAGGAGATAAGATAGTTCTATATAACTAACATGTTGTCAGCTCACTTACTAGCTGCTCTCTTTCTAAGGTATTGAATCGCTATATTGGCTCGTCGTCAATGATTCCGCATTCTCATATCGTGACATCACGAGTCAATGAGTTTCGTCATTGTCAGCCAACAAAGCATCATATGGACATTTCCTTATTTGTATATCTCCTTTTTTCAGCTTCAGCCAATTGGGGTTTTGGAGATGGACTGAAAAAACAGGTTCAGGCCTAATCAATGAACCCTAGATAAACCATTATAATGAAATTTCAATTGAGAGTTGTATAATTAGGCCTCGTGCTTAGCCGTCCTAAGTAACACCTGCTGCATCCAATTTGCTTATGAGGGTGGCCACATGCCGTAATAGATACATTTCTACTTTTGGTTTCCCTTTTTGGCTTGGGGAACTAGATCAGGAGGCAGACTCGAGGCAAACTAAAGGATAGACAACCAAATAAATTAACTCTAGATTACTTTGAACTCAAGATCCAAGTCTTATTTCGAATATAAGGCCCATGACAAATTTGTGCATTATTAACGATGCTATGGATGTTTTTAAAAAATAAAAATAAAAACAACTGAATAAGATTTGCATACTAGGGAGCCACCTCACCTTTTTAGATGCAATTTTATATTTCTCATTTCTACTTTTGGTTCTAGCTGACAGGTATGTGTGAGAGAGAGACTCAAAGCCGGATCTAAGCAATATACCAACAAGTAAATCATAGATGAAAACAATGGAAGAACATGCTTGATGATCCAATTTATTGATGACATCACATTCTTGGGCTTTAAGACTGATTTTGAGCATTGGATTAATGCTCTCAGTAGACAACAACCATAATGCACTGTACATGCATTTCAAGGAGCAAAGCTCAGCCAATCATGAACACATAACAAAGTGAAGATTAGACCTGCAGAAACACTAGTGTTGCTATCTATTCAATGTTTGAACATTTTAGGGATAGTTTTGAGCAAAGTCTCTTGAGTACTTAAGAAGAATTACTTGACGTATGGTGCCAACCATGTTGCAATATTGTGTAGCAAGCAACCCTTACAACAGCAATTATGTGTTTCCTTCCCATATGAAATGGCACACTATGAGAACGAAGAAAAGCAAATATTCACTGATAAACTCACCAATCAATTAATAACTCCCTGGAAAATCATAACTAAGCTGAAACTGCAATTATGGATCTAGACAAACATGACACTCTTGACATGTCCACAACTTAACGAGTTTCAAGGCAAAGATTAGGCAATATCGCAATTCAAACCTCATGCACATTCATGTATAAGGAAAGAATCTCCAACGAGCATTCTCAAACTCCAATCAGCAATGGCATTGAAGACCATTTACTGCCCAACAGACCCTTTTTGCCCAAGAAAACCCTCGCATCTAAAGCCTGAAGCAAGTCTGTAATTCCATAAGGATAAACAACTCGAAAAAGAATATGGATACCGCAAAGAGAAACTTTTTGCATAGAAACTCCAACGAGCATTCTCAAACTCCAATCAGCAATGGCATAGAAGACCATTAACTACCCAGCAGACCCTTTTTGCCCAAGAAAATCCTCACATCTAAAGCCTGAAGCCAGTCTGTAGTTCCATAAGGACAAAGACTCGAAAAAGAAAATGGACACCGCAAAGAGAAACTTTAAGAAATCAAAACCCAAGAATCGACTCCAGTAAAGTAAAAAAGTTCGTACCTTTAACAACAATCCGGGACGCCGTTTATTCTTCTACAGATCACAGTGTCAGGAAGAATTCAAAACCTCTCTCTCTCTCTCTCTCTCTCTCTCTCTCTCTCTCTCTCTCTACCCAGACCAAGTCTTTCAAACTGCTAAAAAGCTCTACACTGATTCGAATCCCTCCTCAAGACGGCTCGAACTCGATAATCAGCAACAGTAAGAAAGAGAAAAACGCAGACGGCTGCTCGAATTCAGCTCCGCCGGACGAATTGACAGGCAAACAGGAGGACGAATTCCGGATGTTCCATTGGGCTTTGTCTGAGTGAGCAAGAAGAGAGCTTGAGGATTCTCTCGCGCGGCGGGCAAGCGGCGGGCAAACGACCGGGAATTGGGACGTCACGAGGAGGTCTCCGATCAAGTCCGTGCGCGAGATGGGAAGAGTTCCGACGGGGCAAATGAATTGGAGAGACAAGATTTCGTTTTGTTGAGAGAGCGGGGGAAATTATTAGGGTTTCAAACGTTAGATTTTCTCGTCTTGGTCCCTCTCTGTCTCTCGTATGATGACCTCGTCACTTGGGTTGTGTTGATCTAGGATCTTGTCTTGGTCAAATAGTATATGATTGTTCTCGTTGCTTTTTGACGAACTTGCCCTCGATTTTTCACGTATATTGGTGGAATTTCGTCCCTGAAAATTAACAATTTTTGGATATTTGTTGATTTCAGTGACAACTTATAAGCTGACTAGTGACTACCGATCTCCGTGGTCATAGCCACCATTAGACCGCCATAGCTAGATGCCACAAGCCAATAGTGTGTCATCGTCTCTATTGCTATTCGTTTTCGTCAAAAGCGTCTGATTTGAAAATATGAAAATCGAAAGTAGAAAAATGAAGTTAATCACACCGATATATTATTCATTCAGAGAAGATAACTTGTGATTTTCTTGAAGCGATCTTAATGATAAAAATTCATGAGGTGATTTGGCATTAGCCATTGATAACATCTGAATCAATCTTCGAGGCTGACTTTCCCATTAAATGGTGTTATGATGCTCCCGCTAAATGGTGATTACTACCATGAAGAGTCAAATAGCATCGACCATAGTGGTGACATGTCATTCTTGACTATGTCGTAATTGTTAAGACAAATCGCTTCCCAATACGCAAAATGTTGGCAATATTGGCAATAGCAAAATGTCGTCGCCAAGCCAGCATATCACGAAAGTTTCAGATGATTGACCAAATTGGGGGACGAATTTAACCAGAACAGTCACAGATAAATATATCCTACATGGTCCCAAGTGAAAACAAAAGATGCGTATATTCTACACTAACTATGCTCTTTCGCCTCTTCACACTGACTAGAGCAGTTTAAAGTTACAGAACTCGTGAACATGATCTCTGAAATATCACTTCTGCAAGCTAGGAATATTGCACGACAGTAGGGAGCAGATGGCCACTCGCTCTGCATTCGTCCACCAGCACTTCTTGAGAATCTCTTGACCACATCAAGTCATTGGCGAATTGGGCAGATTTGAGCAATCAGTCCATACATTCCACGCAACCTAAATTCAACCTGATCCAAAGAACCCGATTCCATTGCGGTGCAGTTCTTCGCAATTTCTCTAGACAGCTTCGTATCGGCATCAGTGGCTATTAATGGTCATGATCCAAAAATCTATTGGTAAACTCCACATGGACGCTCGGAGGTCAAACTTCAGCTTCGTATCCACTGAAGAAAACCGCAACAAATGAAAAAGGGCCAGTTTAGGAAGAAATTCCACAAAGAAATGACAAGTCGACCGCATTTAATCACTCGCTCAAATGTGTCGCTGACCCATATCCATTAATCATCAGCTGCACCTACATTATGAGTGACAAGCAACTCGACTAGCTATACCTTTACCATCATTACCCTGTTCTTTACCATAGGCTACAAGAATCTACACGACATGGACCTCAAAAAAAATCGGCACCACGTCCACCTCCCAAATACATTCCAATGGACTACTTCAAACGGCATGTTGTTGGGACAATCATGCAGGTGTAAACTACATCCTATCTTCCGTAAGTATGACCAAGCTCAGTGACGGCACCATTCTGAGAAGAGCTGCAATCCGATTGTGTTTAAATGAAACCCCCAATCCAAACTAGTCGGCTCCATGGGATGCAGGGCAAGGTTTTTGAAGAAATTAACTTTTGTTAACCGCCTGCTGGTGCACCTGGCAGCCACAGGGCCATAACCAAAGAAACATTAAAAATATGCATAACGACGCATGATATTAATAAGATAAATCATCATTGGAATGTATAATCTGATACCTGTTCATCAGAAGAATAGGAGCTCCATATATTCAATGAAAATAGAACCATACTTTTGGAGCAACCTGCATGTTCAAATCAATCTCGAGTTATTTCCTCCAATTTTATTCATAATTGCCCTTCCTGCACATGTAAGACTGCTTGACATGCACAGGAAACCTGAATGTCAACTTTCTCATCTTAGCAAATTTAATCAACCTATCCAAGGACTTGGATTGATTAAATATTAATTGCAACAAGAAACATGCATATCTACTTTCTCTGTGGTAGTTAATTCACACAAAAGAGTACATAAATTACCTGTGACAGAGCCACTAAGGTTGGAGCAAACATGTTAGGCTACATCAGTTTGTTTTGTGAAAACCCACTTCATCCACAAAGAGAAGCAGTGCTTAGCAAGGTGCTCTGGCAAGTCTGGCTAAAAGACCATCACAGATCAGAACGTACAATTCAATTAGTGACCATCTCATCCAACTGCAGTAAAAAATTCCTGCAGCTTCTAGTGGTTAAGCCAAAAAAGCATAATCCTTTAAAAAGAGTGCAATATTGCAGCTTACATACCACTCATCAATCAGATGTTCCAATATACAAAAAGCATCTAGGTTTAAAAAAAATAATAGGATCAGTGTTTTTGTCAATTCTGAAATCTAAACAGGCCACACTGAGCTGGCTGAATAGCTGGGGATAAGCCTTGGCTTTAATGCTTTGGAAATTAGAGATTATAGATAGCTCCAGAAAAATCCAACTCATCCAATATCAAGTCAAAATCTTGTTCAAAGTCCTGGCTAAAAAAATATCCTCATAACATTACCCACCCATCAGTTTCTTCATGCATATGCTTTTAGTAGCAGTGATGAATAACTATAGTAATGGATCTGATAGGGCATTGACTCCCAAACAGGTGAAAATCAATGTAATGCTGATTATGACCTTTATGAAGTCAATGTTCAAATTATGACCTTTATGAAGTCGATGTTCAAAGGCAATCTGGCAAAAATAAATGTTCAAAAGGCATCTGGCCCAAAACAAAATGTTCACAAGGCAAAATCTCAAATGCAGAGCAACCTTGCAATGGACTGTTGATCATATGATGATGAGGCTGACAAAATTTTCTAACTTCTACTTCTTAAAAACGGTTTTACATATTTGGCTCTAGGGCTAAAAGAAAACCTTGAACCATAACCTAACAAAAAAGTCTGTTCTAATTTCTTTGAAATGAGGAGTCCAGCTTACGATGCTGAGACAGCCAATGGTTTTTCAGGTCGAACTAACTGGCTGCCCACACCAACAACGTGCATAGCAAAACAGAAAGCAAACATAACAAATACAGAAAAAGAAGGGCCAGATTAAATATGCTATCGCACTCACCATGGTCCATGGAGCGGAAAAACCGTCTGTGGAAAGCAGCCAACTTCTGGTCTGAGATTGCATGTCCTGCCCATCATCCCGCACAAAAAGATCATCATCATCACTGCCATCATCATTGAAGCCAACAGTCCTCCTCTTTTTCTTTCTCCTTTTCTCCTTCTTCTTTAAATGAATAGCACCTGGCGATTTACTGTCCAACTTAGATCGATTTTCTTCCTGTTTTATTCCATCATGATCCAGGATTGGATATGTACCAGATTTCCTAAAAGAAATCCCATTAATTATAAACAAAGACTCCCACGATTCCAAGGTCTGACATTCTTTGGAAAGTACATAATGATTAACCCAAGAGTAAAGTCCCAGCAGTTTCACCACATCAAGGGTTCGCATGCCAAGGCACCCCTCCAGGATTGCAGCAAAGCTGCTAGAACTGCTTGAGGTGTTGTTTATCTGCAACACTATATCTTGCACTTTTTCCTTTTCCTCCTGACACTCTTCATCTTGCATGAGGCGCAGAAGCTGGCGCCCTTGATTAACAACCATGTTTAACAGGAGTAACTGATCAATAGATGCAAAATCTTTGCACTTGGAGAGGACAATTTCTAACCAGCACAACGAGTTGCCAAGTCCCATATTTTCTACACGCAAGCTGAGAGATTTGCTAAGCAATTTCAGAAAAATGAGGAGTTCACTCTCTTGGAGAGAAATGAGGAGGTGGTTACATAGAGAGGAGAACGACGTGTCCATGAGAAAATCATCTACAGCTTCCCATACATCTCTTGAGTCATCCTTATACATCAAATCAATGAAAAGTTGAACAAAATATTTTGTGTCCAGAGACAAAATCTCACCATCTTTCAGTGACTCGGCAAACTCACTGGAAGACCAAAAATCAGGCACGTATTCAACAAAGTTATCAACTGTCCTCAAAACATCCAAATCAAGAAAGTAATGTGGCTTAGTGGCAACCATTGCAGGTGACTGACCATGCTTTCCCTTCCACTCAAGTTCCTCCCAACAAATATCACGATTGATGAAAGCAAACTGAGACAAGGCCTTTGCTCCTTTTTTATGATCTGATCCACCACCGGCATCAAAGTTAGAGAACCACTTTAATATACGCCTTGGATTTCCTGCATTGTCCGTCATAGATGTGAAAATCATATGCAACCAAACACCACTGAATATAAAATCTACCTAAACGTATTGCCAAATTACAGACTGGTATGCCAGATGACAAGCATTCGGCTCATCAGAAAATTGTGATAGCGAAAGGCCAGATTAATTATCTGCCAGAGAGCTTCAAGTTTTTTCTTTTTTTTTTTGATCTTTGCCAAAGTAGTGACCTTTTCTTCCTGGGATTACAAAAGACAGCTCTTTTCCCACACCACAGTGCCCAAAGCCGCTCATCAACATTTACCTTGAAAAAATTTCTCCAGCAAGTGGCTTCTCTTGGCTAGGATTGAGCCTGCCAAGCGCGGTCTCTTCTCGAATACCATTTGCAAGACTTGTGATGCCAACTCCACATTTACTGACTCAGATCTCAGCATGTTCCTGAATAGATCTCGCTGATCACGGGGAGACAGCGACGTCAACAGCGACACACTTTTGCACAGCCACAGTCGAGCCTCCGGTTTAGCTCCAGAAGACACGATTATCGACCAGACGACAGTTCCCAACTGATGCAAGAGAGCGATGATCGCCTCGGCAGAGGCACTATCTCCTTTATCATTAGCATTAGGTTTCGAAAGAAACAAATGTATCATGATGGCATCCCAACTTCGCGAAACTCCCTCGGCGCTTTGAAAATGCAAGGCGCTTTATCGAAACGCCCTCCTGCTTCGAGACAGCGAGCAAAGACTAAGAGGTATTGCCGTATCGGTGAAGTGATGCAGTTCAAACGAACAAAGCTCAATAACGTAACAGAGGCGCAATTCGAAGAAGAGCCCTAATCAAGCGCATTCCGGCTTATCGACGTTGGCGCGTACCGACGAGAGACCACTCAGAAAACGTGATGAATGGAAGAAACGCCCCTTTAATAGCATAGCCCGAAGCCGAAATACATAACAATCCATCAGAATTCAACAGCAGACATCGTCCCCAAAGATATAAAGTGATGGGGACGAACTGTAACTCTAAGGATGCGCCAAAGTGCATAGAAGAAGAGGAGGAGGAGGAGGAGGAGGAGGAGTACCCGATTGGGCGGAGCGGAGAGCGCACGACGGAGTCCGGCGACGGGGATGGGGATGAGTTCCAGGGTTTTCTTTCGTATTGCCGGGTTAATTGGCCGACTGGACCGCCTCTTTGAGCTTTTGTCCACTTTGGACAGTGGCCTCGGCTCGGTTCGCACGCAAACAACGTCGGTAAAAACATCAACACTGCTCACAAAAATTCATTTTAGCTTTTTTTTAAGTACCAAAATCCTCAAATTAATAGATAAATGATAAATTTACCTCAAATTAATATATTTTACTATCAACAATCCTAAATCCAATATCCTTATGTACGAAGACAATAAATTCAATCATTATAGTCGAACTTTATTATGACATTGTTTGAAGAACCTCAGATGATGTTGAAGTAAAGAATAGTCGGCAAGGGCATTCATTACTTGCTTTAATTGGTTTTTTCAAGCATTTATTGAAAAGGGCTTCGATAGGGTATTTATTCAGAAGTTTTCGTAACTCAATCATGTATGATAGAATCATCTAAAGAGTGGACCCTATCGGATTTCCAAGAAATTCTTCAATTTTTTTTGGAAGCAGATGATACTTCATCTCCTTTTCACATTTCATGAATAGTTGGGAATATCCAAAAAGGCATTTAGAGAATTAATCTGATTTATATTACGTTCTTTTGTATCCTAGATCTTCTTGATAGTACATTTATGACAAATATAATTTTCATTAATTTTCATTAAATTGAATTAATATTGTGAAAAATCACAAACTAGTACACCTATGACCAGCCGGAAGATAAAACCTCAAGCCAATATATCTCTCCATTGTCACAATTATCTAGTTTAGCAATTTGATTATAAAATTTAACAAAGACTAAGGTATACCGGTGTGGGGTTTTTTATGATGAAAAATTAATTTAAGTTAAATTTATCACAATTGTATCGATTTGGAATTTTTCGTTGTATTAATCCTTTTTTGCTAAACTTTCAATATATTTGATCTAATCCCTCTATTATTTCTAAATGTTCAATGCCATCTTAAAGACAATTCAAAATTTTTCATAATTACACTTTTGTTCGTATCCTAAAATATATTTTTCATTTCAATCCATTGTCTAAATTAGAAAAAAACATGCAATCGTTATTACTTTTTTTGCCTTTTTTTATCTTTATAGATGTATTTGTTTATTTAAGGGTATCGTATGCTGTTGCTTATGTTCTCATTACAATAGATAAATTAATATCATTCATAGATATTCTTATAAAAACACTTATTCATTAAATGATATTAATCTTTAAAGATACATTAGGTTGATATTCCTACTATTTTAGAATCTCATTTTTAAAACCTCATTTAGAACAATTATATTCTTGTTATTTTAAGAATACATTTTTTCATAAGCGTATAGAAGAATGATACATATCTATAGATCATTGTAATTAAAATAATATTTATTTAGCCCCTGCCTTTTTGAGTTAGATAAAAAAATTCTAAATTCACGTGATTTCTTAATTAATTATTTAAATTTGTAAGTTAAAAAATTTAAAAATACAAGAATATCAACCCTATAAGAATATAGATGAGGTTTTATTTTTACTATTGCAAAGATCATAAATTACGATTTTTTTAAATGGACTGCCGTAAGAAATAAAAATATTACATTTTTTTTATTTAGATAATGGATTGAAACGAAAATACACGAGCAATGATGTTTTTATAAATCACTTGTAAATAGTACCAAACGATAAAATTGAACAAAGTTCATGAATTAGTTTAAGCACTTAAGAATAGTTAAAAATCGCATAAAATAAATTAAAAGTGTAAAGAAACATTATACGTTGGACAAAACTGCATAAATTATTAATATCATTTTCGATTTCCTTTTTCATTCGGCAACTGTTAGCAATACAGATTTTTCGGATGGAGCCATAATCATTACTCGAGTTAAGCACGCTCGTCATAATTGCACCCCAGGATGCAAGTTGGAGTAAGATCGAGGTAATTTCTATATTAGACACAGATGAATCAAAATTTTCTAAGATTGGAAAGGTACTAAGAAAGTTAAATCCGTGATCAAGGGAGATAGAAACCAAACAAGAGGACGCCTTTGATAACTTGATTGACCATCTTGATAGCACACCAAACCATGATTAGCTCAAATCTGTCAAATGAAAAGGAGAAAACTTTCTTATATCAATTAGAAGCTCTCTTTGGTCTTCTAACCACCGTTGTTGGCCACTTTTGGTGGCTAGCCAAAGACGGCGAGCACCTTGTCATGGCCACGTAATCATGGGCAACACTACGCTGTGGTCTAAGAATTACATCGCAAAGAGTCGAATTGTCTTGTCTATTAAGAGAAATCAAGTCATAAAGAGTTAAATCATTGAAGGGGCACGTCTGATTGTATGCGCACCATCTTTGATTGGGGAAAGTTGATTAATATTGGCAAATCGAGTTGAGATTGCAATCCATTTGCACCTTGAAGAATAGGTGAAATTACCTAAAAAAAATCATGAACCTATTATAATTATGTCAATTTAGTATTAAATTTATCTTGTTAATTGAGTCATAAATATTTTACAATTATGTCAACTTGGTCTATCCAACTAGTTTTATCTAGTTAGCTCTGACATGGACACCAACCATTCCATATGGCTCTTTGGCACTAATGTAGACAATTTTTAATAATATTTTTCAATATTTTTATTTAATTTCTTTACTCTTTCCTTTCTTTCTTTTTCCCCTTCCTTCCTTCTTCCTCCAATTGGTCGTTGACGCCAAAGGCAAGGCTGGTGAGGTCACTCGCCAACCTCAAGTGAGGCTTAAGCTCACTAGATTTGGTGAGGTCACGCCTCAATCAGGTTGCATGCCAAGCTGTGAGTAGGGGTGTCAATGGGTCGAGTTGGGTTTTTATGTTATCCGACCCGACCCAATTGCAAAGGGTCACACTTTGACCCGACCCAACCCAAAATGCATTAGACTCGAACAAAAAAATTGGGTCAGGTTGGGTTGGGTCAGGTCAAAGTGTGACCCTTTGCTGCATGTACAGTGTGTGTATCAAATGACCTAGTGAGAGGAAATGCATAGAAAGTTTCATAGAAAATGGGAAACTCCATACAAAGGGCCTTTTCTTCTTGAGGTGCCGACATATGGAAAACACTTAGAGATTGAACAAACTCTTGAAATTCGATCACCCCATCGTGCTTCAAGTCGAACAAATGGAAAAACTGGAAAAATCTAGACCCGTTATGGAGGATGTTGAGGACGAGAAAAGCATTAAAAATTCATGATTAAGATGCTGACCCTATTTGTGAAGAGACTCTGCTTCTTTCTGCCCTTGAGTAAGGCAAGTTGAAGCTCCTCCTGCACTATCAAAACTCTGCTCAGAACTAAGAAGCCAAGTCAATCTACTCTGTCTATGTGAAGATTACCAAAACAGTCCTACTACAACACAACACATGCTGACTCGTTTTGACTCGACTCGACCCGTTTCGACCCGGCTCTAAATGATACCGGCTCCATACTTAAGTAAGATTTTGACCCGACCCGAAAATACCCTAAGTTTAAGGTTGGGTCGGGTCGAGCCAGGCCTTTTTGACACCCTTAGCCATGAGGGCTTGAGTCTTACCTGCCATCTTTTTGACACCCCTAGTTGTGAGGGCTTGAGCCTTGCCTACCATTGGTAAGGTCATTACCTTGCCTAGCCATGTGAGGCTTGCCCAAGCTTGGCAAGGACCTTTGCCAGGCCTACCTCTTGCTAGTCATTGAGTCGGAGGAAGAAGGAAGGGAAGAAAAAAGAAAGAAAAAAAACGACAAAACAGAAAATTAAATTAATTAATTAAAAATTATTAAAAATTATTCATGTGAAAACTGGTGGTGCTATATAGAATGGCCAATGTTCATGTCAGTGTCGACTGGTTAAAATTATTTGAAAAGGCTGAATTGACACAAATGTAAAAAATTTATAACTCAATTAATAATAAAAAGGGGGTTTAGGACCGAATTAGACCTTTTTGTGTAATTTTCTCTAATGGGAAGAAGCTTGTGATTGCCTTATTTAGCCATAATTTGTTGTTGTAACTTTTCTTGTTATTGTCAAGACATCGCTTTTGAACTATGATTATTTCAAAATTAGGCTAATTGCATCTCCCTAGACTGAAGACAGTAAATTCAAAATTTTATTCAAGAATATCTTAATTCATTTGGCATTGAGTGTACCGTCAAAATAGACCACAAGAGCGTTATTGTGTAGATTTTATACTCACTATAGAGTGTTTCAATTCAAGTTCCATGGAGACATCATCACTCTGCATCACCTGCAACCCATAGATGAAGGCGGGCGAGTGATTTCGTGAGTAAAATCTGATCTATATCACTTATATCCTACTAGAGCTCTTAAGTTGCATTTGATCGTCTGATTTTATAGTTAAGAAAAGACCATGCTGTAAGGTTTGTGCTGATGCTACTCTGGATGTGTTGGAGCATTCATAGGCGTAAGATGTCCTACTTTACAGTCAACTTCATCAGACTGAAACCGCAGATTGACTTGATGCTTTGCCTTGTTTGCCGCCGGAGCAAAACTCTCAGCAAATTACTAAGCACCATCGAGGCGGCCATCCTCCCGCAGAACTTGACATAGCCATTCACAGACTCCACCCAACTCAATCCACCCTTCTCAGCCACGAAAAAATGTCAACTATAGAAAGCCCCCATGTTTTCTAGCAACCCGGAAAACGTGTCCAACACTCTGGGTGCCGAGCTAATCGGTTTATCAAAGCTAACCTCAAGCAATGCTGAGTCAATTGAGTAAACATAAGTTTTCACAAACTAAATCGGCAACCTAAATACTACGCGCACCCCAAAAAGAAATGAAAAGTATGTTTGTGCAAATCGGAGCACCGGAAGAGAGGTGACTAGAATTGTGGATCGGCAAGGTCTGAGAAAGCCTTGCGAAGCATCAAAAGGCTCGACCTCTTGCTTCTTTTTCAAAGAGAGAGCAAGAGGATTTTGAAGGGAAATAGGTGAGGCAATGAAGTGTATACGCGTGCTTCTTTTCGAAGATGTGTAGAGCAATGCGACCTACGGTCTTCCTTGTCATCGATGATCAATTGAGCTGAACTGACTAGATGGGCAAAGCGGGAGGGAGACGAAGAGAGTAGAGCGGAGTCATGGAGGGCGGAGGCGTCAATTTGTCAGATGAGAGCTAGGGCTTCTTAGTTTCGAGATGGGAGGAACGGAGAGAGCGCGAAGAGCGAAGGGAGATTTTTAAACGGGTGGGTCCAGATTGACACGTGTCGCACAACGAGTGGACTGTAAGTTAAATGACATGGTACTACAGTTGCACCTAACATTTTCACTTCGTGATCCTCCATCAGTTTAGGGTCCGCAGTCAAGATCCACGGATGCGGTCTGCTTTTCCAACGTGCGGCTATCGACGGACGAGGTTGCGGCTCAGGAATCGATCGTGGGTATATGGTTGGACCACCAGCCCCCGCTTACATAGATTTGCCCCCTTTTTCCTCTTTAAAAAGTCAACCACGCCTCCCGAGTCCAAAATCATCTCAGAAAAGGACAAGACCGGACCACCAAGTCGAAGAGAGAGAAACGCAAAAGTCGAAGGAAGGGGGGGCGGAGACGTGCCGATCGCTCGAGGTCAACGACGCAACAACTGCTTTACTAAAAAGTCCAGTCTGTCTTTTCCTTCCACACTGTTGATTTCTCTCTCCGCTGGGTAGAATTTCCAAAGACCAACTCGCGGAACGGACAAAAAGGCTCCGAAACACCCGACCAGAAACCGAAGACCTTCTCATCTGATTGGCCTCTGATCATTCCGCGTTTCGCCAAAGATATAATTTTTTTCAGCGAAATCTGCCATCTTTCTCTGATCATCGTCTCGAAGCATGTCGGAAAGCGACGTCCCTTACTGGTACTCTCTCTCTCTGGTTGCAGTGCGTTAGTGGGCTCTTGGATGCTTTGCCCGGGTACTGGGCTTCGATACCGAAATGAATGTGGTCTCAGTGCTTTGTTTGTCTGTTTGATATATTCCCTTTCTTATCTGGGTCTTGGTTTTCTTAATGACTGATTTCGTGGTGATGTTGCTTCCGATGGCCGCTTCAATGTCGAGGACGATGATAGGATTTTGGATGGTTGCTGCATTCGTCGCGCGAGTTTGGGATAAGAACTTCGTGATAGGATTACATGGATCTTTCATTGTCTCCTTTCTCTGTTGCCATTCCCATTCAAAGATGTGTGGTGATCTGATCCAGTCTAATGCAACAAAGTCAAAGCTAACTCACTAAGCCTAAAAAGCGTCAGCTTTTTCTGATTGATCGATCTTACTAGGCCAAGTTTTGATCGATCTTAGTAGGCCAAGTTTGTATGACTGTCTTCGTTTTCGAAAAGATCCTGTTTTTTTGGGTCTTTGGAGTTGGGGAATGGAGGCATATGGAATGGTGCTCATGCATCGTTCTTTCACTGGCTTCTAATTGACCCATTTCCTTGTTCTCCTTTAAGGGAAAGAAAAAGGAAAGGAAGTGCTTTTTTACTGGTGAAATTATAGATTTGTCAGACCGTGCTTAGTGAAGAGAAAGATATTTTTGAGCTCCGGTAAGTTCAGTTAGCCATGTGTACGATTACTGGGATTTATGGCGATGTTATAAGTATAACTGATCACTGCAGTTGTACACGTCCGTTAACCTCCATCTCATTCATCCATGAAAATGTGGAGGCTCAGAGTTGAGGGACGACGTTTTGGCAAAGCAAAACAATCCCTCACAGAGCTTAGCAGTGACTAGCTACAGTTTCATTTGCCACAACATTCTCTATTATAAGTCCAAGTTTTTGCATCCTCAATTTTGGAATCAGGCTCCTGACTAAATCCTAGTTCCCTCTAGTTTCTTGACTGTTTTTGATGGTGGTTGTTTTAGGCACCCAAATTCTATTAGAATCTCATCTAATAACTCTTGCACGACCCTATTTCTTGACTAAATTGTGCTTTTAACCACCTTTTCTTTCAAATCCTGCACATTTCAATTACTTAAACATGTGCATACGTCAACATTTACTTTACACTGCAACTTCAGTTTCCCTGTAGTCAAAACTACTGTTGCTCATAGCTCATATACTTAACATTATCTTTGCTGGTAAAGCATTCAGATTTTCCAACTTGTGCCTCTAGTTGCATGGTTTCCCTTTTCTGGACTAGTACAGAACTGATGCAGTGACAAGATACCAAGACAAGGAGTTGCTAGAGGCTAGAGTGTCGAAATGGTCTTTTGCTGTATAATAACTCATTAGCATCGATTTGGTCACTCATGTATATCTACATGCATATATATATATATGTGTGTGTGTGTGTGTGTATTTAGTATTTTGTTATACTTATAATTCTATTGGCAGCATCCCAGTCGAGTGTTAATGTGCTCTGGTGCCCATTCTTGAGTAAAATTCATGTTCTTCCTTTGCCTTGCAGCTGTGGTTCCTGTGGATATCCTCTGAACTTGGCATCTTCCAATCAGATTACTGCTGGGGTGGGTTCAGAATATGATAAAGACTTGAAGAAAGGTTTTGCTACCTTTCTTTCGGTTGATCTGAGCAGATTCACCCAGGTGGATGAAGTTACATGTTTTCCAGTTTATTGGGGTCGTAACCACTTGAAGACAAAACTTCTCTGCCGTAAGTGTGGTGCCCACATTGGGTATGGTTATAGGGAGTCACCAGTTCTTTGTGGTTTTCGCTCGCCCAACTCATCTAGATCTTCTTACAATAAGTTCACAGTGAAGATTCTAGCTATACAGCCTTCGGGGAACAGCTAATTCTTTGACAATAGATGCTTTAGAAAGTTAGTCTAACCTTCACTGAGCAAGTTTCAGATGATTGCTTTACCCATATAGCCATACTTCATTTGGTTGTGGAGTTGAAATCACATTGGCAGCTCAGTACAAGAATACTGACTATTCATCCTAACAACTCGATATCTTCTTTGCCCTTTTAAAGTGTCATTCGTTTTAGAACATTCTTAATTCTCATTATCAGTTCTTCAAATCACTTTGTTGCTTACCCGTCTCTGTAGAGTCTTTTTATTCCTATATCTGGCTGCAAGAAATATGCCAGTTGCAACCAAAGGTGCAAATCGGTAAATTCTCTTTGCCGACTGTTGCTTGAGAACTATCTATTTCCGCTAGCTGCTGGTTATCTGTTTTCAGCAATTTTTCTACGACTGCAATGTTTGTAATGGTGGATGGTGGCGTGAGATCTCCTTCACAAGAGTGGTTCTGGATTCGCCAGCTCTTTCAGCTGTCTCACGGATGCAACTGCTTTTCACATTGGAGGTTTCCAAAACTTCACTAACCATGCCAAGCGTGTTGCAATTTGGAGAAATACTTTGTGGTTCTAACCGAAGCTAGTCGTCAATAGTCAAAGTTGAGGCTTGTAAAGTCATAGAGTAGAGAGCTCAAATTGATCAATAAAATGGAATATATAGTGTTCACGGTGCTTTTGTGAGAGACAGTATCGCTGTAATTCGAAAGTTTATGTTCCTTGTAAAAGCAGTTATTTCTTGATCTGTCCTGCTTAATATACTCATTCTAACACTCGAGAGTTTCACCTTGCACTGCTTTAGTATAGTTTTCTGGTGCTGCATTTTTTATGCTGCTTCTCCTTAATTCAGGCAACTCTTGTATCGCAACTCACAAGGAGGGTCAATTAGTTTAAATTGGGACTTACCAACCAGCATGATGGTTTGGTGTTTTCTTTGGGATCTTGCAGAAAATAGTATGGTGCCTATCTGGAAATAGAGACACTGAACTCGAACTGGTTACTGCAGCGGCAACTGCCTAGGATTTGGTGAACCCTCAGAAGTGATTTCTAAGCTCTTCAGTGTTTGGGATTGAAGATCTTTTGCTTCTGTCTAAAGAAAGGAAAAGAAACCAATTGTGGCTGGTTTTGTTGGGCTGTTGCCCATCTCATTAATGGAGTTGCTGGTCGCAGGTCCTGGTTGCTCCGATGTCAACCATCATGTGCTATGCAATTTCATAAGCCATTAACGTTTCAGATAATCAGCATAAAATATTCCTTGTGGTGAGGGCCTCTCCTGGCATGGAGGCCTATTAGCTCAGTTGGTTAGAGCGTCGTGCTAATAACGCGAAGGTCGCAGGTTTGAGACCTGCATGGGCCAAATATATCCGATCTCTTTTAGCTGTTTGTTTATTCCCTTTTAGTTGAGTTTTGAGCTATTTATTATTATGTAACTCTTTTCTTTTTCAAATTTTCTTGTTAACTAGGGAGATATATAATAATCTTGACGTGGTGATATATCTGTACAATCACTGGCTTTCTGTGTTCTCGTTCAGCTATTGCGGAGATAAATCTGGTGGGCTATCGAGACCAATTGGCTATATGCAGATTTTCAATAACCACAAGACATACGTCAAGAACAGATACCGCATAGAATAACCCTTGGTGCAGAATTTATTTGGCAAGTTTTCATCGCGTGATGCTAATACGTATTTATAAGAAATTTCAAATATTTTGGCGATAACAAATTTGCGGGCACGCACTTGTGACCTAATGTAATGGAAATCCTAATTAAAATGCATTAGGTTTGGTGATGGGGTGTTGATTCAGGACAACGTCAAAATGCGAGGATTGGTGTATTCTCATTGTCATCGTTGGATGACCAACCTAGCAATTCCCCAGACGCAAACTAACTTGGATTAGTTATGTTCCAGATGCAAACTTAACATATTCATTATTTTACATTGTCAACAACCCCCATTACGTTGTCATTGTCATGACCGGATGCTAACTATGATATCTATGTTGCCATTACCCACTAATCCGTATCCGGTATGAGTATAGATGAGACTGATTCCATCTCTTGAGTAGCGTGAGAAAGAGTTCGAAACATACAAGCTCATTAGTACTTAAATCAAGGTTCGCTAATATGATAGACTTCACAAAATATATGTTAGATTATGATTGATCCATGGATAGATAAACTTAGCTTTTTTTTGCTCTCTTTATTTTCACTGAGGATGACTTTGAGTCACGTTTAGTACTGATTAAGACGACTAAATGGGACAAGGTTAATTGAATCATAGGAGAGAAAAAAGAAATTGAATTGGCCCAACACCAGTAAATCTTTACTCGGTGCAGCAAGGTTACTCTACCATATGGAATGGACTCGAAACCTAATTTTGACAACAATTGTCATTGATGGCAGGATTAGGTGTTGGAGATTTAGCAGTCATAGAACTATTCAGAGCACTTTAAACCCCCACAAAGAATATGATTTTCTTCCAGCAATTGACTAGAACAGCAGGAGGTCCCATTTCGAGAAACTTTTGCTGAGTTAGTACTATCCTTAGTGGGACATTATTGTTTTAACCAAGATTTTTGTTTATTAATTGGTGGGCTTAATTTTGTAAGTTGCATGCCACATTTAATGGCATTAAAACCTATTAGCTGTGTGTGTATATATATATATCTCTACTCCAGCGCAAGCATTAAAAAAAGGAAAAGGAGAAAAAAAGTTGGGGGAAGTTTAATTAGTTATTAAAGAGGAAGGGGAGAATAAAAAAAAAAGAAAAAGAAGAAGAAATTTGCTTTTCTTAGAAGCCAAAGAAAAACAACTGGAAAGTAATTTGTTTTTTTTTATTATCCCCAAAAAAGACAGCCACTATGAGGTTGTCCCATATATGACCCCTCAAAAAACCATGGCCCCCCCCCTCTCTCTCTTCATGACTTTGGACTTACTTTGACTCCTGCACAGTGCCATCACTGTAGCAACTGTCCTCTCTCCTCTATGTGCAGTTAGGGTTGGTAGTAGTGTGGTAGTTTTGGTCCCGCAAAGAAAGTCATCCCCCCATGCCCTTTTCTTCAATCCCATCCCACCCGTGAAATCACATCAACGATTCAAATCGCATAAAGAATCGAAAAGGGTTCGTTTTTTTTCTCTCCTCAAATTTCTCTCTCGAACCCCCATTTCCTTCGCTTCCTTCCTGGCAATGCTTCGGTGAGTCTCTGGGGTCTAGATCTACGATACAGGACGCTGCCCGTACGTGCTTTTTCTTTTCGTACCCGCATTGCGTGCGCGAGTGGTTTGTACGGCTAGATTTGGGTTCCAAGAACGCTGATTTCTTGGCTGAAGATGCGGTGCATTGACTCGGCATTGTGGGTTTTGTTTTCCAGGGCTAAATAGGCAAGTGGGTTTGGGGCTGTTTCTGCAATGGAGAGTTCGCAGTCGGCGAATCGTTTTCGAAGAATTCCGCGCCAGTCTAACAACTGCGCCACCTCTGCTCATCTTAAGTTGGACCCATTGGTTAGTTTTTTTCTGTTTCTTGATCATTGTGCATATTGAAGTGTTGGCTGTCAGAAGTTTTTGTGTTCGCATTGCAACTTCCATGGTATGCCTAAGAAAGAACTCCGGAAAAGAGGAAAAATAGTTCACGTAGATGGGTTGTGGTTAAGAGATGTTGCCCATGACTTGCTGGTTTAGACACACTTGTTGCCACTTTGCAGTTTTAATGGGAATGGCCAGTTCTGCTACTGTTAACTATTCTTATTTCACTTGCGAAGTGTAGTTGGCAGAACTCCTATTGTGAAATCCTATTGAAAGGTATCACAAGATGTCCTATTGTAAAGCGTCATGTCCCTGGATACTGCCGAAAGTATTTTGATTGGCTGGTAGCTTGCTCTTCCTGAGAATGCTTTTGCAAAGAGTTCTCACAAAAGGGTTTCCCACAAAATTATCATCACTTGACGAATAAATGGAGCCTTCTCTAGGATGATATGTGGTGAATTGAACGACATCAGGACGAAAATTCTTTCTTAAAAATGGTCTGCTTATCTAAATGGGAAAAGGTCGTGTCCATTATTTGGACTATCAAGGAAGCATGCAAGTATTCACTTAGTCGCTTTGATCCTTGAATCTTTGTTTGATTATGCAAAAACAACCTGTTTGAATCTGGCTAGATGCCATTAAACCTTTCAATTATTTGGATATCTTCAATCTCAGTCTTTCATTTTCTACTTAGTAATTTTTCTCCTGCATGCGTGGTGCACGGCCCCTGAACTATAATCAACTATTTGTTGGAATTATCTTTTGAATGTTCTGTAAATTTGTGATAGATGTCTCTCTTTTATAACCTATAACAAACTGGCTGCTAGTCTTGTCCTTTTCTTGTCGTTTATGGATGCCTGTCGCTTTTCTCGAGAATTGCCTGGAGTTCACATCTGTTAGAGTCTTTCAGGCTTCCCTACTGTCTACATTTGGCTGAAAACATTTATTTTGATTGTTGAATGTCCACATCAACTTTTCATCTTCTCATCAGTGAGCCATTCATGTGCAGTGAGTTTTAGCTGGTTTCATCCTTCTCAATTTCAGAAGGAGATGACTAGTTGACAGATTGCCACTGTACCGATCTCAGTTGTTTGATGGAACTGAAATCATTTTTTCTGTCTGAAGGCCTATCAAAGTTGTCATTTTCTGCCATCATAAGTATTTAAAATTTGCTTACATGGAATAATTGGTGCTGAATGGTAAATACTTGATCCAGAGAATTTGAGGACTTTTTTAACAAATTCTTCTCATTTATCTCAGCTTGATGAAAATCTGGAGCAATGTCCGCATTTAAATGAACTTGTCCATTGCTACAGAACTGACTGGGTTAAAGATGATAGCAAGTATGGGCACTATGAAAGTGTCAGTCCAGTTCATCTTCAAAATCAAGTATTTGAAGGACCTGACACTGATTTTGAGACAGGTAATATTAGCGCAGGCATATGGGTCACATTTTGGAAAACCAAAACTAAATTTTGGTGGAAACGAAAGAAAAGTAGTTTAACATATGGTTACATCTTAAAGATCAATTCTGGTTTTGGTGGGTCTGTTTGATAAATGCAATGGAGGAATGTATTAATCAACTTGCTAAGGTTGTGTGGCCTCCTACAGTTCTGGCCTGTGTTAAGTGGCTTTTCATGGTGAGGAAACTCAACGCTTTGACTCTCTGAATCCCTCCTATCAATTTGTCTTTAAATAGCGGCATTATATATGTCATGGTAATGTAGAATAGACTTTAATTATTTATCCTATTTAATGGAGAAGGACTTTCTCATCAATGGTTTTCTTCCTGTCACTTAACATCATTGATTTATTTACAAATTTCCTTTTCATTGATCTATAGAGATGCGTCTTGCCAGTGCCAGGCAAGCAAAGGCAGATGACACTACTGATGATGACGTCCCTAGTACTTCGGGAAGGCAATTTACAGAGGCTACATCTTCTGACTCTAAGGTTGCACTTTTGTAGGCTTGCTTACTGAGTTTATGCTTTCATATATCTTTAAGCAAGTTATTTTTCCTCTCATATAGTAATAGTGATTACCATACACATTACAAGAAGTATTTTTTAGACTGCAAAATGCTGTAGACTGGTCTGTTTACTTATTAGTCACAATGAATTTGATTGATCTTATATTTTCCTCTGATCTACCTTGTGTTTTGATTAAACGTTTTAAAGTTCTTGGTTTTAGTAGCACATGCTTCCATACAGTTCAATCTTTTTATTTTACCTTAGTTAGTGACAAGGTTTAGTTGTATTATGTATGTGCATACAGCATGTTGGTCTATCTCCACTGCCTGCTTATGAACCAGCATTTGATTGGCAAAATGAGAGATCAATGATATATGGCCAGAGGATTCCGGATTCTCATATCTCACAGCACGGCAGGTTATCTACAAGCATTGAAGATTTTCACCATCCTTTCACATTTCACATTTCTGTTTTCAATTTAATTTGCCATTCTTTTGTTCCATTTCTCATCCATATCCTTTTCCTTTGGTTTCCAGTGGATTGAAGATCTCAGTGAAAGTGTTATCTCTCTCATTTCAAGCAGGGTTAGTCGGTAAGTGTCAGACTGCAGTTTGGCTTTATGTTTAATTGCTGCTTTCTAAATTCTTAATGTACCTCAGTGTTTTCCTAATGAGTAATGCTCTTCTTGTCTGGGAATCTTTTCCCACAAACCATTTCAATAGAGCCATTTCATGGTACAATATGCCTGTACAATAGAGAGAGGAGAGAAAAGTTGTCAGAAGATTTTTATTTTCGAGTGCTACCAACTGAGATACAGGATGTAAGTAAATCAGTTTTCCTTTTGTTTTCCTATTATCTAGCTTAGTTCGATGATTGACATCCTTCCACTAATGAAGTTGTGTTTGGATATCTTTATCAGAGCAAACTGTCAATTGAGCCACGTGGAATCTTCTATTTGGATGCGCCATCAGCATCAGTTTGTTTGTTAATCCAGCTGGAGAAACCTGCCACTGAAGAAGGCGGAGTTACTTCATCCGTTTATTCTCGCAAGGAGCCTGTATGTGTTTTTACATTTTAATATTTCTTCTATGATTCAACATCCGGCAGTGATGGATGAACGATCCTTTCACACTTTTGATTAATTTTTTTTTAAAGAATTTGGATAGTGCAGTAGCCTCTTACTACCTAACAACCTCCTTTTGTTATAAAGAGATCCAAATGTTGCCGTGCTTATTTAGAAGTATAATCTGATTGTTTGGTTTCTCACTTGCATGTTTCTGTATAATTTATTCTTCTAGGCAAATGTTATTTTAGATTCCATCAAGGCCTCCCTTTTTAAACTGTGAACCTTTGAAATTACTTGATACCAAATCCATGAAAACCTTTGCTTTGTGTCCCTTCAAGCAACTAGATTTACCTGAGCATTTCCCTATACTGGCATCATAAAAGAAGAAATGAAGACAGGTTCTTAGTACCTTTTTTTTTATCAATGTTGTAAATATTAAAACTTGTGGACTGAGTTATGGTAGAATGAATTTGATTACTTGCGAATTATACCACACTTGCACCTACCTTCTGCTAACCTTCATGCATGAGCTGAGATATGCTGTTTCCTGTGACTTGAAGACTGACCTGTATAATGCAATGAACGGCCTTACCCTTGCAGCAAGACTTTTCCTCAAATATTAACTTGTAAAGGAAAAATAGATCACACCAAGCAGATTATCCATTTCAATTTTCTTGTCTGATGTTTGAAGGAATTTGAAATGTGAGAGGTTGAAGTGAAGTCACTCAAAGTCAGCTTAATATATGTGATTAACTCATTGTAGTTCTTGGGAGCTACTTGTTTCTGAATGATCCACCCTTGTAGATAGTCTTGTAATTGAGTCCACATCCTTGCTGGTCTTTTGCTAACTACCTTTAGGTGATAAAAAAAAGGGTCCATTGCATATTTTGTTGTTAATATGTTGAGTTTTATGGGTGTACAGAAAATGAAAAAGCAGGAACAAAATGTTGCATTCTACTACCTCCTTTGTCAAAACCATGAAGCTGCCTGTATTGGACACATTAAATGGCTGGATAGCAGGGAAACGGTGTGTTAGTTGATTTCTATATGGACAGGAACTGGATATTAGAAAAGGCCAATTTCAAACTCTGCCATTAACTAGATTGTATTCTCACCCATACGTGTAAATCTTCTCAATGACCTGTTTGAAAGGCTTCTTTTGATCCCTCATAATTTGTTCCATAGGGAGGTTGCACTTGTTGGTGTTTTAAGTAAAATATCAGTTAGTCGTTAAAAAGAATCCTTTGAATCAGGTGTTTTGCTATCTAAATTATATTTGCAGGTGCACTTGACTGAGAGAGAGAGGCAGAAATTGCAGGTGTGGTCCCGAATCATGCCACACAGAGAGTCCTTCGCCTGGGCTATTGTTCCATTATTTGATAACACCATTGGTGCAGCTTCTGGTGGTTCTGCTTCTCCTAGTAGCCCTCTTGCTCCTAGCATTTCTGGGTCCAACTCCCATGATGGTGGAGTGGAACCTGTTTCAAAGATAAAGCTGGGTTATTCGAGTGGAAGCTCAGTTGTAGTTGAAATATCAAACTTAAACAAAGTTAAAGAAAGCTACACTGAGGACTCACTTCAGGTACAGCATGAGTGTGTTTGGTAGATCAATCATTTTCCCTTTGTGTTTGCTTATATTTCTATTGGAACCATGGGCTTATTTTATTTGTCCATGCACACACATGCACGCGCGTGCGCGCACATCCCTTGGACGGTTCATATATTGTTTCTCCAAACTAAGACAATAAAGAAAAGAATGTCATTCTCCTAAATAAGCAACCTGTTAGCCCTTAATAATGCTTAGGAACTTAAAAAAGAAAAAAAGAATGATTAATTATTTACTTTGTTAATTTAACTTGTGTCATCTTTCTGTCAAATCCTTTCAGTATAGGTTGTGAAATTGATGTACTTTTTGTTAGGCTTTTGATGTGTCCCTTCTATTAATTATCACCACCATAAAAAACTAGTAGATACTGTAGTACTCTTTTGTTGCCCAAACTCAGGGAACTGTTGAAGTACTGATGCAGTTAAAAAAACTCCAACTTGAATGATTGTGAAGGATGTGGTATTTCAGATTAACATATTTAATGTTGCATTGCCCCAATTTTTTTGGGAATGACTCAGTAAATTGAGATTAATTCAGTAGAAAATTAAGTTTGACTTTTATAATCTTAATATCCAGCGTCTCTTGGCAAGATGGATGGCCTTGTTATGTTTTCATTACATGAGAAGCATTTTAGTAAATTTGTGTTAGTATTTACTTTCTATCTGAAAGTTCTGTTAGAGTTGCTTGGTTCAGAAAACAGGCTCTTCTGTGCGATTTCAAATTAATTCTGCTGAAGGCATTGCCTGATGAAGAAGAAATTTTCAGATCTAGCTCTCATTTTATTCTGTGGGTGGCGTTGGGGGAAGGGTTTGATTTCCCAATAAATTAGTTCTATTGCACCTTGGAAGTTTTGGAGATGTGACAATCATCTGGCAATGGTTTTAAGATGTTGAAGGGGCAGGTCTTATTTGGATTCTCTTTGAAACCTAGTTCAAGGGTAGAATGGCATATATGATACTGAGAGAATTTTTTTTTTAATGAGTGCAAGTATTTATCCCACTTATATTGTTGTTTGTCTGCGTTTCCTTTATTTTGTAGGATCCAAAGCGTAAGGTTCATAAACCTGTGGGAGGTGTTTTGAAACTTGAAATTGAAAAACACCAGACTGGTCATGTGGATTTGGAGAATCTATCAGAAAATGGTAGCATGACCAATGATTCTGTTGATCCGGGCGATACCATTACTGCTTCTACTTTTTCAAAATGTCCCAGTAATGGTTCTGATGGGATCCAAAGTAGCAATATCAAACGGCATTCCTTTGATGGAAAAGAAGCCTCAGACAATAGATTGAACAGCCAAGGAAATTCAGATTTCAATGCTGATGATGTAAGTAATATAGCCCATCATTCTTTCAGTGAGGACATTATTATGGCTAGTGAAGGAAATGAAAATAGCCACATGATTTTATAATTGTTAGTTTTAGGAATCAACCCCTGAAGTAATTCTTTTGTATGTGCATAAATGCACGTATTTGTATGAAAATTGGATTTGCCATGACTCCATGGACCAATTAATAGTTGGGTTGCAGGAAGTATTAATCGAGTATTTATATTTCTCTGACAATTGATTTGATTGCATAACTTCAACGGGCTCAGTGTTAGAGCTCACTCTGCCATTTGGCACCTAATATTTTTGATAAGCTAAAAATCAGTATTATTTTAAAGCTTCCGTACAAACAGAAGCATCAAAGAGCAGAGCCTTAAAGGCAGGTTCAGGAAAATATTCAAAATAACAGAGCATTGGTGTCTACAGATGAGTTAGTGGATGGTCTCAAATGAGCTGTTAGAAAAAGGAAAATGCAGGAATTCACTAGGATTAGAGTGACAAAAAAATGACAGAATGTGCTTGCGTTAGAATGTTCCACTAATATTTCCAGGACCACATTGTGTGCTTGTTCAAGGGTTATTGATGTGGCTTGCATTGTCTTGTGTATTCTCCATTGATCCCCTTTCATTGTGCTCAGATGAACTGTTGTTTTTATGCAGCAGCAGAATTGAATGCTCCCTAGTATAGCTGGGATGGTTGACATATAATAAAGATTTCAGCTGGAATAAATCACTTGAACTACTTATGTTGTGAAGGTTTTTTGTACTGAGCTTGCAACTCCTTTTTTATTTTTTAACTTCTTTCACCTCTAGTAGAGAAAATATTTAAAGCAAGAAGAAACAAGAAATTTTTGGAGGCTTGAGTGGGTTGGGAAGGGGGGGTCCTTTAAGAAAAAGGAAGTTGGTCAGACCAAATCTAAGTTGTGCTTTTGTTTTGTGGGTTCAGTCTACACTTTTGTTTTTGGTGAGTAATTGCACTTTTGCTATCCTGCTGATTGTAGATGATTACGTGCCCATGCAAGCTACCTACTAGCATTTTCATCTTGAAGATATAATCACTGATGTTCAAGCACTTTCTTTTGTATGCGCTTCATGAGAATGTTGATTATTTTCCAGTTCCAAGCCTTCGACTTCCGCACCACCACAAGGAATGAGCCTTTCCTGCAGCTTTTTCATTCTCTGTATGTATATCCCCTAACAGTGGCTTTGAGTCGGAAGAGGAACTTGTTTATGCGGGTTGAACTTAGAAAGGATGATGCTGATGTGCGTAGACAGCCTCTGGAGGTAAATCAAGGGCAACATAGTGTCAGTTTTTACGTTCTCGTTGATAATACTCTTTCTTATTAATGATCTATACAGAGTCGGCACCCCTCTAGTGCCTATGGCTGGAATTATCTATTTCCCTATGAATATCTTTTCTCAACTTTACGAATTATCTCATAGGCACTGTATCCAAGGGAGCCAGGTGTATCACTACAGAAGGGGGTCCACACCCAAGTTGCTGTTGGAGCCAGGGCAGCTTGCTATCATGACGAAGTTAAACTTATTCTTCCTGCCATTTGGACCCCGCTTCATCACCTATTATTCACTTTCTTCCACATTGATCTTCAAACAAAGCTTGAAGCTCCAAAGCCGGTAATCTTCCCTTTTATTTGTTCATTCCTTTCGCTGAACGATCTCTTATTGTGCTTAAATTGTACTTCGGTTTCTCAACCTTCTTATGCTCCATACCTAATATTACCTGGCTACTTCTATTTCCTCATGTTCATTGCATTAATGTAATCTTTCTTTTCCCATTTAATTGATTTTCCAGGTGGTTATTGGTTATGCAGCACTTCCACTATCTACACATGCTCAGTAAGTACATGCAGTTGACCCTGTGTTCTGTTCCTTATGCTTACAAATGGAGATATCGGTTCAACTGTTGTACATGTATTTGACCCTTTCTTCAACCTTTGTTGGAGTTCATCATGATGCGCATGATGCGCATGTAAAAACCAGTGTCAATGCCTTATGTCATGGTTGAGTATTTACAAAAGGTTCTTTACCTGAAACATGATATAATGGCACGATTATTCTGCTAATTAAGGAGCTTGTTTACATCTGTTTATCTTTATTATCTGTGTAGTTGAATCTTGCTGTCTTAATTTACAGTCCTTTTCTGTATATAAGTGGTTACCCTAGACCTTTAACAGGTGTGGTATTATTCAGGTTGCGATCTGAAATTTCTTTGCCAATCATAAGAGAGCTAGTTCCACATTATCTTCAGGATGCTGGAAAGGTACAAGTTGTGTCAGTCAGCACAATAACACCTGTACTATTTGTTGTTTTCCATTTCAATAATGCCTTAATATTATTATCTAATAATATGAGTGACTTTAGAGATGTTCTTGATCTAGGATATCTCTCGTTTGACAGGAGTCTTTACATACTTTAGACTAAGCTAAATTTCTTTTTCCAATCTGGCTGGTCTATGCTGTTCCATCGTAGTTGCTTTTGAGTTTCCTGCATTGTCAATGTCTCAACTTTTAGTTAATATTAATTTTCTCCTTTGGGTTGAACTGGAGCAAGTCACATGTCTTTATTGATGGCACTTGCGAGCAGATTTATGTCTGGTGATGAAGTTCTTTGTGAAATTTAACCACTCATACCGCTGCCTCGTTTCTATCCTGGGGTATCCTGAAACTGAGAGGCTTCTTTGAAAACCATTAGATCTATTAGTCTATAGAGCACAATGATTACTGCTAAGGAGTTTTTTTGAAATTTATTGTTGAATTTCTTGTAGAAGAACAGATGTGATTTAGCTAATAGGATGTTTTGCTTTCCTTGCATTAAATTCATTAATAAAGAAATGTGCCTCTCTTTTGCAGGAGAGGTTGGACTACTTGGAAGATGGGAAAAACGTGTTTAGATTGCGCTTAAGACTCTGCTCATCTTTGTACCCTATTAATGAGCGAGTTAGGGATTTTTTTCTTGAATATGATAGACACACACTGCGGACAAGCCCACCCTGGGGTTCCGAACTTCTGGAGGTACTATTTTAAAAGATTCTATCTTTCAATGAGCATTTGGCCTCTTGATTATGCCTAAAATGTCTGTCGCGAGTGTGAATGGGCCCCTGACTTCAGCATTATTTAGTCCTGTTTTCCTTTTGAAAGAAATTTCAATGTATCTCTGCAGATTTTCTTCTAAATTGCTGTGGATGATGATTGTTAGGACTTTTCCCATTTTAATTTCATTGCAAATGTTCTTTTGCAGGCTATTAACAGTCTAAAGAATGTGGATTCTACTGCTTTACTCCAGTTCCTTCACCCAATCTTGAATATGCTACTACATCTTATAGGCAATGGTGGAGAAACCCTTCAGGTTTTTAAATAAATCCACTCTCTGATTTTTCTCTTTGTTCTTTCAAGGAAGAAGACATTCACTGGAAAAAGCATAGATATATCGTAGAATGACAGATCTTTTAAGATCAAGTGGACCATTTGAAGCAGAAGAAGTATAATAGGAGCTGTAGAAACGAGTCTTTGTAAAGGAACTACTCAAATGGGTTCTCACTTTTTCGCCAATTGCCTTAGTGTTTCTTCTTCTTCTTCTTCTTCTTTTTTATTGGCCAGCCTTGGGGCTTTTTGTCTATTCTTTAATGACAAGCTGTATCATGATTGACTAGGGCATAATGCATATAGGTTGATGTTCATTCTATTTTCACTTGGTTCTTATGGTTTGCAACCTCATATTTTGCTTGTCATGTTCAGGTCGCGGCTTTCAGAGCTGTGGTGAATATTCTGACTAGGTCTGCTTTTCACTTTTAATGCTTAATGTATTGAATATTACACACCTTTTGCTCATGCTGAACATGAAATTTAAATTTTTTATTTCTGAAAATTGTTGATGATGACATGCTTGTCTCTAAAGGGAGTTTCGGTAAATGCTGGATGTGGATTTATTGCCATGTGAAAGAGGAATTAAGAAATAGATGTATATGCTAAAAAGCGACCCCTTTCTTGTATATCAAACTGCCTTTTCATCTTTACAAGTAATTCATTTTCTTGGAATATAGTATATGCTTTTTAAACTGTTGTGGTCACATCTGACTCCTTGGCATTTGATAACATGTGGAATTTTGTACCATAGGGCACAACAGGAGTCTGCAGACGACAACGAAAGAAATCGTTTTCTTGTTAACTACGTTGATTATGCATTTGATGACTTTGGGGGACGTCAGCCACCAGTTTATCCTGGTCTCTCTGCTGTTTGGGGGAGCTTAGCTCGAAGTAAGGTAAAAGCTTGCTGGTCATCTATTTTGGCTGTTAAAATACAAGCGCAGTATGATGGGTTATACTTAGTTTTTGGGTACCATATATGTATGATGTGTTGATTTTTAGTTATCTCTTCAATTCACCATTCAGTGTCTGCTAGTTAGTGTACAATACCTTTTGCAAGTGCAAAAACGTGCTGCATGGATGCTTCATCATTCCTGCAGGACGTTAATGTACAGCTGATACTATGCTACTGCCATATTTATTTGATCCCTTTGTTCAGGCTAAAGGCTACCGTGTCGGACCGGTCTATGATGACGTATTGGCGATGGCTTGGTTTTTCCTTGAACTAATTGTCAAGTCAATGGCCTTGGAGCAGACTCGAAATTTCTATCACGTTCTTTCACTAGGTAGGTTTTAAAGTGTCAAAACATCCTCTTTGCATTGTCATTAAATATGAGTATGTCTGAAGAGAAAAAGTCTATTTTTATGTCAAAAATCTCAGGAAGAAATTTATTATTGTCTGATGCTTGCTTAAAAGGTTTATGCTAAGGTTTTCTCTGCTTCTATTTTCACAACAATTGCAATAATAATTTTAGGTCAGTAAACATGTGTCTTATTCAAATAGTGCAATCATTTTACCATCCAATTTGCATTCTGAATCATTGTATGATCCTTAAGTAGTCTTATCCTCCTCTATTTTGCAGGTGAAGATATTCCACCTATGCAGCTGAAAGAAGGTGTGTTTAAATGCATATTGCAGTTGTACGATTGCCTTCTAACGGAAGTCCATGAGCGTTGTAAAAAGGGATTAAGCTTGGCAAAGCGGTTGAATAGTAGCTTGGCCTTCTTCTGTTATGATCTCTTGTCGGTGATTGAACCACGCCAAGTTTTTGAACTGGTACGCTTTTCCTTCCCATTTAATGTATGATTATCTCTAATGGCATTTAGTAGTTCGGATTTGTCTCTTTTTTGTTTGAGGGATCCTGACTTACAGAAAAAATGTGTGCTTTATTCATATTAAACTGGATTTCTACATCTTATGAATGGATAGCTTATGCTGAAGTGATTAACTTAGCAAGAACTTCACATATGGCTTGGAGTAATATAGATATGTTTTTCGTGTCAATTACAGTTCCATGTTCAGTTGTATTCTTACTTCTCATTCATCTGCTACAGGTGTCCTTGTACCTGGACAAATTTTCTGGAGTATGTCCATCAATTCTTCATGATTGCAAGCTCACATTCTTACAGATTATATGTGACCATGATCTTTTCGTGGAAATGCCTGGAAGAGACCCTTCAGACAGGTAACTGTATGAGTTCCAGAAATGAGATTTGCCTCATCTAACTCTGCAAATGCAACTTAAATTGCACATCAACTCGCACCCACCACTTCGGATCCTCTGCATGGGTAATCTAATTTGTTGGAAAATGTGGTGGAGCAGTTCACAAGCTGGTACTACCTGATAGCCTTAGGATAACATATACTTTTGGGAGATCTCTTCGTTGCCTTTGAGCAATCATCAATTCCCAGTCTTGGTCTATGAAGTTTTACAAGTTTTTCTTGAAAAACTAGTCCTTGTAACTGCTTCATACTTTCTTTCCTGGACTCAACATATTGTAACTTACACTGTGCATACTGTTGGTCTTAGTCTCCTTGCATTCTCCAGAAATATGTTGGATGCAGAAGATCTTATCTACATGTACATGCTGCAGGAACTACCTTTCATCTGTCCTGATACAAGAAATTTTCCTCAGCTGGGATCATGATGATTTGTCTCAGCGTGCAAAGGTTGGGTGCTGTGCTAATAATTTGTACCAAAAAATGCTTAAATTTGAGTTGGTTTCTGATTATATTTTCATCTATTTGCTATTATAGTTGGCATAGTTGGCAAACATGCTTGTTTCTTCTGTATGTTGACCTTTATCGTACATTTCTGCAGGCAGCTAGAATATTAGTCATCCTCCTATGCAAGCATGAGTTTGATGCTCGATACCAGAAGCCTGAAGATAAACTCTACATTGCACAGCTATATTTCCCACTCATTGGACAGGTAGCTTTCCTGCCAAGATGCCAGACTGTTTATTACTTTGTGCTTTCCTCTGAATTGTAATTCAGTTTTCAATTTCAGCTGCTTTCTTTTAGAATATTACAGGACGAATTTGTTACAATGCCCAGCTTTTAGGGATTCTTCTCGTACACCTTAAAATATCATATTTAGTATCATTTGCTGCATTTCTCCCTTGTTAGAATGCATAAAATCAAACACGGGCCAGTTGAAAGATCAATTCTGTTCTTTTACAAGTGAAGTTTCTGCTTTTCTGATTGTCTTGTGATAATGAACAAGTAGGTCATACCTTCTTCTGATCCAGATAATTTATAATTTTAATTTTTGAGAAATTGAAATATGAGAGAACTGTCTGTGTATTAATTTGCTTAGGAAGCTGTACTTCTTCACTGGGTCTGGAGATTGTAGAGTCTGTAGGTGCTATGACTAAAGATGCAGAGTTTTATATTTCACCATCTTTAGCAGATTAATGTTAGTTACTGAGGTGGTTACACGGGATTTTGACACTTATTTGTTGACGCATCTGAACAGGAAGATTACATAATTGCTTAAGCTTTATGCATCGGGTTGAAAGTGTTAACCTTGATTATAACATCTCTGATCCTGAAAGATGTTCAAAAAGAATATAGAAGCTTAAAGTTAATTAACTATATGTAATGATGTTTGGTTTTTGTCATGGCAGGGTCTATGTTTAAGGTTTGTCTTTGCTGCCAATAAATTACTTTTCACCCCAGTCATTACTTTAAAATTGGGCAGTCATTGTGACTATTTTGTGGTTGTACCTTTCAGGGCTTAAAAGGAAATTGGTAGTTGCAAATGCAACCCCCCGATCTGGGGTGTTGGTTACAATACCGCCTCTATCATTGTACCAATTCCCCCATCATTTTATTGTCTCTATCCATAATAAGTGTACTGGCAATTGCGTGCATATTGAAGCTACTTCATGTCCCTGGTGTGACGACTATATGGATGATAGACTTAAATTTGTCCAGTGAAAGCAATTTTACTTCTTCAGATCTTTTGGTCCTCTCCAATTTTGTTTACTTTAATGACATGTGGGCAAAGGATTCATACTACATAAACAAATCTAGCATAGTAAAAGCAACTTGGGGGGTAAGCTAGTTGCTCGCTTTGAAGTTCCTAGCATTTTCATGGTCTCAAATTGCAGTGTTAATCTTTATCTGTTTCTCTAAGTTCTGAAAGTTTCAAATTTGAATTTATTGCAGATCTTAGATGAAATGCCTGTCTTTTACAATCTGAATGCTGTGGAGAAGCGTGAAGTTCTGATTGTTATTTTGCAAATTGTGCGCAACCTAGATGATGCGTCACTTGTCAAGGCATGGCAGCAAAGCATTGCTCGGACCCGACTATTTTTCAAACTCCTGGAAGAGTGCCTTACTCTCTTTGAGGTTCGAGCCCATTTTAAATATTTCGATTTCTCTGGCTTGACTTCTGATTAGGTCATTTTTGTAACGGGAATATCAGTTTTAGATTAGTTGTATTCTTTGTATTGGAATTCTTAAGACTTGTCTGGTTTGATGCTGACCAGTGACTGAGGAATTTGCTTCATTTCTTTATTCTTTTTCATTTATGAGTAAATTCATTGGAGGCATTTAGTTCTTTTAGTGGATCAATAGACGGCAAGTCAAATTCCTCAGTGTATAGAGTTGCTTTATGAGACATAATTATAATAGTTCTTTATCAGCTAGGTGCTTGATGAGAATTCTGCTTTTGGTTTGTCAATTCTTTGGGGAATTATCATTTGTTGTGAATCTTCCTTACAGTTGACTGATAAAAATGCTCAACTCATGGCTCTTTTCTCCTTTGCTGTTAGAATTTTCCCATTTCAATGACCATAAATCGACTGTTTGTCCTTGCAGCATGGAAGTGAGATTTACTTGGATGACTGAGTAGTCTGAGCGCTTTCTTCCTTGCTCAGAATAGTAATTGCATTTTACATGATTTTGCAGCATAGAAAACCTTCTGATGGCATGCTCCTTGGCTCCAGTTCTCGCAGCCCTGCCGGGGATGGACCTGTCTCCCCAAAGTACTCTGAGAGACTTTCTCCTGCGATTAACACATATCTTTCAGAGGCATCAAGACAAGAAGTTAGGGTAAGTGAATTCTTGTAAAGCATTTAATTTGAGAGTAAGGTAAATATGTTTTTGTCTGCTGTAGTAATTCCTGATCTCAGAGGCCATCCTGGTGATTATTCTCTTTAATACTGGAAGCCATCCTTGTGAATATTGGTTTCCACTCAAAGGCTCTAAAGTTCTGCTGCAACATCTATATGCAGCCTCAGGGAACACCTGAGAATGGTTATCTATGGCAAAGAGTGAACTCCCAGTTGAGCTCCCCAAGTCAGCCATATTCTTTGAGAGAAGCCCTAGCTCAGGCTCAGTCTTCAAGGATTGGTGCTTCAGCCCAAGCTCTTAGAGAATCCTTGCACCCAATATTGAGGCAAAAACTGGTATAGTGTTTACAGTATTCACTATGCTGCTGCTCTTTTGTTTCTTATTTGAAGAAGTTTGCATCTTTTGATATCTCACTTAATGAAGACAGCTTATAATCTTGGCATTTACTACAGGAGCTTTGGGAAGAGAATTTAAGTGCTGCTGTCAGTCTTCAAGTTCTTGAAATAACTGAGAAATTTTTCACAATGGCATCAACTCATAGCATTGCAACGGACTATGGGAAACTTGATTGCATAACTGCTATATTTATGAATTTCTTCTCCCGAAATCAACCACTGGAGTTTTGGAAAGCTTTATTACCTGTCTTCAGCAGTGTCTTTGATCTTCATGGAGCTACCCTTATATCCAGGGAGAATGATCGATTCCTAAAACAAGTTGCTTTTCATCTGCTGCGGCTAGCAGTTTTCAGGAATGACAGTATTCGGAAACGGGCTGTTGTTGGGCTTCAGATACTTGTTAAGGTAAGCTCTCTAGACTTAATATCATACTCTTCTCCGCCAGCTAGTACAACCAGATTATTGATGGTATGCATTTCATAATCAATTTGCAGAGTTCTTTCTATCACTTAATGCAATCTGCAAGGTTAAGGGTCATGCTGACAATTACAATATCAGAGTTGATGTCTGAGGTGCAAGTCACTCAGATGAAATCTGATGGTACGCTTGAGGAGAGTGGTGAGGCACGGCGACTTAGAAAATCTTTGGAGGAAATGGCAAATGAAGGCAAGAGCCCTAACATATTGAGGGAATGTGGTCTTTCTGAAAATACTCTCATCTCAATTCCAGAAAGAATGACAGAAAACCGGTGGTCCTGGTTGGAGGCCAAATATCTCTCTGATTGCCTTCTTTTGGCACTAGATGCAAGCCTTGAGCATGCTCTTTTGGTAAGTTATGATTGCATGTGTGGTAGCATATTTGTGTTATGACTTATGAGTGAGGTGATCACCATGTATACTGGTACCGTTCATCAGATTGGATCAATTACAAACAGTAGGAATAGTTCTGTTGAGTGACCATTTTGGTTGAGAACAGTGGGTTGTGTTATAGTTAAAGTTGTTGGCTGTACTGCATCTGATCCAGTGAGCTTGCTGACCATAGACATCTTGGCCTTATCATTAATTACATGCTAATAATATTTGGGCTTGTGTTAAGTTAGCCTTTCTCTGATTTTTGTCATTCAGGGACCTTTGATGAATATGGATAGATATGCTGCTGCAGAGAGTTATCACAAACTTGCTATGGCTTTTGCTCCTGTCCCGGATCTTCACATTATGTGGTTGTTGCACTTGTGCGATGCACACCAGGAGATGCAGTCTTGGGCTGAAGCTGCACAATGTGCTGTGGCTGTAGCTGGTGTTGTAATGCAGGTACATACTTTTTGTCACTAAGCTGATTAGAGAACCTGCTGTGAATAGCAAGAGAGAAGGAGGAAGAGAGAAGAAATAGAGAGGAGAAGAGGAGAGAAAGAAAAAGATCGTAAAAGCCAAAAAGGGGCTCTAGGTTTCTATGTGTCAGAAGCCTACACCCATTGTGATATATTTATATTAAATATAAATTGCATATGACCAGAATGCCCTTACTATGTAAAAGGAAATAAAACTAAGAAAATAAAAAAATAATCTATCAAAACAACATAACACTTTTAAACTATTAAATATAGTCACATACAACTCTTTTTTTAGCAAATGTACCCTTTTAAGGTTGATAGTTGGATTCTGTATGCTGTCACAGAAAAGGTTCCTCGATACAATCGCATTTTGCTGGCTCTCCAAGGAAGAATTGTCATTTATAAATAGAAGATCCAATGTACTCTTCTTATTGTATGTTATGAAGGACCTAGGTTATGCTTTAATGAAGCCAAATACTTGTATCCGTATTGAAACAAAGACACAGGGTTTAAACAATTTCTACTCTTAATGGACAAGAGATATCATTTTCCTCAACCAAAGTCTTCTTTTCTGATTTGTGACGTATCTAGAGTTTACCTCTCTGTACTTCTCTACAAAGACTGCTCAAACTGCTTGTTGTCTGAGATCTATTTATAGGGGAAATTTAGTTCAACTAGTTATTGCTGATTGATTAGAAGAATATTTTCTATCAGATATTCATGCATTCCTATATCTTTTCTTATTGCAGGCCCTTGTAGCTAGAAATGATGGTGTCTGGAGTAAAGACCATGTGACGGCACTACGTAAAATTTGCCCAATGGTCAGCAGTGAGATTAGCTGTGAGGCATCTGCTGCAGAGGTTGAGGGGTATGGTGCTTCAAAACTCACAGTAGACTCTGCTGTGAAATATCTGCAGCTTGCAAACAAGCTTTTCTCTCAAGCTGAGCTTTATCATTTCTGCGCAAGCATTCTGGAACTCGTGATTCCAGTTTACAAAAGCAGGAGATCATATGGACAGCTGGCAAAATGTCACACCTTGCTCACCAATATCTATGAGTCAATCCTTGAGCAGGAATCAAGCCCAATACCTTTTAGCGATGCTACATATTACAGGGTCGGCTTCTACGGTGAAAAATTTGGGAAGCTGGATAGGAAGGAATATGTTTATCGGGAGCCCCGTGATGTGCGCCTTGGTGATATTATGGAGAAGCTTAGTCATATCTATGAGTCCCGGATGGATGGAAACCATACACTGCACATTATTCCGGATTCTAGACAAGTAAAAGCTGAAGAGTTGCAGTCAGGAGTTTGCTATCTACAGATAACCGCTGTTGATCCTGTGATGGAAGATGAAGATCTGGGGAGCAGAAGGGAAAGGATCTTTTCTCTATCTACTGGTGGGGTCCGTGCTCGTGTTTTTGATCGCTTTTTGTTTGACACGCCATTTACTAAAAATGGCAAGACTCAAGGTGGGTTAGAAGACCAATGGAAGAGGCGGACGGTTCTTCAGACTGAGGGCTCATTCCCTGCTCTTGTGAACAGGCTCTTGGTGATCAAATCTGAATCTCTTGAGTTTTCGCCAGTAGAAAATGCAATTGGCATGATTGAAACCCGAACTGCTGCATTGCGCAATGAACTTGAGGAGCCTCGCAGTTCTGAAGGAGATCAACTCCCACGCTTGCAAAGTCTGCAGAGAATTCTTCAAGGCAGTGTCGCAGTCCAGGTGAGTGCATATTAAGGGAATTTGGCAAATAACTGTCTTATGCTTGACCAAATAACTTATCTAGATCCATGCACCTCTTTCTTCTTGATGACCTTTTTTGACACTTAATCTGATTGTTGTAGGTGAACAGTGGAGTTCTTAGCGTTTGCACGGCTTTCCTGTCGGGTGAGCCTGCCACGAGGTTGCGGTCCCAAGAACTACAGCAACTCATTGCCGCACTTCTCGAATTCATGGCTGTTTGCAAGCGTGCGATACGGGTTCACTTCAGATTGATTGGGGAGGAAGATCAAGAATTCCACACGCAGCTGGTGAATGGGTTTCAGTCTCTCACTGCAGAGTTATCTCATTATATCCCTGCCATCCTCTCAGAACTTTGAAATTGTTGTACTATCACTTGTATTGAGTGTATGTGCCTAGGCTTTTGGTGTTCATTAGCATCTTTTGTAGCTTTAAGTGCTTTCTTTCACACCTTGCCAAATAGCGTCATTTGTTGTTTATGTTGGTAGGAGAATGTGTTCATATCACGTCATGTGTAATGTCATCTGTAATTTCCGTCGCTGGAGATTTGGATGCTTTCAACAATTGTTCATATCTTTGACCTGGTTCTTGAATGTGAAATGCCCAACGAAATTCTGCTTTCCTTTTCTTCTTTTTCTTTTTCTAGATTTCAATTATCTTGGTCAGACAATCTGACCAAGTCGCAAGAAGAGTCTCATTGATTGTTCCGAGAGTGTGACACGCAAAGAGCATATATGTGCCTGAAAATTCACTTGCATTAGCAATCTGGATCTGTATTTGTTAATCCTATGCATCCATGATTAGCTTCTTTGACAAGTGAGTGTAACCTTCTCGTTTTCTTGAACCCTGCTAATATGGGCTAATTGGGTTCACATGAGAGAAAATATTCGGTAGTTGAAGAGAAAACCTCCTTTCTTTCTTTCAGGAGCTCAATTTTGTACGTTTCAGACCATCGTTCAGACTGCCACGCTTTGAAGACCTCCATTTTTGCTTTGAAGACCTCCATGACTAGACTGCAGAAAGTCGAGTGGGGTGAAGTTGAATTGAGCTTGAATGTGGTCCTCTCATTTAGTAGGTTGAAATTAGTCTGATTGGATTTTAGTGATGCTTGTGTAATACAGTCTTACATTTTCTGGTACATAGACTGCGGGAAATTTTTCTGTTCGGGTGCTGGAAAAATTTGTCTGAATATTCATTGGTGATTGAGATTAATAACAATCATGGAAAGAAAAAATTAGTGTCCAGACACTTACAAGGACTTCCTTGTTCCGTGAAACTCCAGGAAAATTACCAAAATAATCCTAAATTTATTGCAATTTTTTCAATTCAGTCATATACTTTTTCTTTTTGCCAAGATTTGTAATTTCTTTCTTTTGCTTTATTAACTTTGCTTTATCTTACTTCATTTCATGGAAGAAAGCAAGCTGGATCTCCAAATGTGGTTATGACAAGGAAAACATGCCGATCCTCTCTTCTTTTCCTTTTGCCTAAGCTTGCCGAGAGCATACTGAGAAACTCAAACAGCTAGTATGGATTAGTGAGCGTTTGAGAAGAAGAGCAAGTATAGTGCAAGTGGGCCAGTGATGAGTGAAAAGCCTCAGGTTGATAGGTCGTCAAAAACAAAGAGTTGCATGGCGAGCGACAAGCTACCAGAGTGTTAGACTAGAGGTCACAAATCTCTGGCAATATATAAACTGAAGATGAGCACGGTTTTCCACTGTAGGTCGGATTTTCATTGGCTTTATTCAATGCACTTCACCACTAAACCTTCCCAACAAAGCTACTAACACTTCAACGCCTTTGGCACGGTTCATGTACATGCAGATCAGCTAATTATCTTTAGAAATCCGAGCAATTTTAATTTCCTTTAAACCTAGTATGATTCTCCCTCTTCTCTTGCGCATCATTACATATGCAAGCACTGTAGCCACCTTTAGGCATTTGTAATTTATCTGAGATATCGTTCATGAACCTAGTGGCCTTTGTTCATTCGTCAAAATTAAAATCGTCAAAATTAATAAGCCTGCATCACCTACCGGATTCAGTTGATTAGGTTCAAAACCTCTTAACCCAGCTTGTTAGTCTATCAGAAGTCAGAATTATCTTCAGAAGCATTATGCTCGACGACCCAGTATATTCTACCCACTCTATATGCTCATTATGAGAGCTGTTTATTTCTCATACATCCAGGAACAGCCCGCAGGATTGCCTCCAACATTCAAATGAAGCGTAACTATCTCAAACATTTTGTTGTTTCCTCCACAATGCTCAGAGGGCGACTAAAGAAAATACCAGCAGTGCAACCGGAGTAGCTCTGTTCCACCTGTATTGACATCAGTCAAGAAAGCATAGAGATCTTCGGGATCAAGATGAACTAATGATTGAGTCATACACCATCATTATATCCGATCTTGATGACCTAAATCTCGTTATAGTAAAAATGAGGAGAACATCACTGGGAACATCATTGGCGTGGCTTAGCAAATTATGCTATAATAACGTTTCAACACCGAAGCAGGAAATTCCTGCCAGGTTGGATTTCAGTCCCGAAGCAACTGATGATGCTTATGGAAGAGTGAATCCCATAACAATCGTGTGGCCGAACTAGAAGGTATATCCCAATCAGCAAACTCTAGTTTGACGTGCTGATTCAACAAAGAAGAACCCAAACAAGAGCAACTCTCAATGTTCCATGTGAAGCAACATTTTCCAGGTTGCTTACAGCTCGCTTCAGAACACTTACGATACCCACCCTTCCAGTTTCAAGAGTCATTTAACTTAAATTCACAAATAGAACTCCAAATTAAATGATCAAACAAAGTTGTTGAATTGGAAACTTTAGGCATAATCACAGTTAACATTGGAAAATATAGCATGAAGAACCAATAAAGCAGTTTAATGGCATCGCTAGTCTCCTAATAGCACCACTAACACCTATATATGATACGCTTTTCAAGTTAATTAACGGACACGTACCAGATATCCAACTCATGTAGACCAAAAGCAAACATTATCTGGTCCCCCGCTGCACTACTAACGTAAGAAGATGCTTTTGTAACCCTTTTACCAGTCTTAACTATAGATTATTAGTATTATGTGTCGATGCGATTGTTTCAAATGTTTTTTCTCTATCATCAATGAAAGGTTGATTATGAACATACTCAAACTTGCCGACTTCCCAAACTCCATCTTCAATTTTGAATTTAAAGCAAGTTTGACATTTGGCTCTCTTACTATCCTATAAACATGTCTATTTTCATGAGATGAGATTGATGGAGAGTGTTCTTTGCAACTTTCCTTTGCTATTGTTTGCTTGTTGTCCTTTTCGCACTTCAGATTCCTTGCAAATTGCACACGTATTGTATGTATATTAAGCTTCATCCTCATTAGCATATATTATGTCAATTCTAAATTCGAATCCTAGATCAACATTATGCATGATGATATTATCTATTGGAGCCTCTACAATTTTTTATAAAATAATACCTAATAATTTAAATAAGAATGATAAAGTGAAAACAAATTTAATTTTAAGCAAAAATGGCGTTCTCCAAAAGGCGGCGGTCGAGCAACATCTTCGAAGCGAAAATGGAGGTCTTCGAAGGGCGCGGTCCAGCGGCGGTCTTCTAAGCGAATTCAAACCATGGCGGTCTGAAATGTAGAACATTGAGCTCCTTCTAAAATAAATAAAAAGAAGAAGAAGAAGAAGAAGGCTTTCCCTGAAACTAGACATGACAGTAAACATGGTTGAAGAGAGAGATGGTTGGGCAGGCCTTTAAATTTTTCCCAAAAGCAGCTGATCATTAACGATTCCCTTGCAGGTGATCAGCTCCTATTTAATTTTAACTCAATTTTCACGTGTCAAGTCGTGAATGGATTTAACCGGATAAATGCATACCAAGTCGGCTAGCACATGTCACTACATATTTTTTTGGCTCACGTGATCCTTTCCAAAACCAAAAAGTTGCTGGTTTTTAGTAGGGAAAATACCATTAGAAATCCCAAATAATATTATTTAAGACGAATTTATCTTGTATTTTTTTACCACAAAAAACTCTAAATTAGATCACTTGAAACAATTTTACTATCAATTTTTTTTGGTGCCATAAAAAATCCTAAATTATGCCATTCGAGATAAATTTACTCTGAAATTTTTTGTGTTACAAGAAAATTTTGAATTTATATTCGTGTAACATATTTATCATAAACTCTTTAGTTGAAGGGCATTTTCATCTTTTTTTATTTTTTTTTTTTTTTTTCTGTTTTTTTTCTCCTTCTTCTTTCCCTCCGCAATGGCCGGCGAAGCGAAGTTGGCGAGGGCTGCCCTCACCGGCGTCAAAGTCAGGCAAGGGTGGCCATCGCCGATGTTGGGCGAGGGTCTGGCCTAATGCTGGCCATTGTGGAGGGAAAGAGGGAGGAGGAAAAAAAAGCCACCCTCACCTGACTCCAATGTCAACGAGGATGGCCCTCGCTAGCTTCCCTCCGCCCGCCATTGCGAAGGGAAAGAAGAAAGAGGGAAAAAAGAAAGAAAGAAAAAAAGATGAAAGTGTCATTCGACTAAAGATTTTAAGATAAATGTGTTACAGGAATACAAATTTAGGATCTTTTATGGCACAAAAAAGTTCATAATAAATTTATTCCAAGTGATAAAGTTTAGGATTTTTAGTTATACAAAAAAAAGTTTAGAGTAAAATTGTCCCAAATAGCATAATTTGAAATTTCTTGTGACGAAAAAAATATTCAAGGTAAATTTGTTCTCAGCAATATAGTTCAGAATCCTTGGTGACATTTTCCCTTTTTAAGTATTTGGACTTACCGTCATGACATTTTCCCTTTATAGTATTTACTGTCATGACTTCTCAAAGGATATCTTTTCTGGTTGTTTAATCTTAAATAAGATGCAAGTTCATTTCCACTTGGTTCCTGGAGCCGTTAGGCAAGGACTTTTGCTATGGTGCAATACTTTTTATTTTTTGAAAGAATGCAAAAGTTGAACCAATACACCTCCGGAGTTTAACGACTATCAGTCTTAAAAGACTCAGAGAGAGAGAGGGACGCTTGGAGCAACCGCTAGTATTTGATGGCATTTCAAACATCAGTTTAGCATAGCCACTATTATTTGATCGCATCTCAAACATCAGTTTAGCATTCTGTCTCGAAGGGAAATACAGTTAAATGTCTAGGGTGAAACCTCTTAACAACCGAGAACCAAGAAACTCCCGCTTCTCAGGCAGTAAATTTCATCTTTTTGGCATCGATCATCATTCTCCGCGACCCAACAACAATGAAGATGCATCTTCCAGAAACCAGTTTAAAGCACCAAGATTTCACGCATGCCTGTGTCTCACCATGTCCTTTTGCATCATGACGAATGTTTGAGCAACTTCACGGCCTCAAAAACAGCAGAAAAGTCTAAATCACCCAGTCCCAGGCTCCTGGCCTTTTTGAAAGCCTACAAGCAATGGAGATGACACTGTGAATTCACCTAAAATCACTTTGGACATGGTGCGATGTATATTCAAGTAAAAGAAATGGAAAGGGTAACAGAATGTCAGAGCTTAATATTTGTCTCAACACTGCCTGAAGAAGTGAAGGGCCATTCATACAGAATTAAAGTATGTTCAATCAAATCACTATGGAACCATTTATTTATCTCTCCAATCCCTACCCTGTTAGCATTACCCAGAAAGTCATCGCCACAAGAAACACAGTACACGGACATAAATTGGAAGTAACAAAGTCCTCAAGTTTCATTTGTTTTATGAGGAATTCTTTCTCTGTGGATAATAATGTCTTGCCGCTCATGACTATGACTTTTCAATTCACAGTATACTTGAAATTTAATGTCATTTGGATTGGGAATTGCAAGCACCACCCCACAGTGGTTTCGATCCTATTCCTAGCAAATAACTCAACTAACTTCTAATCAGAGTAGGGTATAAGATATTTATACAAGAAACCAACCTCATTGGAAGCAGCTGCAATTGGCATGGAAAGGGCATTTTCATCCCCAAGAGCAAGAGCCAGCCTCATGTCCTTCTGCTGATGTTTCAGAGGAAAGGCCGGGGCATAATTGCCCTTCATCATAGTGGGTCCTTTAAGTTTGAACATAGGGTTAGCAATTGCACCAAGATCCTGCCAAGAAAAGATTTTTATCAGCCATCCACGCTTTAACTCGAGTAAAATCCAAAAAGGTTGATCATTGTCATACCAGTACGTCGAGAAGAGTATGAGGGTCCAATCCACTTCGGCTGGCCAGTTCAAGTCCCTCCGAAAACGCGTTCATCATGCTGCAACAATAATATACTTTGTGAGCCATAAAATGCCAATGTCCTATAACCAAACTTAAAGAACATAAATTTCATTTGGTAAATCTTCAATGAAACTAATTTAGTTCTGTGGGACCAGAACAAGTACAGAATTTAACACCTGATGAGTTCATAATGATAGTACACGAGACTTAGATTAGGTGCAGACATAACAGCAGGGCCTGCAGATGCTTCTACTGCAATCACTGATTGCTCTCATATCAGAGCCACAGAGAACATTAACTTGCCATTACCAAGAGCTGCTAGGACTTCCTGCACCTAGATATCTTGATAGTTATAGCAACTTAAGTTGGCTCATTAATCACTATACCATCATAGTTTGCTGATGCAGGCAACGGCGCCCTTCTCCTTGATTATCAAACTGATGGTTTTTTATTCCCGTTGCATAAAGAATGGTTTCTTTGAGATTTGCAGATCAAAATGCGGTTGCAATGTATTGGCTGCCCAAGCCTCAAGATTCATGCAGGTGGCTTACACGCAATGAATTATTATTATACACTAAGATTCTGGTCTATGCTAATTCTAACATTAAAGGATATTGCAGTCGAGATTATTTAGCATGGACCTGGGCCACAAGAACTTCCATTTAAGTTTCTGTTTCAGTATTCAGTTTCGTCTTTCACCTAGTAAAAATTACAATGAGCTTCACCAGGCTATCTACATTAAACTTTTAGGTTGGCTGCACCTCTTCTAGTCTCGAAGTATCAAAATGCTATCGGGATTCACCAATTGTAGATAGACAGAAACAAGTACCAGCCCATTATCATGTTCACTACAAGCTTCATGTTAGCTCCATTGCCAACTGGGCCCAGGAAGAAAGACTTCTTCCCCATGACATTGAAAGCTGGCACTGCTTGCTCAAACAATGCCTGCAGATACAAGGTAAGAGCATTTAGCTCTTAGAGAACAGGGTTCTTGCATTTTCATCCCGATGTTCTCAGTGTAGTAGTCCATAAAATAATATGATATTTGCCTAAGACAAAGATGCATCGTCCCTGCTAGAGCCTGAAATAAGTAGTTATTTAGCTTTACCTCCAGAAATATCTTCTTGACACAGTCTCTTTCTTAATGTCTCACAGTTATCTTGGCAATATACACTAGGAATTCATGAAAATGGCCAAAACCCTTTGAATGGAGGAAATCCCAACTGACAAAATGCATGCTAGTGCAAAGTCTCAGCAAAGACCACTGGATAACCAACTGAAAAAATAAGCCTTGACAAGACTTGGAGAAATCCATAACTCAAGGAATAGACTCATCCTCCTTGAAGGTTCATATGCATTAGTGTCTTTTTGACCAAGAAGCTTTTGTCATACGTGATATCATCATTTAGAAAAATTGTGCCCTTGAGATTGTGCAGAAGTGGATGCAACTTATAAACAGGACCATGGTAAATCTTGTACCCAAGATAGGTGCTTTCATCTTTATCGAAATCATTGCTTCAAGATTAAACTAGGACTTTGCGGGGAATTGGCCAATGTAATTCTCCTTTCCCAGCTAGCAATTCAGCAGAAGACATTTTTGTAGTATGTGCAGCAGAAATTAGTCTTGGATTGGCCACATGAACACAATTGATGAACTAGCTAACAGAAAATCTGAACTACCATGTAGACGAAAGTTTGATTTGTTTTCATCAACCTGTTTCCATTGTCCATCAGATGCAAAGCAGTGCCAAAGAAAGCAAAAAAGGCACAGAGACAGAAAAATCATTATAGGACATGCCTTTTCTCCAGCTGCAAGTATAACTAATTGTCCATCTTCAGCAGGCTTTTTACTACCCGACACAGGGGCTTCAAGGAAGTGACCACCCTTCGATTGAATGGCCTGGAAAATATCAGCAAAATAGCTAAGCCACTCACGGCCAACACTTATTTTCTTCAAAGCATACTTCATGTGGAAACCTACTAGGAAACCTTGACAAAGATGATTTGTAGAAAGGAGAGATCATTGACACCAAGAGTCATACAGGTGGGTTACTACTGAACGGACATTTTTTGTTGGTGCTTTTCAAAAAACGCTATGAGCCACCTGATATTTGTTATAAGTCAAAGCATCAATTCAGACCTTGCTTATCTTAATTGAAGTTTCGGCATCAACTGTTGACATGTCCACATAACCTTTTCCAGCACAGATCTCCTCAAGAACACCGTCCTTGTCAAAAACCACCTAGCAATTACCAGACAGACAATCGTATTTAGGATACAGAAAGACAAGCAGCAGTCAAAACCAAAGTATTGATTACCAACCGAAAGAGCAGCTGAAGGGTCAGATAACATTGCAATAGTATACTCGCACTTCTTGACTACTGCCGCTGGGGTTTCTCCAACTGAAGCACCATGCTCCACTAGTTCATCGCACTGAAACAGAAATGCATCAGAAGCAAAATAAAGACTGCATTAGAATACAACTCTTAGTAAATTAATTTGATGAGATTTGGGAAATGTAAAGGCAGACAATGCCGGATGCATCATCCAGACACCATAAATCAATAAACGAGTGCAGATCCAACCAAGTCCAGTGGAACCGACTTTCATCAGTTTTACTTTCGATACTGGTCCTCATGTAAGCACCCTTATATTTCGTGTTTTCCGGTCCACTTACTTGATAAGCACTAAAGCAAGATGTCAGCACGGTATTTGCAAGATAAGATGATCTTTCATACACATCATTCGTTGCCTCTTTCCTTCCTCCCACTATTGTATCATTATATGTGATTGCAATTTACAAATGTTGACACTAATCTGTGAACCAATCAAATTATGCAAATCCATTTGGACTGGTGCAGTATAATCAATAATCAGACCAAAATCTATCCAATAGCAACTCGACCCTCCAAGATATTCCCTGAGTCACAGAACATTGGAAGAAAAAACTTGTGGTTGAGAAGCAAAAACATCAAATGGCATTGGGGAACAACTTAATCTGAAAAGGACATACAAAGATTAATCTCGGAAGAACATGTCATTTTCTTATCCTTTCATCCACCAAATTTTGGCAGAAAAGTCTGATATCCAGGAGCAATGAATCGAGCTGCATCTCTCTTCTATTGGGCCATTTGGTAAATTGGATTCCTTTTTATCCTTCTTCTTTTATTCACCAGATTACACAATCAAACACTCACTGAAGAGGAGAGTGGCCATTCATTAGCCGGACGATATCGTCAGAGGTCTGGAGACACTATAAAGAGGACAACGAAACATCACCCAGCAAAAACACCATCGCAACAAAAGGAGCAAGCATCAACGAACGAATCATAAACACCATTCACCCAAAAACGAAATCACGAGGAAGAGACGCGTAGGATCACAGGCAGGAGCAACGTCGTCAGCGACTCACAGCAAAGGCGATGAGAGAGAGAGAGAGAGTACCTTAGAGAGGGTCCTGTTCCAAACGGTGACTTTGAAGCCATGCTTGATCAGATTCATCGCCATGGCCTTCCCCATTATCCCCAATCCCAAGAAACCCACTTCCATCTTCTCTCTCTCTCTCTCTTTCTCCCTCTCTCTCTCTGTGAAGAACCAAGAAACAGAGTTCTTGAAGTCTGACACTACACCTCCACCATGCCCATGAGCATTCTTTATGCGCACTTCCTACCCGAGAGCATTATTAAGTTAAAACAATTTTATTTTTTTTATAGGGATCCAAATTTAGACAAAACTAAATGCCGGGGTTATCCTCGGCGCGACCAACTTCACCCTATTGTCCTCCTCGATAAATACCCACGTTAATGGCGAAGAATTGATTTTGAATCTATCCAGAAACAGTACGACATAATATATGGCAGATTTTTATTAGATCCAGAGGAAACAAATCCTCCGTGATTGCCTTCCCGACGTGACGTGCGAACTGGAATCATTCGTCCCGTCCGACTCCGAATAAGCGCATTAGGCAAAAGCAGCACCACAAGATTCCTCGGTCGCATGACTCTCTCATGAAGCTTGATTAAGCTATCGAGAGATTTTCAGTTTACGAACAGGAGGATTATTATTTATTACAAATCTTAATACTTAGATTTAATCGGTTTTACGGGTAATAATCTCGGTCAAAATGAAGAATGATGAGTAAAGCTACAAAAATGAAACGTTTCGTACGATTATCATCGTTATCATATGGTACGTGTCACTGAATGAATGAAGTCTGGATTGTGCGAGCTGGGACTTTTAATGAACGGATCGGATCGATCCACGTGGCGCTCCAACACGAGGATTAGGTTTCTTCCCCTTGCCCTTTCCGACTGTCCTGGAGTTCCGCTCGCTGATGGGGAGATTCGGGGCCGTCCAATAGGACTCCTCCACGTCGCTCTTCAAGGGCCCCCGCTCAAATGACGAAAGAGCCCATACCTCGGCCGGCCGCTACGGTCCTCCCCACGCGCGGTCGTCGCGCCACGTCATCACCTGTATCACTGACCGAGACAATAATTTCACGTTCACTTCCGACAGCTATTGGGCTTTAATAAGGACAAACATAAAATTTCGACTCCTAAAAAAGGACAAAAATAAAATAAACACGATAATTTGATCGTTATGTATAATTAAGTCTATACAATTTTTTTTTTTATTTTTAAAACCTTGACAGGAATAAAGATCAAGCTGACGAAATCCCTTATCGGTCTCAAGGTCATATTGCCGGAGCAAGCACAAATAAATAAAAAAACAGCAAGATAAATAGCTCCCTCCTCAAATTATTTGTAGTTAATAGTTTAGAGACTCAAATTTATATGGTGGGTTTAATTTTATGCTCGTCTCCCTTCTTCCGCACGATTGGGTGGAAATAAAAAAAAAATCAAGAATTGATATACTTGTGACAAATTTATTATTTTGTTAATTTTCGTTAACTTGAATTAATATCACGAAAAATCTAAAACCCTAAACTAGTATGTTTATCAACCATCATATGTCATTTAACTCAATAATTTAATAGTAAAATTTATCGAAAACTAAAAGAGGATGATTTGTTTTAAATGTACCAATTTAAGATTTTTTGTGGTATTAATTTTTTTTAAAAAAAGCAATCAATTTTTTGTTAAGGACTCCAAAGCAGCTCAAATTAGAAGAAACTCTGATTTCAACTAGTCATTGAAATAAATTGAACACTCACGAACCCGACCCAGCGAGTCTTGATGGAACTCAAGCTAGTTATGTACATGAAAGAGCATGATCTTGTAAAGTCTAAAACATGTAGCATGTCAAACAAATGAGTGGGGTTAGTTTTGAGCTGGGTTAAATAAAAAATAGTCCGGTCTCAATCCAAACTAACTTGTCCAACCTATTATGACTTAGTTATATGTAATACAAATTTAATGATCCATAGTCGACCCATATTATGTCAACCACTACCAACCAATTTAATCCACTTTAAAAAAGAAAGTGTCTGCCACTCCAAATCAAAAAGCGCAAGTACATACATAGGCCCATGCGACCCCCGGGATGCTAAGAACTCCAAATAAAAGAAGGGATGCTACTGACCATTTCTCAATGAAGAGAAGGATCCTCTTCAGCTATTTACGTATAAAAGGAGGTAGCAAGGATAAGATACCAACAAGGGCAAGCACAAGATGGATAAAAGATGGGGTCAGAACAGCTAACTCCCTCATCCACAAGGGGAGCGAGTCCCTGGGGTCAGTATAGAGAGATTAAGCTCAAAAGATGTTCACCACGTCTCGGGTGATTGCCACATCAGAGTCAGCATCATGCCCCCGGACAAACTCTCAGCAACCTCCGATTCAAGCAACCAATTTGTCTCATTTCCCACTTGGAACCTCAAAGAACCTAACTTCATTCAAGCTTACCTGACGGAGAAGACTGGAGTATCACTGTATAATGACCAGAAGCCCCAAATTCTAAGCAATCAATATGTATAAAACTAGATTTTGACCTAAACCCAAAATCATTCCAGAGAGCAAGAGAAATAAAATAAAACAAAAACACAGACGACAGCAGCAGCCAATGCAGTTGGACAGAGCCAACGCAAAAGCTTACGTTGAAAATTAGAGATGGCAAGGCCAAAGAAAGATGCTTAGGTAGGTGACCCTAGGTAAATTAAAGTAAAAAATGACGGAAGGGTACTAAAAAGATCAACTAAAAAATATAGGGCAATTCCAACGTATCCGCATACTGAGCCGCAAATCGCACAAATGGTGCTCTGGGAGAGGGAGGGAGAGAGAGAGAGAGAGAGTAAGTTAAAGGGAAAAAGAGACGACGGCTTTGAGGGGCCAAAAAAACCAAGATCCAGATAAAGTGAAAGGTGAAAAGACCGTCAGCATAGAGTAGCCACTCTTCTAGAGTGAGAGAGAGAGTGACCTCGAGAGAGGGAGTACTGGACTCCGGTGAACAAAATAGGACACTCCGGCTAGGATGTAGCCGGAGCAAAGCCAAACCAGCTTCCGAGATCCATTGCAATCTGCTTGGCAATGCTTTTCAAGGGATCTGAAAGAGTCACGGGCTTTTGCAAGGGGGTTGGGTCTGTATAAAGTCTAATCCCATTAACATCCATAATCATGTAGGTTATATTACTCTAATACTCATTTAAATTTCACTGACCCATTTAAAGACTCGGCCAATTAGGGTTTGCATGGCAACGTTTCTGATCTCGGGAGCAATTTTTGCTCAAAAATGTTTTTTTTTTTTCTGTTTTCGGGAATAGCTTTTGAACATTTGAAGGCGTTTGGAACCGAAAATTTTTTTGTTTCTAACAAAATACGTTTGGTAAAAATTTCCAATCTTTTGATTCTTTTCATTTTCTTTTTTCTTTTTTCTTTTTCTTTTTTTTTTCCCTCCCTGTTGGCTGCCGTCGGTGAGGCTACGGCGAGCTCGCCGGAGCCTCGCCCAGGTGGCGCGAGGCTGGGCCTCGCCTTGACTAGCAAGGTTGAGCCTCGCGTCGGCAAGCAAGGCTCGGCCTTGCCTAGATTTGCAAGGCTGAGCCTCGCTGGTGGTGGTTGGTGCCGCTTGGGCGAGGCTCCGGCAAGCTTGCCGGACCTCGCCCTGGCCTGGTGAGGCGCCGGACCTTGCCCCGCGGCGTGCTGGCGTCGGCGATGGGGCGGCTAAGGGGTGGGAGAAGGAAGAGGAAGAAGAAGAAAATGAAAGAGAAAAAAAGAAAGGAAAAAAAAGTGTTTCTTGAAATTGTTCCCGAAAACAAAAAATAATTTTTTCTTGTTTTTGATTTCTACTCCAAATCTGTTCCGGAGATCCCGGGAACAAAAGAACAGAAACAATTGTTCCAGGGAACGTTACCATGCAGACCTTTAAACACAAGGAAAAGATGGGCCATTACGGTTCTACATGTGATCACTTTTCCGGTATAATGATCTGATTGCTGCACATTTAATCATCATTCTTTGAAGCTCACAGAAAAGATGCAAGAAGATGGACAATTGACGTCTGCAAATCAATTGCATCAAAACAGATTCAGAAAGAAATAGACGGAGGAAAAGTGAAACCAGCTCTTATGTTGAACTTAAAACAGTGTTCAATCACCATGTTAAAGAAACTCGATTCAAAATGATTGCACACAACAACAGACAAGGACCAACTTCTACTCTGCGTGCACATGCACAGTACTCGCACAAAGGCAGTTATACAGGCATGAGGAGGCCATAATGAACTACTCAAAACAGTTAGCACTAATGCCATCAGGGAAGACAGTAGTGGAAAGCATATTCGTATGTGCACATGTTCAAGCGACACATCCTAATTTTCTTTCACAAATGGAGGTTAGCCAACTGGCATACATAGAGTTTGCAGCAATTCACCAGTCTCTTGGAAGTGAAAGCTCTAATCGTCTATGTCTATAACCCAACACCAATAACTTCATCTGGAGTGTGGATGCGAAATTGCTACACCTAGGGACCTGCATCTGCGTAGGGCATTGCCTGGCGAAGTTCACCCAAGAAGTCCATCTGGGAACCAGGAGATGCAACACTTGATGGAGCTATTAACTGGACAAATAAAACCAGAAGCATGATCACAGAGAGAGAGGTTCTTTTCTTGTTCTTTTTTCATTTAGCAAAAGGATTTCAGAAATGGAAACCTGATGAGGAAGTTTGATGTGTCCCCATGCAGACGTGCTGCTTCCAGAGTACATAACAGGTCTTTCTGAAACAAAAAAATACAAAAGGGAAAACCAGGTCAGTCAAGGATGATAACCTTATAAGCAGGACATCCTCACAGAGCTGCATCGCTATTTGACTACACACTCAAAAAGAACCAAAGTTTAATTCTCAGCGGGGAAACAATGATGCATCTCAAGCATGAAACAAAGAGAAACATGGAAGGTCCAACAAAATATCACTAGAAACTTATGACTGTTTAGTTCAGGATACCAAATTAAAGAAGTAAAGCGTAAGATCCTAAATAGAGGTCTGCAACTCGAAATCCCGATCAAGTCCTTCAAATTCTTTCTCTACACTATTGCCATCCAAAAGTTACATTGACCAGAGATATAACAGGTCAGACATGAAGGATCTCTATTCATATTATTCCTTCACGTGATTCTCTCTTTGGCATCAAATGCTCAAAAGGTAGCACAACTTAGCTATGCAGAAAACAAATCATAAAAGATCTCATTTATGCAGCAACCAAAAAATCACCTTTACTCTTCCATAGGCACTCAAAAACACAAATCATCCATTCATGAAAGAACAAGATGATATTAAAGGCTAGGCATATTTCTTGCTGCAAGATTCTTTTCATTTCTAGCCAAAAAGAAAAAGTTCATGCCCAGTAACTGTTGACAGCATGCAATCTGATTTCACAGGAGAAGTAAATTAATTAGTCAATAAAATTAGCATTAAGATGTCCAGAGTCACATTCAATAGCAAAGGAGACTGAATCTGTTCAATGGAGCTGAAATATAGTCTGCATTGCTTAATTTCTTTTTCAATATATTAGTTGTTTCCACACAATTTTACAGTTGAAAACATGCATTTTTTATGAAGATGGTGATGTCTTCCATCCATTAACACACATACCAAATGCTTGAGTGAAAAGTAAAGAACTATTTTATGTACCAGATGAATCTACAGATGAATCATTGCAGCTTTGAATTGTAGCTTCCCAGCCTGAGATCAAAATTAACAGGTTAGGAAGCAATGACTTACGACATAGAAGCAGAATATTCTCCTAGACATGTCAATCTGACTATTAAATGCTAAATGTGAACGGTACTCAAGTGCATGACTTTTTCTTCTTCTAGAACTCAAATGCATTATTACCATAGAGAATGAGGAGAAGACCTAGACAAAAGACTGGACCATTTACAGAACTCAAGTCAGTGCAACGTGCTGTGCAACCTTGTGGATCTCTTAAAATATGCAGTAACTTTATTTTACATATATTGTTTCAAACCATCATTTTCTTCTGACTGATTCACTGTGCTGATGCTGATAAGCTTTATAGCTTTCACATGCTACATTGACCAGAGTCTAACATGAAAAGTCCACACTTCACACACGCACAGAAGAAAATACTGTCCAAACTTGTCTAATTATCTCCTTAACAGTATTTATAAATCCGAAATAATTTGAATTTTCAAAAGAAGAAACCTTTATAAACTCGAAATAATTTAACATCAGGAAATCACATTTCAAAAGCTGACTGCGTAACCCCAGAAGAGAAAACAAGTCTTCACATCAACAATGCTTCTTTGATGATCAATGTTTTTAACATTGTCCTTTTTCAACATATCTCTGATAGACAAGGCAAATTAAATCCAGACAGATTTCCCTTTTACACACGACTAGAAAAGCAACATTGTCATGCAACAACAGGTAAGAATGATCATGTCCACAAGGACACCAATTTATATCCAAAAAATCATGAGATAAAAAGAATGATCTATAAACTACAGCAAAAAAAAACTGTACGAGAACACCATACGGTCATTTAGAAGCCGAGAAGCTTCACTGTTAGAACACCCTTCTAAGGCAATCAATCGTGGACGAGGGTTTTCTTTTGGAAGGTTGGTAAACGCTGCATCCCTCTGATCATTGATGGTGTTCCTTGAAGCAGCCGTGTGATTCTTCTCTCCATCACTTACATAAAAATTGTTTGGTCGATCAAGTTGCTCTATGAGAGCAAATGAAAGCACATTTTAGCACATCCCAGTATGGTTGGTTATGTACAGAACACACTATAATAGGCAGAGCATGCTGGCAATATCCCAAACCAACTATATAATCATGTACATGAGAGATATTTATTCACAAGTTCTCACAGATTGCAGACCTATAGATCGACTCCTGAACCAAATCCACCTCTCTCTCTCTCTCTCTCTCTCTCTACAGCTACACCAACCACAGAATTAGAGTAGCAGTAAGGCAATCAGTGAATAGTCAAACGACTGCGCCTGAGAGGCGAAGTGCAACCTTTTATCTATGTCTTTGCTTGTATAGGGTAGACGAGAAGCACCTTTCAATTGACTAAAGATAGCCTAAGGCCATTACCTGTCCCCAACCTCCATCCTAATCGATTAACCATTACTAGAACTCTCAAAATAGCTTGCTTTCACCGTTTCTTTGGTTCCAAAACAGGCATTTGAAATGACCCAAGAACCAACCACAAGTGCGAGACGTCTTCACAGAAACCAACCATTCGCGTCGCTGGTTAGGTGAAGCCATCCCAATCCCATTCTCGCATCACAACTCTAAACAAATAAAAGATCCCACGCAAAACCCATCACGCGAATCTACGAAACAGATGACGAGATAGTTTTAAAAAAAAACCAAAAGCAAAAGCAAACATTCCAGACCTCCCGATTTGCGCCGGTTGAGAGAGCGATTCCTGCGAGTGCGACCGCCAGAGGCAGTTAATAAAAAGCTGATCAAAGCAACGAGGTGGAATGTGAACTGCGAGGAGTTCGAGGATCAGAAAATAAGGGGGGAGGGGAGGAGGAAAAAAAAACCTCTGATTCGGAGGAGCGTAGCGCTTGACGGCTGCGGCGGCGGCGGCGGCGGCGGCGGCGGAGGGATCGGCTGCTGAAGCTGAAGAAGGGTTCTCAGGCATCTTCCTCTCTCTCTCGCTCTCTCCCTTCAACAGAGCAGCAGCAGCAGCCGACGGAGAAGAGGAAGCTCCGATCGGATGAGAACGACCTCCTGACCGGAATCTGTCGACAGCAGTGTCACTTCCCCTCCTCTTCTCCTTCTCTTCGGATAAGTCCAAATCCTCCCCCGGTCTTTCCGTTTTCTTTTCATTTCATGAAGGACAAAGACGAAAAGGAATAGATGTTGATACGACGAGGCGTATTTGGAAAATTTCAGAAAAAAGACCAGATTTTTCCTCCTTCCTTTTTTTTTTTTTATAAAAATTGGGAAATGAGTTAAGGTTTTTATTTTTATTTTTTTGGTTCTCTAAAACCTGCAAAATCATCGCAACAAAAATGAAGGATGAAGATGAGTTCAATGAGATGGAACCTAGTTCTGCCCAAACCACCATAAAATAAAAGTTAAGTATAATCTTTAACTTAAATTGAATTAGTTATAAAGTAAATTGCTTCATTTGATGAAGAGAGGACACATTTAACACTCTTAACTTCTTTGGGGTATTCACGTAAATGGTCATTTCATTTTAATCTAATGTATAATGTGATCTCTAAACATTTAATTTATTTAGTATAATCCTTAAATTTTATCCTAATATGCAATATATTCGTTGAACTTTTAACTTGTTTAATGTGATTTCTAAACTTTTGGTACATGTCAATTTTGTCACTAAACAATATAAAAATATTCAATGTAATCTCTTCATTAATTCAGGTCTAAGGATTAAATTGAACATCTATTAAAAATCTAAATACTACATTGAACAAATTAAAATTGAGATAACATCGCATATTAAAATAAAGTTCATGAGTTACATTGAATAAATTAAAAATTTATGAACTAAATTAAACATTAAATAAAGTTTAAGGATTATTTATTCCATTTTCTTTAACTTCTTTTTCCTTACCATTGTGTGGACTTTAATGGAAAGAAAATGAAAGAAGAATGAAGTTGATTATCACATTTTGCAACTGTACTTTTTACTGGAAAGAAGGTGGTTGACTTTTCTCCTTTGAACTTTTTTTTAATTTTTTTTCTCAAAAATAATTACCTTGCAATATTAAAATAAGGCCTGGGCAAAACTTTAACGGAAAAGAAAAAGGTGAGACAAATTTCATTATAGACTAAATATGTAGATATGCAAATGGACATACATATATTTTTCTGATTCATATAATTAGACCGGATAAAACAAGAAAATGAACGATAATCATTAAACTATCCATTGCTTTTTAAAATAAGAAAAAGATGAACGCGTTGCATGAAGGATCGATTCCTTTATCCATCAAAATATATATATAAATAAATTCGTATGAGATTGGTCTTTTTCTTTTTCTTTTTTTGTGAAGAACATTTTGAACTAAGAATTTTACCTTTTATTTTATTTAAAAGACAGATTTATATGAAATAGTACGTATATACATACCACCGCCAAAATTCTCTTTCTAAACAGAAGTCGAAGTTCTTCGAACGGGAGGGGACGGAAGAAGCGCCGATCGATGCAGAAGATGGAGGCGGATCTCGACGGAGCCTCCGCGGAAGCGGCGATCGCCAGGCGGACGCCTCTGAAAGCACGCTCCAACTTCAACAATCACTCCAGTTGGAAGCAAAAGGTCTCGTCGCTCGCCTGCTTATTTCGATACCGCCCGTTATTAGGTTCAGATTCTTCTTAATCTGCGGTAGCAATCGAATTTATGCTTTTGGGTATTCGTCGGATGTGCACTCGTTGCGTGTTAGATAGGATTGAGGTCGACTGCTATGGGGAAAATGAGTAATGGGTCGAAGAGAAATGGCCGTTAATGTCATGGTTCGTGTCAAATGTAGCTCAGGGAAAATTGCTACCGGAGGGTCCGGGAGGATCGAGGACGGCTGCTATGGAAAATGAGATTGCCCGATTCCGAGACCTGCACTAGCAAGGTTCGGTGATTTTCCCCCCTCTTTTTGGTTTTTTTCTTTTTTAGTCTGTTTCGAATGAATTCGAAGTCATTCTGTCATTTGAGTTGTTTTATGACGAGAGAGTCCGCTCAAATTATCCTTCTTTGCTTATCTTTTTCTCTTCTGTTGAACTCATTTTTCAGTAAACTGCATTGTTCATGGTACTCCATGCATTTCGACTTGATTTGCAGCTCATTGTGATGTGCTTCTTTTCCAAAGTCCTGAAGTTGAACTGACCAAATGGGACGCAACATGTAGGGTTTTTAATAGGGTGGCAACTGCAGATTCAAATGATTAGTGAATATAAGTCTATACAGCTTTGTCAATTATGTGGAGGATTTTGGGGGTTTACCGGATTCTGGAATTTTATGTGTTGATCGTGACAGCTTTTTATGAGTTGCACGGAGTATGGACTACCGCAAATGATGGAACTAGTTTTGCCGTGTCTTTGTGGACTAGTGTTTGAAATATTGCTACATATGAGGAGTGGAGAGTCTAGGTTCTTGCCTTGCCAACCAGAGCTCCAGTAATCATGTCCGATGAGTTAAATATTTACGGGTCAGAATTTCTGTGTCGAGCAGTGAAGGAAGGATCATGCGTACGCTCTAGGTCCCAATAAAGGATGTTCAGTAATTTTCATCTGATTGTTTGCCCTAGCTTGAGGGGTTGATATTCCTATCTTGAGTGAATTAACTCCCAGTAAACTCGGATATGCATATTGCAGTAGCTCCCTGCCATAGCAACCAAACAAGCCTGCTTAATTTCCCTTGTACTAGTTGCAGCTGACTCGATTTCACTCAATTGGAAGCTAACTATCCAATTGAAAACAATGTTCTTGTCTTTTTAACAAGGGGGGAAAAGAATGTTGTTTATCCAGTGGTTGTTCTTGCAGGAATTTATAAAGTCTACTTTTAGGGACATTGTCTCTGATGAATTGAAGAAAATGAAAAGTACGTCAGTCACCAACAGCCTGAAAACCACGCATGGCACCCATGAACCAGATGATATCCTTTGGGAATATGATGGGCTTCATAATGCTTATCAAGGTGATTGCGAAGAGATATTGTTGGAAATGCAAAGGATTTTTTATGAGGATCTTGATTCAGAGCAAAACAGAAAAGGTGATGCTCTTTAGAAAAATGAAGTTTCTAAAGAGCGCTGTCTATCCTTTAGATTTTAATTCAAAAAGAACACAAGCTAAGGGGTAGAGAATTATTGTCTTTTTAGATGCATTTGCTCAATTAAATGAGGTCAACTCTTTTTTTTACAGTACTTTCCTCCCTTTATCATGCAATATATTATCCTCTTAGGTCTAGTAGTTCTACACCCTGGATTAGCTTCATCTGTAGCCCAATAAATGGGTGCTCGGCTCTTCAATTCGATCACTGACCTTAAGTATTTCATTCACTGTGCAGAGAGAGAAAGCTGTGCTGACAATTGGGAAGATGAAGAAGATGAGCTTTTAGCTCATGCAGTTTTTGAACACATGCAGTTGAATGAGGATGAGGTATAACTAGTATGCTCAATGGTTGTTATGAGATTCCTTTAACTAATTATCAAAACAAATCCTACATGGAAAGGGGAAAGAAGCTTTTTGTAGAAAGTCTGTCATATATTCCTGAGTTGATTAAGTGATCATTTATGCAAATTAAATGCAGATACAATTGTGTGTTCGTGTGAAAAGAAAAGCACTTCGAATTGTTGATTCATCACCATAGATGGCTTAAAGCCAGCATTTCATTATCTAGTGGATTTTTCCGTTCTAATACTCCATCCAAGAGTTATTAGTATTTATCAAATCTATTCCTATCTAATGGAAGGCTATTGGATCAAATGACATAATTATTGTGAAGTTCATTCTTACTTTCAATTTTGGGTTTGAGCTCTCTTTTTCTTCTTTAAGAATACTAATGTAAAACTCAACTTTCCTTTCTAAAAAAGAACTGTTTGAAGAGTTGTTAATATCTTTGCATTTTTGTTAGCGTGGCATGGCACCTAACTTATGATGTGGCAATATCATCATTCAATGAACGTTAGAGTTCATTCATGAAATTTGTAGACTTCAACACTAGTCATGACTTAATTCTATTATAAAGTCTTCTTTGTTATGTTTTTAGGCCTTGATTTGGAGATATGTGTTCCTAATCCTACATAACAATCGATGATGCTAGGTAAGCAAGAGGATTTGGTGCCCAATTTGTAAGCAAGGAGAGTTGCAAGAGAATCATAGTCTGATTTATTGCACCCTCTGCAATCTGAAGCTCAACAAAGGCAGTGAGGTCCTGGTCTCCTCCCTTGATCTTGGTATCTTAATATGTTAAAATGCAAGTAGCTCGTATCATTCTCTAATGGCTGATGGTGATAAAATATAATAGCTGACTGAGGTATGATTGGTGGATAATAATGGACAAATATCTAATTGTTATGTTTAAACCTGCTACTTCAATCACGATGAAAGATCATTAATGTGCCTGTTAATGTCAAGTATGCAATCGCATAATGTGTCAAGTGATAGGGTGGTTGCTACTATCTTGTCTCAGTTAACTCAATTCACACTTAGGAGAACTACTACAGAGCATGGAGACACGCTTGCACTTAATACCTTAAACCCTAACTTATCTAATGACCATCTACTACCAATTAATTAACACAACTAAGTATGCTTCGATAGCTGATGACTACAGCAAAATCATTGTCTTTCAGGTTAACTTGGATTTGTTGAGGTTTCGGCTTGCGGAAGCTCATTCGGAACATCTTGATCGAGGTTGCAGATTAAAACCCAACTTTAGTGTCGAGACAATTATTGATCTCACGGCTCTGTATATAGTCTGCTCTGGCTGTCAAACATTTGAGGTTGTCATATAGCTTCTTTTCTTGCTTAAGTGTTTCTTCATAAATTTTAAGGCAAGAATTCTCTTTTCTCGAATTTATTTATGCCATAGAATTAGTTCATTGATTTGTGTTTGCTCCTGCACCTTCATGTACGGGCATAAAATGTCATGTCCTTACCAAGATTGGTGAACTGGATTATCTCTTCTTGCAATGCCAATCATCATATCCCAGGAGTAGAATTTGAGGCATATCATCCTTAAATTTTAACCAGTCTCTTGAATTATCATTGTTGCTGCTAGATGTTACTTCCTTCCAAACATGTTGTGGCAGGTAAATTCAACCAAATGTCTGTCGAAGTGTCAAGGTCTGATTCTCTAAGGTTGTCATGCCTCGACTTTTTAAGAAAAGGTCTGAGCCATTTGATCATATTGTTGTGACCATAGAGGAGAGTAGAATAGTAGATGAATATGCAGAAAATGATTCATGATCATGAAATTTAAGTTTTAAATGATGATCTTCTTGTGTGTTCCGTTTATTGAATATTTCACCAAAGAAAGTGACTGTTCATGAAAGAGGCAATCCTGTGTAATAATGGTGCTAAAAGGGCCTACTGATGATGGAGCAGCCAATTTCAGAGGGGCTGGGTGAAGTGAAGGTTGTTTTGCATGGGTTTCTATAGATCCACCGGGGGATCAATTCCTCGGTCATAAGCCGTTGTAACCATGCATTTCACAACAATTCTTATACAAAGTGCCATAACACATAAAAATTAAAAAATTTACAATCAGAGTGGGAGATTTTCTAGTTTGATGGAATGGCTGTCGATCTCTTGAGAACCAATTACTCGGAAGGATTCAAGAGTAGATGCATAAACAGGTAATAACTTTGCAGAATAGAGAATTGCAGAAATAGGCTAAGCAAAAGTATTGCATGTTGGCCTGTTTGGTTTGCTTTTGGGGGAATGATTTTGAGAAAATGCAAATACTTTGAATTAATAAGATTTTTCGAAATGCTATCGTGTTTGGTAAATTATAACTCTAAAGTGTAGTGGAAAATAGTTTTGACTTAAATGCCATTTGATAAAACCATATCTATAAAGGGCTTTTATTATTTAAAATTAAATAAAAATCAATTAGATGGAGCTCCACCATCAGCCAATTGTCAATGGCCAAATCTAGCCGTTGACAGCCTTGCTTGAGGTTAGGGAGCCTCAAATGAGGCCTGAGGTCGCGTGACCAAGGTGCGGCAACCAAATTTGGTCGTACAACCTAGGTGCAGTGGCTAGTTGGCCATCAAGCAACCTTGCTTGGATTGCATGACCTAGGTGATGCCTAAGGTCGCACAACCTCGAGCGGTGACGCTTAGGGTCACACGACCTTAGGCGGCAATCACCTGAGATTGTGTAACCTAGGCGGCAGTCATTAGCCTCCGATGGCCCCTTAGGTGGTGATCATCAACTGCCAGCAACTCTTTCATGCATTTGGAGAAGACAGTGAACAGTAATAGTAAACAATAGGATTGGCATTCCCAAATGCTAAAAGCCCAAAGTACTCTAAGGCCTACTTTAAGCTTTCTACATTTATAATGCTGACATTTGGCTAGAGGAATCCAAAGAAAACTTACCAAACACTTTACATTTTCCTGAAGGGGCTTTGGGGGCTTAGCCCTTTTGGAATGCTAAACCAAACAAGCCATCATGAGCCAATTAAATTGAAGAAAAAGGACTTTCAATTCATGTTTTCAGTTATCAAAGTTCCCTCATCATAATCAAGCCCGATGAAGCCATAGACACGAGTTTTAGCTTGGGTTAAGCCAAAGATTGATTACAAGATCACACCACATCCTATCAAATAACAGTCTTCCTACACTCCACCTTCAAACTTTCTTGGAAGGGTCTGCTTATCATTAAAATATTACTGATTCTACGGCTAATTTCTACCAGTCCTGTTTTCATGGTTGCTCACATAGACCCTCAGAGAAGGCGACTGGGTCAGGACATCAGGAGTGACTGTGGTGTTCTGAGTCCCATTCTTCAGCTGCATCCTCCTCCTGGCTATGTAACCCCTGACCCAAGGAGTCACATCCTCATTGACCTTGATCATGACGAAGAAGACGATGCGGTATATCACGATCATGCTGAAGAGCACCATGAGGTCTACCCATTTCGATCGGTTCACGTCGATCTGAAACACATTCACCAGAATATACTCTCCCGGGATCTTGGGGAGGTCCGGCAACTTGTTGTCGAACAGCAAGCCCTTCAGGTCGTTCTTGTATTGCCCCTGGAACAATTGACAGACCAATTTTTAGTACCTTAAAGAATCTTTTTCGTTCGAGTGATGAGATTGATGAAATTGTCGTTTACCTGAAGAGCCCAGAAGTGGAAACTGACATAGGACATCGGATACCGCCACACGGGCTTCGGGATGTCCTTTGGAAGCCTGAAGTAGCCGGAAACTAGCATGAATATGCCCTGGAATAAGGATGATAAATAATAGGTTAGACTGAAATTGGAAAAAGAAGCATGATTGGTTGGTGAAGGAGTTGAGCTCAAATCACTTGGCTGCATTTTATGCCAGTTTCAGCAAATTTAACTCCTAAGACCAATTAATGCAGAAACAAGTTACTTCAAAGGTTATTGTAGATTTCTGAAAGGAAGGGCTAGCTTTTGCCAAGTCAAATAACTGAATAACCGTTCAAAACTAGTACGTGCAACGTATTGCTCTCGTTCAGACTCACTCATTAGTGTCGAAAATAAAATCAACAGCTATAAATAATAAACCTGAATTCCAGCCCCTATGACGATGCCCATGAGGAAGTTGGGGACCACACTGGCAATCGCCATCATCAAGCTCTCGACGACAGTGATGCTCGCATAAAGGGACAGTACGAAGAACAGGTAGTGCACGAATCCAGGGTGGAGGTTAACCGTGAAGTAACAAATGGTCCCTGAGAGGAACGTGATCAATATGAGGAACGGCATTGCAGAGAATGTGTTGCTGACGACGAATGCAGTGACCCCGTAGTGGCCGTTCATTCGCTCCCTTTGGAAAACCTGAAGATGTTCGGACCGTTATTTACTGTTCAGTCTCACAGCCATTGATGGCCTGTGAGGCGTAAGGTAAGGTAGTGAACATCACCTTCATATCTTCTACAAAAGATGGAAATCCTCCAATCGACATGAACGTGACAAAGCCGAAGACGAAAGACGCACAGGCACCTCTTGCCTGTATGACAAAGAAAATCGAGCAATCAAAAGGCATTAGCCATCGGCGATGCTTCCTTTGATGAGGTGAAACAGGGACAAAACTTATTCTTTGTCCACCATTCATGAATTGTAAATGTAGCTGAGAATGCGGATTTAACATACCAAGATTGAATCATAGCCGGTCCCTACATTCAGATAGATCGTGCCGATGCAGATTGTGACCAGAACGTAGATCGCGAGCCTCAGCCAGTAATACCCAAAGTCCCTCGACATGTTAGTGAAGGAACGCTTGGTCAAGGAGAAAGCTTGCATGAAGAAACTAGCTCGACTCCCTCCTGAATCGAGTACCGTTCCTTTCTGCAACAACATGGTGATGGTACGGAGGATGTCTTAAACCAGAAGGACTCCACAAAAGACGGTCACGATGTGAATACGAGAAACGGAAGCTGACTTACGACTCTGGACATGTCCTCGACCCTTTGTCTAGTCGAATAGTAGTACTGGGAAGACCGATAAAAATCAATGAGAACTCGGGTAGCTTTAGCTGTGGTAGTACCATCCAAAGGATCATCACTTGCCAAAATCTGCATTAGTCATCCAGATTTACCTCATCACAGTTTAGAACAACACGATTTAATCGATTGTGGTACTAAATTCTGAGATGCTATGATGTGCATACAATGCACACATATTACTCGAGAGATTTGAAGAAAAGAAATGTGTGCACCTTATGTTTCATGGACCCCTTAAGAGTGGCTTTGACTTTATCAAAGTCGGAGTTGATGCATCTGAGGAAATGATCAGATGGATTCCTCAGAGTAGGGCATGGGAATCCGGCTCGTGCGAAGAACTGCAACATTACCAAGCTTCATGTTAGGGTCGAGAGCAGTTTTGAAACATCAGAACAATTTCATGTCTTGAGAATGCAAATCGATCACCTCATACGCTTCTGAAGCAGGACCGAAATAAACGTTCTTTCCACCCGAAAGCAGGCACAGCCTATCGAACAGCTCGAAGACTTCGCTGCTCGGCTGGTGTACAGATGCAATCACGGTCCTGCCGTCTCTTGATAGGCTGCGGAGCGTCTGGGTCACGAAGAAAGCTGAAGCACTGCCATAAAATTGACTTAGCGGGAGTATGTTCAAGTTCAATCTACTATATACTTCACGCTGATTTTCATGTTTACTACATTACAGTTGAGTTTGCCTATAATCATGGTTAAATCAGCACCTGTCCAGGCCGCTGGTGGGCTCGTCGAGGAAGAGCAACCGGGGGCGCATGAGGATCTCGAGGGCGATGCTGACGCGCCGCTTCTCGCCGCCGCTGATCCCACGCAGGTGCCAGTTCCCGATCACCGTGTCGGCACAGTCCTGGAGGCCCATCTCAATGATGGTGCCCTCGACGAGCGCCCGCTTCTCCTCCCACAGCATTTTGTCCGGCAGCCGTAGCCTCGCCGAGTACATTATTGTCTCCCTCACCGTCAGCGTCCCAATCAGCGTGTCGTCTTGCGTCACGTACGCCTACATCAAGTAAAACAATTATAAATAAATAAAAATCGTCAATCTTACATACAGAATCAAAACCTTAAGCGACGCAATAACATTATGATTGAAATTTGCATCTCCTTTCCAAAGTATTTAATGTGAACGCTTCAAGAAATCAATTTCTACACGGAGCACAATGCTCACAAGCAAGGACAGGTCTTTAGGTACTTCATTTCAGTTCATTAATAATGAAGAACAGAATATTGCACAAAGAGGGAAATTGTACAGAAGGCTCTCCCTGAACAATCAAACCGTGCAATATAACGAGTTCCCGACGGAGGGTGGCACCATCTCACTCATCATTTATTTAATCCACCAGACGGAACCGGGACAACCTAAAACGTCACATCTGAATCCGAAGAAGGCTTTCCGGACTTTCTTTTACTGTGCCTGACCTAAATACTCTTGTCCTGACCTCGCTTCAGTTTAGTTTTTTAAGGACGATGATCATTTAATTGACCCTGTCTCCTCGAATACCACCTTTGGCTTCATTACACATGGCCTTAGACAGCCAAGTTCCAAATGAAATGACGATGATTAACCTCCGCGTTCGGAAAATCCGTCGTCTAGTTGGTCTCGTCATAATTTCTTCACCGTCGCTTTTCTAAAATTTTCATAGAATCATCGCTAAGGAGAGGGGGGACAGAAGATGATGAGAGTAACGGGATTACTCACGGCACTTCCGAAAGAGAGCTTGGCCTTGCTGCCGTTGAGCAAGACGGTGCCGGAGAGGAAGGCGTTGGCGGCGAGCCGGCCCGCGAGGGCATCGAGGAGCGTCGACTTGCCTGAGCCGGACGGCCCCATGAGCGCCGTGAGCGTCCCCGGCTCAGCGTACCCCGTGAGCCCGTCGAGCACCTTTTGGGCCTCCCCGTTCCTACGCGTCACCGTCACGGTCAGGTCCTGCCACGCGAGCCGAGCCAGCACGTCGCCGCTGCTGAACTCCACGTCGTGGCTCCTGTCCCTCCACAGCGTTTGGCTTAGCGGACTCAACCCCATCACAAACCCTCCGTTGGTACTGGTACCGTCATTGTCGTCGTCGTGAATGTTACCGTCGTTCGCATTGCTGTCTCCGTGCCGACTCGCTTCGATCTCCATCTGATTTAGAGAGAGAGAGAGAGAGAGAGAGAGAGAGAGTTATGAAAAGAAAAATTCAAGAAGGATGGTATGAGAGGGTGAGGGAGATGAACGTGAAGAGAGAATAGGATGTGAATGAATGCAGTGGAGAGAGAGAGAGACAGGGACAGAAAGAAATGAAGAGTTCGTGACGCTAGTCCAACATATAAGTTTCATGCAAAAAGAGCCTGCAACTGCAACTGAAAAAGTTCATGATAAAAAATGATCGAAGCTTCGGCCACGTAAATGGCCAGAGGCTCTCGATGCCATTTGTCAAGGAGAGGAAAAGAAGAGCATGCGGCCATAGCTCTCGACGAGCGAGACCAAACTTCTACCTTCAACTTCTCTTTTCAACTGATTGTAACTCTCCCTCTCTCTTATCAGGTTAAAACTCAAGAACGCCTTCCTCTTTTCTCTTTCTTTCTTGAACTTGAAGAAGAAGAAGAAGAAGAGGGAAGGAGGGAAGAAGGGGGGGAAGATATAGATCATGCTGATGGAGAAGGGGGTCTCGCATGGTGACATTGATGGATACTGGTGGGTGTTGGGTAGGGCCATTCAATGCGAGTTAACCGACCCACCACGAGAAACCCTAAATAAAATCATTAATACTATTAGCCCTAAAAGAAGAACCAGTTCGTCCACGGAGGCGACCGAGGAGATCAGAGGCTTCTCCAACTCTTTTGGTGCTAAGGGAATTGAAGAGGGCAACCTTATATCGCCAAGCATCATCATGATAATGGTAACCCTAGTAATGGCCCCTCCTCGAATTGTAGAGAGAGAGAGAGAAGTGGGGTTTACGCGATTGATATGGCAAGCGATGCGATGGATAATTGCCGGGACGTTGATATGGTTTCATCATTTATTCGAATTTGGTCCTGCATTGCTTGTAATGTCGTGGATACCGAATTGTCCGTCTGCTTAGAGTACCAAAAACTTAATTCTCTTCCTCGATATGGGCCTCGATATAGGCCAATATACCAATGATTTGCAAAGCTTGTCTTCCGCTCAATCATGCAACGCATAAGCAATTCTCATTACATTAAAAGAATTTTGTATTGCCCAAACATGACGTATTGATAATCTTATTTTGATTCGATTGTGAGTTATTGGAAAGTAATTATGCAACAATCTTTAATCTACTGTAAGAATAATAATATATTCAAATAACAAATAATTTTAAATTATTATGAGGCTCATTCTTTTAAAAATTTATTATTCACAATAAGCTATTATTTTTATAATAACCCGATTACTGTCATGCTAATAAAGCCCTGAATTATTAGCTAATGAACTCATATCACTTCGTAGTTAATGTCTTAAGAACATTGTTTAAATACCCAAAATACAATCTAATCTAAATGAGAGAGAGAGAGAGTTGATTAGATTAGTGACCTTTTAATACAAAGAAGATGGATGGCGGGCTCATGGGCGATGCTTGGGTCATATTTGTCGTCATGATAATGTTACGTAGTTTTCAGTTTTGGTGGTCGAACTTTGGGTTCGATGTTCGGTAGCCAATTCAATTCCACGTGGACGCTTCAACGGCATAAATTCCCCCAAATCCCGACCAGGCCGCTTGCGATCTTGCCACGTCGTCGCTCATCAATTGTCACTCTCATGGTGACGGTAACATGCGACGTGCGGCCCCCGATCTTTGCACTTCGTCATCTGCCCTAATCAAGAGGAGCCACCAGGCCCAAATTAAAATTCTTAATTTTTAATTTAAAAAAAAAAAAAAACACACGAGGAGAGAATAGCTTTGTATATTAGCTTCTTGAGAACCGTACCTATAACGTCGTGAATCTCGTGTCGGATTAGAGAGATATTATCGAGCGATTGGAAGCCGTCGTCTTGCAATGCTCTTTTAAATGCCTTGTTTGATGACTTGTAAATAAAATTGTCTATCCCGAATAGTTGCCCATCTAGGCTATTCACTTGAAGGACTAGGTTCATTCCATCGGACCAGAAGGTTGTGGTATTAAATTCGCTGTGCAATCGAATATAAAGCCGACTTGGATACGGCTCTCCTTTGGCCAATTCCATCAATGTAATCTGATTTCAGCCTCGTTGGAATGGTTTATTCACGTTTTCTTGGGCTGGTTTCATGGATGCAATTTGATTTTGGGAATGATCCTCAGATTCGAAACGTGTATGTCATGGCCTTTATTCTCTCGCTTTTTCTCATTATTTCCTGACCCACCAATACTCGTGATCTCTTGCCATTTCATCACCAAAAAAAAGGACGTATAACGACTAATAAAGTGCGTACGTGTATGACCGCTAATTTGCCATCTAAAACGAGATTGTTATGTTTGGAGAAAGAAAAAAAAGAAAAAGAAATGGTTACTAAATAAAGTATATAAAGCTGTTGTTAATTAATGTAAGGTGGGAACATGCGATGCGTGCAATTATAATTCGAAACTTAATCATCTCATGTTCTCTTTCAATGGGTCCAGGAAATAAAAGACTAACGACTTAATGGGCCTTAAATGAATTGAGATCTAAACCATTTCAAACCCATATGAAAAATAGAGAACATTTTCACCAGTCTTTTCGGTGTAAATAAAATGCCCAAAGCGTCATCATCAATACAGTTTTTATAATTTTTTTTAAAAAATTATGACTTTTTATGATTTTTACTTTTTTCTTTTCCTTTTTTTTTTTTTTTGAATTTCATTGAGGGTCATGAGTAGACCCTTGTTGACACTAGGTGAGGGCCAAAACCCTCATCATTTGTAGGCAAGGGTCCCAGCCCTCATCGGACTTAGATGGGCAAAAAAGGACAAGAAAAAAAAAACTTGTTAATATTAGTGCTGGCTAGTTGAACGCTCGTTGTACCACATAGAATGGTTGATACTCATATCAACAATTTTCAATCAAATTTAACTAGAATGATGAAATTGACAAATCGTCAAAAATTTTATGATTGAATTTGCATGAATACAATAACACTTCTTTGATAATTTCATCATATATTTTGTTGGGACACGTGCATACTTTTCTAGTTCCTTGTGTGCATTTCGATCTTTTAGTTTTTTTTTTTATGTGTTTTTTTTATTTACTAAGAAATTTTATTTAGTTATTTTTTTAATTTGATAAAAATATCTATCCAAGTAACATTACTATGAAAAGCTTAATATAGGTTAAATGTTTTCGTATGCATGTGCATGTGTTATAGTAATATGGGTTGCAGGTCGAATTGGGTTGCTAAAATTGTGTTACATATAAATGGATCAATTTGGATTGAACCATTTTAGATCCAACCCATTTGATCCATTCAACAGATCTAGAATTAGCTAAAGCTCGCCTTGCGCCTCCTTTACTAGGTGAAATCAAATCACGAAATTTGCGAGGCTACGATGGTAAATTAGGGGTGGAAACCTTTTTTTTGGGGGAGGGGGGTTGGAAATGACACCAAAGTTCGATAGTTAGATATTTTCATGTTTGCTTATGCTTTAGTTTGATTTGGACACCACGAAACAAAAAACGGCCCGTATAAAAAAGCCCAAGGAAAAGAGGTTCGGACTCCTGAGCAGGGTAAGGCCCATATCAAAGCCCAAAACGGGACGTGGGATCCTCTGCTCCGCACACACGTTTCCCTTCCCGTCTCCGAACCATTCCAACCGTTGTTCTGCTCGACCCCTCACCATTAGTCAACAGACGAGGGCCAGCAGTTTTTTTTTTCCTTTCTTGCTCGTCTCTTTTTTATGTACATGCAGGTGAGGTGCTCATAGGATTGAACCTCGGACCTAGTAATGTTGAACCCTAGCCCTCCAAATCCTTCACTAACAACCAATGATTTGATTATTTAATGAAAATGCAATTTCACCAAATGTCCTAAATACTAATTTTGGTATATGCGATATTGAGCTTGAAAGCTCTTTGTATTCTCTATGATGCGGCATTAAGCAAGCAAGTCAATCTATGATTATGATTTTCCCGATCTATTGTATATTCCCTCTCCACATTCCCACTCTCGAAGGAAAATAAAATAAAATACAAAGCAACCTTCTACGGATGAAATGTAGGGCCTTTTTGTAAAACTCTTTTTTTTTATTATTATTTGAATTTTATTCCATCAATTAATTAAGCTATTCACCGACTCGTATTGGATACGAAAATAACGTATTTGAGTCCAATTAATGACAAGATAAAAGATAGAGAAAGAAAAATTACCGTGACCTCTCGTATCTATTTAAATCATAAAACCTATTACAACTATTTATATCTCGTACAAAATCTCACGAGATATGAAAATCAACGAAATAGTCAATCAAAACGATTCATCGCATGTTGAACTTCTCATATCAATTTCTCATTCTTCAAAATAAATTTATGAAAGATCATACAGTGACTCGAGAAATCGACGCATTAAACTCACATCCATAAAAATTAGAATTTCCAATTTAACGAAATTATAAGTTTTGGAATTCTTCTTTGGGTAACATCGACATAAGATATTATTTTTGAAATTCAATCGAGATGTAGATGAAGACCATAGGATGCCCATCAAAATCGTGCCACAGAAACAAATTCCATCCTTTCGCTTCTCCATGGTTCGGACACGAGGACAACTCCTCGTGCGGTCGTTGTCAAAGCAAAACCAAAAGATCAAAAGCCGACAAAAGAAGAATGAAAAACAAAAAAGAGAAAAGAGAAAAAGATAAGAAGGAAAAGAGGAAATCGGGAGCGGGAAAGAGGAGATGGTTTACGAATGGAGTGGACACGTGGCTTCGCAAGGGGAGACCCAAGGGCCACGTGAATGCGACACGTGGGCCTCGCTCCCGGGATACCGCCAAATCAGCGCAATTCCACTCCCTTCCTCACCTCACCTCGGATAGATACGATCCAGAGGGATGCGAATAGACGAAATTACCCTCGCGGGCAAGCCCCAAACGTGGAGTATCCCTTTTATTTTTTGTTTTTGTTTTTTTTTTTGGCGAGAAATTTCGTTTACGAAAAATTTGTCGAGGATGAATTTTCCTCATATATCCAACGTAGGATTCGTTTTATTATGGGATCGATTTTACAAAAATACGCGCGATCTTATTTTTTGTAGAGTGATATTCCTAGAATCTGATTTGGGTCTCGAATCGATTGATTATATTAAGATTTAACTCATTTGTCGAGTATAATTTTGTTGTCATCATAACCAATTCTCATGAAAAATTGAATACTCAATTTTAGACCATACACTATTGGTCGGATAGAGCTTTTCTTGTGAGGTTGTTTTTTAAGTTTATCAATCGATCGTTAGATTATATCCAAAAATCGAAAGTATTTTCGTACTCATGATTAGATCCATACTCATCATGGAAATATAATAATATCTAAGAAATCTTTAATTCATAACATTTGATGACAAGTAGAGAATTTTGTATTGGAATAAACTATATGATCTTGCTTGAAAGAAGCTCATGTTTACCATTACACTTTTATCACACGGTAGGGTTTTTCATGAAAAAAGGTATCAATTTTCACCCATAATTTATTCCTAACTTTCAACTTTCACTCAAATGACCATTTTAGCTTTCGCTTTCATGTTTTACGTAGAAAGAAATACAATAATATTTACACAAAATATAGTATCAAATATCATTAAAATCATAGTTAGTATATGCCTACATGGTGTTTAAGGTGGGAATGGACTTAACATGGCTCGGTTGGTTGAGTACACGCGACTTTTTCGTTTTTTTACATAAAACGAAAACATCATTTTTTCTAATTGAACCGACCATAACCCAGAGTTGCATAAAACGACATTAGTCCCACTAAGCAATTGTCAATCCAATTGTCGAGGTTTCGAGTGAGATGTGCGCAGGCGCATATACACACCCGAATTGGAGCGAAATTAGGTAAACGTACGGAACCCTAAGCTCCCAATTCACTTATGCATTTAGGCCATCTTATTATCTCGTCGGATGAAAATCGGTGCCCTAAATAAGCGAGACCCGGAAGCCGAGACCGATGTCGGCCCTAAGAAACGACGTGTTTTTTCGTGCCATTTGATGTGACCAAATTTGTCATCGTACATAAGTGAGGGCTCCTGGTTTTTGCGTGCGAAACGTCTCGACAGTACTAAATATCGAAACAAAGAAACGTGACGCCAAGAAACGAAAGGAAACGAAAGAGAGAGAGAGAAAGAGAGAGAAGAAAGAGGAGATACGGCGGAGAAGGAAAGAAAAGCTCTCGCCTGGCTGGCGCTGCCTATTTCCTCAACACGCGGCGAAGCGAATTCTCACGGCTCCGACACCATTTCCCACCTCCTCTCTCTCTCTCTCTCTCTCTCTCTCTTTCTCTGTGTCTATCCCTCCCTGTGTCTTCCTCAATTTGCTGCATAAATATGCAGAGAGAGAGAGAGAGAGAGATTAAGCACGCAGAACCTGAAACAAAGATTCGATTTTTAATAATCCAAAAGTCCTCGAAAGGTCCCACCTTTTCTATTCTCCCCCCGCCCCTCTCATACGTTTCTTGTTTATAATTCCCTCTTGTTTATAATTCCCTCTCTGTCTCTCCATCTGCTTAGTCAGCAGCATCGAGAGCGTTTCGCTTCCCCTCCTTCTGCTTCCATCACTAACTGATCCGGGCGAGTAATGAGTTCGGCAGCCTGTTGTTACTCTCTACCATTACGTTGACGCATCGCTTGATGCTTGCGCCTGAGGCTCTCTGTATTTATCGTAGGCTCTGCGTTTGAGGGGATTCGTGGGTTTCTCTCTGTCCTTCGACATTCTCTGTCGACGATGTGCCGCTGCTCGCTGATCCTCGCTCCCCTTTGATTTCCCGATATCCTCTCTGGTTTCCTTTTCCGTCGCCTCCTGTTTTGGGATTTGCATTAGTGTTCGCGCTTCTGCGAATATGGAAATTATCCTTCTGCTTTATTTTGTTGCTTCTTGAAGCACCTGACCTTTTCGGGACAAGCACGATGGTGAAAAGCCATGTGGGCATGTGTCGGAGTCGCCAGTTCCGCTGATTCTCGCAGCGCCCGCTGTTGCCCCCGTTACATTCCGTCGGAGTGACCGCTTTCGGTCGGGTTGGAGCGTTCGAGAGGGACTTCGATTTGGAGGCTTCGATGGCGTTCTCAAGAGGCTGTAACCCATCTAATCTGCAATGCTTTCTTGACTCAATCACTCCAGTCGTTCCTTCAAGAACGGCTTCTCAGGTAATTTTTCTAGTCCCCTCCCTCCTTCGCCTGTATTTAATTATGATTCTGACGAGAAAAGTCTCTGCTTTTTTCCCCGTTTCTGAATCTTTCGCTTGATTTTCCTTTTCTTAACGTGGGTATCAACTCTTGACAGGAGCGTCCTTCTCTCTTCTTTTTTGTTTTTTCCTAATTCTACTCCTCTTTCTGCTGATATTTGGATGAAATCAGAATTTTTTATTTTTATTTTTTCCCTCTTCTCAAACTTTGTCTGCATCTCTGTTAAAGTTCTGGGTGCACGATGACGATGATGAACTCTCTCGGGTTCATTTGATTGCAGAAGGTTGTAGGGATCTCAGCTGGTGATTCATGTGAATTCAGTTCATCTACCAATCAACATGCACGAATTTGCTTAAATTAATGCGTGATTAGATAAAATTGTTATATCTGCAAGTCTTGATCCAATCACGGTGGTCTCTTGAGATTTGAAATTAGATTATCGTGTGATCATAATGTGGACATCCAAAGTGTCAACCTCAGAAGGGATAGATATACGAGCGATTCAGGTCAAGTGGGCCTTGCATGGTCACTAGCCGTCCACCCTCTTGGGCCGTGAAAGCCCTTCAATTTCTTGTACTGTAGTTGGTAATATTCTTTAGGTGCTCAGGATATTCCTTTCCTCAGTACATTTTCCCCTCTCTGTATTGTTTATGTGGTCTCCTGCATTTCATAATCATATCAAACCAATGGATGTCCCACTTGGGAAGGGCCAGGATTCCATTGACTATTTAGATTATGCCTGTAGTGAGTGCATGTATTGTGTGGATAATTGGAGAAAACTTCCAGATCCATCTCTTATCCTAATCAAATGCGGCAAATTGACTAATATAGCTAGATCATTTTAGCACCTTGAATTGACCTTGACTAGTGTTTACACTGGCGTGGCACTGATTATGTGCAGTTTGACTAATGTGATTCGATCTAAATTGTTTTCGGCATGTTAAAATGCTTAATTTGATTTAGGACTTTTATTAGATCCATTGCTGGAATAAATAATTCACACCCTGACCATTAGATTATTGATGTGGAAGAATTCGGTTAAACAATGAAGTTTAGACACACGCGTCACTCATCATCCAACATGGATGTATAAGTTTTCTGTTGCACTTGTGGTATACCCAATCCGCTGATTTATTGCCGACCTTTCTCTCGGCCGAGTTGGAATGTGCGAGATCAGCATATCCAACCCTCAGGGAAAGCTATGCTTTTGGGTCAACCAATAAGTCAAGTCTTACATGCATAACCAATTGATTCTCAACATTGTCATGCAAGAAAGTCATGTAAGAATCAACTTCTTGGATGATGACAATGACGTGGGTTCTACACACACTGTACATGCAGACGTGGAGCGCATATGGTGAATGCACAATAGATACACGTGGGATATAAACTCGTGGCGCTCTCTGTCGCAGTGCTCCTTTTTATGTTCGACTTCTCTGAATTTATGTTTAAGAGATTCAATCATTCCATATCTAGAAATACAATATCTTAATAGTTATAATTAGGTGAGGATCCCTGCCTAGATGGAAAGGAATGTGTTTCTTAGGTGCAAGGACACAATATCAATATCTGACAACTTCTCAGTGTCTTTTATAGTTTTAGGCTGATTTGCATGCCATTGTCGGACAGATGTAGGATCTGTTATGACTGTTAACCGTGATCCAGTTGGCTCCACGGGGAAATTACCTTTTACCATATCACTGTTTGCTTAGACCAACGTTGCCGTTATGGTAATCCTACTACGCATGGAAAATGGAAACATCTGCCTTTTCTAATCTGTTTCTGGGCGTTACTTTTCCATTTTGCCCTCTACTCTTCCTGAATTCTAGGACTTGAAAGAAAGCCTCAGATGAACAGGCTTAGAGTATTGAAGCCGCTATTATTTTCTCAGAGTCACACTGTAGACTCAAAAAATCATCTCGGTAACTAGTATTTGTTAACTTGGGATCCTGAATATGTCTGGCTAATTGTCCGTATCAATCCGAATGTTGTTATCATGAAAAACTAGATAGATGAATTATTGACATCAACCATTGCCTTAACATAGTTAATGTCAAATACCTCCAGAGCCACACTCAGGAAATCAACCATCTATGGCAACCCGCTGGTAAGGAAATGGTCGAATACTTCGAACTGAAAGATCTTTGGCATAGCTACGAAGAATGGAGTGCATTCGGTGCCAGTACCAAAGTCGTGTTAAGTAATGGACAGACGGTTAAGCAATATTATGTGCCCTATCTATCGGCAATCCAAATTTACACTAACCAGACCATTGTTTCTAACAGGTACTTCCGATTGCCTTCTTACTCATTCCATTCATTCTCCTACCGTCTTTTCTCCTTTTTTTGTCCTATTTCATCTGGTTATATTGTTTCATCCACGGCATACAAACATGTTGGTTACATATAATACTTGATTTATTGGGATTTCCTTTATTCGGTCATAGGAACAAAGCAGAGGGAAATGTCGCAGTGGAATTCGAAAGTGACTCTTGGAGTGATGATACTGGGAGCGATAAGCTATCGAGGTCCTTAAGCAACAATTCAAGCAAGGCTTGGGATAGCGTCTCTGAAGATTCAAGCTCAGACCAGCCAGTTTCATGGCCAATGAGGGATAAGCTTGGCTCCATTTACTTGGATTACTTTGAGTCATGTTCTCCTAACTGGAGAATTCCTCTGTCAAATAAGGTGATCCTCTTTGACTGGTCAAATCGATGAAGACATATGTTCTTACATCAGCTTCCTCCATTCCCTTGTCGATGAATAGAAGAGTCGTTAGTTATAATGTACCACTGCAAGATCTTGTTCATTGAATGAAAGCGTGGTTCTGTCTGACCCAGATAACTGAATTAGCAAAAGATCATCAGGCGCTGACAACTCTTAGAAGCATGGATATATCTCCAGCGAGCTGGATGGCTGTAGCTTGGTAAGTTTCATGGCATTTCTTTCCATATTCTTGGCTGATTTTTGGTAGTTTACGCAGATTCATCATGCTACATTAACTAAGAAATGTTCAACGTCATCAATGTTCTTTTCATACTAATGTTTAGTCATTCAAGCCATTTCTGTAGTTTCGGTTATGGAAGTTATGTTAATGCTTTGTCTTGACAGGTATCCAATTTACCCTATTCCAAATGGCAGCAACAATAAGGACTTGCTGACTTGCTTCCTGACATATCACACATTGTCCTCATCGTTCCTAGGTACACTACTCACCGTGGCTTTGCCTGTTGGACAAATTTAGAATGACGTTGTTGATTTGCTAAAAAGTGTGTGTAAGATGTAATGGACTATTTCAGTCAATCTCCATGGTCATTTATTGTATCAAGAAAACAATAGCAGGTTTCCTCCGAGACACATGCATTGGCCACTTAACTAGCAGTGTCCTTACAAAATTTTGATTGATGCCCATGTCATCGTGTTGCTTTTGTAATATTTCAAATCAAAATGAAAGTCTATGTTTGCAGTTCTAGTGACAAAATGGTTCTCTTTTTTTTCTTAACCATATAGTGGTAAAAACTCTGTCGATTCAGTAAACGGTTAGCTTCTGCGTTTGACGTCCACTACTGATGTCCTGCTGTTTCTTTTGTGATTTCACAGATGATACTGATGATTTTTATGAGGACGATCAATGTCATCCTTCTCTTTACATGGACAGTAAACTGAGGGGTCTCAAATCTGACAAGATTCCGCTTAGTCCATTTGGGTTGGCTATGTACAAGATGCGAGGCGACCTCTGGGTGAAACCGGACACGATTGAGCACCTCAAGTTCACCCAGCTCCATTATGCGGCTCATTCCTGGGTGAAGCAGCTCAACATTTACCATCATGACTTGAACTTCTTCAGTCGCGACTCTTTTGTATAAACTTGTTCTGTAAAGTAGCTTTTTTTTCGACCGGCCTTTTTCCTTTCTTGTCAAAGAGAGCGCTCCGGCACCAACTCGACCTAATTCCGTGACTTAAGAGGATGTGGCAGAGAGCACCAATTCTGGTTGCACCGTGAAATGGTGGAAACGGTCTGATGCTCTTTTGCTATCCATTGCTATCTATATGATGGCTTTGGTTTAGGAAGTTTTGCTGGGGAGGAGCTTGGCTGTGGACACACAGTTTGGCTAATGTTCATGTAGCGGGGAATTTGGGCGAGTGTACTTATGGTGGTGATCTCCTTGCGGGATTTTTTAGATCTCATGCGTTTTTTTCGCTTTCTTCTCTTTTTATGCTTCGTGTTGATGCGAAGCGCGGGCATGTAGATTGGAACTTGAGGATCAGTTGCAGGTGATGCTCTAATGTAGCAGGGTTTATTGTAAATGAAAAGGGTCACTCTTTTAACAGGCTCCTGGATTGTTTGCGCTTGGAAAGAATGAATGCACGTGAAACATTGTGAAGTGTTTCGCTTGATTTTTACTGTAGCTGTGCCAGAGGGCATTCTTGAAACGAAAATGACAATTGAATTCCGGCAGAGTAGATTGCTTTGCAATGAAGTTCACTTTGAATTGCCCTCTAAAATGTTATCACCCAGTTTACCTTACCCTTAAAAATATTGATTTGCTTTTTTCCCTGGATTCTCGAAAAAGAGACAAATGCTAATTAGCTTACCTAGAAACCGAAAGAAGAACAATATAAATGGATGCTAGATGTGTGACATATTAGGGACCTTCCCTAAGGGTAACCTGTCCTAGCAATGCTCTTTACTGGAGTTCCAAACAAAACATTTTAACCTTCATGAATTAATTTCAGTTTTACATACATATATATTTATATTTTAGAATCGCTCTCCTATTTGATAAATAGTTGAATTAATTTTTCCCTATCCTAATATTAGTTCAATTTATTCTTACTTCATTCGCCATCCTAAATGGCCATTGTTCAAATCCTTTGGTCCTAGTGACCATTCTCTATTTTCATCCAACCGGATCGTTACGAGTTGAATATCATGTTGGAAAATTTAATATTATGAAATGGAGATATGACTATTAGTAAGTCCAATTTTAAATTTCCTTTTCACTTTCTTAAAGTTAATAAGCAGAACATTTTATATACAAAAATACAAAGACGAACTCAGAAGTGGAAATGTGTGCAGATTTATAGCTGCCGTCCAATAAAAGGGGTAGTTCTCCCAAAGTTCTTGGGGGCGAAAGTGCAGAAAACCTCAAATAGATGAGGCGGGACTCCTGAGGGATAAAAATTCCTACTTTCTTTCTTATTCTTCATTGTGATATCTTTGCTGTAAATCAAAATTGCAGTTCTGGGTTGGGGAGAGATTGGGCGCTTCTTTCTTTGAAAGACGTTCACTTTTCATTCTTGGAAAAGGGGAGAATCTAGGAATGTCCTTTTTTCATGTTGACGACATGATTGAAAAGGTCGCTTGAACCGGACATTGCAGATTAACTAACCAACGACCCGACCGAGGATTCTTGATTTTTGGTCCCTCGTGTTCTTCGTCCATTCAATCCAAGGGACTCCCAGGTACTTGCCCCGAGTTAACGCCGATCTTCTGCTGCAATTCTGGATCCGTTCCTCGGTCGCTGTAGAAATTTGTTTTATCAGATGAGAAATTAGTCTTCTTTCCCCGATAGAGTTCACTTGGCAGAAATTTTCCCCGTGCAGGGCAACCAGTGATTCCTTTTTCCTCTCTTCCAATTTCTAAGCAATGGCGATGTTTACATTTGACGGTTCTTTTTGAGCTAAAAAGGGATGATTATCTTAAATTCATTTCTCGGTTTCTTGATGGCGAAACCAATCGAATGTGTGAAAATGCACGCTCTGTGTGATTGCTGGATGATGATACACTTAAACTAGAATTTATTGAATGATCATAAAGCAGACTAATATCTTGCACTATTTCAGGCCTTTTATGGAGCGATTGATTTATTAATTATGGGTGGTTGGTCCTTTCCCTCAGCGTAGATCGACGGATTAAAATGGTTCTGAGGTTAGCCTCCTCTTATATGAGCATACCTCAGACACCACGCACTTCAACCTCTCTTTCCCAACGCATCCCTCTGAGAAAACCTGGAAAGATGTGGAAGAGAGGTTGCACTAGGAGGCTGGATATATTACCTTCTCTAAATGGAGATGGCCCTGGTTTACGTGTTTTTGTTCTCTCGGATTTGCACACTGACTACTCGGAGAACATGATGTGGGTTGAATGCTTGTCAACTGCAAAACACAAGAGAGATGTGCTTCTCGTTGCCGGTGACGTGGCAGAAACATACAACAACTTTGTCCTAACAATGTCCCTCTTGAAGGAGAGATTCAAGCATGTCTTTTACGTGCCTGGAAATCATGATCTTTGGTGCCGTAGAGAGTCCGACGTTTCTGTGAGTGACTTCTATCTTTCATAATGATTCGTAGTTCCGTGAGTGACAGTTGTACTTCCTTCATCTCCTCTTTTGAATTCGTGGAGTACTGTGGCAAAGCGTGTGATTGCTGTTAGTGTTATACTCAATTGTCGTGTATAATTTGTTAGTATATGGTCCTCAGATAATGTAAAAATATATGATGTTTCTTGTTGCTTTATCCTTAGTCTAAAACTTGGTTGCTGGCGCTTTAAATAATGCTGGCTATTTCCATACACCTCAAAATCCTTAAATGATTTATGACATTTACAGTTTTTGCTTTTCCTTTCAATCTTTCATCTTTGGAATTTGGAGAACTAAAATTACTTTTCTGTTACTCAACAGTCTTCTTTTGGCCCTTGCATGTAGACATTGTTGACGTGGCTTCTTTCCTCTGTTGCCAAGCTGACTTAAGAGAAATGGAGAGAAGCCTGCTGATATTCTTTAAACTGAAATTGTTAGATTCACGCTGCCCAAGCTTCATTTCATATGAGACATACCTCTTTGTGTTAAGTCGTTGGATAGGCTAATATTTGAAGGCGTATGGCATATTGATTTTGATCGTATGCTTTACCCTCGATTTGGAAAAGCGACTTCTTTCTTTGATATAGTTTGTAGTAATATCCGATTGGCGTATTCATCTTTCGCCTTGGCATGATGTAGCCACATATTTCCAATTAGTGACCTCTGGCATAATTAATCTAGGCTTCCACCCACAAACTCTAATAATCTCTTATGACCATGTGGAAATGATACAGTTTAGTTCTTTGGAAAAGCTGGAGAAACTACTTGATGCATGTAAAAGACTTGGTGTAAAGACTGATCCAATGGTCATAGGCAGCTTGGGAATCATTCCTTTACTCTCTTGGTATCATGAGGTGACTGCGTGATTTCATTGTGTCCCAGAGATTCTTACAGAACACATTATTTGCCTTTTTCTGCTTTTTCTGCCTTCATTTAACAAAGAGTTATGCTTCTTTTTAGAGCTTTGACAGAGAGGAAGACATAACCAGTTTCCGTATCCCCCCTCTGGAGATGGTGATTCACTTTCCTTTATCCTTGTAAGAATTTGTAAGAGCTTCACTTATAACAGTAAGCTACAGTCTTTACTGATTGATTATAGAATAAATTTCAGACAAGAGTAATTTGTGTGTGACAATGTTATCCATGCTTGTTATGACTTGAACCTGCAATCTCAATTTTATCACCTAGCATGTATTTTGCTCTTCAACATGATATCTATCACAGTCCAACTCTAAAAGCGTCGCAGGCAGACTAGTCAAGCTTTAAAAAATCTACTCAGTTTTCATGATGATGTGCATAGTGATAGCCAGCAATTGATATATAATTATAGACAGTGCAGCACAAACTCATCCTTATATGTGAAGTGCTGTGCTATGTCGGACTTGAACCTTCTCTCCTTTTATACATTGATGGTTTGCATTTGTTAGTCGTTTTGGTATTAGCTGCATAAATACTAAAAAATTGAATTTCCTCATGCAGGCATGTAAAGATTATCATGCATGCAAGTGGCCAGAGGAGCTTTCAAACAGAGATACTTCCCTAGCTTCTTACTTTGATGCGATGAACAAAAATAATATGGATTTAATAGAAGATATCAAAAAGACGTGTGAGCAGATCATCACATTTTCTCACTTTGTTCCAAGGTAATTGATTTCCTTGTAAACCAAATTCCTATGTATTTTTTTTCCCTGGAGTAGCAGTACTGTCTTAATTCCACCCTCATTGGAAGCCTAATTAGCTGTCCTTGTCACCCTGCCTAGCTCATCACCCTGCCTAGCTCAGTTTGCTTTGTTTATTTTGATCAGAGTACTTATTGTAATCTTCTGTTCTGGAAACCGATTTAGTTGTGTTGTACAATACTTTGAGGTGTGAAATTTGAATTATGCCCTAAGTGTAGATTTAGCCAAAGGCCATCTGTGTTTGTCAAAGCCTCACTAGGTGGTGATTTTGAGGTCATGTAACTTCATATCTTCCAGGTCAGCTCTTACTGAAAATCATTCCTCTTTCTGCATCATCCGCAGAGGAATAACTCAATGGTTTGGTGAAAATTGTGGGAACTTGTTAAATGGAATAAAGCCTGTGCTTGAATATAATGTTATATCTAGATCCGAAGAAGTACTGTCCAGCTCCCCTGATAATATTGCGTCAGCTCTTTACCGGTGTAATGACTGATGGGAAGATGACCACTTTCTCGAATACCTGTATAGCATATGCTTAAACTAGAGCAATGTGCATTGCAGACCTTGAGAATCAAGATCAGGGGATGAACTTGATGGCAGTGTTAGTGGACTTGTCCGTGTAACTATATAGTTTACTTCTCACAAAGTCTTGGCAGTTCAATATTTTGCTTTCTTTGGTCAAATGTAGCTAAGTCTCATTTATCATCATGAGTTGGATCATTCAAACCACTGCAAGGTCTTGCAAAAGATATTTTCGTGACGCATGATATCTATTATGTCCTTTGCATGGTCTATCTGCTCTTCTTAGTAAAACAGGGAATGGTGGCTAACTTATGCTTATTGCCATATTGCCAGACAAGAGTTATGCCCAGAAAAAAGGATGTTGTTCTACCCTAATCTCCCCAAAATTATCGGTTCCGATAGCCTCGAGGTTCGCCTAAGGTCCATACATGGGGCCGAAGGGAGTGGTTCGGCTTGCCATGTCTTCGGCCATACCCATTTCTGCTGGGACGCTGTCCTCGATGGAATCAGGTACAATCGATTTGTTCTGCCACGATCTAGCGCTGGAATCTTTTGCCATCACTTCAAGTTCAAATGACCATTTGTTGTATCAATATGCAGTTTAGTGTTTCATTCATGATCGATGTGGCTTTACTGAGTTCTATTGCATTATTTAGATATGTGCAAGCGCCTCTGGCTTACCCAAGAGAACGGAAGAGAAGGATGAACGGCGGCGAGAATTGGCTACCCTTCTGCATCTATTCCGACGGCGAGTTCGCCGAGAGGCTCTCACCGTGTTACTGGTCAGATTACTACTCTGTAAACCCTCGACAACCCCGTAACACTGAGCTTGCACCCTGGGTTGCCAGATTCTACAGCCAAAGAAAAGATCATAACACATGATCACTTGTCGATATTCTGTTGAGTGAGTTCATATGGAGAAGAGCCCTTCTTTTGGTGTCACCAGCATATTCTCTGATACAATCAAGGTACATTTGTATGTTGTTTCTCCTTTGATTCTGATCATGCCCTCTTGCCACCTTTAAGCCTTGATTAGACAATGTAGTTGAAACGGGATCACTAGGTAGTATAATGATTCTCTTATTGTTCTTGACGATGATGGGTAAATCTTGTAAGGTGGCATGATCATAACATGAAGCATTCATGAACTCTCTGATTGAGACACTTGGAAGATTTGCAAATCAAAACCAGAGACCAAAGAGAAGGTTTCACCAAACTCATATCCTATATAACATTCCTCGGTGAACCTTTATTTCACATGACTACAGGAGTTCAATTGCAAAATGCACTGAAATTCCTTTCACATGACTACAGGAGTTCAATAGCAAAATGCACTGAAATTCAGAGCGGAGAGACGGTGACTTTATGACATTACACACAGACAAGTGCACAGAAGAAAAAGATTACAATGCATTCGAATGCAAACCCAACATCAACAGGCATATCTCAAAACTAAACTGAACCCACATTACTTGGCTAGTAGTCCTCAGGAGCCAAGGGCTGGTGGTGATGAGTGTGAAGTGGTGCCTCCGTCGGTATCACCAGGTACTCATATATTAACCCTGCAAGAGCACCTCCGATGAGTGGGCCGAGCCAGTAGATCCAGTGGTGCCTCCACCTCCACCCGACCAGGGCTGGTCCGAACGCAAGGGCTGGATTCATGGACGCCCCGTCGAATGGCCCACCCACAAGGATGTTGGCCGCAACGATCAGACCGATGGCGAGCGGGGCTATGATGCCCAGGCTGCCCCTCTTGGGGTCAATCGCTGTTGCATAGACAGTGTAGACCAGACCAAATGTCATCACTATTTCGAGGATCAGCCCATTCACTTCTCCCACCCCTGATCCAAGGATGAATCCAACTGGTCTCTGCAAAATAATCAACGCAAATTAATATTGCTGGCCCAAGAAGGAAGGAAAATGCCCAGTGACGCCCAAATCGAAGTGTCCTTTCAACGGAAATGGTTCAACCATTTACTAAATTCATTGTCGTCGTGTATGTTATTGGAAGCTCAGGACTGACTGTGATAACATATGAAGGAAACATAATATGAACATAGCATTATTCAAAACAGAAAAAACGAAAACCTAACACAAAACCAATATGGATCGTTGAGATGAACATCTTGTTCTTCACTTGCTAGGAATAGCTACACATATTATCATGAGAATCGAACAGAGGAAATCGAATTAATTTTCTGGCATTTAAGAGTTAAAATAGCAACAATAGCTGCAGAGGTCAAATTTTAAGCTTGTCACTACCCTGAAACAGCGTATAAAACAGTGTTTCTTTTTCAAAGGAGCTAAAGCATTTCCATAATGATTAATAAGGAAATGAGTTGATGAAAAATGACAAATTACTTGATATAGCTTCAAATTTCAACGTCAATATGCAGGCATAATAGAAACTAGACCTATCTGTACAAAAGGAAGAGCAATTTGAAGTCGAGATAAGCAAGTGTTTACCATTCCGGCAGTCACGAGCCTCAACAGGAGTGAGGCGAGTATAGAACCCAAGAGCTGAGCCACCCAATAGTATATGGCTCGGATAAACGAGATCCTCCCTCCTACGAGGGCGCCGAGAGTGACCGCGGGATTCACATGGCCTCCGGATATGTTAATGCTCGATGCGACTGCTGCGAACAGTGCTAGCCCGTGTGCAAGCGCAATGTTTATCAGTGAAGATGCTGGTCTCGTTACACCGGCATCTATCGGGTACAATTTGTCTACAAAACGGAGCATATATTTGGATGATTTTTACCGTGGCTTGCACGTATCATTTAATCTTCACATTTTAATACAGTAAAAAAGAAAAATGAGAGCTTGAACTTTCATGCAGTGCAGTCCATATAATTGCATGCGAAACTTGATCGAATCAGTTCTTACAATGACTGCTCAGATAGTGAGTCGACTATAGCGAAAATTTGATGTTTCAAAAGATTGATGACAAATCAAAAGGTTGATCACCAAGATCGATATAAGGAATCCTCTCGGTATCCCGTAGTTCGATATTCGAAAACTGCCTTGTTTATGTAAAACCCATTTCCCACATCCATCTTTTACGGTCTAGGAGTAAATAAAAGAGCATGGAATATCAAAACCATGCACTGGCAAGAGAAGTCTCATCATCGTGCTCTAGTCATATCAAGAACTCTCGACGATGATTCAAAGGAAAAGAGATACGGGGAAGAAGATCGATAATACCGAGAGCGAGAGCTGAGCCCTCGCCGGCAAAGACGAAGATGAAGGTGGAGAGGAGCTCGGCCAAGGTGGCTCTCATGGAGTCCGGGTGGGTCGCCTCGTTGGGCCTCCCGAACACGTACGCGCGAGCCGGAGCCGGCATGCTGGGGTCTGCCTCGCCACTCTCGAGATAGCAAAAACTGAGTCAAGCGTTGAGGGGGTTCGTGAAGAATCCAAGAGCAGGATCGAAGGTGGAAGACGAAAGACGGAAGAGGATGAAGACGAAAGGGCGGGTGATGAGAGGGCGGAGTGCATGGGCGAGAAGTGGAGGGCGTGTCTGCATAAAATGGACGAAGGGGGAGGGCTTGGAGTCATGCGGACACTTGTCGATGTTGTTTGCCATGGAGTTGCCACGTCGAGAGCTTGGGTGCTGAAACCTCCCTCCCCCATCTCCATCTCCATCTCCATCTCCATCTCTATCCCTTTCCTTTCTTTTGCTTACTACTTCATAAGGAACTCCCAAATCTTAAGTGGAAACATCCCGTACATCCCATGAATAGCTCAAGCGCAGGTCTTGGTCCATGCAAGTAACGTGGATCTATATTAGTTCGCATGTAATTTGCGAGCGATCTTCATGTTCTGTGCTGGAAATTTCGGGGCTTCCTAATTAACTATGTCGATTCCAAAGGTGATAATTAGGAGTTTGAATTTGGTTTTGCCGTTCAGATTTATTGTTATCGGTGGAACGTGAAAATGAAAGAGTACCTCATAAAGTGTAGTGGGTATCGTGCTTGCTTGGTGCACGGTATGTTGCAAAAATGTCAGATGATACGAAAATAATAATAGTTGTTGAAAATTTATTAAAAAATGATGACAAAATTAAATTTTTTGTCTCAAATGTGCATATATTGTTCTTAAGGATAATTCCGCATACGAAACTCAATATGATAAGTTTTAATGGCTATTTTCACAAAACATAATAGACCTTTTTCTTTATTTCATGTTGAATAATAGAAGGAAATAGGAATAACACAATATATGTAACCCAACAAGGAAATGAAAGATACTTAACAAAATAGTAAAAGAAAAAGAAAAATATTCTAGTTTTGATATATCAATATCACTTTCTAATTATGTACAAAGTAACTATTTATATGTAAAAGAAAAAGAAAGCCATTTGGAAACAGTTACAAATCAATAGGTATATAATTGTTATATAGCCGTTATAAAATAATGAAGAGTTTATGACAAAATAAATCTAAAATTTTAAAATCATTGAAAAATTGCCGTTGGAAAGCCATCGTAAGGCCATTGCAAAACGTTACGAAAATGATGATTTCCATGATGTTCATAATTTCTAATAAATATCTCCAAATTGTTGAAATATCCAACATGATATACCATTGCATATGTAAGTGAGTGTCATCCATACATTTTTCAAGAGCCCTTTGTCTATATATTCAATATGTGAGAATCATTTCATCAACAAGTATTCTCAAGGCTTTTCTAAAACAACAATGGCATTTTTAGGAAATTACATTAATTTGGAGAACTAATATGTTCTTATCATACATATTTAACATGTTTCAATCTATCCTTTAGCATGTTTTTAGGAGAATTTGGAATTTTTAGGAAATTAGTTCATCTGGATCGTCTCACTTTTTTTTTTTTTTTTTTTTTTCCCGCGAAATATCGGTCTGTTCAATGCCAACTGAATCTGACAAAAAAAATAAAAAATCACCGGAACTAAGATGGTTTAATGGGCGGGCCCGACACCAGATCGGGTCGGGCTTTAAAGAACAATTGGGCTTATTCTGAGCGGGCCGGTTGAATGCTTGATCAAGCCCGACCGCCATTTGATTCCTGCAAATTCTCTCTCTCGCCATCTGCTCTTTCTCCGATTGATCAAGCGATGACAAGCAGTAAGCTCTCTTCCTTTCTCTCTCTCGATCGGAATTTAGGGGGATTAAGTTCCGCCGCGTGCGTTCTTGCCGTCTGCTGATTTTCTGCATTTCGAAGTCAGATTTGGATTTTCCTGTTTATCGGTAGCGTGTTCTCTTCTCTTCTGGGGGTCTGAAATTCGCATGGGGCGGCAGAAAATGGACGGCCCGAGTATTCTTTTGGAACTGTGCTTGCTGTGTCTACGCAAGTGACTGTGTAGACGTGGGAAGGTCCTTCAGCATGCCTTCCAAGCATCGGTTATCATCGCTCGTCCTGTCGTTTATGTTCGCAGGATTGGGAAGTGGATTTGTTTCATGGACTTTGCAGCCTTACATGTGTGGTGGATTAAAATGTACAATTGAAAACATAGATGATAGAGCATGGCCATATCCGGCCACTGCTATTGTATTTGTAGCCCTCATGTGAACTCTGCCTCATTTTTTTTCTTACTTTTAGTGGTGTGAACTGATTTTTAAGTTTCCGGTTGTAATGCACCCACGATTTGCTGACTCCTCTTAACATTAATAGCTTCTTGGGGGAGTCTGCTGATTTTCTCGTGTGCAAATCATGATCTTTAACGCCAAACCAAGCCTCATGGCTTCTATTATGACAGAAATGCTGCATCGCATTTCAGCAATAGTTTCTCTCTTCTGTTGGTCTATTAGGAAGTAGTCGTTACTTGGAAGGCATTAGTTGAATACTTTCATAAGACCATCAAAAGTTTGAGCTTTCACCTTGTTCTCATCTGTTGTTATAATCTTCTTGATTTTAGGGTTTCCTCCATGCCCATGGTTCTGATTCACTCTAAATCAGTGCTGTTTGAAAAAGTGTAGTGATGGAAGGCTGGACCAACAAGGATTGCGAGCAGAGTTCAGTGGATGTTATGAACACTGATGAAACTAGTGGTAATACTATAACTGCACTCAGGGTGTGTCATTTCACTTCAAATTGATTACCTTCATTTGATGATTATCTATTTTAACACACTTTTTCTGTACTTCCGTTGCTTAATATTTATCTACATCATTTGCTATTCTCTTTAAGTTATGAATCTAGGTCAGTGGCTTATCTAACTTCTTGACAAATCAGATGCAGTGAAAGAAAGGTCTAGAGATCAGAGACTGGCTTTCCCTGGAGACCCAAAATGTGTGATATGTGGCCGCTATGGTGAATACATATGTGACAAGACAGAAGATGATATTTGCAGCTTGGAATGCAAACGGACTCTACTAAGCAGGATTAGTGACTCTTCCAGAGGTGGTCATCTCTCAAAGAAATTACCGACAATTGATGAGTGCTATTATGTTAAAGATGGCGATGATAAGTCAGGCTCTCAGTCTTTACCTAGTGATCAATCTGAAGTGCTTAGAATGAGACTTGGCATCCATGTGAAGGGAAGTTCAGTTCCTGCACCCATTTTGTCTTTCTCCTCTTGCCACCTTCCACAGAAGCTTCTAGAAAATATTGAATCTTCCGGCTATGAAATGCCCATGCCTGTGCAGATGCAAGCAATACCTGCAGCTTTGACTGGCAAAAGCCTGCTTGTTTCGGCTGCTACGGGGTCAGGAAAAACAGCATCCTTTTTGGTTCCTTTAATTTCATACTGTGCAAATAATGGCTTGCAGAACTCTTCAAATGGGAGAAAGCCCCGTGCTATTGTATTGGAACCAACTAGGGAGCTCTGTATACAAGTTGAGGAGCAAGCAAAGATGCTTGGCAAGGGTTTGCCTTTCAAAACTGCACTTGTGGTTGGAGGTGACCCTATGGCTGGACAACTGTATCGCATCCAGGAAGGAGTTGAATTGATAGTGGCGACTCCAGGAAGACTTATAGATCTATTGACCAAGCATGACATTGAACTAGACGATGTCATGATTTTTGTTTTGGATGAGGTGGATTGCATGCTTCAGCGGGGCTTCCGTGATCAGGTGATGCAGATCTTCAGGGCATTATCACAACCCCAACTTTTGATGTATTCAGCAACTATTTCTCCTGAAGTTGAGAAGATGGCGGGAACCATGGTCAAAGATGTAACTGTTGTCTCTGTCAGCAAGCCCAATACTTCAAATAAAGCAGTGAAGCATATAGTTATCTGGGTGGAGACAAAGCAAAAGAAGCAGAAACTTTTTGATGTGCTGATGAGCAAGCAGCATTTTAAGCCACCAGCAGTGGTGTATGTGGGTTCTAGACTTGGTGCGGATCTGCTAGCCAATGCGATAGCTGTTAAGACCGGAATGAAATCCTTATCAATGCATGGAGAGAAGTCCATGAAGGAGAGGAGAGAAATCATGCAGTTATTTTTTATGGGAGAATGCCCTGTCATTGTTGCAACTGGAATTTTAGGTCGGGGAGTTGACTTGTTGGGTGTGAGACAGGTGATAGTTTTTGACATGCCAAATTCAATTAAGGAATATGTTCACCAGGTTGGGAGGGCATCTAAATTAGGTGAGGAGGGTACGGCAGTTGTTTTTGTGAATGAGGAGAATAAGAATGTGCTCCCTGATCTAGTCGAACTTCTAAGAGCTTCTGGTGCACCTATTCCTCGGGAACTCCTTAATTCGCAATACACAAGGAGTTTTGCTTCTGCTGGCAAGGGGCAGAAAAAGAGGAAGCAACGTTACTAAGGTTTCAATCTCTATTTTCTCATGCTGCTTTTCCCCAAACTATTTCTGCGGTCCTTTCTTTTAGGGGATTTGTTTTCTCTGTTATGGTAATAAATCATTTACAAGTCGAGGAAATCTGATAAATATGGTAAAAAGATACCAATTTATTTATTTTTTCCATCATCTGCTATCCGGGTTCCACTAAAACATTGCTTTATATCTATGGTAGAACTTTTAGACTAAGAAAAAAAAAAAAAATCCATGGTAGAGCTTCCTAGTCTTATGCTTGAGTGCCAGTTTTGTGCTGAGTTAGGGAGGCCTTGTATGTTAGTCTACATTAGTAATTCATGGGCGACATAAACAGAGAGGGAAGTGTATTCATTGGATAATTTATTTTATGAAGACTTCTCAAGGTTATGAATGCTATGGGTTTTTAGCTTCCCACTGTTTGGATATAATTATAATTCTATCACTATGGAGAACCTTCTTTTAATTTCTATGGCAAGTTTGAAGATGAAAAGTATTTGAGGCTGTTCTTCTTATATATACTGGTACTGTTACTGACCAGAGATGTAGAGCCAGATTTGAGATTCTGGTGGACATACCCCTTTACATTGACACATGATAGCAGTCTCAGCTGTTCATAATATAATTGAGAGACAGCGATTGCCTGTGTTTAGGATGAGTTGAACCTATCAGAAAGGTTATGGGCAATGAGTTTCAAAATTATCACATGTTGCTGATAACAGAAACTAGTTTGTTATCATCCAGCCATCTTCAATTCCTGGTTATGTTAGAATGCATAGGCTTTGTGCGGCTGAAGTGCTGCAAAAATTTGTATCTATGTTGGAACTGAATGTCTTTAGGTGATTGGCTTTTCAGGAGCAAAGAGATCTTATAGCAACATCTTGTCATGCAGACATGATGTTGCCAGGCATAAAAGATGGGCGAAATATAGTGGTATATTTCTTTTCTTTATTTTTCTGCTTGTTCATCAGGTGGGGTTATAATCTGTAAACCATGTTTCCCGTACAGGGGGATGTTGAATGGTTTTGACCAAGCTATGAACATCAATCTCAATGAATCTCATGATTGTGTGTCCTCTACCACAGTTTGTCTCCGTGTGCATTGTAGCAATTTTCAAGTCCCATGATCTTCTCTCTGGTGCAATAGCTCTCCAGGATGTTCTTAGTTTCTCTTAATGGTTGCTGTGATTTTCTTGGATTGCTTCAGTTGCCTGGGAAATGTTGAACATCTAAGCCCTGTTACATAGTTTCTCCTGTGAGTGTTGCGTAGTTTTTTGAGTTTCCTAAGTGTATATCTTTTTCCCTCTCTGTGCAGGATCAGTTTCTGAATCTAATGTTCTGATCTGTGGGAGCTGCGCAGCAATTGGTGCTGCGTGTCTACATAATATGGGGAGACAAACTGTGATGACATGTTTAGAGTGCCTCTTTACTTCAACAAGAAGTGCATTAACAATCAGGATCCTTGCAGCGGCATTAACGGTGCACTTGCTGCTAGCCTTGATCTGTCTCCACCGCCGGGGACTGATACCTTGGTATCCACTGATAAATGGCAAGATCGTCTTTCTTGGGATAGCTGCAGATTGTGCTGTGTGGCGATAGTGAAGAATGTCGTGAAGATGACAAATACTAATACCGAAGATGACAAATACTGATACTTTGCAGAGAATTCCTCCGTCCGTACGTTTCATGGTCCTCGTTTGAGATCTCAACGGATGCAGATGACCGACCCTTGAACTCAAAACAATGTTCGAGTTTTGTATTGGATGAAAGGAGGAGGTCGAAATTACTCAAGTCTTTGAAAACTGTTGACAGAAAGCAGCAGTGATGCTAATTAAAGAAAATTCGATGTGAATTATGCTTCAAATTCCTAATTTAAGACCAAATTCAAGTGCTAAGACAAATAAAACATTGATGTCATCGAAATAATATATAGAAAAAAAGGCACAACAAATTTCAAATTATGATCACTATAATATATTTACTTAGAACATGTTTTTTGGACATAAAAAAATCGAAGCTATATTCATTATAATATATTTATATTAAATTTTTTTCTTGTGACATAACTTTAAACATGTACATGTATAACACATGTACCTTCAAGGTTTCAATAAATGAGTTTTAGGTTTCAGTAAATGAGTTTTTGACCAAAACAATGGCTAATCATATGAGCATCATGTTAATACTATCTGTTTTTGACATTCATTTCAATAGTATATGTATATTGAGTATATGTATTTTGACATCAATGTAGATGGATTTTTAATGATTCTCATTCATAAAACTTTAATGGAGGGTAAATGTGTTTGATGTTATAGAAAATAAGTTTAGAGTAATTATGTAATTGTAAGCATATTTTAGATTTTTTATTGTTTTTGCTATAATATTTATCTAACACAGGAATAATTAATAGTAAGTATCCGTGCTTAATGAGAGGCTTGATAACATCCTAATCACATCAAAATGAAGTCAATAATCTAGCGTAACTGTAATCTTATTACATCAATGTCTAAATCCATGTTGGACATTTCACAGCCTACAATTAAATTCATTTTGAAATGTAATAAACTACAAAATTTTCTCCTTTATTTTGGTAAATCTCTATTAAGGAAAACTGGAAAAGACAACCGGCGAAGAGACGACAGCAACGCCGAAGACTCGCTAACTCGCCCACCGGTTTGAACGAACTCGCCGACTCGTTAAAACCCTCACACTCTCGATTTCAAAAACCCTCTCTCTCTCTCTCTCTCTCTCTCTCTCGGTATGACAGTGGTGCGTCTCGCGCGCAGAAGAGGGGGGCCGGGCACGCGATGAACAGAAAAGCTGAGAGACGAATATGAGGATTTTGCGGATCATAGCAAGAGGACGGCGATCGACCATTCGCCTCGGTTACTCCGCTGCTAAAGCTGGTATCTTTTCTCCCCCCACCCCTTCTTACCATTTGCTCTATGATCTTTCTTCTTCCGCTGTTTTCGGTTTCTCATTTCTCTATTGTCTGCTTCCGTCAACTTCATTGGCCGGCGCTTCAGGGAATCGCCGGGTCTGTCATGCGTCTCAGACCCGAAGACGTTCTAATTTGGATGGAGGGCTCATCTTTTTTTTCTTTTATTTTGTCAGTTGATTGTGCAAAATGCAAATGGTTCCTTCGTTTTGTTCTCGAATAGATGTGTATGGCTCAAAGAAAAACCAGCGAGGCTTGAAAAGTCACGATGTGAGATGAGATGGGAAAAAGACTTGCTAGAAAGGATTATACTTTGTTGGGATTGATATATTTAAAGTCACTGCCAGTAGTGCTTGAAGTTTTGTTTGATAAGATCGGCAAAAGTTGCTTATGGGTCCAAGCGGATTGAAAAGCTTCTGCTTGATGTTGGTGCCTTTTGTGGAGAGCCCAGAACATCTATTTTCCTTGAGGGGGAGTGACGTGTGTATATGTGATATATCAGGAGTTCGACATTGCAGTTTCTTTTTGGTTTAGTGAATTGGTTTTGCTCGAGGACATATTGTGAAAATTTAGGGTGTCGTTGTTGTCATTTGAGGGGTACGTGGATGTCCCCGTTGCAGTTAATATTAACAGACATACCAACATTGTGACTGGGCAGTTACCAGGGATGATATCGGAATTTGTCACTTTTTAAGCAGCTATATCAGCCTTATTGGGAGAAAAACCTGGATTATTCCGGTAGAAGGAAGGGGTTCTTTTAATGTTGTTGGCAACTTGATGCATCATATCAAGAGATTGACTCTAGGGGGGATATTATGTGTTTTTTTTTTTTAGTCGGTAGATAACATGTGTTTAGTCAGTATCCAAATCAGTAAAAAAGAAAAAGAATCAATTGACTATGCCTTTGCACACGTCAACTTATTTTTGCACTCAGGCTAGGTCTAGATATGAGCGTTTGTGAGAAATCAACATCCAGTTATCCTGAATGTACTTTCATCTCTCGACATCTTTAAGTAGTGAAAACTTTAATATTCGATTTTTAAATTTCCATTCTGCATGGAAACTGGTTGACTATTCCTTTTTCCCATCATAATTGTCTAATTCTAGTTCGATATCTGACAGTATTGACCAACAGAATCAGTGCTCATGGATCAAAAGTTCAGTGGTGTGCTATATCGAACGCTACATCTGTTTCTTCTGAGTTACCAAATTCTCGCAAAAGCAGCAAGCGGATTCCAAAAGATGAACGTCAAGCTATGGTGGAATGTTATGTTAATGAGTACGTATAATAATGCTCTATCCTTTTTACCCCGTTTTTTAGAGCAGGTGGTACATCTATACCACTTCTGTTATGTTATGCTCTTCATGTATGGTTATTATGTGAATACCTATCAAATTTCCTCTATGGAGCTGAGCTGATGCTTCTTATACAAAGTTAATTGAGATATTTTTCTCTTTAGAAGACCATGTTTACTAATTCTAGGTTGGCTGTTTGTTTCTTGAGGCTCTCGAAACTGAAGTTGACTGCATTTTTACTTTGAAGTTTTTCTTTGCTCTGTCCCTTGAGAACATTTTTTTCATTGCCTTGGTGTTAGCACTAGTTACATTCTTTTGCAGATTTTCATGGATCCAGAGGAGATTTGCATTTTAGGATTCTCATACAGATCATTTGTAGCGATATGCCAAAATGAGTTTTTAGTTTTGAGGGCATTTCCTAGAAAATTTTAAGAGTAGAAATGATTGTTGCTTTTCTGTTGGTAAATGGTACGAGGCCAGGTAATAGATTGACGGTTGTCCATTGGATTTGAAAAGGGGCTCTCCTTTCTACATATGACATTGCTCCTTCTGCAAATCTAGTAGAAAAGGTGTCTTGTCAAAATCACGTTTCTTTATGTTGCTTCTGACTAACATATTTTTTAACTTCAAAGAATAGTCAGTGCTTTCATGTACTTTCATTCCCATTTTAGATTAGTCGAGCTGGAGAGCAATACGATGCAGATATCCTTCTGTGGAAGGTTATTGTTTTGACTGGTGGTGACCATCTATGTTGAAAATAGCGGGAGAAAGTGGCTTGTTTTGGCATTCTGATCATCATTATGGAAATTGTTATTCTCCGTTTGAGCAAGTAAGAATTTTTACTGGAATTGCCTTTGCAGGTACAGAGTAAAGAATGCGGGGAAGTTTCCAACTGCTTCTGATGCTAGGAATCATGTTGGTGGTTCTTATTATGTCATTAGAAAGATTATTCAGGAGCTAGAGCACAAATCCAAGTTATCTCAATCGACTAGCGGAACTGAAATATCATCAGGTCCCAAGCTAAATCTTGTGAAGAAATCCGGGACTAAAGTTGACGGCCGCAGCAGCAAAGTGTCTGTGAATGCTGTGACTGAAGTTGAAGATGATAGGTTGATGTTTGTTGTTGCCAAGAGTCAGAGTTCAAGAGAAGAAATTACAAATGTTTTTCATCTGAGTCATGACAAATTACAGGATATTAAGAGGAAGGAAGTACAGAATGATGTTAGCGATAGTGTAGCAGAGAGTAGTGTCAAAATGGAAGTACAGAATGCCTCTTTGGACGTTCATCCACATGAAGAAAATGCTAGGCATTCTCCCAGGGAAAATTTGACAGATTCCAGTGCTCCACAGCTGCAAAAGGAGCCTTCACATGATGTTGAAACAGAAGAATCTGTTAAGTAAGTCATGCTGCCTATTATCATGTCATCAATAGGGTAGTACAGGCGTATCCGTTGCTGCATTGCATCCTCTCTTAATTATGCTCATCCAATCTTTACATGCAGTATATCGAATGCCCTACCATACCTCAATAATTTTTGGAGATATTGACTCTCATATAAATTGGCTAATGATAAAGAGTAAAAATACTATAGTTATAAATGGCAAAGCCTTCCCGATAGAAAATGATCAATCCTTGTTATGATTTTTTGTGCATTTAGAGTTTGTACAGCGTGCACCAAACCTGCTATGGGAACATAATTGACTGTCTTCTCTATTGAGAAGTGTATTTTTGCATAAGACCCAAGTACGTCAGTGCTTTTCTTGGATGCAATCTGTGTGTGTGCACACTAGCGCATAACTCGAGCAGGCACGAATGTGTGCACACATATGGTCATGTATGGATGTGCGTTATAGTGAGCACACCCATGCGTTACATGATAAGCATCAAATAATATGAGTTATCCAATTATGACTGTGCCTCTGTATGTAGGAGTTTAGATGTGAAATTTTTTTCTTTGCATGTCATGAATTATTAACATCCTAGTATTGGGCGCATGCTGACTAGAAACTGTCATCCAGAAGGAACGATGATGCAGACGTATCCAGAAAATCATCTCTGTGGGGAAATCTTAAATCTTTTGCAGATGGTATTGTCAATATCTGGAAGAAACTGTAAATTCTTGAGGTAATTGTTTGGACTTTCCAGGAACCTGTTTTTATCAAATGAGGTTAATAGATGGATGTCCATCTTTAGTCTTCCCAGTTTTATTTGTATGTTTATGGAGAGAGAGAGAGAGAGAGAGAGAGAGAGAGAGCATCTAAACGGATTTCAGCGGCATCCTCTGTGGAGCACAGGGTCTGGCTCACTCAAAAGTCAAATATGAACTTTGCATTATCATTTCAAAAGCATGCAGTCAGAAGACTCAGAGCCCCAAAGACAATCAACTGGCCTCACAAAGTTTGCACAGCTAAGTCTCTTGCGATACCAAGAAACTGGGGCATGGCGAGGGCGAAATTCTTTAGAGTTGAGTGCGGAAGCATTGCTTTGTGCAGGGACTTGGAAGAGTTTCTTTTTGTTCATCTAATACAGAGGTTCCGGTGGGGTAAAATGCCGTTTTGAGCTGCGAGGTTTGTATTGTGACTTAGTGAGGAAGGGGGTTTCTTCGAAGATTTGTAATGTTCATGAAGGGTGTCCGGAGCACTTTAGAACGTCAACATGCAAAGAACAACACCACAATTCACGTAGCTCTTCGCCTGCTCAGGATAACGGTCCGCCCCTTATGTCTTTTTAGACTCTTTAGCATTAAACTAGCAAGAAATATGTAGAATTTACCTATGAAACTTTATGTTCTCAAAGTCTGTTCATGCTACATTGCTTTTACATGGGTGGGACATTTAATGGAAAGTTCTAAGATGAAACCTTAGGTATGATTTTTTAAGAAAATAAAGGTAGAATAGAATAATTTTCCCTTAACTTTTTTTTTCTAACATTTCATACTTTCAAATTTGACAACTTCATCTTAATACATTTTTTTAACCTATCATAATTGGTTGGTCGATCTAAAGCTCATCAGATCTTGAACAGCCGAATAACAAAAATTGATACCCTTTTTGGTCCAATTTGTGGTTGTCATTCATAATTGAGGTGATCGTGCATGTGTAAAATATAAAAGGCACGTTGTACTCTTATTTCTCTGAAAATCGACAGGACCCCATTGAACGAAACGATTTGAAGCAAGAAAAAAATTAAATTCCCAAAGCCAGAAAAGACCTTACTAGATTTGTGTGTCGTCCCAAAAGTTTACTCGTCGAGTAGCTTGTTTGCAATGATACTTCCTCTTGAGGACCCAAAAATAAAAATAAAAATCACTATTCCTAGGTATCGACTACTATTGAGAGCTCGTCCGCTTCGATAAGCATCGTAAAACTACCTTCTCGTGCAATTCTCAAAATGGGGCGAAGTGGTCATGTGAACCGCCGAAGCAAGACAGGCCATTCTATTTCAAGCTTCTTCTATTAAATCCGCTCCTACAACTCCGAAACCGAAAAAACAAACTCTAGAACCAACCCTTCCTAACCACTTTCCCTATGCTTTTCCCCGATTCTTTATAAGCCTTCCCCCTTTCACGTTTCGTTTTCACAAGACACACCGACATGGCTTCTCCTCGCACCACGCCCACCGTCCCTTGGCATTTCGCCTTGGCATTCCTCATCGCCGTCCTCTTCTCTCCGGCCCCAGGCCTCGCCCATGGATCCCGGCAGAGCCACTCCTCCGGCTTGAACGCAATCGACCAGTGCTGGAGGCTAAACCCCAACTGGCAGAGGCAGCGACAGCAGCTGGCCACATGCTCGGTTGGCTTCAGCGGAAGATGACCAGCAACATCGGCAGGGGGACCATGCGGTACACCGTTACCGACCCGAGTGACGACCCGTTGAGGCCGAGACCCGGGACGCTGAGATATGGAGCCACTTTGGTAAACGGGAAAGTGTGGATCACGTTCAAGAGGGACATGACCATCAGGCTCCAGAAACCTCTCCTTGTGAGCAGCTTCACGGCCATCGACGGCCGCGGCGTGAATGTTCACATCACCGGAGGTGGATGTTTATTGGTCTACAAGGTATGTCCAATCCTTCCTGCATGATTCTAGTTTCCCGGTTTAACTGTGCTGGGTGCTTATGAGAAATTACTTGCTCGTGATCAGGCCACGGATGTAATCATCCACGGTCTATACATCCACCACTGCCAAGCGCAGCCGCCGAGCCAGGTGATCGGGCCAGACTCCAAAATCCTGCCCCTCGGCCAGGTAGACGGTGATGCCATCCGGCTCGTGACGGCATCGAAGGTGTGGATCGACCACAACACGCTCTACTCATGCCAGGACGGGCTCCTCGATGTCACGCGAGGGTCCACCCAAGTCACCATCTCCAACAACTGGTTCCGAGACCAGGACAAGGTCATGCTCCTCGGCCATGACGACGGCTACGTCCGCGACCGCAACATGAAGGTCACCATCGTGTACAACCACTTCGGCCCTAATTGCAACCAGCGGATGCCAAGGTAGTAGCTTAAGGTTTTTCTGTCGTTTGTGCCCCACCGGAGATCATCTCCTTCTTCCGCTTCGCTCATTGAAATACCCAATCTTCATATGAACTAGGGTTCGACACGGATACGCACATGTGGCGAACAACTTGTACCAAGGGTGGGAACAGTATGCAATCGGAGGAAGCTCGGGCCCAAGCATCAAGAGCGAAGCCAACCTGTTCATCGCGCCAAAGGAGGCAACAAGGAGGTAAGCGAGAAGAGATCACATTTTGAACACGGATCTACAGCATTCAGACCAACGACATCGACAAGAACGGTGATTTTGATGATACTGATGCGCAGGTTACATGGAGACTAGGAACCCATGCGAGCAAAAGAGCTTGGAGCTTCTACTCGGTCAGGGATGTGTTTGAAAATGGAGCTTCTTTCAGGAAAAAGGGAAGGCTCGGCGGCGCAAAGCCTCGCTACAACAAGCAACAGAGCTTTACAGTCGGCGATGCGCAATCCGTGAGGTCGCTCACTAGCTCGTCGGGCGTTCTCAAGTGCCCTAGGACATCTAGATGCTGAGCGATACCCGGAAGGTTGATCGTGCATACCTCGATCTAAGATAACACCTGAGAATTATTAATGACTAGATAACACGGCGAAGAACACGGATCGATCCGTGCTCGAGGCTAAGTAGAAATGACAGTTTCTGCATATTTCAAACACTCTTCTATGTACATGACATTTTGGAGAATGATAACAAGCATAGTATCAATCCAGTGATGGCGTTCCAAATTTGTGACGTCATGTATTTGATTCCTGAGCGTGTGCTTGCGCCATTTAGTTTTTGATTTAATCTGTCATCACATTAACAATTAGCCGTTGTTTTAATCAAATCATTAGCTGCACTATAAGTTTCCCAATAGAAATTGGAAAAAGATATTGTGAAAATCCTGAACAAATAATTCTCGTCATAAAATGAAAAATTGTCGAATTATAAGTGCAGCACTTAGCTATAGAGAAAGCAGCGAACCTAAATCGATGCAAAATTCAAAAATTTCGTTTTTCCACTTCGAAATCATTGAAGTGTACCATCATGTGTTTTGTCCATTATTCCATTGGTCCCAAATTTCATGTGATTTTTAATCAAAAAAAGTTTCGGATGGGCTTGTCCTTTTTACCTTCTCAGTCTCAAAAGCACAAGAGAAATTGAAAATAATGCGAACAGTGAGATTTCTATTTTTATAAATGTGGCAAAAAAAAAAAAAACATAAAATTAAGAAGTATTTACAACACTAGCAATTCTGGAGACACTCCCACTTTGGGGAATCGATCAGAGTTGACTACGCCTGTTCAAGCGCACTTGGAATCCATTGACTAGCCTCGCCGACGGGAAGAAGGACATCCGATCTTCCTTCAACTGGGTCCACCTGCTCATTTTAAATTCAAGTTTATCAAATTTAATTAAAATTTATAAAAAAAGATGCTCATTCTTTTAATAAAAAAAAAAGAGAGAGATAGAAAAATAACCTGCAATTAGTCACAAAATAATGGAGAAATAGAGCAATCTGAAGGCGAGCTAGTTCTGCCCCAGGACAAAATCGAGCACCTCCACCAAACGGTGCATAGAATGGACTATTCCTCCAATTTCTCTTCTCCTATTTCATGTCACAACAATAATATATACAAACAAATGTATATTTGAAGAGCTGAATTATTAAATGCTTGTAAAACGCTTACTAAGTACTTAATAAAAAAATATTACAATTTTTAAGAACACCGATTGAACAATATTTAACTGTAAAAGTCAAATTGTCGTACGTGGACCGACCTGATTTTCGGGGTTCCAACCATCTCCAAGGGTTGAAGTCGAGGGCTCCCGGGTACAGGTCCTCGTCCAGATGAACGGCCGAGAGAAATGGGACGACGAAGCATCCTTTGGGGATGACATAATCTGTATCGGGCAGTATTATCATAAATCCGGCGCGTTTAATTCGTTAATAAGCAAGTAAATCATTCTTATCCAATTAAGAACACAAAGAAAAAATTTAGAGACCTTGATACGCGACGTCCACCTTAGCTTCCCTCATCAACCAGATTGCAATCCCCCCGAGTCGCAGCGTCTCATCTATAACCTGCACCAAAAGATTTTAGGGTTTCTGAGCGTTTGCTGTCAGAACTATCTTTTGAACTCGGGAAACGTCGTTAACATCATCGATAGATTAGGAAACATGCGAGCAACTTCCAGGACTGCATTGGACTAGGAAGTAGATTCTTGATGGAGATTGCTGGAATATAGGAGTTTTTGCATCAATGATACGATAAATCCGAAAACCGGTTTTTATTTTTATTTTTTGGAAATATTATGAACAGTTCCCTTCTCATTACCTAGGGAAAAGGCAATATGAATGACTTACACATTGTGTGAAGGGCATTGCTTTGTAGTCCTGCCATGTGAGCATCTCAGCTTCGGCTGCATTCTGCCTCTTCTTTAAACCCTCTTGCTCTTCCTGCTCAAACCATAATTTCACCCTTTCAAAAGAAGGTCTCTTTTTTTCCCTGAACTAGAGAAGAACGCAGTTTCTTTTTCTCTTTGGGCTAATTATTCTTTTGGGCATGTTTGTTATTTACCTGGAGTTCCTTCAAAGCTCTGGGGCACTGAGTGAGGAAGTAGACGGCGAAAAGCATGGTTTTCGAGGTGGTCTCATTCCCAGCAAAGATCAGGTTGATGATGAAGTCGGCAATGGCTTCGTCAGGAAGGCTCTCTTCGCCGAGCAGTCTTCCGAGCACACTGTTGCCTACCTCTGCTGAGTCTTCAAGTGTCCTGATCTTCGCGATTGTCTCATTTATCTTGCTCACCATGTTATTCCTAGCCTAACAAAGGCATATGCACATGATCTCCTCACTTTAGTCCTAATTCCCGGTGTACAAATCTCAGAAAATTTCTTCCTTCTTTTTGTTGAAAACTTAGACCTGACTATAAAGTTTGTCTAGGCCAACCAAATCCAACAGTAAACTGGTTTTTTCTTTTTTTTTTTGGGTTGAAAACCAGTAAACTTGATCAATATGCCTATTGACCCACCAATCAGCTCAGGCAAATGGGTCCAACACTATTTTAGGTGGGCCTAGGCAACATGTTAGGCCTAATATAAGCTTGAACTCGATCGATGTTCACCTTAACAATCCAACTTCAAAATGTAAATTGAGCGAGTCTAAACAAGCAATTTCCTTCTAAATAAGTCCGCCCTTACCTGATCATTTGCTATGCAGAAAATCTGTATCTCATAAATAATAAGCAGGTTTGGGAAGGACTTTTAGTGTTTAGGTCTAGCGTCCAGTCTGTCTATTGATCATGTCAATCTTACTGATTTAAATATTGACAACATAATCCCGCAAATACATGAATATACCTTCATGGCACTGTGATAGGCAAAGCCGGGCAAGTTGATGGGAAGAGAGAGACAACCATCGACAAAGTCGGAGAAGAGCTGAGCCATGTTGTCGATGTCCGACTCGCTGGTCATTCCCAGCAGTTGATTCACCATCAGATTTATTGCCACCTGATTCATCATCAACCCAGAAAATTGAATGACCAAATCAGTAACTCAGCATAAAATAGTTCAATGTCAAGAGTATTCATGTCCTAGAGTTATTAAAGTCCGCAATAAAGCAGTTAAACTTGCCTTTCTGCAAACATCTTGTAGGACGATGACTTGATTGTCTGGAAACTCACAGATGCTCCGAAGCATGACAAGCTGAATGTCCTCCAGGAAGTGGCACTTGAGCTTCTCCAGGCGCATCATGTTGGAGGCGATGCCGTGGAGCTTCCTCTGCTGCTCTCCTTGGGTCGTGATCACGCCGTTCTTTCCCACTAAGTCCCGGAATGACTTCGGGTAGCTCGATTGGAACAGCTTCCCCTCGTTCTGCATCACGAACCGGTTGAACGCTGGGTCCACCGACACCACCGCCGGCTTTCCCAGCAGGCTGCACGAGAATATCTTCCCGTACCTGCTCAAAAGAGAGTTGACCCATTCACGGCGAAAATTTCGTTAATCTCATGTGCGTCTTCTCTTTTAGAAGATTAACCATGACATATTTGAATTCTCAAAGTCAGCCAAAGTCATGATATATCAAGTGAAATCGCAATAAACATAGTTCATTGCATAATAAAAATCAACAAGAATAGCTTTTATCGTCTTTTTATCTATCATAAAACTAAAACAATTACCATGATGGAGGCCTATGTATCTATTCGGCAGCATAATATAACATTGTAAAAAGGAGTTTGATGTGGAAAGATTTTGCTTATCTGAAGAAAAACAAAGATTGACGACGAGGAATACTTGAAAAGTGAATCTTTTCAACCTATATCACCTGTCCTTTGGGCTAAAGGAAATGTACGCATGCATACCTTTTGGCTTGTTGCTCAACAAAACGAGGCGGGTGCGAACTCGCCACTGCACCTAACCAGGCGAAGGTGTCTCCGATGAGCGGCCACCCTGTACTCCCCGGCGGCAACTTGTGCCCACCACTGATGCCTCCTCTTCCACTTCTTCTCTTCTTCGTCTCCGAAATTAACTTCGCAAGAAACGCGACAAACACCAGCGTCGTCACGAGGACAATCGCACAGCTTAATGGCCAATGATCTCCTGAACCGGTGGTCTCTCCTCTCATCTTGGTGATTAGCTCAGCTCGGGATGGAGATCGGAGCAAACCTGGCGAATCGACGTTCGTCGTCATTCATTGTTTTGTTGGTGCAATGGCTTTATCACTTAGTGGAGCATCACGTTTGGTATATTATATGCGTACTCGAGAAATTTATATTAAGCACAGAAAGCGAGGGAGTATAAATAAGATGTTGTTTATTAGGTTGGCAAAAGCACATTCGTTGACCTCATTCCGAAGACCTAAGGTGGCCACGTATGTATTTGTACCTGAGCAAATTTGATAATTATTTCGTTCTCCTAGAAATCGGTATTCCCCGAGTTAGATGATCAGGAGAAAATATATAATAAGTCTCATGGTAGCTGCTGTTCTTTTTCTTTTTTTTTTATGGGTAAAGGGATGGCGAGATCTCACTGATAAAGAAGTTTATTTTAAGGAAAATGGTGAAGTTAGCTAGGGTGCTAAAATTTTAATTACCATATATTCCTTATTAAATGGTGAGAACAACAATCGAGAATTGATCTAAATTATAAATAGCTATCAAAGCCACCAAAAATCATCTAGGTTCATTCTTTCGTATGTATGAGTTGTTCTTGTAATAAGAGCGCTAGGTTAGTAGATACTAAATTTTAACTCACCAATATATAAGATTGGCATATATGTCAATTTCGACCAATATATAACCTTGGCATATATCCAAGCCAGATTAGGAACTGCGTGCAAAATTTGATGAATAGGGAGTTGTAAATGCAAAATAAATCATGATAAAATATGACTTTGGTACCATATTAAAAAACCTAATCAAAAAGCTTAAACCTATATATGAAGACTTTATGCATTTGAAGAGCATATGAACTCATAGAAATACTTCTACGGTATGTATAAATTGTCACCCGGTCATAAGGGGACTAAATTAGTGGATACTATGACCATAAAACAAAAATTAGTAGATACTAACTTCGATTTCATGAATATATAAGCTTGGCATATATGTCAATTTTCATGAAGTTTTACGATGTTTCTTTTGATTTTATTTTCTTTTGCTATGATTATTTCGAACCCTGGGTACATAATTTTTGTCTTCTTAACAAAGAGAGATTGATATGCCTGGATGACATGTGAATTATCATTAGAAAGTAGACTAATAAGCATTTACTAAAAGCTTTTGCTAACTTACCGATGATGTAGCAAAACACTTGATACTAAATAACTCTTCAAAAACAATGGGTCATAACTCATAAAACAGGGGTGGTAGCTTTTCTTCACTTCATCTGCAAATAAAAGCTCGTCATGTGTTGCTCAATAGCTGCGATAAACTCTTATATATCATTATAGCATCTCTCAAGAGTGAAATTATCATATTCATATTCAGCAAAATCAAAGACCTGATTTTCTTTTTCTTTTTTTTTTTTTTTTTTATGGAAAAGGTGATGTGAATCGTGACTAGGGTTTGCAAACCCTCGGGAGTTATTATATTAGGAGTTTCACGGTTGTTGCAAACTGCCCTGAAATTGGAGGATTGTAATGGGAACATTATTTAGGGGAGTTAATCAGTGGAGATACACATCGGTAAGGAACTCGACCATGGAAGAACCTTCAACAGAAATAATAGAGAGGGTACCTCAATGTGTGTAATAGTACATTAAGTGCAAATAGACTTCTGGGCTCGTTCACCTCCAACGACAATCCAGGGGTTCACATGGCAGAGAGGCTTCAAACATTGAAGTGAAGTGAGAAGCACACAACAACTGGCTTATCTCTAGTTGCTTCTCTCCTTAACTTCTCCAGTTTTGAATCATCAAGGGGAATAGAGAACTGTAACATGTAAATATAAAGAAGAGTCCAAACAGAGGTCAGCGTAAAAACTACATATTAGCTTCTTCCACACTTGTAATAGAAGCATGTTAGGTCAGTGCAGGAACTAACATATGAACTTCTCCTTCACATATAATAGAAGCTTGTTCTTATCTTATGGAGAAGAACAAGACCCGCCGCACCTAGAGAGAGAGAGAGAGAGAGAGAGAGAGAGAGCATGAAAAGATGAGCTCGATTCTCTAGAAGGGACATGATTATGAGTACGTGCTACAGCTGAGCCTAGGAAGATATGGATGAAGGAGAACAAAATGAAGCAAAAAGCAGGAAGGATAAAAGAAAAAACTTTGAATGGAGTAAAAGAGGAAGCTAGAAAGATTATTCTCTAATGATAGGCGATACTAAAATAATCTCCATATGAATTTTACCCAATTAAAAAGGGAACCGAGGGAGCTTATGTCCAATGAAATGAATAATAGGTGCAGTAATATGGAATATATGCATCATATGCATGTGCAAGAGTGTAGATATAAAGCAAAGCAAAGAAGACTAGAAAGCACCTCCTAGATACCTTGATGTGGAATGCTTCTTGGCTGAGGCGTGCCCAGAAAGAATAAATGATCTTCCCACTCTGAATCTAGACAATAGAAAAATTAAACATAATCTGTCAAATAAACAACTCTCTTTTGTTGATGTGTATGAAATTTCTTCAGTAACTTTCAGAGTTCCTCCAATGCTTCAAGAAGAAACTGTGAGACCTCATAGTCGATGTGAAACCACTCAAACGTTATCTTTATACACAAGAGAAGGCTTCAAACTGCATATTCGCAAGCGCGCAGAGAGAGAGAGAGAGAGAGAGAGAGAGAGAGAGAGAGAGAGACTGAAGTTGTTATTAATTATGCTTAACGTCTGTTCCACCGGAACAGCATAAAACCAGGTGAGTAAGCTTCAAGTTGGGGAGATTCCCAAGAAGACAAGTTTGATCATCCAACTCAAAATTAGTTTGACTCGCATAGTTTAACGTTTAAATTACAACAGGCCACATTGGACTTGCCACCTGCTTGAGTAATATCTGCGCATCATAATTCGTGAGAGAGAGAGAGAGAGAGAGAGAGAGAGAGAGAGAGAGCATTGACCAGTTATGAGCTCGAGACTAAAGAAACAACTCACTCGTGCTTTTTCCCCACCTTTCGTGCGGTTCTTGGTATAATTACGTTAACCTCTCCATGCATGCGTTTTAAGGCAATATGACTCTTTCCCCCATCAACGCCCGCGGGAAATCTCGCCTTTCGCGAGGGTAACAAGGTCATTGCGGAGGGTGAAAACTAGGGTTTATCGATGGATTCTGGAGCCACTAAAAACCCAGTCAAAGAAGGAACGTGCAAAGGACAGTTTGAAAAAGGTTTAGACGTAAAAGTTTGCAATATAATAAATTTCAAAGCCTAAAATTCTGCCGAAACTTAGCCACACTCATCATCGAAATCATGACTCAGACGTGCCAAAGCCTCAAAAAAGGAAAAAAAAGGAAAAAAGGGTTGGCTTCCTTCAAAGTGGCCAAACACTCCAGACCTGCTTGTATGCAATTACATATGCAAGAGTCTTGCCCACTAGGGTTTATGCATGTGCATGTCTATGTCTCTCGATCGTGCATGATGTGCGCCATAGTTTAATGCAGAAGCCAAAGGTGATGACTGGATATTGATTGTGCCCTCATTTCTTTAAGGAAGCCTGTTGTTAGTTAAGGCCTTTGACCATCCACAGTATATAATTTTTTATTCTGTTGTTTCCATGGACATCGTGATCATTTATTTTATGTCTACTATGGATGTATTTTCGAAAGTGCCATGTTGGTCCATGTCCTTTTCTTATAATAGGGTTTCTCTTTCTAATCATCTCGCTCTTGCTCTGTGACTTTGGAGGTCCATCGAGAAGGTGCTTTCTACTTGGGAGACCACATGGTTTTAATTAATTTAGCAATAAGATCTAGTCGTATTTTGGCCATTTTTTAACCATTTAAATGTGCTCCTATGGTTTATTGTTATGAAAACTGTTTGATGTCTTCACACTGGGAAATTTTATAATTAAAGAGGGGAATTTTTTTTTCCTGTGGGTATTTTCCTTTTATTATTTGGATGAATAGATGGCGTGCATTTTCCACTCATGAGGGTCAGTGAATTGCCAACGTTCTTTTGGGTAGAATTTCCTAGCACTTAACAGAATATTTACCAGCCAATCTCATTTAAAGTGTGTAATATACTGTGACACAGTATGAATTTGATGAAGTAGTAATTTATTGTTTTTTATGGAAAAAATGCATGTTATTTATAATATTTGATGAATTTATTAGTAGAGGTTTCGATTAACTCATAACTACCATTCAACTATTAGAGCAGAATTTGCAATTAGTTAGACAATGTTTATTTACGGAAAACAAATGATTTGAAAAACATTTTCTTAAAAATGATTCCTCATATAACTTGAAATAATTAATCAATGAAAAATTTCATTATTGACAACAATTTATATCTAAATAATTTTTTAGACGATGAAAAATATTTTTTCTTTATTCATTTTTGTGGGCAATATAGATAATCAGTTTTAGAAATATATTTTTTAAATCATTAATTTTGTTGGGTTAGAAATTTTCCATAACAGTGGTGATAGTATGAATAAGCTTTTTTTTTTTTTTGGGGTTGGAAATTTTCCGATTCCCTTGGTAAATATGAGTATTATTAGCGCTTAGAAGTAGATTTTGGTAATGATCAAATATATTTCGTAAATCTCTTATCCTTACCGATTGTATCAAATAAATTTTCATATCCATAGTAAATAACTTATTCCCTGCTGGTAAAGAGTAATAGTAAGTATCAGTAAACAACCTTTAATATATTGGAACATCTATAGGATAATGGTAAAATTTTATTGGTAATGCTAAAACTTAGGTGAGACTACTTGATATGGCAGTAGAAATCAATATACAGTGATACTTCTTAGCATCTTTGATAACCCCCATTAAGTGCTTAAAAAATGAAAATTCAACACTTATTGAGATAAGCTTGTTTGATAACCATGAATAGAATTAAATTAAATGACTCAATTAAATAGAAAATCCACTCAAATTGGTAAATAAAGTTACTTGATTCATTTTATAGAAAAATAATTTATTATGATTAGAATCATGTCAAATATATTGATAAAACCTTACAATAGTGGCAATTTTTCTATATTTTCAAGAGATTAGTAATATTGGATTTTTCAATTTCCAAGTGTAACAATTTTTTATTTACAATTCTACAATCAATACTTAAAATTCAATGCATAAACTTTTAGCTAATGCATGATTTTTTAAGTTAACTTAACATGCTAGAAATTTCATAGAATGTACCAAAAGCTTTTATAGTCCTCTTAAGGGGAGTTTAAAATATAAAAACAAAAAAGGTAAAAGTCAACATGTGCTATGCACAATGTCTAAATAACTAGGGGTACCAGGCGAGTAGTCGATTATTTAGACATTATGGAAAGCATATGTCGACCTAATAGGAATCCTTTTGAGTTTCACATTTTCACCTTTGGTGCGAAAGGCTAATATACCATCCTACTCGATAGTATCCACCTTCGAAAGATGACAGTGAGTCTACCTTCTCCACCCCTCTATTCCTAAGTGGATATTTTTCTTTTCCACCTAGAAGGAAATACAAGAGATAGTGGAGAGTCCCACCCCTTGGGAGTTCTTCCTCCTATTTCCTTCCTTGAACTTTTTAAGGACCTGCTCATGTCCCAATCTTATGAGGAGGTCTCCAGCCACTATATTTATCAAGGCGTGGGAGTTGTATCTATCGCTTGAGTTTAATGCTAGGGGACACTTCAAAGAGAGGCTAATGGCAATCAACTGACTTAATTCCATCATAGGAGTAAGCCCCATCATTTTGCAACGGGACATAAGAGGTCACCTTCCCCTAAAGGGTTCTTCCCTCTATTTCCCATAGGCCTTTTAAGGACCTGCCTAAGTATGAACAAACTTTTATAGTCCACTTAACGAGAATTTAAAATAAATAAAAAAGGCTAAAAGTCAATTTTTAATCTAACTTGTGATTTTTTTTGAACTTTTAATTTTTTAATTAAATCATTGAATATAAATTTTCTAATCAAGTCCTTGTGTTTGCAAATTAAATCAACAGGAATGCATGGGATCAAGGGTCCCGAAAATGAAAATAATGATCATACTTAGGGCCATCAAATGGGTGGCTTGGATCAAATCGAAAATGATCCAATATAAAATTGATTAATTTAACCTATTTGACCCATTTATATAAAATACAGATTTAGTAATCATACCCAACCATATCCGTCCCAACCTATTTACTAGAATACTTTCATATTTAATCCAACCTATAAATATCTATATCCATCTAATTAACCTACTTTAAGCTCTTCATATGTATGTGTTGTTTGGATAATATCACAATTTCAACTATAATATGTTAAAGAATTATCTTTCAATATTGCATAGAGTTTTCAGAATTTTTATAGATTCTTTATGAAGAATAAGAGAAAATTGGTGCTTAGTAGTGAATTTATAAAATTACAGCAACATATAACGAGGTTAAAATTTTAATTAAATGTAATGTAAGATACTAAAAAATATTATTTATGTTGATCATATGTTGCAATGACAAGAACTAAAATAAGAATATTACATAAAAAAATAATGTCAAATGGAACCAAAGAAAGATATAATCAAAATTACAATTTTTATCGGAGTTAACTCCATGTTTTTAGGGTGAGCTCCGGCGGTTCCTCGGTCACCAAAAAAAAAAAAAACTCCATGTTTCACAAACATATCACAATTTATTATCTAGTTGTATTGTTGCATATTCATACCTTGGCTGAGTGGCTGCCTTACTACTCGAGGGTGCTTTACTTTTGGTTTCAGCTGTACTTCGGCTCTTTTGGATGATCTAGTGATTCTTACTGATCTTCTAGATAGACTAAGGATTCTGAGGAAAAACGACGATACCAATTTGAAACACGAAAGACGTGGGGATTTGCCGCTTTTAAAGAACTGATTTGGGGAGATCATCCTGACAGAGACTTGATTGAGCCTTTACCTGAGTATGGTAATGGTGTTGTATTATCAATTCTCCCAATTGATAATCTTACTGTCTTTTTCTATCCATTCGAATCTTATATGAGAGACATATTAATTGCCGGTACCTGCTATGGAGCTTTTCCTCTTGCCTTCTATCTTTTGGGCCTGTGTTTGCCTATAGAGCTGCAAAGGGTGATCTTGTTTGAGCTTACCTGTGTTTGATGCATTTGCCTGTTTTCTTAGTTGAGGAGAAATATATGATTCAAGCATTTCCCCAATTAAGCTGTCATGCTTTTTTCTCATATCATTGTTTTCAATTCCTGGGGTTCAATTCCAGCATTTACACAGAGGGAGAACTATTGAAATGGTGAAATGTAAACATGAATTCTAAGTCCTTCAGCTTCAAAAATTAAGTAATGCCTGCAGGGCTTTCTTCAATGGATTATCTTCTAACATTTTCATAGTACCCATCTTTGAAAAAGAATGATTATTTAGCAGAACTATAATCCATACCACCTTTTTGAGAAAGAAACACTATCTCTTGAACAAACGGCTACAGTTCTATTGCAAACTTTGCATGATCATGAAAGAAACCGTACTTATGGCTTTAGTCCATTCTCTTTTCTTCTTTGATGATATTCTTAAAATACTTCCTGTTAATTCATAAAAACTGGAGGCTTCAAATTCTACATGAATAATTATGCTTGCCTTGTCAGTGTTGGGATCCGATGTGATTTACAGTGAGGGAGCAGTTGAGGATCTGATGGAGACACTGCTACAACTTTCTGGAACTCCAAAAACCGTCGTTTTGACTGGAGAACTTCACAATGGTGTGCTCTCCGTTTTGTGTGTATGTGTATGTTTTTTTTTTTCCGAATATATACATTGGGCAGGGTAAATATATTGATGCATCTTCTACAGGACAGATGTGTTAGAACTAGTATTAACACTTAGAGGGGTGAATGGGTGTAGAGAAATTTTACGCACGATTAAAACAAAACTTTAGCAATCTATAAACTAAAATTAAATAGAGAGAGTGGAGCAAATTGCAAAGGGAATACCTATTCTATATATAGATAGAAATATTTATTATCAGAATAAAGAAAGGTTTTCTTTTTGAACTACCTTCTCTACTCTTTAAGAGTTAAATATTGGATATTATGTGATTCTTGTTTCTGATTTTTAATGATTCTATTCTTCTTTAAATCCTATCCTATTTTTTCACAAATTAAATTCAACTAAGATACATATAGATGAAACTGAATCGAGTTGTGATCTAGGAACCTAGATTCGAAGAATTGGAAATAACGAAAAAGGGAGTTGCCAACAAATCATTTTATCTATGATTTGGAATGGAACAAAAAATGGCCCGGCTAGGTACTGACCAGGCCAGGCCGTGAAAAGAAAAAAAGCTCTTTCGGAAGAAGAGGTATTCTTGCTTTTTTATTTTTTTTTTATTCGAAATATCTAACATAGTTTATAGTGATTCGGCTTTAGACAAGCCTACGTCCACTCTTCAGACGATCAGCCAATAGGATGGATTCCATTATAAGATCAAATGTGATTACACACTCTTGAGTGTTAGCACTCGGTGATGATGAATTTCACTGAGTCACTATTCCTGGTAATTTACTATGACCTCTCAAATTCGCACTTTAGACAACTGAAGAACAGAATCGCACTTTGAAATATGTTTATCCTATCTATCTCCTAGGTCTCATTCTATCCTTATATACTTTCCAAACCACACTCGACTGTTGGCTCTTCCCTTGAGAGTTTAGTCTTCCATTTATTGAACAGACTTTATAAGGCAAGTCTTTTTTACCGTTGGAAGTAGATCAGATCCCCTTGGATTCTGCTCGCCCATACAATCAGAATCCGGGCTTCCATAAGTACTCCATTCTTCTTTGGAAGTTGTTCTTTAATTGATCCTGCAATCAAATTAATATAACAAAATCAATGTAAACAAGGTAAGTGAAATACTTGACCGTTGGTGATCAGTTCTTGAAGTTTCATTCTGAGTTTGACCGACTCAAGTTCTGAGCTTGCTTAAGATTTCGATGCAGTGCCGGTCGGACTAACCGTGTTTCTTCAAGTCTTCTGTCTGGTACGATCAGACTCAGAAACACTGTATGTTTTACTTCTGCCAGTGGCAGACTCAAAAACATACATCACCCTATGGCTTATTCCTTCTGGAGATATATATAAAGATGATTTGTTAACATCAGAACTAGGAGTTTTCAACAAAATGAAATTTAGGAATACTTCTTGGACGCTGCGATGAAGTACTTCATTGTGGGGCGCATAGATGAGGCACAGTTCCATCCAGCGAGTAGCAATGGATGTCCTGTTGAAAAAATGAACTCGCTGAAACTGAAGATGGGTATGACCAAGTGAGGGAGTTCTGTCACGAGAAGTAAGACATGCATAGCAATGCATCGGAACTTTGGTTTGATGGAGATTAGTAGTTGCGTTTCTCATTAATTTAGCAATTAGTACGTCTCGATTTTTAGGAAAATTCGTCCATCTCTCGCCATCTAGAGGTGGATCAGTAAAGACAGAACATTGGAGTCACAGACTATCTCGGCAGTGTATTTTCAAGCTGTCTAGCCAAATCCTCTCTCTTCAGCATCAAAAGATCCGTGGATTAAAGGCGTAATACATGAATGCCGTTGCTGCTCTTTTTCGCTGTGTCTTGCCCTTGTCAAAGGGTGCGCAGAACATCTTTCTGGAACTGCAATCTCGACAGCTTAACCTAACCAAAGTCGAGTCATCGTCATCTCGTCACTTTTAAGCGCAGGAGGAATTGGTGATGGTGTCAATGAAAATCGGTTTAGAAACCACCAAGGAATGACGGGGAGGGAAATTAATGAAAGGAACAAACCAATTGTGAAAGGAGAGATTGCAGGGATTTGTGGGCTTGTATAATTATGAGGAAAGTACTTGAATAACACATTCAGTTCAATTGAAGTTGCAGTAGTACTTTATAATCATTGACGAAAGTACTTGAACATCACATTCAATTCAATCGTCGATTTGCTTCTTTTGTCGTCGAATCAATTGGTATCGTGATGCAGACGTAAACATAACATGAAGTTTAGATTGTCTAATCTTAAAGATCGAAAAGAGCGAAAGATATGAGATGGCAAATTGAACAAAGAGGAGCAATAATTCGATGAGTTCCACTTGAATCGCTTAGCCAAGATGAGTCAATTTTCCGATGATCGTGCAACAATGGAACTATCTGGACCAGGACAAGATTGTCCTGGGATATCAGATGACGCTGTTCGGTCGGCAAAGTGGCTTCCCAAGAGGTTGAGAAAAATTCAAGAATATCAAAATGAAAACAGAAGAAGAAGAATCAATCCCCTCTCGATCACCAACTAATAATCCCAATCTCTCTCTGTCTTGTCTCTGTTCTACCTAACGGCCAAATTGCATTATAGAAAGCATTCCAACGTTAGCAAGAGGCTTGAGCTGAACCATCATCTTCCTTTCTTCCTTCCTTCATTGCTTGCCTTCTTGGTTCACCCGCCCGACACTCGCACACACCTCCAGCTTTCCAGCCACCATGTCGTCCCCAGCCTCTGTCATCACTTGCAAAGGTTTGAATCTTGTTCTTTACTTTTGAGAAAATTCTCTGCCTTCTCTTTTGTTGGGTCTTGTTGGGCGTTCATGTCTTTCTTGATTCTATGTTGAAACCCCCCATAAAAAGCTGCGGTGGCATGGGGAGCTGGACAGCCTCTGGTGATCGAGGAAGTGGAAGTGAGCCCGCCTCAACCTCAGGAGATCCGAATCAAAGTCGTCGCCACTTCCCTCTGTGGCAGCGACGTCGCCGCTTGGGAATCCCAGGTAATCATTTCTGCCCTTCTTCTTCTTCTTCTTTCTTCCTTTTGTCCGTCAACCTCAGCCCGACATCTAAACAGAGAAAGTATAGAAGCAACCGTAGTGTCTAGTCCTGCTAATACTAGTCCTGAATCCGCAAGAACAATTATTTGCTACGGATCTTAAGTACTAGAATTATTTTTTTCCTTTTAGCGAGATGGGTTGGCCCCATTTTCTGGAAATATGATTGGTTTCTTTTATTACTTCACCTGTCTGCCACATCACTCATCGAATAAGTGCACTGTTAGAAAGTCTAACTCTACGCAGGGAGGCTATGTGACGTGTAAGGAAGAGAAACGGAGAGAGTTGATCTGAAACCTAACTCTCTCTGCGTATAATATCAAGTCAAGTCAGAGATACAGCTTGGAGTAAGCGCTTGAGCCTTTAGAATGAGACAGATACCTATTGCTGTGCTGTGAAGTTAATGTAATTAGAATGACAAGCGAGTGCAGCAGAGTACTACTGAGAGGCTAAGCAAGTGGAGGAAAGACTAAAGAGGGAATCATTTTTTATTTTTTTGGTTTATCCTTCTGTTCATTCTCGATTCGTGGCGCCTTCTTCTGTTAGAAACTCTTCAAAACACTTGAATGTTTTTGATAATTGAGATGGTTAAAGGTGAATTCTCCTCAGGAGTTTCAAATGTCTTAAAAAATTCTGAAGCTCAATATTGAGTACAGGAGATTGTCCACCATTCTGAATTTCCGATAAATCGTCATTTCCTAGGATCACGGCCAAATGGGGAAGCCCGTGGCTGACCATCACTTGGGATGATTGGCGGGGAAAAGATTCATTTAGTCTAACTGTCAGTAACAGTCAGGAGCCTTACACATTGACATCCTTAGCTTCTGCCTATCTTAAAAAACTTTTCCAGCAAGCTCCCGGTTGTTCTGATATTGGCCTCTCAGTTTCTTGTCTTTGGTGAAGCAACCTCCCACTTTAAGCCTATTGAGTCTCTACATTCATTTTCTTTGTTTACTTTAAATTATTCCCATGCTCTGAGATAATTTTTTGAATTTGGGGTGCCCACGAATCTTGAGAAGTCTCATATCGACAACTCTTTTCATCCATCTTTAATTTTTTAGAATTATATTTTCTAACGTTTGTATGATTCTGTCTTCCGTAGAAACTTAGTAGTTTGCTAAAATGGCAAGCCCTTTTCCTGTGCAGAATATATTTCCTCGTGTTTTTGGCCATGAAGCAGCCGGGTATTGTGCTTCTTCGCTCTTTCTCCTTGTGCCACTTTCTCTTCATCTTGCAATCAATCATACAGTTACCATAGGATTTGAGAGATACGAAATTACTAATCTCTTCAAGTTCATGTCAAATATTATATGACCATCTTTCTTAACAGATCTCGGTCGATATAGCTCACATTAGAGATAGAACCTAATAATCTTGCTTTTTCAAATTGATATACGCCGCAAAGAACAAAGAAAATGTAAAGTACTGCTTATATCATAGAATGTTGGTATGCAGGATTGTTGAGAGTGTGGGGGAGGGAGTGACCGAATTCAAGGAGGGAGACCACGTGTTGACGTTGTTCAGAGGCGAATGCAAGATGTGCCGGCACTGTACATCAAATAAGAGCAACATTTGCCAAGTACTTGGGTTGGAAAGGAACGGCGTAATGCACAGCGACCGAAACACGCGCTTCACCATTAGAAGCAATCCTGTATATCATTACCTGGGCGTTTCGAGTTTCAGCGAGTATACAGTGGTGCACTCGGGTTGTGCTGCCAAAGTCAGCCCAACGGCACCTCTAGAGAAAATATGTATCCTCAGTTGTGGAGCAGCAACAGGTAACATATCTTACCCAATAGCGCATGGAATCAAGTTGATCCCAGCACAGCACAATAAGTTCTCACTGCTGACAATCTTGTGCAATGTTACAACACAGGTCTAGGTGCGTCTTGGAACGGGGCCAACGTGTCCAAAGGATCAAACGTGGCAATATTTGGTCTTGGAACTGTGGGTCTTTCTGTAAGTGCTTCAGCTCTGCAATTACATTCTGTTCACTTATCCAATGAGCATCGCCGATTATTCTAGTAACTTCTCTGAATCAAGGTTGCACAAGGTGCCAAACTTCGGGGAGCTTCTCGAGTAATTGGTGTGGACATTAATCCTGAGAAGGGCGAGAAAGGTAAAAAAAAAAAGAAAAAAAAGAAAAAGAAATGCATTTTCTTTCATTCTGAGAACTTATCTTGTGAATCGAACTAGCCTTGCTAACGATCTGTGCATGCTGGAGCAGCAAAAGATTTTGGAGCAAATGTATATCTGAATCCAAAGGACTATGATGAACCCATTCATGAGGTATGTTATCCTAAAAGTATGATGCAGTAGTTATGGTTCGCGTATGACTGATGCAGTAGTTACCTGTCAAAACCGATCTCTGCAGAGAAATTAATCACTACAATGTTAGTACTCAGGTCATCAAGAGGATGACCGATGGGGGTGCTGATTACTGTTTCGAGTGCACTGGCGATACAAGAGTAACTACGACTGCATTGCAGTCTTGCTGTGACGTAATCTTTCTTTCACTGAACCTCGTTCGTCTTGGGTTAAGTTTTTCAAATGAAAATAACATCTTGTCCAATGTTTGTTTACTTAAGGGTTGGGGTTTGACTGTGACCCTTGGCGTGCCAAAAGCGAAGCCAGAAATAGCGGTTCACTACGGATTGCTGCTCACCGGAAGGACACTGAGAGGTTCCACGTTTGGAGGATGGAGACCAAAATCTGATATACCATCATTGGTCGACAAGTACTTGAACAAGGTAGTGAGATTTCATACTCATACCTAAATTCAATGAACAAGAAGTGGTGTCCATTGCGGCAATTTGCATTTCCCTTTCTGATATTTGTGACAACATGTCCAGGAAGTTGCTAATGGAAAAATAATGGAAGTTACTAGCATCAAATCACTAGGACATTTGGATATTAACAGTCACTGGCTAAAAGTTACCCACCGCAGATGAAGAATCTGTATAGCCAATGAATCTGTAGAATTTTCCGTGATTAGGTTAACAAAGATCAAAAGGACTTACCTTTTGAACAATAGAAAATGCACCTTCGATATGAATAAGGAATGTGCTTAACGGGATCGTTATGCAGGAAATCCTGGTGGATGAGTTCATCACTCATGACTTGCAATTTGAGGATATCAACAGAGCTTTTGAGCTGATGAGGGAAGGCAAATGTTTGCGCTGCGTCATGCATATGCCGAAGTAGATCGCTTGCATACGAAGAGGCTGGTGTAGTTGCCAGTTCTCGGCAGGGCACGAGGTGGAGAACGAATGTTGTGGAAGCCAAATTCACCAGGACAAAGGCAAGGACTTTGATGGCCAGAATCACTATTTGTTTCTTCTCATTCAAAGAAATTCTCTTTACTGATATGAGCTTTTGGAACTGAGCTGTTAAGCAAAAATTGAGACTTTTAAATGTCTTGCCATCTGAATGCCTTTAAGCATCATAATCAAAATTTCATCCATATTTCCAAGTGTTGATCATGTCAGATGAGATTCACCTTTGGAAAGATAAATCAACTACTATTTTTGACTTAGAAATAGTTGATAGATTGAAGTTGACAAACCATGAAAGAAAAAATAGTTACATGATAATTGATAAAGGCATTTGTAAAAACGATAAATGAAAAAACAATAACAAAAATGAATGAATTGAAAAAAAAATGTCCATTAGTAAGTGACTCAAATAAAAATTGAAATTAAAAAGGAATTCATTAATTAGAAAATACATACTGTATAGTTTAGATAAAAATTGATATAACTTCGAAGTGTTTATAACAATGGCAAGTAAAAGTCGCTGGAAAATAAGAAAATCTGATAATTCGTAAATTATTATGAAGAGGAAAATATTTAAAAAATGCATGTAAAACAATCTAAATATCTTTTTATGTTTCTAAAAATTGAAATAAAAAATGAGGGTATCCATGGAAAAAGGCAAAAAAAAAAGGAAAATTGCACGAAATTGAACTGCAGTTTCGCTGTACTAGTCACCCTACGAACTCTGCGACAAATGAAAACGGAGACGGAGCAGAAGCGAAGAGAGGAAGTGGGAATAGACGAGTAGTGGTTCTGGCGATGGCGGCTGCGAGCGCTTTGCGTACGGAGGAGCTCGAAGAAGACGACGACGGCGAAACGGTGGTGGGGCTGGGTTCGTACGGAGGGAAGGTGAGGTTGCTGGCCGGCGCCGGAGGTTGCGACGTGGAAGGAGAGGCGGCGGCGGCGGAGACGATGCTGCTCTGGGGGATCCAGCAGCCGACCCTCGCCCGGCCCAACGCCTTCGTCTCCCAGTCGTCTCTTGCCCTCGCCATCGAAGCTTGCGGTCACTCCCTCTCCATCCTCCAATCTCCTTCTTCTCTGGTACTGACTCCTCTCTTTTTTTCGATTTAACGAGTTGCCTTCGTTCTCGCTGGGGTTGAGTGGAAGCAAAACTTTTCTTTGATCGGTCCATTCGATTATCTGAGTGGGCTGCTAATCCAACTGTCATTAGAATGGAAATTGGGATACGTGAAAGATAAAAATTGCATACCTTTTGGATTTTAATGATGAACAAGCAGGTCGAGCGATTGATCTGTGTGTCGAAACAACGTGACGTGTGAGAGCAGAAACTTTGTCGATCAATCTTTGTGGTATGAATGAGAATCTACGGAGCTTCTCTTTTTTTTTTTGTCTCAAATGATTTATTTTGATGTGGTTATAGATTACCCCTGGAGTAACTGGATCAGTGATGTGGGATAGTGGAATTGTGTTGGGGAAGTTCTTGGAACATGCTGTGGATTCCGGGATGCTTCTTCTTCAGGGCAAGAAGGTTGTTGAACTGGGCTCTGGATGTGGATTAGTTGGGTATAAATATCATAATCTTTGAGTCCTGAGATACATCAAATGAAACTCGAATTCTTACTTCATGCTCATTGCAAAAATCTTGATTTATGACGAGTTCGACTCCTTGTTTCACAAACTTACGCAGAATGTTACAAGTTTACAATGAGTTGGATATGCTGACCTATCTAGTTGTATTCTTGCGTATTTTATTTCTTGGTTGAGTGGTTGTGTTACTCACTTGAGGTTGCTTTACTTTTGGTTTCAGCTGTATTTCGGCTCTTTTGGGTGCTCAAGTGATTCTTACTGATCTACCAGATAGACTAAGGCTTCTCAGGAAGAATGTCGAAACAAATTTGAACCATGACGACATGCGTGGATCTGCAGTAGTGAAAGAGCTGATTTGGGGAGATGATCCTGACAGAGACTTGATTGAGCCTTTACCTGACTATGGTAATGGTGCCGTGTCTCTTCTCCCTCAATTGATAAATTTTTTGTCCTTCTCTATGCATTCAAATCTTGTATGAAAAATATATTAAATTATTAATTACTGGTTATCTTCTATGGAGCTTTTCCTCCTACCTTCAATTCTTTGCGCCTGTGTGCCTCTGCACGGGTTGATCTAGTTTGAGCTTACCTGTCTTTAATGCATTTGCCGGTTTTCTCATTAGAGGAGAAACTTACTTTTCACGATTCAAGGATTTTCCCTAATTAAGCTCCCATGCCTTTTCCTCATGTCATTGTTTTCATTTCCTGGGGTTCAGTTTCCGCATTCACAAAGAGGGAGTCCTTCAGCTACAGGAATTAAGTAATGCCCACAGGGCTTTCTTCAATGGATTATCTGCTTACCGTTGTATCGTTACTCATCTTTGAAAGACGAATGGTTCTTTGGCAGAACTATAATTTATACCTTCTTTTTTGAAAGGAAACACTATCTCTTCATCAAACGGCAACAATTCCGTTGCAAAATTGTGTGATTGTGAAAGCAGCCGTATATATGTTCTAAGTTTCTCTTTTCTTGGTTGATGATATTCTTAAGATGCTTCCTGTTCATTCATAAGAACTGGAAATTATAAATTCTATGTGATTAACTGCGATTGCTTTGTCAGTTTTGGGATCCGATGTGATTTACAGTGAGGGAGCGGTTGAGGATCTGATGGAGACATTGCTGCAACTTTCTGGAACTCAAACAACCATAATTTTGGCTGGAGAACTTCGTAATGGTATGCTTTCCGTTTGTGTGTATGTGTGTATGTGCACGCACATGTTTGAGTGTGAATATGTGCCTTGGGCAGGGGTATATATATTGATTAGTCTTCTCCTTGGCAGATAGTATCCTTGAATACTTCTTGGACACTGCGATGAAGTATTTCGTTGTTGGGCGCGTAGATCAGGCACAGTTCCATCCAGATTATCATAGCCAGCGAGTAGCAATGTATGTCCTGGTGAAAAAATGAAACTCGGCAAAACTGAAGATGGCCTACGACTCAGGGAGAGAGTTCTGTCACGAGAAGTCAAACGGTTCAGCATGCATTTTGATTTTGGATTGATGGAGGTTAGCTGTATTTCACGTAGATGTAGCAATTAGTATGTCTCAACTTTTAGAAAAATCTGGCCATCTCTTGCCATTTAAAGGCGGATCAGTGAGATGAACATTTGTGTCTCAGACTCTAAGTAGTGTTTTTTTAAGTTGTTAAGCGGAAATTCTCTCTTCAGCATCAAAAGATCTTTGTATTGAAGGCGTAATAAGTGAATGATGTGGCTGCTCTTCGTCGTGTCAAATGGTGGGTAGAACCATCTTTCTGGAACTGCGATCTCGACAGCTTAGCCTAACCGAAGTTTGAGTCATCACCGGTTTCTTTGCCTTTGAGCACGAATGAAGTGCCAATGGGGTACGACTGAAATCGGTAGGAAGAGAAACTTCCAAAGAGGATCTCGAACTTTTTAGAAGGAACCAACAAGGAGCGAAGGAGACAAAAGTGTTGGGCATCGGTAGAAGGAGCAAACTGACTGAAAAAATAGGATTTGCGGTCCTGTACAATTATGACGTTAGTACTTGAGCATCACATTCAATTCAATCGATTTTCTTATTATCTTTTGTCGGGGCATCAATTTATAGTACAGAAACCAACTTTTATTCCAATACAGCAGGAGCAGTCCATGGTGTAATCTTATACATCCAAAGAGTGAAAATATTTGAAATGGCAAATGAAGAAGGGTTAATACAATAAAAAATTTCAAATTGATATATTTATTACTCATTTAAGTTAAATTTGTTATAAATATACTGAAAATTATTAGGTTCGAAGAGCTTTTCTATAATTCGCTATGCGGTGACCAGCAACGGTAAGTCCCTAGACGAGACGAGTAAATTTTTCGGGGATTGTACACCGATGGAACTGTAATCTGAGTTCTTGCCCAGAACAATCTTGGATTACAAGAAGCCACGACCAACCGAGCAGATGCCAGATCACACTGTTGGGTCGCAAAGTGGCTTCCCTATAAGTCAGAAAATTTCAAGAAAATAAGAATGAGAAGAGAAGGAGAAGTAGGAAGCATCAATCCCCTCTCGCTCACCTACTACCCCCGTTCTCCCTCTCTCTCTCTCTCTCTCTCCTACCTAACACCAAGTGACACTATAGAAACGAAATTCAACGTTAGTAAGAGGCTACGTTGATCCATCATCTTCCTAATCGACTTCTTTGCTTTACCTTATTGTTTCATCCACCCAACACTAGCCCACGCCTCCCGCTTTCTTTCCAGCCACCATGTCGTCCTCACCCTCCGTCATCACATGCAAAGGTTTGAACCTTTTCCTTTGCTTTTGAGAAAATTCTCTGATTTCTCTGCCTTTTTTCTTTTGTTGGGTCTTGTTGGGTGTTCATGTGTTTCTTGATTCCATGTTGAAACCCAAAAAAAAAAAAAAAATTAGCTGCGGTGGCATGGGGAGCTGGACAGCCTCTGGTGATCGAGGAAGTGGAAGTGAGCCCGCCTCAACCTCAGGAGATCCGAGTCAAAGTCATCGCCACTTCCCTCTGCGGCAGCGACGTCGCCGCTTGGGAATCCCAGGTCATCGATTCTCTGCCCTTCTTCTTCTTCTTCTTTCTTCTTCTTTTCGCCCGTCTGCCTGAGCCCGATATCTAAACAGAGAAAGTATAGAGGCATTGTTCATGCGAAGCTGGGCCAGACAGTAAATTTAGAATTGGGCTTAGTGTCTGGTCCTGCCATCGCTATCTAATTCACATTTTTTTTATAAAAGAATATTATCATGTATCGTGCGTTCTCAAGCTGCATCTTGAATCCACCAGAACCATTATCTGCATTGGGCCTTAAGCATGAGACTTTTTTCTTTTTTTCTCTTTTTGGAGATGGCCAGATTTGATTAGTTAAATATGTTAACCTATCTGTTGTATGAAGGCTATCCCAAATGGAATAATCTCAGAACTTTGGTGCCATTTGGTATCAATTTGTTTAGTCGGTTCTTGCTGTGCAATGACGATTCATTTGTATTTATATATTTAACTTAAATAACTTGATCTATATTTTTTTTCCATATTACTTTGTAGAAAAAGCTTCTATTACCGCTATATATGAATTTGAGTAATACTACATAATTCATGATATATAGTATGTCATGTTATGTTTGTGTTATGACCCAAAAAAAAAAAAAAATGTTACGTTTGTGCATTTGTATTATTGTAGTAATTAGTAGTTCCAATATTTAATTATTTTATAAATGTGTTTATCTTCTACAAGAAATTATGATACATTGAAATAATATGTTATTAATGCCTAAAATGTCCGTGCTTCGCTTTTGTTCTTATCGATTTTGTGCACACCGTTAGAAAGTCTTAACTCTATGCAGGGAGCCTATCTGAAAGCGTAGATCATGGTAAACTTTGCATAAGCAAGCGACATTGCACATCTTTACATACACAATAATTTCTTGTGGGTCATCGTTGCCTATTACAGGGGGGAAAGAAAAAGAAACACACTCTTATTAACATGCAAGGAAGAAAAACAGATAGTTGATCTGAAAGCTCACTCTCAGTATGTATAATATCAAGTCAGAGATGCTGCTCGGCCTTAAGCCTTTAGACTGAGATAGATACTTTTTGCTGTACTATGAAAATAATATAAGTAGAATGACAAGGGAGTGCAGTAGAGTATCATCCCAACCGCTGTCATTTCGAGAGGCTAAGCTAGTGGAGGAAAGACTAAAGAGGGAATCATTCTTTTTGGTTTATCTTTTTGTTCTTTCTCGACTCTATGCCATCTCAAACCACATATGAGGAATGGTGCTGCTCTCAGAAAATGGGGTCATACTTGGGAGTGTTTAGGCCTGCGTGCTGCATTCAGAATTCTGAGTTATTTATTGTAGAGTAAAATGCTCAAATGATCTTGATAAATGAGTGAGTTAAAGGTGAATTCTGCTCTGGAGTTTCAACTGTTTCGGAGAGTTCCAAAGCATGATATTGAGGTGATGTCCATCGTTCTGATTTTCCAATAATTTGTTGAATCATGATGAATTATGGTCAAGTCGGGAGTGATGTTAAGTTAATTGATTTCGACAGTAATATTCAGGTTCCTTACACATTAAACTCCTCAGCTTCTGCCTATTTTAAATAACTTTTCCAGCAAGCTCCCATTTGTTCTGATATTGGCCTATCAGTTCCTCGCCTTTGGTGAAGCAACCTGCAACATAAGTCTATGAAGTCTCTAAATAAGTTTTTTTTATTCTTTAATTTATTCCTATTATATGAGATAATTCGTTGAACTTGGGGAGCTACGAATATTCAGAAGTCACATATTCATGACTCTTTTGATTGATCTTTTAGTTTTTAGAATGATATTCTCTATTCACATTTCTATGATTCTATCTACTGAACAAAGTTAGTACTTGACTAAACCAGTGAACTCTTTTCCTGTACAGTCCTTATTTCCTCGCATATTTGGCCATGAAGCAGCAGGGTATTATGCTTCTTCCCTCTTTCTCCTTGTGCCGCTTCATTTTATTCTTCAGCTTGTGATCAGTCATACAGTTACCATAGAGTTGAGAGATATGAAATTGCTAATCTTTTTGAGTTCATGTCAAATATTATACGACAGTCTATTTGAACAAATCTTGGTCAATATAGCTCATGTTAGAGACAGAAGGACTAGTCTTCCAGCATTGGTTCTTGATCAAAAAACAGATTGCTGAATTATCCAACAAGAGAGAAGGACAATTCTACATTAAGGCTTTTATCATTGAATTATGTTAACTTGTCATTAACTTGATTATGCAGGATTGTCGAGAGTGTGGGAGAGGGAGTGACTGAATTCAAGGAGGGAGACCACGTGTTGACGTTGTTCATAGGCGAATGCCAAGATATGCCGGCACTGTACATCCAATAAAAGCAACATGTGCCGAGCACTTGGGTTGGAAAGGAGTGGTGTAATGCACAGTGACCGAAAGACGCGCTTCTCCATTAAAGGCAATCCTGTATATCATTACTGTGCCGTTTCAAGTTTCAGTGAGTATACGGTGGTCCACTCGGGATGCGCTGCCAAAGTCAGCCCAAAGCACCTCTAGAAAAATATGTATTCTCAGTTGTGGAGTAGCAACAGGTAACATATCTTACCAGATAGGACATGGAATCAAGTTGGTCACAGTACAATAAGTTCTCACTGCTGACATTCTCAAGCAATGACATTACACAGGTCTGGGTGCGGCTTGGAATGTGGCTGACATATCCAAAGGATCAAACGTAGCAGTATTTGGTCTCGGAACCGTGGGTCTTTCTGTAAGTGCTTTAGATAACTTTCTGTTCTTCCCTTATCCAACGAGCATCACCCATTATTCTAGAAACTTCTCTTAAAAAAGGTTGTGCAAGGTGCCAAAATTCGGGGAGCTTCTCGAGTAATTGGTGTAGACATTAATCCTGAGAAGGGTGAGAAAGGTACACAAACGGATATATTTTCTTTCATTCTGAGAACTTATCTTGTGCACCGAACTAGCCTTGATAGTGATTGTGCATGCTGGAGCAGCAAAAGATTTTGGAGTTGATATGTATCTCAATCCAAAGGACTATGATGAACCCATTCACGAGGTATTTTATCCCAAAAGTATGATGCAATGATTATGATTCGCATAATCTGTCGAAACCAATCTCTGGAGAGAATTAATCACTGAAATTTTTAATGCTTATAGGTCATCAAGAGGATAACTGATGGGGGTGCTGATTACTCTTTCGAGTGCACTGGCGATACAAGAGCAACGACAACTGCATTGCAGTCTTGCTGTGATGTAACCCTTTCTTTCACTGAACCTCCATTTTATTTAAGAAATGTTTTCAAAACAAAGATGGTGAAATCTCTTGTCCAATGTTCACTTAAGGGATGGGGTTTAACGGTGACCCTTGGCGTGCCAAAAGCAAAGCCAGAAATAACAGCTCACTACGGACTGCTGCTCACTGGAAGGACACTGAGAGGTTCCTTGTTCGGAGGATGGAGACCAAAATCCGATATACCATCATTGGTCGACAAGTACTTGAACAAGGTAGTGAGATTTTATGCTCATCCCTAAGTTCTACAGACATGAAGCAGTGTCCTGTTGCAGCAACTTGCATTTTCCCTTTTGATATGTGGCTAAGGGAAAAGCCTGCATATTCTTGACATGTTCGGGAAGTTGTTAATGAAAACAATGGAAGTTACTAATATCCAATTACTAAGACATTTAGAAATTTGCCATCACTGGTTAAAAATCACCCACCACAGATGCAATCTATATTGCCAATGGATCTGTAGAATCATCCGTGTTCAGGGTAACAGAAAGCAAGAAGACTACCTCCTTCAATGCGTCTTAAGAATGTGCTTACTGGCGTTGTCATGCAGGAAATCCGGGTGGATGAGTTTGTCACCCATAATTTGCAATTGGAGGACATCAACAAAGCCTTTGAGCTCATGAGGGAAGGCAAATGTCTGCGCTGCGTCCTCCATATGCCAAAGTAGATGGCTTTTGCTTATGAAGAGGCCGGTCTAGTTGCCAACTCCCGGCAACGCATGAGGCTTAGAACGAATGTTATGGAAGCCTATTTCATCATGAGAAAGGCAGGGACTTTGGTGGCCGGAACAAATTTTTTTTTTTTTTTTTTTGGTTTCCTCTCTCTCTCCCTCTATCATGAATGGGAGAAATTTACTCTTTGCCGAGAGGAACTTTTGCAACTAAGTAATTTGAGACTCCGAAAATCTGAGAACGGTTTTGCCATCTGAATGCCTTTGGCACCATTACAATTCCATCCATATTTGAGGTGCTGATCCTGTCAGAAAACGATTCGCCAAAGTCATATTGATTCCCCGTTTGAAAAAAAACATTTAACTACTTGTCTTGGACTATGGCAATAATGAACAGCACAATTTTATTGTTCTGCGTCAAAGAGTAGGAAATTTTTATGGTGATAAATTTCGATTAGCATTCAAAAATGTTAAAGAACTGTTGGTAAGAAAAAATACGTATGACTTTTTTCTAGGTAACTGGATGGTTAATTATCAATACTTTCGTGATCTTACCAAATTCTTTTTATAGTTTTGCAAATTGTTAAAATTAGTACTAACTTATCAACTGTTATTTGCATAATTTATTAACGTCTCAAATTTACTTACTTTGATATGAAACTTCCAACGTAAATTAGAACGACTTTTCAACTTTCGTCAAATTAAAACTAATTAAGTTTGGATTACCAACATCAAATTTCATTTGAATTACTTACCCACATTTTATCTCTTAAATTGTGAACTTTTCTACAGAGCTACCGAGATAATGAATCGACAAACGATAGCAGAAGTCGATTAATTAAATAATCGAATAAACATTAATAAATAACTTAAATGAGAATTGGAACCTAAAAAGAGTTGCTAATATAATTGAGAAGAAAGTTGGTAAATCGTTCAAATGATGATCTACAAATTCATATAAAGTTCGATATTTTTATAGTGTTTTAAGAAAAATAAATAACAATTGGTAAAATTTTGATAATTTGCAAATTAAAAAGAAAAAGAAAAAAGGATTGGCAATTTCATAAAAGTGAACTCAAGCAAGTATCGATAGATAATCTGGTTTAAAAAAAGTCCCAATAGATTTCGACACTTCAAAACTCTTGAAACGGAAGAGTAGAATTATCCCAATAAACAGGTGCGCAGGATGTATTATTAACAACTTATAGTTGACATCTGTAGACCCTCGATGACATCTGACGTGTCAAAAAAGAGGCCGAATCTCTACCGATACCATCTCGCGGTTTTCCTGGGCGAATTGGCACGCCACGAAGTACCGAACGCACAGGTGTAGAATATCCTGTTTGATGTTATCGAATAGAGCCACTTGGCACAAATTCCAAACAGTGTCAAAGCGCCAAAACCAAAAGTAGGTCAAAAGCAACAACTTTTGAGGATTAAAAATCAAATCAGCGGAAGGCATCTTTCTTTTGTTTGTGTAGTTAACTCTTGTACACAATCAAACGAAACGATTGTTAGATGAACCACCCCACGCAAACTTGCCCTTTTCTTGTACGTGTTGTTAGGTGGGGAAGTTGGAGTACCTGGAGAATTGTGATCCTATATTTCACTCTTAAGAACAAATCAACCAACTCAGCTCCTCAAGAAACTCGTCTGGGTTACCAAAGGCGCTTACACACTCAGCAGCAATTTCAGAATGCATCGTCAGCTTAAGTTTGCTATACCTGAAGCAATGGCAGATAATCAGAGAATTCATCCGGCGGTTCCAGTTGCAACAAGCGCCACGGCACCTTCAGCACCACCAAGCTTTTCTGTTTTAGAAAAAGGAATGCAAGTTCATCGAGCTGCTCCGTTGCAAGGTGGCAGACCCGCGATTCCCCCGAAGCCAAGGAAACGAAAAGGCTGTTGCTGCAGGTTCTTGTGCTGTATCATTAGCCTCCTCCTCCTCATACTGATCATCATCGGAATAGTTGCAGCAGTTATTTACTTTGTCTTCCAACCAAAACTTCCCCAGTATTCGGTTGATCGCCTTCAAATAAGTGCTTTGAGGCTCAATCTCGACCTGACCCTGTATGCACAATTTGACGTGAAGATTACGGCCACGAATCCAAACAAAAAGATTGGAATCTATTATGAGAAGGGTGGCAGATTAAGTGTGTGGCATGCAAATGATAAGCTATGTGAAGGATCATTGCCAAGATTCTACCAAGGTCACCAGAACACAACGAGACTCGACATTACCTTGACTGGCCAAAGTGAGTCTGGAAGCACCATAATGACAGCACTGCAGCAGCAACAGCAAACAGGACAAATACCTCTTGATCTAAAAATTGATACACCAGTGTCAGTCAAACTAGGCACGATGAAGTTGAGGAAGGTTAGAATCTTGGGCCGATGTTCCCTGGTGGTGGATAGCCTGAGTACCAATAGCTTGATCAGCATCAAAGCAAGCAAGTGTAGTTTTGGGATGAAGCTTTAAATTGTCTAGTTGTCATGAGTTACTTATTTTCTCTTCAGTTTCTTTTGTAAACTCAATTTCTATATTCTCTTGACAGAGAAGATTCATTTTAATATAGATTGTCAGAAAACTATGATTTTACCTATATACATTCTTTTTCTGAACTCACTCCGACCATTTTCAACAATGCACAAGAATCAATCCTCAGATGAATGACATCAAAGTCACAACATCACTATGTTTCTGTCACTAAAAAGAAAAAGGGAAGTGCAAATGCCATCAATTTTGGATATTCACCTCAAAGGAACTCAATTCTATCATGATAATACAAGAATCTGAAAATTAAATATTTTGAGTGCAAATAATGAGCTACAGAGGAAAAGTATCCAACATATTGCTGTCTCACAGGAACAGAGAAAGAAAGTTCGACACATCTTGCCACACATTGTCCCAATTTGATTATATTGGCAGTCCAGAATTTTTTAGTAGTCATAAAAATAACATCAGCATTGAATTAGGTCAAAAATTGATTAATCTAATATTTACTAACCTTTTTCCAAGATAAATTCCGAAACTATACTAAGATTTTGTGTTATGCTATTAGAAACAATGTCACGACAATGTCTTGTTTAAAATGCTAGATCTATCTTCCACAAAATCAAGTATTAAATTCCAGGACTTCAAAATGGTGAAGTAAGCAGTGCGCTTACAGTTTTAGGAAACTAAATCAGGCTACTTGGGGTGGGATCGAGGCAGGTTTTTCTGAAGGCATTTTAACAGTAAAATAATAGTTGAAAATATGTCCAACAGAAAAGCATTACGTCACTCAAGGTAGTCTATATATAAGTCAAGTTACACATATTACCTTGAAGTACACTCGCAAATGTATGTCAAGCCACTTTCAGAAAAAAATTTGCAGCTAATTTCCAGTCAAAGCACGCGGTCTATGCTCAATCGTATGGAGAGACATCCCAGTCTGAGAAACTGCTCTAACAAAAGCCATATTTGCAGTTAAGGTTGGCGCATGCCAGTAATCTCCAGTGCCAAAAACGACCTTGTTCTTTTTAGCAAGCTTTCTGGTGGTCGGAAGGCCGATCATGCGATCTGAAGGATTATCCGGAACAACACTGTTGCAAATTTAACTTGTTAGCTCAGTAAATTGCTTTTGGTCAATATTTCTTTTACAAGTAAGAGACGAGAATGATGCAGTAACTATAAAGCAAACATGATGACTAGAAAATATAGAAGATTGATTTCGCTAACACCCTCATCTTAATCCTGAAAGTGAACAAGGGACCAACTTACATAAGCCATTTTAGTATCTGATCTGTTCTTAGCTTCTCCTTGGTCCCTCCATACATTGCTATTAACTCTTGGAACTCTGAAAGAACACTTTCACATATCACACCATTCTTTCCACAAATTACTGCACCCAGCTCTGGAAGGATTGGATTCCAAATCTCAGAGTTCGCCTGGAAATTGACAAAGTTGATAATTACCGGTGCTGAATGTAACACTTAGGAGATAAAGGAGAAACCATCGGTTCCCAAAGTAAAATTAATGTACCTGTGCAATCACAAAAGGCAAGTTGCCTTTGAACCGCTGACTCAACTCACTTTCTGCTGTATTCAAAAGTTTCTCCGCACCACCATTACTAATGTCTGATACAAGAGCAATTATAGCCGTCGTATCAAAATTAATGAGATCACCTCCACTTAGTACCTCTCTTGTTTTAGTAGAAGCCATATCATTCCCTTTCATGGAAGGTCTTAAGCCAGAAATTAGAGTGTCAAAGGTAGTAGGATAACTCAGGTTCACATTTCCCTCTGGATTGTCTGTCTCTGCAGCAACCAGAATTGATTCTCCCACTCCCCATTCTGGATCTCGAGCTGGTTTCTCAAAATTATCCACCTTTATTTCTAGTGCAACTGACTCTTTGTAAGACTTTGCTATTATATTTATCCACTCACCTTCCATTTCCTCCAAAAAACCAACACCGGAAAGGGGGAAGTCAGCTTCCATTTTATACTTATTGGCCTGAAATTCGTCGGCAATCTTCTTGAGAATGCAGTCAGTGACACCACGTGAAAAGAAAAGAATAATTGACGAAGGCCTCAGCATCGCTGAGGACTGAGCAGCATCAACAACTTGCTGAATTCTCAATCTCAATCCCTTGCCTTTATGGCCATCATGCCAGCTTACATACTTTGGGTTCCTATCGGATATGATAATCCAAACAGGTATTCCTTTCAGCGTGCACACAATATCAACATGAGCAATCTTCGAACCAGAATCAGTTCTCCACGCCTTGCCGCTTGCAGGCAACAGAGGGATAGGCTTGCAAACGCGTGAAACTCCCGTAACCGAAAGATGCCGGAGAATGTGAACAACAGCTTCGAGGTGTCCAATATTAACACTGCCAACACATATCCCTCAGAACATTGCAAAACCACCCGAGATTTTCCTCGACCCAATACAAAGATTTACTTCTACAAGTCCAACAACGGGAAAAAGCTAAAAACGAAACGAAACTCGACAAAGAAAATAGAGTTCATCCTCTTTCTTCAACAAGATATAACTTGAACTCTACAGGCAAATCAACGATCAAGCATAGCAACGATCCAATTGCAAGCCATGGAGAAAAAGCACGGGATTCTTAGCCCTATTTGCGTAGAGATCGAGAGCGCCGACGGTCCAACCGTCAAAGACTACCGCGAGCTAAGAAGGACGCAGGGAGACTGACCTGAGAGGCGAATCCGAAGAAGAAGAAGAAGCGCGTCGAGAGAGGAAAGAGAGCTCGGACTCGGCCAGCTTGAGGATCGTGCGCCGGCAAGAACCGGCGATCGAGGGAGGCAACCGGCCGATCGCATCGACGAGGCAGGCGCACCTCCTCTTCGCGTCTTCTACGGGGTCAGCCTTCTCCGCCATGGCTGCTGCTCTTGCTCGGCCTGGAGAAGGAACGGCGGTAAGTGAATGGGGAATGACTGCGTAGCGTACAAACGCGTGCGGGGGTTAACTTCATGAAATTGCCTAGTACTTAATACTCATTAGAGGTTCTGATGTAAATTAGTGAAACAAATGTATGATATGCACATACTCATTTCCATTTTGTTTTGTGAAAGAAGTCTCTTTTGTCATTGATTCGTGAGAGAAAATGGAAGAAATCTAAATTTAACTAGAAAATCAATATTGGCAAAAGTACATGTTAATGATGCTAAACAAATAAAAAGTGGAAAAAATTGAGGAAAAATATTGATAGGCTTGACAAAATATTTTAAGGAACAGAAACACAATAAAAACAAAAGAAAAATGTCTCTGTTGTTGGTAAAAGAGAGAATTATTAATATTATTGAGATCAAAAGAAATAATTATAAGCTTAGGGTTAAGCCTTGTTCAATTACATGGACTAAATGCATAAATAACTCCAACTTGCTAACACTATAGAATAATAAGTAATAAACCCAACTGTCTCAATAATCAAAAGGTCAAGTAACGAAAACTGGATTTTCATTATACATTTTTAAATGATCTATTGATTAATACAAAAAAAAAAAGAAATTGATTGATCCAAAAAAGAAAGGATTGATCATACAGCATAATCCAACCCTGCATTCTGCAACGGCATACCCAGAAACACATTTGCAACTTAGTCCGTCTTTACATTCATACACAATACTTTGATCCATTTCACAATCGATACACAAGCTAAATTTTCCGCTCGACTGAAGCCACCAAATTGCTTGGTTGAGAAGAGATGGCCATTACTTTCCCACCGGAGCTGAAACAAATTACACTCACACAGATACTTGTACAATTTCAAAGGCCCCTGTTGAACTGGCTGTGACCATATTAAAAACAGAGCTAAAAACTTACAGGAAAACTGAAATTTAATTGAGAAAAATTTCTGTGAACTTCTCTGATGATCCTCTTTGCTTTTGTATCTTCCATATCTGAGCTCGGCAGCGTCTTTGTATTCACTGAACATTATAACGTAACAATTCATCTTGTGTCCTTGGGCTGGTTGGCCTCTAGCCTGCTCCTATTTGTTTTCTCCTCGTTCCAACAGCTATGCACGAAAGGGAGTTGGTATTCATCGGGTTTCAATGCCAAAGCAAAATCGGGCAAGGTTGGTGCACTCCCCATAGTCCTGCTACATGATAGTAATGCATGTGATCGATCGGTTTGCCCATGTCAAGATTCTTTCACATTTTCCATAGGTAGAGGAGGACTTACTTATCTTGGGAGTACAGATCTCTGTTAATCCGCACTTTGGCGGAAGCATCTTTTGGGATTTTCTCAGAGATATACTTTGCAGTTCCCCAAAGCGGGGGTTTCCTGCAGCAAGAGAAGTTGTTAGCTTCTATTTTCCAACTAGAGAAAATGCTGCCTCTCTCTTAAACACACACGTACACATATTGAGGCATGGACAGGAAATGCGCTCACACTCTTGAGCAGATAAAGCCAGCTAAAGGCAGAGACCAGGGCACCAAGTCATGCTGGGTAGTGGCCACAAATGAGCATGCAATGCTGCACTTACTTAGTATAATTACTGCAGTAGTAAGGAAACTCTGTTTTTGAGATGAAATCGACCAAGTGTGAACTATCTCACATTTTGGCAGGCACCTTGCTTTTTTGCTTGGATCTGACCTGATGCATTGGGCTGAGTGGTGTATTTCATGGGTTTTATATCTACTTTGGTGGCTAACTCGTCATTTAAAAACTCACACGGTTTGGAAAATTGTCAAACTATAAACATAGAATGAGACAAATCTTGATTTAATTAAGTTGAATACATCCAAATGATTCTGTTTCTGTCATGGTTTACTAACTTTAGCCATAAACAAAGTTCTAAACCTAGATTCCTCTATCCAATGGACAATCAGATTTGCTTAGCCAGAAAAAAGTGATTTTCTGATCAAATGGAGAAAAGTGGCCAGCAAAGTTGTAGGCATGATAGAAATAACAAACTAATTCCACCTACTCGCTGAGAAAATAAGCAAACTAACCAAAGCAGCAAACAGGAAAGTTTCCAATATTACCTTGACATAGGAGGTGTTGTGTCAAATGCCTCAGAAAGCTTCTTACTTTCTTCGAGAGACTCAACTGCTACCTGCAAAGCAGCTGCTGCCATTCCATGGGACCTCCCCTCATCAAGTATCAGACCATGGAAATAATATGCTGCTGCCTGGTGGAAATATATTGGCATTGAGAAAATAATTATAGATGAAACAATATGAGATGCGATGCCCCCTAGATATGGAAGAATGAGCAATTGTCACGTTGGATTTAATCCCCTTATTTTGACCTGAATTTCTCTCTTCCTAGCTGTTCCCAAATAAACTAATTAGTCTCTGGTTTGGCATGCTAACTCAGTATCTCCTAAATAATAACAATGATAATGCAATCCACTAATAGTCACCTTTTTCCATGCCTAGTCAATTACCAATACGAAGCAGTAAACCCAAGTTAATACGTTCAATAGGCAGCTATTTCATTGGTTGTGAGAAAAGGCAGGGGGATAGTGATTTTCGAACCACTGGTTTGATAAACTTTGTTTGAAGGTTCATATGATAATGAATGCTGAGAACCAACTATAGGTCATATAGTGGAGCATTTTTCCTCTGGTGCCTCCTGATGAGATCTCCAGTCAAGCAAGGAATCTTGTCCATATGTGTGGTACAGGCTATAGCCTCTCCAAATAAGATAATAAAAATCAGTTTCAAATTGTCTGTAAAATTTGGCTTTAAAGGTGATGGAATAAACATAGCTTGGATGCATGGCTTACGAAATGCACATGAAAGATACTGCACAACAATAGCAGCCAACAAGAAACCCAGTATGTTCATTCTGTCAGATATTAAACACTAAACTGATTCAACCTAGAATAATACGCCAAAGATTTGGTATGATAATGATCCCTTTCATCCTGAAAGTTTAAGACACATATGCATACTATCGAGCATAGTGCTGAAAGAGCTAAGCAGATGCAATTATGCTAATACCTTTGCTTCAACGTACTTCCACGTAACATATTGACAGTGCTTTTCTCCCCAACCATTCATTAAGGGAAAGTTCATGAGATTCTCTTGAGCCTTTACAGCAAAAAAGCATTGTGAGATCATTTTAAAAGAATACAATCATATCAAAAAGAAGTCAAAAAATGAAGCAAACATCATTTTAAAAGATTCTATCAGGGGTCCAAGCAATTGGTTCAAAGTTGGCAGATCTTACCTGCTGCCAGTATTTTACCATCTCACAGGCAAGCCTACGCTTCACCGCCAGAGTGGCTTTGGAACTGTCTATAGCCATCCCAAGTTGAATATCAGCAGCCTAAATCAGTTCTTGCAAAACATTATAAAATAACTTAGAGTGAAATAGCATGCATTTAAAAACGAGTTGGAAAAAACAATTATCCCACTAACACTAAAGTGAAGAGATATCCTTCAATACGCCAGAACACTTCAAACAGGGAAAAAGAGGTCATGTTGAGAAGCACCACACTATCCACCCACACACACACATAGAGGATCATCCTCTAATTTGCAGTTTGTCCAGTGCTCATATTCTTTTCAAATAGAAATATGGTGTACAAAGCATATTCAAATCAATATGAGTACCAAGTAGGGGCACACAGTTGACATAATCGATCTTAGGACCACTGCCTTGGGATCAGATGGATTTTGCAAATTATATTGTCTCTTCCTGACAAAGTCAAACCTAGCCCATGAATTCACTAAATCTTTGAGTTCACATAGAGTTGTTTATAGAAATCTCACATAAAGTGCTCAAACTGCTATCGGGTTTTAAAGGTTTTAGCCCCTGTGATTAAAAAAATGTTATATAGATCACTGAATCTCCATCTAAACTGCCAGACATTATCCTTAACACTATTCTTCTCTACGATAAATTCAGAAATTTATATGAATGCAGGTTCTCTGAAGTAGAAAAATACTTCAATGATGAGAGTCCGTCTAAAGTTGTTAGGCATTAGCAACTTTTTTTTTGGTCAAAAGCATTAGCAACTTGATTCACAAACTACATCTCAGGAAAATAAATGGAATACCTGCCCCAGTGCTTGGAGGCAAAGTGCTTGAAGAACTCCATCTTGAAGATCTACCGGTAACTCTCTCCTAAGATGCAAAAGACCATCAAGGTAGTTAGTACGCATTCATTGCCCATAAAGTGGCATATTAATGTAATGTTTGCCTTAAAACCTGAGTTCAGCTGGTAATTGTGGAAGAATTTGCCGAACTGCATAGTCCAAGAACCCAGCTGCCTTTAGAAAAACATCGACAGATGCTCTCCTACATTCTGTGGCAGAGAGATAGGGAGGAGGTCAGACATACTATGAGGAAAGGAAAAAGAAAACTGATGATAAGTGAGAGATCTGTTGAAAAAAGCCTAACAGTTGTATGAACAATATAATAATAAAAAGCCAATAGACAATATCAGACCTATAACGAGATCTGTCATTTTGGAACTATAATTGGAAGTTGGAAATGCACAAGCTTCCCTCTAGTGAAGCTTCCTCCCATCTTTTTTCTTTCATCTTGAATTTAAAATCATTTCTCTTGTTAATTCTCACGGTATTAATGCTATTGAATCCCCATAATTCATGCCTAAATCATGTAAACCATGCTAAATGTTCCACTGGTCTCCCTGGCCATATAAAAAAGATCAAGCTCCTTTTCTCAACATTCCTTTATTCTAACCCATGGATGATCATTTGTCCAGGATATTCTCCTACAACTACGGAGCTCCGCAGGGGCCCAGAGTAGTTCAAAAGCCTAATGAAGGACAAACCTGTCTAATACAACTGTAGTTCTCTATGATAAGCATTACTACATAGAAGTCACTATGCCATAACGGAAGCTTTTTTAGGTAATTCGATTTACATACACTAAAAGCTAATCCTCATGGTGTTGAAAGTAGTATGGAACTGAAGTCTTCATTTCTTATGTTCTGGTAAGTGCTTAACAGCAGCAGTGCAGAATCTTTAGCACCTCATAACCACGTTTTGGACCAATTAAAATGCACAGCAACATTCATGTACCATGATATCTGGATTAACTCCTATAAAATGATACTGTGGAGATATAATTCATGAACCATAGGATTACAAGATGAAAGGGAATTACACTCCACAGCATTTTCTTTGATCCACCCAGATATACTAGAAAATCACTGAACCCTATTGGTCCAAATGCAAATTTTTAGTGAATACAGGAATCTTGTAGTACCAACCTTCCGAGACTTTTGACTGAATGCCATCAGCTGATGTCTTTGGAAGGAGCATTATGTTAGCTTGTAACAGCAATACCATTGCCATCATATGCAAAACTGACAAAACCTCGTACCAAGCATTAGATATTGCAGTTTCCTGCAGATTACAACTCACGTCAATCCACCAAAGCCTATCATGGCACCTCAGAAACAAGAATACACAGTTAGTTCCTGACCTCTGCTTCATCCTCCTGATTAGCCCAAACAAATTGTACTTTGTGCATCAGATGGTTTCCTATGGCACATACATTACCAATAAGATCAGTAAATCTCATCAATCACGCACATTACAAGAAACTATTTGATATTTACCTTCTTTGGCCAATCCCATTAGTACAGGCAAGTAATCCACCAGAGCCTGCTGCAGATCAGTCAAAGTCGAACCTCCTGTAAGAAGTTCATGAGCAGGTCGACAAATTGAGTCCACGGACAATGGTAATGTGAAAGAGCAAAAAACGGAAGAAAAAAGGCTAATGTGTAGGGTAGACCATGCTGAGTGGCACTTTTTCTTGTCAATCTGTTGACTGAAGGAGCTCCTTCACTGGCCAGCACGGCTATACGGGTCCTAAGGGCAGTCAGGAGTTGCACCAAATTCCTCGATAAGTTGCTGCCCAGTGACTGAGAAAAATCGACTGGTTTAGGAATCCGGAGACCCGGAACATAGACCGAGACCTCCCCGATGTCTCGTGGTTTTCTTCTCTTACCACCATTAACCTCCGGTGTTGACACCAAGCATCCCATATCTAGAGGCTTGGTCTATCTGCTAATGACAACACAACTGATTCAATTTAACATTATAGCAGATTGAGTTTAACATGTCCAAGAGACAATCTCTCTCTCACACACACATGCACAAGCATCAAACCTACGCGCGCATGCACGCAACCTGCGCGCGACACTTGCATGGGAAGGAACAGGACGAACTCAAAAGCAAGAAAGCTCGCAGTTCATCGACTCCAGAAGCATTTCCAATTAGAAGAGACTAGAACAGAGCTTCTTCTTTGCAAATTCACCGTACGACTAAGAATCAAAAAGCTGATCCCGCGATCACCAGGACGGAAATGCAGCAACCTCACAAGCGGAGAGAACAAGAAAACCAGCGATTGATGAAGTAACTACATAGCCAAGCATTTCTACAAATAAACTAAAACAACTTTTTTTTATTGGAGCAGCGAATATTGAATTGCAAAAGCCATGGATACGCACGCCGAGGCCTTGAAAACACTACTTTCATCACTACCTCAAAAAGAATGCCGAAGCTTGAACGGCGACGAACCCCAAAAACAAACCACCTTGTTGCAACAGAAGAAGCAATCGCAATGTTCGAAAAAGGACACAGCTTTTCGCTCGCCGAGAGAGAGAGAGAGAGGGAGAGAGAGAGAGATTGTGGAAGGTTCCGATCGAACTGTTGACAGAGAGGGAATAAAAAATTGGGTTGATAGTTGAGAAGATGCGATATTATTTTTTGTTATCTTAAAGTGAGAGGAGACCCATGTCATCCAATGACACGCGACGACCCACTCGCCACCATTTTTAAAGCTTTCAAGCTCTCTCTCTCTCTCTCTCTCTCTACTGCACTGTGTTCCCATTTCCTGCGTTCCCATCACAGTCGTATTCATGGAGGGATGTATCTTCTCATTTCATTTTACCTAGTCAAAACCAGTCACATCTTCCATGAGCCGGAAGGAAAAAGAAATTTTTCAGTCTCCATCGTGTAAACTACACCGAAGGTGGGCCTATATTTGAGAAAAAATAATTCGCAGAACAATATTTACGATGAAAGAAAATATTGATAAAAAAAGAATTTACTAACCGTAAAAGGGAAAAACATCTTTTTTTCATAAAAAGTAATTTTTATTATCATAAAATTTTCTCCAAAACAAATCAAAAACACATGCCTTTTCTATCCTGTTGACCCTATACCAGTGTCTTGTTCCTTCCCTTTTTTTTGCATTTATTTTATATGAAGATAAGTGGAATAGAATCGAGAAAATGATTATGGTTGAAATATTTGAACGTTCCATCATACATTTATCAAATAACTCAAATTTTTAAAATAATTGATGGTGACATTTTATTTACTTCTCTTATACTCGTTTGTTATATGTTTCTATGTCTTAGATTAAAATCCAGCATGCGCATAATGGGAGTATTGAATATTTAAATAAGAAATTCTGAAAATTAAGCCGCGGCTTTCATCTAAATTGGCAATCCCACGGAAGTTTACATAGCCAATGCAATGTTCCTATCTTTATATTTTCACAATTATTTGACACTTTTAGACCACGATCCACATAAACACTCTCTCATGATGACGAATTTGAGCATACAAAACAATAATTGATCCAAAAGAATGTAATAATGGCCAAAAAAAATGCCCAAACGCACGTAATAACATCACAAAATTAAGGATAAATATATTATCTTTTCATGTTAATTCTAAATTTAACACCTAAACATCCTTGCGGCAGATAAGGGGAGTATTCATTATGTCCAAACCCTTTTGATTTATGAGATTTGAATGTAGGATTATAAAATGAAAAATAAAATTCAACTATTAATTTTGCGCAACAAAACAACGAAACCACTCGACTAACTAAAATAAGCATGCAGGTAAAATATTTCTTCTCTGTGCTAAATTCGACCGTTAACAATAGCATATCGGTTTCAAATTCGAACGACTGTCAGAGAATGACAAGCGAACCGAGGTCAAATTTCCTGTTTTTGACACTTTCGTGTCTGCCCGTGCTAAAACCAACACGTGGCAGGTCCAAATCGTTCGGGGGAAAGCAATTATTAACTAGGAGCACGACCCCTTTGCTGGACACAACCCCTTTGCTGGACACGTGCCCGCATGCGGTGTCCGTGGCCAACACATCAAATGACCCACCAAGCGGCAAGCATAACGTTATGCTGAAAAAGAAAAAAAGACAGAAAGATTGATAGACTTTCTTTTCTCTGATTGGCTATTAATTTACATGATACGTGGTAGAATCTCGTCCAACGCTCGATGCACATTTACTTTTTCAAATAATCACTCTTGATTTTTCTAAAATGAGTTTTCATAAACTAAATTACATATCCGTAATGTCATTTCGAAATTTTGAAATTAAATTATATGGTTTAAGTGATCGTGATTCTTTCTTTGTCTTCATCAAAAGGCACCTGACTAGCATGACAACATGTTGTCAATTTATCAATCAATGATAACATTTATTGTTGATCTCCCCAAAAGCAATAAATTGATTACCAATTTCCTTTGATTATATGACTTGTTTTTCAACATAATTAAAGAGATATCGAGGATTATCTTGTCCTAACATGTGTTCTTTTTCTTGTCTCATATATTTGTATGGGCAAGTAAGACATCATTTAATTATGATACTACCATAAAATGTACATTGATAATTTAGATAACAGTGGCATCCAATTGCGATGCATTAAATAGATGTTGATTTTTTCTTGTTAATAATGAGGAAGTCTACCCCTAAATACCTAAGATACATGTTCATGTTAGTTAATCTCGTGAATTGGGTTAAAAGTTTGAAATATTATCAAGTATATCCTCAATTGGTTCGTTCTTATGTAGTGGAAAACATAGAAAAAAAAGTACATCACTTTTGATCGGTTTACACATGTCCATGCAAAACCTCAAATCGAAAAGATCAAATTATCCTTGTTGCAATTTGATTTTTTTGGTTTTAGGTTGGTTTTAAACATTTTAGATGAGTGCGAAAATATAGGATTTAGGGTTTGGGCAACTTTTTCAAAGAAAAGTATATTTTATTAAACTAATATATAACGATAATTGATATGAAAGTATAAAGCTTTTAAATATAAAACTCGTGTTTGTATTCGATATTTTCGAAAATGGAGTTATAATGTTGAATTTTCTTAACGCGACACGTGATGACGACAAAAATATCGGAGGACAGGTTCCAAGCAAACAAACAATCTCGACTAGATCGCGAGTATCCGAGAATCTTCAGTCGAAACAACGCAATAAAATCGTGGGGGACGGAACGAAGGATCCAATCGCTTGCTTTTTGGCGAAACCAACGGCTCGGGGATTTATCGGCGCGGGCGCGACTCAAAAATCTTATTGTGACCAGCACATCTTCCGCCACGTTTCGGCACGGCAACAAGTGGGGCCCCACCTGTGCCCTTCTCCCCACGTAGACGCGCCACCTGGCCACCGCCCAACGCCTCGCGTCCTCCCACGTACATGGACACGTGGCCCATGACGTCACGCGTTGCAGGCCCCAGCTCCCCCCCACGTATCTGAATCCGGGCTCCGATTGGTCAATTCGCGAAGGACGGTGAGATTATTTCGAAATACTATGAGATGAGAGCGATCCGGAGATCGACACGCGTCTGGCGTGGTGGAGTGCCCTTGGGTCCCCGATCTGCCACCCCGCCGCGAAATTACCGTCTTGGGCCTCGAGCTGACGTCACCAGACAAGTGCTCGTGATTATTGAGGTTCGGGATTCTGTGTCCCTCCGGAAGGTGGACCGGAACGCAGCGGACGGCTAGATTATCGCCACGTGGGAGGAGCGCGACGTGGTTGCGGAGACTTCTCGTTGCGGATCTCGTCTTGCTCTTCCAAAGTCAAGGTCCAGCTGGATGAAGCTGGTGCCACGTGTCCGTGCCGTAAAGATCCATTTCACGGCTCAATCGAACCAAGACATGCTTACGTGGCGTGCCTATCGAGTCGTTGTCCGACGAGGATGGCGTTATCAGGTTGACTTCCCCTTCCATGATGGGCTGATTGATCTTTTTCTTCCCTCCCCCCTTCTCTTCGTAACACGTGGATTGCCCAAGCTAAACGCAAAAATTCAAGATACCCCGATTCGAAAGGGATTTGTATTATTGAACAGCAGAACCAAACGTACAAGAGAGAGACTCTTTTCTTTTTCAAGGGTGGTTGATTTTCAAGCAAGTCAATTCTCATCCTAAAATCAAGGTCAATTCCTAAGCTATAAAATCAGTAAGCAATCCCATTCACCTTAAAATTAGACTAGACCAGCCAGCCTTGGTATGATTCCCAGATTATTCTAGGAACTTGCGGTGTTATTTTTTTAAAAAAAATTACGCTCATAAATAATTTGTACATTTTTCCCTCGTTGAATAAAAAAAAATAAAAAGATAATATCCTTGGAATTGGTTCCGTGATTTGGTCTCATTCTTTTATAAGATTTGGGAATCACCTAAAACTTGTAGATTTGATTCAGTTTTTAGGTTGTATCGGAACCAATGCACACCTTTACCTTTAACCAACTCAATAATTGAAAGGAAAAATGAGAGAAGGGGCTAGTCTCTATTCTTTAAAAGGTAAATTGTACATATTTGCAATGTGAATGATTAAATTGTGATTCATAAAATTTGAGATATGTTTTTCAAATTAGGCAAAAATTAAGAATTAATGAATCACAAAATATCAAGTAATATAAATAAAAGTACATATATTCTATTAGAAAATGAGTTTTTATCCTCAGATGTAATATATCTTACGTAGAAAAATGGAGAGAAATGAACCTAATGGGATCACAAATCAAGACTAAAGAATGTAAAAACTCTGTTTATTCATTATCACTTTGAGAATTGTGAAAATCATACAAAATTTGTGTATATAAAGGGAAAAGGAGAGTGGAGAACCAAACCAGAATTTTTTTTTATTGGTCTTACTCTACGTCCTACTATACTCTTACATTAGTATTTAGACTTTTGCCTTGCTTTTTGGCAAGGCATGAAAATCAAAATCTACTCTTGAAACTAAATCGTCCCAATCCCAAACCTCTTAAGAAAGTGAGGATTCAAATCCACATCTCCCTCATGTGAGAATGATGGCTATTGGAGTAAATCTTAGTGATTAAACAAATGATTTTTAGATATTTCAATAATTTTGAAAATTTGTAAAGCTATTATTCTTATAACCGTTTTCTATTGTTATCAATTTGTAACCGTTTTTATTCTCCATTAATCTATAATGGTTTTGTAATTTTTTATAACGGCTATTTAACAGTAATATAACAACTTTATAACGTTTTTATTTATTTCAACTCTTTATTATTTCATAATAGTTATACAACGGTTATTTTCTTTTTTAAATTATTGATTTATTTATGACAATTTCTTAATTGCTTTTTGTTTCTTTTACCTATAAATTGTTACTCCGAACTTAGAAAGGGAGATTGATATATCAAAATAAGAATATTTTTGTTTTCCATTACATATCTTTCTTTCTTTTCATTGTTGGGTTATACACAAATGTTGTTCTATTCCTTCTAATATTAAGTGCAGAATATTGAAGATGGTATGTTGTACCTTGAGAGGATAGCCTCTAAATCCTATCATAATAAGAATTGTACTTTGAGGGATGTAATTATCTTTAAGAATAGTGCTCTTGCACACCTCAGACAATTCATTTTATTTTTTAATCTCTTTTGATGCATTTCCAATAATAATAATTATTGTTTTTATGTATTCTAATAATTTTTTCCAACAACGGGAAATTGAATAGGTGAAACTTATGTTACTTTCATGGATATAATTATCTCGATGTTTCCTTTTTACAAATTTTAAATTTACAAATTTTTTTAAAATTAAGAAAAGTTAAATTGTCCAAAACATTTTAAATATATTATGTGGCCGCCAATTCAATCATAAATTTTTTAATTTGACCAATATAACCTTGAAACTTTTGACGATTTTCTAATGTAATTCATTTGGCTAATTTAGACTGGAGCTAATATAGTGGTCTAATAAGTGTTTGCCATCTTATGTGATACAGATAATGCCTCACATGTCTGATCTTAAGTGAAACGACATTGTTATGGATTTTTTTTTTTAAAAAATAATTCTTAAATTTTCTTGTTTTACTATTCATCTTATTCTTCATAGGTCGCCAAGGCCTTGGCAATGGTCAATAACCTAGGCTGAGTCCGACAAGGGCTTTGCAAGTCCTTGCCTTTGTCGCAACCCTCAAGAGGAAGATCCATATGAGGTTCTCAACTATCATTGAGGTCTTGGTGACCTTGTTAGTCAAATAAAACTTCTAAAATCGAAAGAATTATTCAAAATGTTCTAAATCTATTACATTTTTGGCAATTTAATTTTAAATCTTTCAATTTTGTCAATTAAACCCTAAATATCTTCACATTTTTTAATTGAGTGTATCTAGTCATTTTTTGCCATAATTTTTTGACATGAATGTCAACCATCCTACGGGATATAGCCGATGTTGATGTTGACAATTATTAATAACATTTTGATTTTTTTCAAATTTATTTTTTTCTTCTTTTTCTTTTTTTTTTTCCATTTTCCTTGTTCTTCTTTTTTCAACCAAGGCTCAGCGAGCAACCATTGCTAGCCATTGGGTGAGACCGACAAGAGTTGCTTGGTCCTTGTTAGCCATGGGCGAGGGTGACACGGCCGAAGGTGAAGGCGACCTACCTTACTACTGCAATGGTCTTCTAATGAGGTTCATGACCCTTGCCAACCACAGTTGAAAAAAATAAACAGAAGAAAATGAGAAAAATGGAAAAAAAAAAAAAGGAAAAAGAAGAAAAAATCAGTAAAATAATTTGAAAAAATATTATTGAAATTTGTTCATGTCAACATCGACCGAGTCATAAATGACAGTTGGTGTTCACTTTGGCGAATTCCGATCAAAGTTGATTGTATGGACTTAATTCGTAAAATATGAAAAATATTTATGACTCAATTGTTTTTATGACCGAATTGATAAAAATGCAATAAATTTAATACTTTTTGAACAATTTCCCATACTGGTTGCGCTAGCAATGTTGTATACTCACACCGGATGAATCTTATTGGGCCTGGTCCGCGTTCCAAGATGGCCCAAATCCGTTGATGTCCATTAGCAAAAAGTGCGTCGCAACGGTCGAGAAATGCACCTGGCGGAAGTAGAGACAGTAGCGCGCTTAGCACCAGTCTAACGGTCTCTACAATCGTCGGGCGAGGGCAGTTTCGTCCGATAAAATCAGTTTTAAAAGGATCTTCGTTCCTCTTTTCCCTCTCTTCCCCTTCCTGACTTCAGCCTCTCTCTTCACTCAGATCAGACGGAACCTAGGGTTTCTCCCAATCAGGCAGGTCCTCTTCGCTTCGATCTTCCGCACATTCCTCGATTTACGATCCTTTTTTGGCATCCGATCAGCTTCGATTCTGTGCGATCGCCGTTCAGTGATGGATCGGAAGAAATGCGAGACAAGCGGAATGGAATCCAGCTCGGAAGGACCTGCGTTCGCCTTGCGGACGCCTCTGAAGATCAGCGAGCCTCTGCGAAGCCAGACTGAATTCGCAGATGAGTAAGGACCTGGACGATGCTTTTTGCTTGTTCAGTCGAGGATTTTTTATTTTTTTTTGGGCGGAGTGAGGATGATGGTGATGTTTGTAATAGCTCTAGGTACGAGACAATTGCGGAGCTCTTCGATCACATGACCTGCTCGCTGAGGTTGCTTAATCTGTGCAAGAAGTCTCCCACGTTTTGGAATGTCAGTGCTCAGGTGGAAGTTCTTGCGAAAAGGTAATCGCTTGGAGCCTCCCTGCGGTTCCTCGCTTTAGCAGTGTATCACCTGCACCCGCATCGTAATGTTAGAAAGAGGTTTTCGTCCAGTCAAGGCTGTTGTGATTGAAGTTCTAAATGTGCTGAGTATGTTATCTTGTCTACTTGATGTTAATGATTTGAGTGGAGATATACTATAGTCCCTTATATGGTTCCTTTTCTTTCCGGTCAGAAAGAGAAGGAATTTGATGAACATGTGAGATTTTCATAGAAATTATTATTTGGGGTCTTCTCAGTGCATATTTTCTTTATTTGCTGACAATGTCCTCTCTCCCTCTCTCTCAGGAAATTTCTATACAGCCATCTTGCACAGATTAAATACATACTTCCCGAAGTCATACAGATAGAGAAGCTCCTCATATATGATAAGAAAACTTTATGCATGAGGTCAGATATGAAAATCACAGTGCAACTTGATGCCATAGAGACGCGCCATGAACAATCTGGTTTTGTGGCACTGCGGGAACTTTTCATGTCAAGGCTTGTTGATTATTTCACTGACCATCTGGAGGTACTGCTGTCCTTTTCTAGTAATTTTTGTTTAAGATGATCGTGGAAAGCATTTGAATAAGGCAAACTTTTGACAAATGGAATGAGACAAGCTTTTAACAAATTGATAGTGGTTTTGCTCTTTTGAATGGTCGGGAATGAGAAGTAAAGTTCTGTATCGTCTGAACTGAAGTCCTCAAATTATGCTGCAGTTCCAGGTTTGACATTTTGAGAGAGTAAGAGAGCTTTAGCTTACAACGTAAATCAATTGGTTGACCTGATTATATATTCTTCCAACTCTACTAAGGAAAATGCGGTGACTTGATCAAATAAAATGGTAGAATAAACAAAATACTAATGACTAAGAAACTTAAAGACATAATTATACTAGGGTTAAAGACATAAGATGATCTCAACCCTTGATCTAAAATAACTACTTGTAATCTCAACAATCAACCGTAATTAAATATTCACATGACCACTTACAACCCTAAAATTATATGAGAAAGACTAAATAAAGAAGAAAAAAACTTAAACCTACTAAAATAGGATTATGCTCCTGCATCAGCATGTCAGGTTGAGTGTACTGTATAGATCTTTCTGGCATTGACTTTCTTTATGTGGTCATTCAACTTCTGGTAAAATAAATGGAGATTTGAACAATTGATCATTCACCATTCATTGTGTTGTATCCTCCACCAGGCTTGTATTGTTCCAGAGGCCATGTTACCTGGGCCTTTTCACCATGGCAATCAGATCACCAACGTCAAAGATACTCCTGGAGATTCCGTGTTCCAACGTGAGTCAACAGTTGCTGATGGTGTAATATTGTCAGAGGCATCTGGTTTACCTGAGTCTTTCAGCAGACACTTTTCTCAGAAGATGGCTGTATCAGAGAAAACTCAACTTTTAGCATCACCAGTTACCTTTTCTTCTTCCTCATGCACCAATCCTAGCAGTCGCAAATGGCAAGGCAGACAAGAAGGACACTTAAATGGCATATGCCCCGAACCTATTGGTGTGAACAACCACAATATCAGTACGGAGAAAGAGGAAGAAGCTTCTTCCAGTTGTTGTAGGTCCAGCTTCATTGTTCCCTCTGTTGGATCACTTTATCCATGTTCATCTGTTGATCCTATCACCAAGAAAAGTCCTGCCGTCAGGTTTTCCTCGTCTCCTGGAAATTTAACAATTGACACACCAGCACAGATGACTCCAAAGAGATCAATATCTAGCTGTGACAACAATATTGAATCAATGAGTAGCATACAATGTCAGTCATGTCAGAAGCCCGCAAAAAGGTCTCTGGACTTCTCTTCCCCAAAAGGTGATAGAAGTTCCATGGATAGATCGGAGACCTGCAAGCATGTCCATGATCTCAGCCCATGCTCTCTGAAACTTGTGGAAGAAAAGAATCTCTCAGGTTTTGCAGCGGTATTGCATCAGGTGTGTAACAAAGTAATATAGTTTGCTTCACTCTTACTTCTTTGTAGACACAGCATGGGGGCCAAGTCTAATATTTGGCAAGGCTGCAGATATGTCCTGTCTGGATACTTGCATTTATGATGTGGGCTACTTATGACATTATTTAAAAAATTGTATTGGCTTTTCCTTTTCCCCTTTTCCCAAAGTAGAAGTTGAAATTTAGGACAAGCTGACATGATGCCCCTCAAGGTGCTCGTTTATAATAAGATAAAAAGCTGGTCAATGATGATGAAGCTTCTTGAGAATCGTTTGCTAAATGCAGGACTGAAAAGAAGTTATCTTCCTTTTATTAGTTGAATCTTAGCAGAGCATTATGAATTTCAAATAGATAAATAAATCTGTATCAAAAGAACATAATCGTGAAGTTGAAATTTAGGACAAGCTGACATGATGCCCCTCAAGGTGCTCGTTTATAATAAGATAAAAAGCTGGTCAATGATGATGAAGCTTCTTGAGAATCGTTTGCTAAATGCAGGACTGAAAAGAAGTTATCTTCCTTTTATTAGTTGAATCTTAGCAGAGCATTATGAATTTCAAATAGATAAATAAATCTGTATCAAAAGAACATAATCGTGAAGTTGAAATTTAGGACAAGCTGACATGATGCCCCTCAAGGTGCTCGTTTATAACAAGATAAAAAGCTGGTCAATGATGATGAAGCTTCTTGAGAATCGTTTGCTAAATGCAGGACTGAAAAGAAGTTACCTTCCTTTTATTAGTTGAATCTTAGCAGAGCATTATGAATTTCAAATAGATAAATAAATCTGTATCAAAAGAACATAATCATGAAGTTAAATGGTAGATATTATTTTAACAGAAAATTGTATTAGGAGTTAATTACATGAACAGGATCTATGGTGCTTTTGTAGACCTTCATTATGTTTTTGGGGGTAATCATGTGCTCATTTTGCATTTTCGCAGTGATATTATTTTTACTTTTGCACACTTCTCTTAGAGACAACTCATGCTTGTTGCTTCACAACAGCCTGCCTATTATTGCCTTGACATTTGCTGTTGCAGGAGAATGAGAGAGGTCGTCTTTCCAAGGACCAAATTTCGACGAAAAGGAGTTTAAGAATGTGTCAGGACCTTTCTTATTTGAATGGAATTGCTGCCACAGTAAATTATGTTTTCCAGTCAGCTGGTTGCTCTTCAATCACAAAGGAAGAGCTTGTGCACAAGATAATAATGAATAAATTTGAAGTTCTCGAGAGAAGTATGTAAATGCGCTTTAGCTCTGTAATTACTTAATATCAAACTTTAATTATATTATATTGAACTTCAGTTTTGATGATTGCAATATCCTATCTACAGAGGAGGTTGAAGAGCAGGTCGAGCTTCTTGGGAAATTGTTTCCTGATTGGTTCTGCCGTAGATCAACGCATAGTGGAGACATTATGTATAGGTAAAACCCTAATGCTTTCCTGTATTTACAGCACAATATTGTCATTTACTCATTCTGAATGTAAACGGTTTTTTGGGTATATACTTGCCAGAAGAAACATGAGAAAATGGAATTACAAAGTTATCAAGCCATGTGCATGGATGAGCTGATCTGACTTGTATTCTCTTTTTTTGGGTATATACTTGCCAGAAGAAACATAAGAAAATGGAATTACAAAGTTATCAAGCCATACCTTACCAAAAAAAAAAAAGTTATCAAGCCATGTGCATGGATGAGCCGATCTGACTTGTATTATCTTTCTTTGGGTTTATACTTGCCAGAAGAAACATGAGAACATGGAATTACAAAGTTATCAAGCCATGTGCAAGATGAGCCGATCTGACTTGTATTCTCTTTTTTTTATTGCCAGAAGAAACATGAGAAAATGGAATTACAAAGTTATCAAGTCATGTGCATGGCTGAGCCGATCTGACTTGTTATTCTCTTTTTATGGAGTTGTGAGGGTAAATATAGAGAAAGCCATGTGCATGGATGAGCCGATCTGACTTGTATTATCTTTTTTTGGGTTTATACTTGCCAGAAGAAACATGAGAACATGAAATTACAAAGTTATCAAGCCATGTGCATAGATGAGCCGATCTGACTTGTATTCTCTTTTTTTGGGTATTGCCAGAACAAACATGAGAAAATGGAATTACAAAGTTATCAAGTCATGTGCATGGCTGAGCCGATCTGACTTGTTATTCTCTTTTTATGGAGTTGTGAGGGTAAATATAGAGAAAGCCTTTTCTAAGTTTAGAAAGAGCATGGATTGTTTATTGGATCTCTTTAGTGTTGAAAATGAAGCTAGGACAATATTTGCCAATAAATTTATCTTCGGACTTTCTACAAAGACTTTCCTTTTCATAAATTTCTCTTCAGACTTCATTCAGCTTAATCACACAATTCATATTTCATAATAAGTGACTGCCTGAGGTCATTGATGAGATTTTTCTATCATTATTATCATTATTATTATGAAAACATCATCTTCTTTTGTATATGCATCATCACAGAGATTTTTTAAACCAACAAACCTTTTGTTGCTGTTACTGTATTCTCGCAAATCTACATTTATATCGTATTTTCATGTCATTTCTTTTGCTGCAAGGCTGTGGCCACATCATGAAACTCATCTTTCTTTTTGGTCACCTGCAGTATTAGGGAAGGGACAAGCCTAGAGTCAATTACGTCAAGGCTTATAAGCAGTTGACAATGTTGGGAAGCGCTATTGCAACTTGCAGCAGGTATTTCATTTTGTTGAAATGGTTCAGTTGTCATTGGTTGCATCTCCAATATATAGTTGATGTCGTATTTATTAACAGATGCAACAAATTCTCTAATTACATGTACTCGGTCCATATACATTCTTGGTTCTTCTTCATTGCAGCTATACGTTTTTTTTTTTTTTTCATTACCACACTCCAATCATATACATATCTCCTTATCGTGCATTCTAGTATAACCGGTTTTTTACACCAAATTTTATGTTCGATCAGCTTTAATAAGTGGAAAACCAGGGACCACTATCACCTACAATTCACGATTACTGGGTACCTCCAAAAATCCTTTATGGGGTTGCAAAATTTTAAACACTACCCTGAAGATGGTGTTTTCTATCTCGACTTTAAGTTTGATTGTGGGTTGTGAATCTGTGATCCAGATCAATATCCACATAAGCCTATGTGAGCTCCAATCATATAAATATCTCCTTATCGTGCATTCTAGTATAACCGGTTTTTTACACCAAATTTTATTTCGATCAGCTTTAATAAGTGGAAAACCAGGGACCACTATCACCTACCATTCACGATTACTGGCTACCTCCAAAAATCCTTTATGGGGTTGCAAAATTTTAAACACTACCCTGAAGATGGTGTTTTCTATCTCGACTTTAAGTTTAATTGTGGATGATCCAGATCAATATCCACATAAGCCTATGTGAGCTGAACTTCTTGGTGTGACACTGATCAGATATAAGAAAGAGTCCATTCGGTCTGTTTTTAACTCCAATCCGCAGCTCGACATACCAGCGGAAAGACAGCTCATGATCGGATAGTAAGAGGCGAAATTGTCCAGCTTTGAGCGTGCATTTTCACGGCATTCGTGGTCTTACGATGCTCGTTTTGTGTACATATGACGATCTCGATAAGTTGTTCTTATCGACATGATGGAGTCCGCAGAATTTGGTGTGCATGATGTAGTAAATCAAGCGGTGAACCGTGTTCTCATCCGCCCAATGTGGCAAGTCCCCACGTGATGGTTGAGGATTTGTCATTTGTTTGACCGAAACACGTTCAAATCGGGAAAGGTCCATCGTATACGGCCAAGGACAGATCTCTTTTATAGACGATAAGGGGCGTTGATCTTTCGCAAATTGTCTTGGACTTGTCCTTCCCTACATCGAATTAGTCCGGCCTTCGAGAACCGATCAACCCCGGCCCTCGATCCGTAGCAAGTCGTCCTCTTCATCACTTGAGTTCCCCCCGACGTTTCATTCGTAGCATGGGTCAAAGTCAAACCCCCAGCAATGCGTCCTTCTCAATCTCACCCACCTCGACCCTATCTGTTCTTCCAAATCCTCCCCACATTTATCCACGGTTCACCCCTCCACATCTCCTATATATACATATCGGCTCACCAACCTTTCTCCACACATCACAACATGGACATGAAAACACCACTTCTCACCCCACTCACTCTCCTCGTCCTCTCCCTCGTCCTCTCCTTCTCCCCCAAACCCTCCAATGCATCGTCGTCCACGGTCCTGGACACCGTCGGCCACAAGCTCCAGACTGGCATAGGCTACTACATCCTCCCGGTTGTCCGCGGCCGAGGCGGTGGCCTCACGCTGGGCGCCCCGAGGAGAGGCACCTGCCCGCTCGCGGTCGTCCAAGAACAGCAAGAGGTCTCCAACGGCCTCCCTGTCAAGTTCTCCCCTGCGGATGCCGGCAACAGCACCATCCGCCTCTCAACTGATCTCAACATCTGGTTTAACGCAGCGACGATCTGCGTGCAGTCCACGGTGTGGAGGCTCGGTGCCTATGATGGGACGGTGAAGCAGTACTTTATCGAGACCGGCGGGGTCCTGGGGAACCCCGGGCCCGAGACCATAAGCAACTGGTTCAAGATCGAGAAGCTGGACGAGGATTACAAGCTCGTGTTTTGTCCCACGGTGTGCGACACTTGCAAGGTGATATGTCGGGACGTCGGGATTTATGTGGACGGCGGGAGGCGGCGTCTGGCCCTGAGCGACGAGCCGTTTAGGGTCATGTTCAAGAAGGCATGAGGCGCGCGTGTATAAGCCGAAGTGCATGCAGATTATGCAACGCATATTTTAGGCAACACGCGAAGGGGAAGGGGATTTTTAGATGCTAAATAAATCCGTACTGGAACTTATTTTATGTAAATCTGATCTTTGTAAGGGCTTTTCGAATAAATTTCTAATAAGAAGCTCAAGAGCTGAAAATCCCATCCCTTAAAAAGAAGAAATTAGATATTAAGTTCGACTTAATGACGTGTGCAAATTGATCGGATACATTTCTTATAATCCTTTTGACTGCTAGTGAAAGAATAGGTTAAGTGACTTGCACTCGTTATTTTTTGCGTATACTTTTTATTGGCATTGGAAACACATCACATTATGGCAGGGTAACGTTTCACAGTTTAATGAATCTTCCACTTATTTGATGGGATGGTTAAGAGATTATCTATGGGTAAACTCTTCACAACTTATCAATGGATATAACCCCTTTGGTATGAATAGTTTATCAGTTTGGGCGTGGATGTTCTTATTTGGACATCTTGTTTGGGCTACTGGATTTATGTTTTTAATTTCCTGGCGTGGATATTGGCAGGAATTGATTGAAACTTTAGCATGGGCTCATGAACGCACACCTTTAGCTAATTTGATTCGATGGAGAGATAAACGCTTCTACATGCTTTTAGGAAAAATGAAAAAATTTCTTGAGTTAAAATAGGTTTCTCTTCTTGTAATTGGAGATCCTAACACGCTTGTTTTTGAATAATTTCAAGAAACAACATTAACTGCTTCGGGTTGTATTTGAATATATTTCGCACACTAAAAAATAGTCACATGCCCTGCAGGGCATTTTAAGAGTGCTTGGTGCTGATGACACAAAATTGGATGTTCTGCTGCAGGGCATTTTTCCCATGCCCTGCATCCGAAACACATTACAGTAGCACAGAGGAGTCTGCTAATTTCACTACGGGGGACAAGATCATCTCTCTTTTGCCTTCGTTTACATCCGATTAGCCACTGTCATGGCCTTCTCGAGATTCTTGAAGGCCTTCTCGTACCTCAAGAACCCCATGAACCAGAACTCATAGTCGTCTTCTGTGAGTATTTCTATGTATTTCTGTGCGGGATTGTTCACGTTCTCACTCCGGTTCACTCGCTTTATCTTCTCCGTCGGTATCAGAACCTGCAAAGATTACAACAACCGTACATGTCATTCATTGATTCGTTTCGTACTTTATGTTCTTTAGAGTAGATGCTGGAGCTTTGTTCTTTCACTTTTAATAGAACATCCACACAAACTGCAAACTGAAAAGGTATTCCTCTACATAAGTGCAACCCACTTTTCCATCGCAGTTTTTTCAACCCCCGAAAAGGAGAAACTATCTGCTTGATTTGTGTTTCTGGAGTACCTTGTAAGGCAATCTAACTAGCTTCCCATTAGGGGAAGGGAAGGTGATGGATCTCTCGCTGCAGAAGGCAATCTTCTTGGTGGAGATGAAGAGGAGGCCGGCAATTGGACCTGCACTGGTTGACAGGTAGCACTGCGAGGCCTTGAGGAACTCCTCGCCTTCCTCCATCCCGAACACATGCTTGAATATGCTCTCCCTCCCTCCTCCTTGTACAATTTTTGCGCCCAATCTCAGCTTGCCCTTCACCGTCTCCGACAACTTGGGCCCCAGTTTCACTGCAACATTTAAGTGTTCGCTATGAAGCAAGATGTTTTGTTTCTCTTAAGGAAAGTGTACGAGTCTCGTCGTACTGCGAATCTCAATATGTTTGTGGTAGGTATGGTACCGTGGTCCCGGACCCGGAAGGCGAAGCTGCTGCTCTTCCTGCCAAACTTTCTCTGGCGCCCCGGGTAGGTATCCTCTTCATCTGCACATGCCGGATTCCGCTAGTTATGTAGGTTATTGAATTCAAAGATAAGTTTTGTCCTTTCCAGCATCATAATTTGATAGGAGTTTCACATTAATCTACCGATTCACCATGAGATCTTAGCAACCGAGGGTTGCCGAAAACTTATCGTTCTGGTCAAAAGAGCGATTTCGTCAACATGGGACGATTCGAAGATGATAGACAACCACATAGCATATATAAATAGGACATCCTCAAAACTCAGCAGAATTTTAAGCAAAAGAGAGGAAAGCCATGACCCATGTCTTGGTTGCAGAAAAGCAAAGATCAGCACGCTTACCTCAGGGGACAAGAGGGCAGTTGTCGTTAAATTAGCAGACTATACACTATGTAATAACATGCTTTCCAAGGTGCATCAGAAGCAATTCCACTGATTTTAATACAGCTAAAGCCTACCATCTTTAGCTAGTGTCTGTGCAAGAGAGAGGAGGATGCATCAGAGCAATTGCATACCGATCTTGAAGGAGTTGAAGCCATCTGAAGAAGAGGGGCTCTGGAGCAAGCTGGCCGGTTCAGACAAGGAGGAGAAGGGTCTCTCCGGAGTGCTCTCGTACGACCTCATCATCAACGGACTCCCAATGATTTGCTCCTTCATCTCTCCTCCTCCTCCTCCTGCTCTTTCTCTCTCTCTCCCTCCCCACGAAAGCAGCTTCCTTTTTCTTTTTCTCTGTTATTCTTGTCCCTCCGCAAGAGAAAGTGTGGTCATGGAATATATAAAAGCCGCTCTGGGTTTCTGTTAATTCCCACGTCACCCTCATTCAACCTAAGAAAAAGAAAAATTCTAAAGCATGGGTACCTGAGCCTTTCACTAAATCAAGAGCTTAACCACTCAGTCAACCCTTCGATTAAATAAGTTATAATTTGAATGACAAACCTCATCAGAAGACCATTGGTGGGCTCAGGAATTTTTCCATACTACTTGTCTTCTTCTCTGCATCGTATCTCAAGTTTCTCAATAATTTAGTGAAGAATAGAAGCTTCTGATCTGTCGTGCATGCCCCACTTTCTCAGCAATTTCTCGTGCTTGAAAAGCCAGCCCCACTACCGCCATTGCTCAGCAGATCCCCGAGTCAACATTAGCGGGCAGATGAAAACCGCTCCTTGTTGACTATTTTGGCGAGGTTGCGATTTGAAAAATCGGATTAAAGGAGATTCAAACTTGCGTTAGGGGTCAGTGGATATTGATGGGGTTCACTTCATGGAGAGAAGAAAAGAACAGGGGGCGAGATGAAGAAATTTCACGGCCTGATCACGTCATTGTTTACGTGCTCGAGCTTTGAACCGAGAAGGGGGACTTGCCAAATCTGACTTTGACGAGCGACGTGGACTAGAAATTTCTGTTGATGGAGCAGCAGATGAGAACTCCAATTCACGTTCATACGACTCCAAACAAACTAAAGGCGATTCTTGCAAGGAGTCAAGTCTGAACTCACTATCGCCTGCTTGCCCATATGGCGACACGGTCCGGATTTTATAAGGATCTTGCAAACACGTCGAGAATTTCATTAGGAAGAAGACAATATTGCTTTCAGCGATTCTTCAATATTATATCCCTCGGAGGTTGCTTGTTTTTGGGAAAATTACTAGTAATCGTTAACCAATTATATGAATACCGATTCAATTATGCTCAATCACAGGTAGGAAAGGGAGACTCGAAGGGATTTTATAACAATCTAGACTCGGTATGACTGGCCTGAGAAGCACTGTATGTTTTTTTTGTAAAAAGTGGACATGAGGGACAAGTTAGGTCTGACTTCCAACCCGACTTGACACGATGAATCATCTCTACTATCAATTACTAAGGGTGCATTTGGGAGAGTTTTGGAGAAATGACTTTACACCTAGACAAAAGGGTCTAGATTTGATGTGGTCTTTGGATTTTTTTTATACATGTTTAATTTAGTTTATGGACTATATAAAATGCTCAATGTTTTCTTTCCATTAATTCAAATTCAGAAACAATATTAGACATTTTATATAGTTCATAGATTAAATTGAACAAGTATAAAAAAATATAAGAATTATATTGAATAAATTAAAAGTTTTGGGACGACATTGCGTATTAAGTTGAAATTCAAGAATTACGCCGCACATCGAGCTAAAGTTTAGAGACCACTTGTGTCGTTTACCCTTTGTCAAAAGTAAAGAGTTTTTTACATTTGGTCGTTTGGATTACTAATAAGAATATAATTGGATATGATAGGATATGAAATCTAGGGTTTTGCTATATCCTATTTATTGTTTGGTGACTATAATAGTAAAGTCTAATATATTTACATTATGTATATTGTTTGCTATGAACGACATATTAGTATAAATGAACAAAAAATTTTACAAACAGACATGAGGAAAATGTCTTGTAACACTTTTGTCTACTTTTTTTATATTTTATTTTCCTCTCTTTTTTAATTTATTTCTTTTTAATTTCTTTTTGCCCCTTCAATCATTCTTTCATAAAATTGTATTAAATAGTAAACTATACTAATATATCTAAAATACTAAAATACCTCAAATATGTAATAAATATAAATATAAATTTGTATTTATACGTTGAAATTATATTATAAAGTAGAATTAAATTCAAATATATAAATAAAAAATAAGATTCAATTAAAATAGCTAAATTTTTATTTTTTATTTTTTATATTATAATTCAAATATTATTTATATTGAAATAAAAATTTTCTTTTGTTAATTTAAAAATTTTGTTACTAAAAAAAAATAACCTTTTTATTATGGATATTAGAAATTCTATGCACATTTATTCCATTCGGTCTATATCCTTTTATATCAAACTTTATCTCATCATGAACATGTACCAAACACGGAATATGATAAATTTTATCATGACTGCCAAACTAAGCCTTTTGGTATTCAAACGCAAATTGGGTGGATAGACCCGTTTAACAAACCGACGCGATCCGATTCCGACGGATCCGAATTTCGGGTCGAAATCGGCCCAGCACAACGTGAGAAAAGATTGATCCAATGGGCCGGTAGCCCACGATCAGCGACACAAAACGGTATTAAAAATTTTTGAGGCGTCGTCTCTGGTCACTTTCTCTCGGAAGCGATTTCAAGGAAGGAGTCTCCGCGACCTCGCTTCCCCCGCGCGCACCGGGAAAAACCCTAAAGAGAATCCATGGACCCTCCGCCTGAACCAGTCAGCTACATCTGCGGAGGCAAGTCTTCTTCTTCTTCTTCTCCTCCTTGTTCTCGAATGATCTCTCTTTTGATGCTTCGGTTATTTCCGAGGGTTTCTAGTTCGGGCCGTTTTGTGCTTTTAGTGGGTTTTGATTTGTATTGAGGTGGTGGTGGTGGTGGTTGATGATGGCGTGCAGATTGCGGGATGGAGAACACTCTGAAGCCCGGGGACGTCATCCAGTGCAGGGAGTGCGGGTACCGCATCCTTTACAAGAAGCGAACCCGCCGAAGTAAGTTCACGTTGCCCTTGCTCGACCCTGGCCTTTTCTTGACTCCCGCCCTGCCTCTGTTCGGCACTTTTATGTTGTCTATGGGCTTATGCTTATCTGGATGACAACCTCAAACTGAGGGAGCAATTGCCTTTTGGAATAGGTGGTCTTGGTTGTTGGCTTCTACTGCTAGTTGGGGATGTAGTGGACTGGGTTCCTCCATTGTCCGTCGAACTGAATTAGCTTAAGTTCGATCGGTGCTAATGTGGCTTGGAGTCACCTTGTAATGATACACAGGTTTTTGCTGTAGATATTTTTGAGCCTGAATGAATCGAGGTTGGTAGTTTGTAGCCATCATGGGAAGAGGAACTTCGACAAGTAGTTTGGAGCAACATCTTTCGGAGAGTGGTTGCCCCATTCTCATGTTTTTTTTTTGGAGGAGTGCTCGTTTTGTATGATAGATAATAGATGAAGATATGAGCCTGGGATTGGAGGACCTTTTTGTTGAATGGAATTGTCTAAATTCTCTAGTGCTAGTACCCAGAGAATCATATTCTGTGTGAAGAGTCAGGTTAAAAAGCTTCTAGAATCTTTAGATCATCGGCTTTTTATCAGGATCCAAGTGATTTTCAATATTGCAATTTGCTTTTGTTTTGTGTATTGAGCTTTCTATTTTAAATGAATCATCTGTGAACTTTGTAGCTTCATTTCTCTATCTAGTCATAGTAGATTTACCTCATTAACAGAGAAGTTAATTTGAAAGGTTTCTCAATCACGATTATCTATAGGTATCTTGCAAAGCCTCACCGGGCAATGGGGTTCTGCCACATATGCAAGAAGGATCGTTGATTTCATAAAAAAGTCGAAACACATTCAGAATCTTTTTGATTTTTTTTTTTGTGTGCTCCATGATTATATTTTTGCTTGAATTTGTGAAAAACAAAAGGTGATTGCTTTTTGCTTGCTGATTGGAGAAATTACGAGTTGGTCTGTCTAGGTTGTACTGCTTAAGATCTTTTCTAAAGAAAGAGGGTCAAAAGCTGTCCATGATTATGAATCTGCAGTGAAGGTCCATGCCCTTAAAGCTAGTGAAACCTGGACTCTGTAGAATTGGTGACTTTTGGGCACCTGCGTTAATTGGAATAGACTCATAGCCCTCTATTGCAGAGTCTTTTGTGGTATTGACAAGGTGATTTTGGTAATTAGATTCACAGTCTTATCTATATTCAAGATTGTAAGGTGCACAATTATCAAATTCAGACAAGTTCAGTTTGAAGTATTTTGAACTGAATTGGACTTAGGGACATGCTTCTTGTAGTTGCTGGGGTATTATGCAAGGATGCATGCTTTATGTTTAAATATTCTGCCACTTCCATGGATTCATGCATGTGATATGATTGTTATGGGGCTGAGTATGCTCTTTTCTCTTAATTTTACTCTAGCTCTTCTTTCATGTTCTTGAACTCAAGTTTCTCTGCTCTTTCTAATTTTTCTTGGAACAGACAATTGCTTATCTCCTTTAATTGTGATTCTTGCAGTCATTCAGTATGAGGCCCGCTAAAAGAACTGGAGGATATGGGCTTAAATTTCCGTACAGACTTCTTTGTCATTGTGACTGGGGTATGTGGTATGTCTTTGATGGTAGTCATAAAAAAAGAAAGAGAGGTAACTGCTATGCTGTCTTGTAAGCATGTGTGAGTGCCAACTTATCAAGAGTGTGGATAATGTTGATATATTTTTGGAGTCCCCATTAAATGTGTACCGTGACACTGGCCTATTTGAATTCTTCTTCTCTAGTGGGAGCAATTTTTGTCTGTTAATTAACTTGTCTTTCATATAACCTGGTGACGGAAGTACACAAGACCAAATTGATGCAATCGGATCAGCGATGAAATATCACATTGGTTTGATCTAAATCTTTTGCTGTAGTTTCGGGGGATTTAGAATACTAGCACTTTATTTCAGAAAGCATTTGAATAGTAAATGTCAAAATGATTTGTCCAAATGTTTGGGTGAATACCTCTGCTTTCCAAGATGTTCGACAATTTTCTTTCCTAGATGTTCGACAATTTTGAACATGAAAATCTGTGAGTGCTCAACTACTTACTTCTGGGTGGGTTGGTAAGGTTTTTGTGCTGGTTGAAAATTAGTCCGGTCCAAATATACCCAATTTTGCCCTATTGTCACATTTTGGCTACTTGGACTTGATTCTACGTGTACCCAACCTGTACCTATCTCAACCCGATCTTCTTAATAATGTTTCTTCTTGACAACAACTCAAAACCCTAGAAGTCTAAATGTTCTTGGAATCACAAGATGGCGAAAGTCCCAATATGGCTTAAAATTTTCCGATTTTTGTATCTTCTTTTCTAGTTATAGGAAACATTGACTTAGGTTTTCAGCATCTTCGAATGAAGCAAAATAGTCGACCGTAACTATGCAGTTCGCTAGTGTTGAGAGCAGCGGTGAGAGAGGAGCACGATTTGATTCGAACACATGCGTCGAGAGCAATGGCGATTGAAGAGAGAAGGGCATGGACGCTTCGACTTGCTGTAGGATCTGAAAATTGCTCAGGCGAATTTTCAAATGTGAATCAAGCTACCTACAAGCGAGAGATCAGCAAAAATAAGAGAGGAGAAGGGCACAATCTCGGTTTGATTTTTTTTTGAGTTTCTTCTTAGTTAAGCCTCTGCATCTGTCTTTATCTTGGAAGACCAAACGAGTGGAAATACAAGTCATTCAAGCAACCCATCATAATTCCTTGGCCCTTGTCTTTTCCCTTGACTATGCATTACTTTGTTGTCAAATGAGCTACCCACTCCGCACGGCATCCCTTAAACATGAGTCGTAATTGGGGTTCCGGCGCCAATATTGGATTTATGCAACTTGAATCACGGCCTCTATCAGGATCAAGATTCAGAAACACACATAATCTTTGATAAGATTCTCTTCCCTTGAAACAAAGACCGTCTTTTCACTCCATCGATTCTGGCCTTTAAGTGGCTTGAACAATTCAAATTCCCTGTTTTCACTAAGATCCGATTTCAGCAAAATCAGGGATGTGAATCCCTCGACTTCTCGTCCCGAAAGCGATACGACAGGACACTGTTTGCATCGAGATGGAGACAGGGTTGAGAATGGGTCTACGCACCGAATCTCCCGGTTCCAATGGAGAAGAAATTGAAGATTCACGATTGGTGTTCGTATGTCCGCTGCTCTTGTCATCCTTCGCTTCTTGCTGCCCTCAGAAATGGACCCTTGTCCTTGATGTCTCCCCCCGATGGAGATGCTCGCGAAGATCTTTCTTTCTGCAAAAAGGACGAGTGAACGTTCTCAAAGTCTAATCAGCGTGTCGTGCCCTTAGAATCGAACCAGATTTCGACTCGGGTTCGGATTGTCCAAAAATATCCAGCTGATTGAAAATCACCTTCTCTTTTTAAAAATACCAATCGTCATTTGTTTTCCATTGGTTATGTAACTAGGGATGAATGTGATATTTTGAATTAAATGAATGATTACTACCACAAAAAAATCATAAATTATGTATATTGCAACATAATAATCCAAAAAAAATTTGGTCATAAAAAGTTCCAACTTATATCAATGTGACAAATATATCTTACATAGAACCAAAAAACAAAAGGCATATAGTCTTTTCGTGATATAAAAAAAAAATTACGGTATTTGCCTTTAAATGAAAAAAATCGTGAAAATTTAAGCAAGAAGAATACAGCAAATACAAAGAATTGAAAAGACTTTGGCGTATATATATTATTTTTTTCTTCTTCTTTTGGCCACATGTTGATGGAATACATCTTTGGTACATTGTGACAACTCTCTCGGCCCACTCCAGACAATTAATTAGTCCAAAGTCTCAAACGAATGTCGATTGAAGCCACTCGATTACCATGTAATCACCAAAGGCCTACATCAATCACGAAGCGAACGCAAAATGACTGGTCAAAATGTAAATTTTTAAACCGGCCCCAATTCATTCCCGTATTCACATTAGATACTAAAAACAAGGAAAGCGTGTGGGTTTGACGATCTCAAGCCGTCCGCATCGACAAATTCAATTGACCAAAAAAAAGAGCCTAAGGCAATTTATCGACACACTCGTGACAACAAGCTCCGATGACCCCCAATGTCGTTTGGGTCGGGCATTTAATCAATGTGCTCAAAGGGGTTGTTGGTCTTTGCGGTGCCATTGGATTTTTTTTCCTTTAACGAGTGTCAAATTGAAATAAAATCCGCGATTTTTTGAGCATTGAACTAATCTAATCCTATGACCGAATTAAAAAGAAAAGAAAAGCGAATCTAATCCAATATCTTGATAGAGCGTTGCTAGAGATTTTACCCACGTGGGAGAAATCGATCGTTGGCAATTGGTCTAAAGGATTGGGCAGGTTGAAACTCACCAGAGACCAGAAAAACTTTCGATGGTCTTAATCTTTTCTTTGCTATCTAACGACGGAAAGTTCAAACTCGTCAAACTCACAAAATTGAAGTGAGTTTGGATGTATATCTAAACAACCAAATGAATGTGAGTCTGAATATGAATTTGAACAAACAAAAGTGGAACTATTATTGCATACCAAGACTACACGAATCAACCAACCAAGTTAAAAGTATTAAGTAAATTGAGTTAACTTAACGCCGGAAGTTTTCACTTACCTTGAAAGTGACTTCATACTCAGAACCTGAAATTACCTTTAAGTAACATAAACAAAACTGAAAACCAACAATGTTTAATTTTAAGACGACAAAGTTGGTGGGAAGCAGTGGAGTTAAATGATTTATCTCGTTCAGACTCGAAAGGTTGAGATAAAAACTTTAATTAATTCAAGTGCGGGACCTTTGTTTTTTGTTTGTGGGTTTGTGAAGAAAAAATAAATAAGAAGATACGATTTTAACGAGGTTCAGCAATGTGCCTACATCCTCGGATAATCTCCTCTCAGAGTTTTTGTTGTGTTTTTCTTTTGATAAGGACTGCCATTTTATTGATGAAGTACAGAAAAGGATGACAATAAGAGAAAACCCTAAAGTCAAAATAGGCAATCCCAAATTCCTAAAAAGTATAGAAATCAAATAAATCTACATAATTTCTTCCCAAATATTGGGACCAGTACAAATCACGCCAACACTTTGTGAAAACGAAAGCTTGAAGGAGTGAGTGGGTAGTTGAAACTTAATGAAGTTGAATCTCTAATTTTGAAAAGTGACAACTTGTCATGGTTTTTCTTACACGACCAAGGCAACAAAATTTTTAAAGAGTTCTTAATAATTATCAAGAAAGAGTGGCGATTAATCAAGGTTAAATTTTTTAAAAAACTTTTGGCTAAAAGGCAAGTGCCCTGTTGAATGAGTTTCAAGTGACTCCCATAAGGCTAGCTAAGATACACTTGGCCAAAAAAATTAGTCACAAGAAGATATTTTGATAGTAATGAAGATCAACTCCTCTCGGTCAAGTATGTGCATGAATCACTAATGCATTAAACTAGAGTTGAAATTGATGATATCATACATGATGTCAAAATTACAAAGTTCAATGTCTCAAACCAAATCATAGATTTAAAAATTTTGGTAGAGAAAGAAAAGTAATGTGCCAATTAAAGAGAAATAGAGACAAAATCAATATTCATTCTAAACATTTGATTCTAAAACTCATGAGTGTGAAAATATTTGAGTCAACTAAAACCATCGATGAAAGATATAAAAAATAGGAAAATCTCAATTTAACAGATTTGAATCTCAAATATCATCAAATATGAACGGTATTCTATAAATAATATGTGAAGAGTAAAGTATTGTTGTCCTACACCACCAAGTGTACATGTTGGAATCTATCAACTTAATGTTAACACTTTAGACTCTTGGTGATCCGTTGCGGAAATTGATCCTGAACATTATTATCGAATTATGGGAATTTTCGGATGTCACAATTTGTACAATCGTATTTAAGTTTAGGGTTTTTTGTGACACAAATTTTTTTTAGGGTAATTATGTTATAATGGGTATAATATGAGATTTTTGTTTTGTAGTTTTTGTCCTTAAATAAAGGAATCGTGAAAATTTCACAAAAAGATTATATCAATAGAAGAATTGAATAAACTTTGTTGTATATTTTTTTGGCCGAAGGTTGATGCGTACATTTTTGTTACGCGGTGACAACACTCCCCTCACTATAGATGATTTTTTTTTGTTTTTACTCTAGACAATTGAGTAGTCCAAAATCTCAAATGATTGTTGATTAGGCCACATGATTGCCCTATAAAGTACGAAAGGCATATATAGCACCAAAAGTTACATCAATCACGAAAACGAAACGCCAAATGACAGGTAAAACTGCAAATTGTTTAATCCACCATATTCATTCCCTATATTCTCATTTGATATTATAAATGCGGGAACTGTGCAGGCTTGACGTTCTTGAGCCATCTACATCAATGAATTTGATCGACCAAAGAGAGTATGCCCCCATGTCATTCGGGTTGGGTATTCGATTGATGTGCTCAAAGGAGTTACCTATCTATGTGGTGAGATCAAATTTTTTCTTTTAACGAGTGTTGAATTGAATTAAAATTTGTGATATTTTTAGCATCGAACTAATCTAATCTAATATCTCTAGATATATAGGTGAGCATGGTCTAGCTTGGGTCGGTCTAGCACCTAGTCCAAAAAGACCTACCTACAAGTGTCGGTCCCCAATTTTTAGTAGGACTATTAGGGTCAATTCGGGACCAATTGATATTTTGTTATTTCTTTTTTTGGCATTCCTTAAAAGGACAAATATACTATTTTAAATTATATTCATCAATAATATGACATTGATCAATTAAACTATGAACACCAATATATATCAAATATAAATACTAGATAAAATAATAATGGAAATTTCACACTTACTAAAAGTAATAAACCATAAAAGCAAACATGTGAAGTGAGGGAACAGAGGTGAGCGACAAGGTGAGTGAGCAAAGAGAATAGAGGCTACCGGTGAAGGAGGTGAGTAGGCGAGCGAGGCAAGGCCGAGGCGAGAGAAGAGGTTTTTTTATTTGTTGTCAAATTAGGGTAAAGTTTCTTTCTACTTTCTAATTTAAAACTGAATTGCGAAGAGAATAGGGAGAGAGGCACTAGGGTTTAGAATAAAAAAATATATATAATATCTAACAAGTTAAATATATAATATATAATATGTAAAGAGATGGTTCGTAATCAATTTTAAATTATTAAGATTGAAAATTAACTTGCACATTAGGGTCTAAAAGTCTCAGGACCAAGAAACAACCTAATTCTCCTAAGAATTGGACCAAACCCGAGTGGGTTAGGTCGGTTGAAGGTCGATTTAGAGTTAATTCTCGCATTGATACTCATCCTTATCTAGATAGAGGGTTTCTAAAGATTTCACCCGCGCATGCGGGAGAAACCGACCGTTGCCATCTGTCTTCGAGAAAGGAACGGGCGGGCGGAAACTCACAAAGATCGTACTCTAACTAGTCGTCATTTAGTGAGCAACCCGGCAAGAAACGCCGTAAAAAAATCCGTCCTTTTCGGGGCATTCGCCGTTTGCGTCGTCTCGAACGATGTCGTAGAGGCAAAGGAGGTGACGTCGAGGTGGGGCTGGTCCCAATGTGAACGCCACTAGTAGAAATGTTGAACCGACCGAAGTGGAGCGTACGGGCGAGACGAGCGAGTTTTTTTTTGGCTCGTAGCGGCAGCCTAGCCCCTCCTTAAAATGCGGCCCGTCTTCGTTTCGCATTGCGTCAGTTGATCCGGCGAGAATGGGTCTCGGCAAAGAAGAGTCGGAGATGGCGGAGAGAAGCGATCGCCCGTCGGAGGAGGACGAGGTGAATCGGCGGAATCCAGATTCCGAGGCGAAGGAGGAGGAGGACGACGAGAAGAAGAAGAAGAAGAAGAGCAGGAGCCGGAGCGAGGGTGGCGAGGGTGGCGAGGGAGGCGAGGGAGGCGAGGGCGACGGTCTGTCGGTGGAGAGGATCTTCGAGAGCCAGGGGGTGCCCTCGTGGAGGAGGCAGCTGACGTTCAGGGCGCTCGTGGTGAGCTTCGTGCTGAGCGTCCTGTTCGCCTTCATCGTCATGAAGCTGAACCTCACGACGGGCGTCATCCCGTCGCTCAACGTCGCGGCGGGGCTCCTCGGGTTCTTCTTCGTCAAGACCTGGACGAAGGTCCTGGACAACTCCGGGCTGCTCCAGGTCCCCTTCACGCGGCAGGAGAACACGGTGATCCAGACTTGCGTGGTGGCGTCTTCCGGCATCGCTTTCAGCGGTACGTTGGCTCGTTTCCACCCTGCCTGCAATTTGTCTAGTGCAAACTGTGAAGTGCTCTGTTTTAGCATCTTTGTCTGCTGACATGCTCTCTGTCACTTTTTCTCGGCTGACTGATTTGTGAAGATTTCAATTGCTACAACGATGATGTGGGTTTCTTTTTAATGGTCAGATTAGAAAGATTGCATTGACGCACTTACTTGTGATTGAAATTACGTACATGATTTCACCCTCACAAACATTTTTGCTTCTCGTAAGTTGTTCTATCCTACGGTCTGTTGAATAGCCCAAAGCTATCATTGTAACCACAACCAGAACAAGCACTGTCTTGTACTTGAGCCTCTGCTGAATTGAGGAGGGGATCCTGGGTTTCTGATGGAATCGACACGACATGACAACGCATATTTCTGATGTCGTCTTTCATTTTTTTCTTATTCTCGAGTTGGTCCTTCTTCATCGACTGTCGAGTGGAGAATCAATTAGGATTCAGATATTGGGTATAGGATTTTCAAAGTTTTAGTATATGGGTATAGAATTTTCAATGTTTTCCTCACATGGTATCTGTTGTGATGAATAAAAGTCTACGAGTCAGCGGTCAAGGTTCCCTCAAGCTGTGGCTATCCTTTTAACTTTATCTAGTTTATGGTCCACCGTGAATGGTGCGCAAGCTGAGCTGGAGAAGGAAAAGAGACTGGATCGTTTTAATTGATATCTTTATGTCTTTTCTCTAGCTGGAGAAGGAAAAGAGACTGACTGAATAAAATGACAACAGAACCACCAGATTGATTATAAGAGGTTCTGTCTGATAATGCTTATATCTTGTTTGGCTGTTTTCTACAATCTCTCCATTTTGGATTAAGTTACATAAAACAAAATGAACATGGACAATTTACACTCAAGACATCATGAGACTTAAATGGGACAGACCTAAAAGTTTGCCCATTGATTTAAGAGTCCCCTTTTATCTACATGACCTCTTTTTGACCTCCTTTCCATGGAAACTCCCATTACTCAGAAATATGTTAATCTCATGGACTCTAAATGAACTGTACTGCATATACACAGATGACATGTACGATGGTTGTTCTTATATAAACAACATAAAGAAGGGTATTTGGCCATAACCATATTGAATAATCAGCATACTAATTTATGTGCACGTTTGCAGTCATGTGTTTCTTGGAACATATTCTGTGTTAATCAATGCCAATGAGCTCAAGGGTATGCAGAGATAATGTTCGTGTATTTTTTTAGAAGTTTTTATTCAGATGCATTTATGCAACTATGCAAACATGAAGGTACCTCCCCTAAGTTTGAGTGCATGCTCATTTGCTAATCATCTCCAACTAAAATCAGTTGCAGATAGCAAGTTTACCTATTGTCACCCCTGCTTCCTTTTCTTTTGGGCCAGACCACTGCTTGTTCAAGTCAATTCATTTTCCCAGTTTATTGTCATGTGTTTACTGTCGTTTCAGTTAATTGCTTGAGAAGTATTTCAACTGGAAAGGATAAGAAAATATTTTGACTTCAAAGTACTATAAACCTCTGCTTCTCTCGACAAAAATGAAAGAAAGGCTCTTGCTTCTGTTATATATGGAATATTTATTCAACTAAAGTGGTCTGTCTTTAGTCATTGACCTCCCTTTATCAAATGTTAACAATAACGGTGACTTTCTATCCAATAATAATTTCTTTGAATTTGATTAAACTTTTATTGGAAGAAAGTAATTATAAGAGATGTAAACTTGCTTATCATATTTGGATGAATAGCTAGAGCTATTTACTGGAAAATGTGGTGCTTTGTGATTTTGTATGAGCAGGAGGTTTCGGAAGTTATCTCTTTGCAATGAGTGAGCGAGTTGCTGGTCAATCAGTGGATCCACAGAGCACTCATGTTTTCAAAAACCCATCACTGCCGTGGATGATTGGTTTTCTATTTGTTGTCAGTTTCCTTGGCCTCTTTGCTGTGGTGCCTCTCCGAAAGGTACCCTTTGCACTTTGCATTTTTTTTTTTCCTCTGTAGCACTTGCACTTGAAAATGTTGTTAAAATTACAGTAATTGCCAATTAGTCTCCATAATACACTTCACTTGAAAAGATTCTCTATGGCCATGAGAAATCAAACTGCAGGGGCATGCATGTACTGTTATGAGTACTTTACTCACGCTTGCCCTTCTCTGCTTTCAGATTATGATTATCGACTTCAAATTAACATATCCTAGTGGCACGGCAACTGCTCTTCTTATAAATAGTTTCCACACTCCTGAAGGAGCCAAGCTAGCTAAGTAAGAGACTATACGCCGGAAAGCCTTCTCATTAGTGTGTCAAATATGTTGGCTCTCATTGGCTTTAATTTTTCTTCTGAAGGAAACAAGTGAAAGCATTGGGAAAGTTCTTTTCCTTCAGCTTCTTGTGGGGCTTTTTCCAATGGTTCTACACAGCTGGAGATAATTGTGGTTTTGCATACTTCCCTACTTTGGGGCTTAAGGCTTTCCAATACAGGTGTATAAGCTTAATAAACTTCCACTTTACAGTCTGCAACTACTTTGTGTTGTAAGCTGGCCTTTACTTTGATGTCATGCACTCCAATACACTAAACTATTAGCTGACTCTCTTACATGGATAACGTGAAGGTTTTACTTTGATTTTTCCGCAACATATGTTGGAGTTGGGATGATTTGCCCACACATCGTAAATATCTCAGTGCTACTCGGAGGAATTCTGTCCTGGGGTTTAATGTGGCCTCTAATAGAAACGAGAAAGGGACATTGGTATCCTGCAGATGAAAGCCCAACCAGCATGCATGGACTTCAAGGTTATAAGGCAAGTCGAGATATACATGTCAATGTGCAAGTTTGTTTATGTCTTTTGTTTATCCTTTAATTTTACAATACCAATTTGTCAGGTTTTCATTGCCATTGCCGTGATATTGGGTGATGGGCTCTACAACTTCTTCAAGGTGCTTGGCCGAACACTCTCTGGCTTGTATCATCATTTCCGAGACAGAGAAATGAGCCATGTTCTCCCCATTGCAAATGGTTCCTCTCCTGAGAACCCTCAAGTGTCTTATGATGACCAACGACGGACACAGCTTTTCGTAAAAGATCAAATCCCGACATGGTTTGCAGTTGCAGGCTATGTTGCCATAGCAGCCATATCAACAGCTACTCTTCCGCATATCTTCCACCAGCTCAAATGGTATTATATCTTAGTCATGTATATCTTCGCTCCAACCTTGGGTTTCTGTAATGCCTATGGCTGTGGGCTCACTGACTGGTCTCTTGCCTCGACCTACGGGAAGCTCGCCATCTTCGTGATTGGGGCATGGGCCGGTGGCTCACATGGCGGAATTCTCGCTGGTTTAGCTGCCTGTGGAGTAATGATGAATATTGTATCTACAGCCTCAGACCTGACTCAGGACTTCAAGACAGGCTATCTGACCCTGGCTTCACCACGGTCCATGTTTGTGAGTCAGGTGATTGGTACTGCCATGGGTTGCGTTATCTCTCCAAGTGTCTTTTGGCTTTTCTACAAGGCATTTAAGGGTCTTGGCCTCCCAGGAAGTGAATACCCTGTCCCCAATGGAATTGTTTTTCGGAGCATGGCTGAACTTGGGGTGGAAGGCTTCTCTTCCTTGCCCAAACACTGCCTCACACTCTGCTACTGTTTTTTCGCGGCTGCCATGATCATAAATGGGTTCAGAGACTTAGTCGGTAAGAAGTGGGCCCGTTTCATCCCTCTGCCGATGGCTATGGCAATCCCCTTCTACATAGGGCCATACTTTGCCATCGATATGTTCGTCGGTAGTTTAATCCTGTTCATCTGGGAGAAAACCAACAAAGCCAAGGCTGACGCATTTGGGCCAGCAGTAGCTTCAGGTCTGATTTGTGGGGATGGCATATGGACATTGCCTAGCTCCATACTCCAATTGGCGGGGGTTAATCCACCAATTTGCATGAAGTTCCTATCAAGAGCCGCAAACAAAAGAGTCGACGCCTTCTTGGTATCTTAGTTTCTGCAGTTTAAATTCATGAAGACAGCATGAAATCTCAAGCTCGTCAGAAGTCTCTAGATGTACATCATGATTTGCTCTATCTTCTGTTTTTCTTGCAATCTCTCAAAATCCTAGCGAAGCAATCGTAGCAGCTAGGAGCTGTGAAACTCTTTCTGTATGTAACCCAACCGGGTGGAGGAAAGAAGTGTCCTAGGTTAATAGATGCATATAGTATTGTCTTTGCTTTTGGTGCTTCTCTTCATGCCTCATGGAATCCACATTTCTGGCAGTAGCCAATTATATTTACGCGTAGTAGTACCACTGACAATATGCAACTGTAGGGAAGATCTAACTGCTCTAACCCTATATCCCTCTTCTTTTCTGGGAATAGTTGAATACGCACCGTCCACCAGACGGTAGGAAATGTAAAGAGGATTTTGTGTCTGCCAATGGTCCAAATTCTAGCTTTTATTCTTCGAATGTGAGAAACCAAATGACTGCGGGTGATTTCGTCATAAACTAAATCAAACAAATTAGTTATGTGCAATTAAGGATGATGTAGTCCCATAATAACATGATTTCGAAATGGATGATGTGAGCAAGAATGAATGCACCTCTTGTAGGGGACATGATTCTTAATTCATACTTCTTATTTGTGCTTGGAATGACGTGGGCACAAAAAGTTATGAAGTTATTTTATCCGTCTATGGACATAATACAACTTATAATTTTATCATATCAAATATGGATTTAATAAACTGATCCTAACATATGTAAAATATACTACCGATTGACTTCTCTTCTTAAAAATATCGGTTGTCGTTTGTTTTCTCTTGATTACGTAACTACGGACGAATTTGTTTTCTCTTGATTACGTAACTAGGGATGAATGTAATGTTTTGAATTAAATGAATTATTACTACCACAAAAAAAAACACAAACCATGCCCGTTGTGACATAAACATCTCAAACTTTTTTTTACATTATAAAAAGCTCCAAATTTATATAAATGTGACAAATAGACATTCGATAGAATAAAAATAGACAGTATATGGTTATTTCGTGATTAAAAAAAAAGTTAGGATATTTATGTTGCAATGCGTGGGTTTAATGTTTTTTGGTGACATACAAAAAGTTTGGGTATTTATATCATGATGGATATAATTTGAATTTTTTTGTAGTATTTGCCCTTAAATTAAATGAAAGAATCACGAAAATTTCGTAAAAAAAAAAATCAATGCAAAGAATTGAAAAGACTTTGGGCTTCTTCTTTTTTTGTCTTTCTTCTTTTGGCCGCATGTTGATGGAATATATCTTTGGTAAGTTGTGACAGCTCTCTCGCCTCACTCCAGACAATGGATTAGTCCAAAATCTTAAATGAATGTCGACTGAAGCCATACGATTACCCTATAATTACCAAAGGCATCGATAGCACCATAAGTTACATCAGTCACGAAGCAAACGCAAAATGACAGGCCAAAATTTAAATTCTTTTAACGCGCACCAATTCATTCCCTACATTCACATTAGATACTAAAAACTGAGGAAGCCTAAGGTTTGACGATCATGAGCCGTCCGCATCGACAAATTTGATCAACCAAAGAGAGTCTAAGACAATCTATCAACGCACTCATGATGACAAGCCTCGATGCCCACTATGCCATTTGGGTCGGCCATTCGATTGATGTGCTTAAAGGGGTCATCAGTCTTTGCGACACCACTGAATTTTTTTCTTTAATGAGTGTGAAATGAAATACATTCCGTATTTTTTTAAGCATTGAACTAATCTAATCTAATCTCTCGACGGAGCACTTCTAGAGATTTTACCCACACGGGAGATCGACCATTGTAATTGGTCTAAAGGATTGGGCGGGTCAAAACTCACAAGAGACCAGAAATTTTTTTGATGGCCGTGGATCTTTTTGCCACCATCCAACAATGGAGAGTTCAAGATCATCAAATTCACAAAATCGAAGTGAGTCTAGATGTAAATCTGAACAACCAAATGAATATATTCATGACATAAGTCTAAATGTGAATCTAGATAAACAAATTAATATATTTAGGAAGTGAGTGCGAACGTGAATTTGAGCAAACACAAAATGATCGGCCAAAATGCAAATTTTTAACCCGCCTCGATTGGTTCCCCATGTTCACATTAGATACTAAAAACAGAGAAAGCATGTGGGTTTGACTATCTTGAGCCACCTGCATTGACGATTTCGATTGACCAAAAAGAGCCTAAGGGCAATCTATCGATGCACTCGCGACGACAAGCTTCAATGCCCCCTATGTGGTTTGGGTTGGGCATTTGATTGATGTGCTCAAAGGGGTCGTCGGTTTTTGGGGCCCGACTGAATTCTTTTCTTTAACGAGTGTCGAATTGAAATTAATTCCACATTTCTTTTTTTAGCTTCTAATCCAATCTCTTGGCAGGCATTTCTAGAGATTTTACCCGCAGGGGAGAAATCGGTCGTTATGATTGGTCTAAAGGATTGGGGGGGTCAAAACTCACAAGAGACGAGAAAAATTTGTGATGAATTTGTGATGGCCGTGGATCTTTTCGCTGCCATTTGACAATGGAGAGTTCAAAATCATCAAACTCACAAAATTGAAGTGAGTCTGAATGTAAATCTAAATAACTAAATGAATATATTCAAGATGTGAGTTTAAATCTGAATAAACAATTAAAATTTTTAGGAAGTGAGTGTGAACAAAAGACAGAAGGGGAACTATTATTTCATACTAAGACAACACTTGTCAACCAACCAAATTAAAAGTATGAAGTAAATTAAGTTAATTTAATGTCTAGAATTTTTACTTTTTAGGTTCAGAGCTTTAAATCACCTTTAAGCAAAACAAACAAAATAAAAAATCAACAATGTTTAATTTTAAAACGACAAAAGTTGGTAGGAAGTGGTGAAATTATATGATTTATCTCATTTAAACTCAAAAGGTTGAGATAGAAACTTTAATTAATTTGAGTGTGGAGCCTCTGATTTCGTTTGTTGGTTTCTGAAAACAAAAGCTTGAAGAAGTGAGGGGGTGGTTTGAAAGTTAATGAAGTGGAACCTCTACTTTTGAAAAGTGAAAACTTGCCATGGTTTTCCTTTTACAACCAAGGCAAGAAAATTTTTGAAGAGTTCTCAATAGTTATCAAGAAAGAATAGGAATTAATCGAGGTTAAAAAGAAATTTTAAACTTTGGCTAAAAGGTAAGTGCTCCAATGAATGAGTTTCAAGTAGCCCTTGTGAGGCTAGCTAGGATATGCTTAGCCAAAAAGAATCAATGACAAGAAAAAATATAATTCGATAGAAACGAGGATTGAGTACTTCTTCTTCGACCAAGTATGTGCATGAATCACCAATGAATCAATAAACTAGAGTTAAAATTGATGATATCATGCATGATGTCAATGCAATCGAGTGGAATGTTTCAAATCAAAGCATGGGTTAAAAAATTTTGGTGGAGAAAATAGAATAGTCTGTCGATATCAAGACTCCGATTGTGTTATAAAAGATAAATAATTTGAAAAGTATATAATTTAAAAAAGTATCGCTTGTATCGCCTGAAAATAATGAGTCAATGAAAAAAGTTTGATTATCGATAATATCTTATATCTAAACATTTTCACATAAGATGAAAAAAAATTTCATTCATTTTTTTCTTAAGCAATACAAGTTAGCATGTTTAGGAAAATATTTCATTTCTTGCGAAATAATCAGAGCCTAAATTTGTTCAATTTATAACCTATTAATAATAATAATAATAATCTTACAAGTCCCTACATAAGGTGGCGTTGATGCATGTACACCCGATTATATGGCTTGGCGATAACCATCATTTAAAGAGTGATTATGGAAGTACAAATCTAGGGAAGGTCAAATATGGGTCATGTTCAGATGGTCAAACACGTGGCTGAGTCGCTGATGGTCAATTGCTGTTTTCTGACCGAATAACAAAAGCCAAATATCGACAAAGACGATGAACTCGTGTTCTTCTTTGCATGCTATAAAATATTACTATGTCGAGCAATTATCGGACTCACATTTCAAAATTCGTGATCGTCCAAAGGAAGTCATTGGGATTGACTTTTCTCACGGTCGAAATTTCTCCTGTGACGTGCCCCTCAACATTTGTGAACATGATCTTCTTACGTTATACTAATTTTGCGATAATTCTCTATCTTTTCATAAACCGCGTTCTTTTCTCTTTTTGCCTTGTCTAGAGATCAGTTTTTTTTTTTTTTTTTTTGGTAACCCAGGGAACCCGCACGGTCGGTTTCCACGTGGAAACTTGTGTTGACTCTTTCATTTTCAATGAATTGAACTATTCCAAGATTGATCGCAGGTGGTTGAACAACCAAACGTCCAAGTCATTGGGACACACCCCAGAACACCGATATACACACGCGACAATGTCAAAGCACCAAAACGGTGTGCTCATTTCCAGATTTCATCAATGAATTAATGAACAAGAGTGAAAATTGATGACATCATGCATGTGGTCAAAGCTACCAAGTTGAATGTCCAGAATAAATTTACACTAAAAATATTGATTCGCTATTTGTTAATATTATTCATTATCTCAATTTAACAAATTCAACTCCATTCCAATAATTCATAGAACTTGGAGAGAGAAAAAAGAAGTAATCCACATTTGAGATTCGCGTATTAGAGCATGTCGAAAGAGAAGAGAAAGAAATTTAAGAGTGAATTCTATGTCATGGGAAGTGAGTGAGAAGAGAAGAAAAGACTAAGTTTTTCTTCTTTTCATATTTATTATTTTTAATTTTTCACATATTTATATTTTCACCTCTCATTTATTGAAATTTTTTAAAATTGATCTCATACGTGTTGGAATTATGTGTTGGAATTACAAACTCGAGTGTCAAAAGAGTTGACCGAGTGTCAAAAGAGTTGACCAAGTGTCGGTTTTTCCGACATGTGTGGACCGAGTGTCGGAAAGTATCGGACACATGTCAAAGTGTTTAACATGACACAAATGCTCTCGGACAGTGTCGATGCTTCCTAGTTGGTGAGACTAAAAATATTTTGAATCTATTAAAATCATCTATGAAAGATATCAAAAATTAAGAAAATTTCATTTCAATAAAATTGAATCTTGAATGGGATCAAATATAAATTTCAAAACATACCAGTCCTATTCTATAAGCAAAATGAGGTTGAGTTAAGTATCGTCGTCATACACCACTAACATACACATCGAAATCCACCGACTTAACCTTAATGCCTAAGGCTCTTGGCGATCCAGTCATGGAAATTAACACCGAATATTATTAATGAATCATGGGAATTTCAAGATGTCATAATTTGTGTTTAAGGTTTTTGGTAAGATAAAAAGAGTATAGTATTTATGTCACATAAGGTATAATTTGAGGTCTTTTTTAATGTAGTTTTTGCCCTTAAATAAGGAATCGTAAAAATTTCGCAAAAAGATCTATAGCAATAGAATAATTGAATGAACTTTGGTGTATATTCTTTCTTTCTTTTTTTTGTTTTTTCGTCTTTTGGCCGAATGTTGATGCATACATTTTTGATACGCTGTGACAACTCTCTCCCCTCATGCTAGACTATTCCAAAATCTCAAATGAATGTTGATTACACCACATGATTACCCTTTAAGTTACCAAAGGCACATGTAGCACCATAAGTTACATTAATCATGAAGCAAAACGCAAAATGCTGGGCCAAAATATAAATTATCTAACCCACCCCATTCACTCCCCTGATTCGCATAGATAGTATAGGCGTGGGAACCATGTAGATTTGATGTTCTTGAGCCATCTACAACAACGAATTCGATTGACCAAAGAGAGTATGCCCTCCATATTGATGTGCTCAAAGGGATTGCCAGTTTTTTGCAGTGCAACTGAATTTTTTTTAATGAGTGCCAAATTGAATTTAAATTCACGATTTTTTGAGCATCGAACTAATCTAATCCATTGTCTTTAGATAGAGGGTTTCTAGAGACTTGACCCATGCGCAGGAGAAACCGACCGTTGCGATTGGTCTAAAGGAATGGCCAGACGGAAACTATCGAGAGAACAGAAAAATTATCGACGGCCGCGGAACTTTTTAGCCGCCATCCGACCGCACACTTAATCATTCAACTAATCTATAATCTAATGTCTCCATAAAGAGCTTCTAGAGATTTGACCCGTGCGCGGGAGAAAGCGTTCGTTGCGATGGTCTAAAGCAGTAGGCGGGTAAAAACTTTCAAAGAGACCAGAAAAATTCTTAGGTCATTCGCTGTTTCCGTCGTCATCGAGGTAGGCGGGCGACAGACGAGGTGTCGCTGTCCCGATGTGAAAGCCACAAGTATAAATGGTGGACCGACTGAAGTCGAGCGGATAGGGAGACAAGCACCTTAACAAGCGCACCGTCTTAGTTTCGCATTTCGTCAGTTGATCCGGCGCTCTGATCATCTGTCGCTGGAGAATGTGTATCGGCAAAGACGAGTTGGGGATGGCGGAGGGAAGCGATCGCTCGTTGGAGGAGGACGAGGTGAATCGGAGGAATCCGGATTCCAAGGCAAAGGAGGAGAAGGAGAGTGGGAGCCGGAGCGAGGGAGGCGAGGGCGACGGTCTGTCGGTGGAGAGGATCTTCGAGAGCCAGGAGGTGCCGCCATGGAAGAGGCAGCTTACGTTCAGGGCGCTCGGGGTGAGCTTCGTGCTAAGCGTCCTGTTCGCCTTCATTGTCATGAAGCTGAACCTCACGACGGGCGTCGTCCCGTCGCTCAATGTCGCAGCAGGGCTCCTCGGGTTCTTCTTTGTCAAGATGTGGACTAAGGTCCTGGACAAGTCCGGGCTGCTCCAGGTTCCCTTCACACGGCAGGAGAACACGGTGATCCAGACCTGCGTGGTGGCGTCTTGCGGCATTGCCTCCAGCGGTACGTTGGCCCGTCGTCACTCTTGGCTGCAATTTTGACCTCTTTTGCATGGAAACACCCATTACTAAGAAATATGTTAATCTCATGCACTCTAAATGAACTGTACTGCATATACACAGATGACATGTATGAAGGTTGTTCCTATATAAACAACATAAAGTAGGGTATTTGGCCATAACCATAATGAATTGTCAGCATACTAATTTTACGTGCACATTTGAGGTCATTTGTTTCTCGTAACATATTCTGTGTTAATCAATGCCAATGAGCTCAATGGGTATGCAGAGGTAATGTTCATGTATGTTATTTGAAGTTAATAATTAGTCAGATGTATTTATGCAACTATGCAAATACGAAGGAACCTCCCCTAAGTTTGAGCGCATGCTCATTTGCTAACCATCTCCAAATAAAATCAGTTGCAGATAGAGAGTTTACCTATTGTCATCACTGCTTGTTCAATTCAATTCGTTTTCCCAGTTTATTGTCACGTGTTTACTGTCGTTTCAATTACTTGCTTGAGAAGTATTTCAACTGGAAAAGAAAAGAAAATATTCAGACTAGAAAATACTATAAACCTCTGCTTGTCTCAACAAAAAAGATGGATTAAAAATAACAGTGACTTTCTATCCAATAATAATCTCTTTGAATTTAATTAAACTTTTATTGGAAAAGTAATTATAAGAGATGTGAACTTGCTTATCATTTTTGGCTGAATAGCTAATGCTATTTACTGGAATATGTGGTTCTTAGAGATTTTGCATGAACAGGAGGTTTCGGACAGTATCTCTTCGCAATGAGTGAGCGAGTTGCTGGTCAATCAACGGATCCGCAGAGCGCTCAGGAGTATAAAAACCCATCACTGCCGTGGATGATTGGTTTTCTATTTGTTGTCAGTTTCCTTGGCCTCTTTGCTGTGGTGCCTCTCCGAAAGGTACTCTTTGCATGTTGCATTTTTTTATTTTTATTTTCTGTAGCACTTGCCCTTGAAGATGTCGTTAAAATTATAGTATTTGCCAATTAATTCACTTGAAAAGATTCTCTCTGGCCATGACTGTGGGGGCTTGCATGTACTGTTATGAGTACTTTACTCATGCTTGCCCTTCTCTGCTTTCAGATCATGATTATTGACTTCAAATTAACGTATCCTAGTGGCACGGCAACTGCTTATCTCATAAATAGTTTCCACACACCTGAAGGAGCCAAGCTAGCTAAGTAAGAGACCATAAGCCGGAAAGCCTTCTCGTTAGTGTGTCAATACGTTGGCTCTCATCGTCTTTAATTTTTCTTGTGAAGGAAACAAGTGAAAGCATTGGGAAAGTTCTTTTCCTTCAGCTTCTTGTGGGGCTTTTTCCAATGGTTCTACACAGCTGGAGATAATTGTGGTTTTACAAATTTCCCTACTCTGGGGCTTAAGGCTTTCCAATACAGGTGCATAAGCTTAACAGACTTCCACTTTACAGTCTACAACTACTTTGTGTTGTAAGCTGTCCTTTACTTCGATGTCATGCACTCTAATATGTGAAACTGTTAGCTGACTCTCTTACATGGATAACGTGAAGGTTTTACTTTGATTTTTCCGCAACATATGTTGGAATAGGGATGATTTGCCCATACATCGTAAATATCTCAGCACTACTCGGAGGAATTCTATCCTGGGGTTTAATGTGGCCTCTAATAGAAACGAGAAAGGGACATTGGTATCCTGCAGATGCAAGCCCAACCAGCATGAATGGACTTCAAGGTTATCAGGCAAGTCAAGATATACACGCAAATGTGCAAGTTCGTTTGTCTTTTGTTTATCCTTTAATCTTACAATACCAATTTGTCAGATTTTCATTTCCATTGCGGTGATATTGGGCGATGGGCTCTACAACTTCTTCAGGGTGCTTGGCCCAACGGTCTCTGGCGTGTACCATCGGCTCCGAGACAGAAAAATGAGCCATGTTCTCCCCGTTGCGAATGGTTCCTCTCCCGAGAACCCTCAAGTGTCTTATGATGACCAACGACGGACGCAGCTTTTCCTAAAAGACCGAATCCCGACATGGTTTGCAGTCGCAGGCTATGTCGCATTAGCAGCCATATCCACCGCGACTCTTCCGCACATGTTCCACCAACTCAAATGGTATTACATTTTAGTCATTTATCTCTTCGCTCCAGTCTTGGGCTTCTGCAATGCCTATGGCTGTGGGCTCACTGACTTGACTCTTGCTTCGATCTATGGGACGCTCGCCGTCTTCGCGATTGGGGCATGGGCCGGTGCCTCAAACGGTGGAATTCTCGCTGGTTTAGCTGCCTGTGGAGTCATGATGAATATTGTGTCTACAGCCTCAGACCTGAGTCAGGACTTCAAGACGGGCTATCTGACCCTGGCTTCCCCACGGTCCATGTTTGTGAGTCAGGTGATTGGTACTGCCATGGGCTGCATCATCTCTCCATGCGTCTTCTGGCTTTTCTACAAGGCATTTAAGGATCTTGGACTTCCGGGAAGTGAGTATCCTGTCCCCTATGCAATTGTGTTTCGGAGCATGGCCGAACTTGGGGTGCAAGGCCTCTCTTCCTTGCCCAAACACTGCCTCACACTCTGCTACTGTTTTTTCGCGGCCGCCATGATCATAAATGGGTTCAGAGACTTAGTCGGTAAGAAGTGGGCCCGTTTCATCCCTCTGCCGATGGCTATGGCAATACCCTTCTACGTAGGGCCATTCTTTGCCATCGATATGTGCGTCGGCAGCTTAATCTTATTCATCTGGGAGAAAACCAACAAAGCCAAGGCCGACGCGTTTGGGCCAGCGGTGGCTTCTGGTCTGATTTGCGGGGATGGCATATGGACATTGCCTAGCTCCATGCTCCAATTGGCGGGGGTTAATCCACCAATTTGCATGAAGTTCCTATCAAGAGCTGCAAACAAAAGAGTCGACGCCTTCCTGGGATCTTAGTTCCTGCAGTTTAAACTCACCAAGACGGCTTGAAATCTGTTGCGGATTCTTAGCAGATTTTTAGGCTCTAGTTTTTTTATCTATATCGATAAGGATTTGTTTTTTAAATTGTTCTTATCATCATCTTCAGGGATAAATATCTTATTTATTTTCTATTCCTTGTATAATGGGATCTTATTGTTTTATTTTTCCTAGATACAGCTTATAAATTTGTAAGTCATGGTCCAATCAATAACAGAGTTTGGTGAGTTTTTTTCCCTTCAACCAACTCAACATGGTGTCAGACCTTGGTTGTTTTGATCTGTAAAATCGAGAGAAAAAAACCAGGGCAAAGACAAGACTGCCATGACAGGGGGAAACTCAGGTGGTTCTATGCCTGGCTCGTCCTCCTCTACAATTTCTCCCACTCCTTCTTCCCTTTGTCAACCCCTCTCCTCTCTTCGAATTACCTCACCCAAATTAAATGGAAAAACCCTCCTCTATTGGTCTCGGCTAGTGTTAATGGTTATCAAAGGAAGGGGTAAGCTCGGATATCTCTTCAGTACTCTATCAAAACCAAACTCAAAGGATCTTTCTTTCGAGACATGGGATACCAACAACAATATTGTTATGCCATGGCTAATCAATTCCATGACAAAAAAATACAAAGTAGCTGTCTCTCCTACACCTCAGCAGCCGAATTCTAGGATTATCTCAAATTTGGCATACTCTGACCTTGATAATTTATCTTTGCTATTTGAACTTCTAACGGGTCCAAATAGAAATCTTAATGAATTTCAAGGTCGTCTTTTTAGAATCAAACCATTTGCGTGTATAGAGGAGATTTTTTTCTAAAGTCAAGCATGAAGGATGCCGAATTTTTGTCAGGACCTTTTAAATCGCCATTTATGTCTTGCAAAAAAAAAAATATAATATAAAATTTAAAAAAGCAAAAAATTGTTTTAAAAAGCCGAGCAGCGGGCTGCTGGCCCACTTTTTCGGCCCCCGGCAAATCCCTCTTCCTTGGGCCTTTCTTTAATTTTTATTTATCTTTAGCCCACCTCGTCATTTCCTGTTTAGTCCATTTCTTTTATATTTCTTGGCCCATCGTGGAGCCAAGAAGAAGAGAAGCCTGGCCCCTGTTGGTCTCCTCTCTTCTTTCGCTCCCGCACACACGAGCAAACACGCACGCTGGATGAAATCTCAGCGACGGCGCCGTTCTCAGGACCCAGCAACCTCCTCGGACGGTGATGCCAGCAACGATGACATCGACAATAAGGGAATCTTCCATCTGTTGCGTAAGGAGAGGAGAGGAGCGCCACGAAAGGGGCATGAGCAGGCTGGTTTTTGTAGTTTTTGTAGGGCAAAGGAGTGCATGAGTGAGAGGGACCATTCGGTTATTTTGAGAGAGAGAGAGAGAGAGAGAGGAAGAAACCCGGGGCAAGAAGGGAGAGCAAGGGGGTTTTCTTCTTCAGCTGGGTCTTCTTCTTAGAGAGGGAGGCATTTTTTGGACACAGAGAAAACCGAGAGAGAGTGGAGAGGAGAAAAAAGGGAGAGAGAGGAAAACCGAGGATTTTCTGGTTTTCTGGAGAGATTTTTGGATCGAGATTGGTTTCTCTGGTTTCTGCAAAGGAGGATTTCGATCGGCGGTTTTTATTTTCTGGTTTTCCTTCGCCTCGGTGAGTTTTTCCATTGAGAGAGAAAGAGAAGAAGTTTTTGGTTCGTTTCCGGGTTTTAGCAAAGAGAGGAGCCGGAGTCTCTCATCCTCCCCTTTCTGGTCTTCTGGAGGAGGCTCGAAAGGGTGGTCTACCGTTGCCGGAGTACGTTCATCAACCTCCTTTCACCACTGCATCTCGTCGAAACCAGGGTGTTAGATTTGGTTCAAATCCGAGCCCCGAAGGAGCCGGTATTCACTCTTCTCACAGATGCATATTACCTATTTGATGAAATGCCCCAACGAGAGCCCGAAATTCAGTTTCTGCTTTTAACTCAAAATCGACCGGTGCCTGCCGTTATCTTTGTTAAATCACGTTAGTTTTCACTATTTACGCCGTGTCATGGTGATGGCTGAATCACGTTAGTTGAGACAAACTCTTATTAAGGTTGAATATTAATTAAGTGAAACCTCTACTTTTGGAAAGTCAAAGCTTGTCACGGTTTTCCTCGGACGACTAAGGCAAGAAAATTTTTTAAGAGTTCTCAATAGTTATCAAGAAAAAGTAGGGATTGATCAAGGTTAAAAGAAATTTTAAACTTCGGCTAAAATGTAAGTGCTCCAATGAATGAGTTTCAAATTATGAAGCTAGCTATGATACTTTTGGCCCAAAAGAATTGGTCACAATAAGTTATTTTAATAGCAATGAAGATGAGCTCCTCTTTTTCAGCCGATTAGATGCATGAATCACCAATGCATTAATGAATTAGAGTTAAAATTGATGATATCATTATCAAAGCCACCAAGTTCAACGTCTCAAATCAAAGCACAGGTTTCAAAATTTTGGTAGAGAAAATAGGAATGGAGTACCAATTAAAGAGAAATATAAATTTAGGAAATTGATATTCATTATGAATATTTGATTATGAAAATTGGTGAAACTAAATATATTATGAGTCTACTAAAATCATCCATGAAAGATAAAAGAAAAGTTCAATAAATCTGAATCTTGAATGTGATCAAATATATATTTGAGAACGTACTAGTCCTATTCTATAAATAATATGGCGTTGAGTTAAGTATCGTCGTCCTACACCACTAATGTACCCATTGGAATCTATCAACTTAACCTTAATGTCTAAGACTTGGTGATCCGATCATAGAATTAATCCTAAATATCATTATTGAATCATTGGAACTTTCAAATGTCATAATTTGTGTCACGGTGTTTGAGTTTAGAGTTTAGAGTTTTTTTATGACACAAATTTTTTTTTAATGATATTTATGTCACAATGGATATAATTTGAATTTTTTCTTTAATTTTGCCCTTAAATTAAGTAATCGTGAAGATTTTGAAAAAAAGGTCATAGCAATAGAAGAATTCAATAAACTTTGGTGTATATTCTTTCTTTCTTTATTTAGGTTTTTCTTCTTTTGGCCGAATGTTGATGCACACATTTTTGGTACGCCGTGACAACCCTCTCCCCTCACTCTAGACAATTGATTATTCCAAAATCTCAAACAAATGTTGATTACGCCACATGATCATCCTATAAATCACTAAAGACATGGATGGCACCATAAGTTACATTAATCACGAAACGAAATGCAAAATGTTGGACCAGAGTACAAATTATCTAACCCACCCATTCATTCCTCGGATTCACATTAGATACCATAAATGCAGGAATTTGTACATTCGAGATTATTGAGCTGTCTACATCAACGAATTCGATTAACCAAAAAGAATATGCTCTCATATCGTTAGGCTTGGGCATCTAATCAATGTGTTCAAAGAGATCGTTAGTTTTTTGCAATAGGACCGAATTCTTTTTAATAAGTGTCACATTACATTAAAATTCGTGATTTTTTGAGCACTGAACTAATCTAATCTAATTCTCCGTAGAAGGTTTCTAGAGATTTTACCCGCGAGGGAGAAATGGGGGGGTCCAAACTTTCAAGAGACCAGAAAAATTATGGACGGCCACCGAACTTTTTAGCCGCCATTCGACCGTACACTCAATCATTCAGGCAGCACCCGCGAGAAACGCCGTCCGAATGCGTCCTTCTCGGGCCATTCGCCGTTTCCGTCGTCATCGAGGTAAGCAGGAGACAGACGAGGTGTCGCTATCCCGATGTGAAAGCCACAAGTAGAAATGGTGGACTGACCGTAGTCGAGCGGACAGCGAGACGAGCAGCTCCTTAAAATGCGCCCCGTCTTCGTTTCGCATTGCGTCAGTTGATCCGGCGCTCTGGTCATCTGTCGCCGGAGAATGGGTCTCGGCAAAGACGAGTCGGAGATGGCGAAGAGAAGCGATCGCCCGTCGGAGGTGGACGAGGTGAAACGGCGGAATCCGGATTTCGAGGCGAAGGAGGAGGAGGAGGAGGAGGAGGAGGAGAAGAGCGGGAGCCGGAGCGAGGGAGACGAGGGCGACGGTCTGTCGGTGGAGAGGATCTTCGAGAGCCAGGCGGTGCCGTCGTGGAGGAAGCAGCTGACGTTCAGGGCGCTTGTCGTGAGCTTCGTGCTGAGCGTCATGTTCGCCTTCATCGTCATGAAGCTGAACCTCACGACGGGCATCATCCCGTCGCTCAACGTCGCGGCGGGACTCCTCGGGTTCTTCTTCGTCAAGACCTGGACGAAGGTCCTGGACAAGTCCGGGCTGCTCCGGGTTCCCTTCACGCGGCAGGAGAACACGGTGATCCAGACCTGCGTGGTGGCGTCTTCCGGCATCGCTTTCAGCGGTACGTTGGCTCGTCTTCACTCTGGCTGCAATTTGACAATTGCGAACTGTGAAGTGCTCTGTTTTAGCAGCTTTGTCTGCTGACATGCTCTGTCGCTTTTCTTGGCTGATGATTCGTGAAGATTTCAATTGCTATAATGATGATGTGGGTTTCTTTTTAATTGAGGCACTCGCTTGCAATTGAAATTAAGCGCACATGTCATCACCCTTACAATCTTTTTTGCTTCTCGGAAGTTGTTCTATCCTACTCTTCATTGAATAGCCCAAAGCTATCACTGTAACCACAATCAGAACAAGCACTATCTTGTACTCGAGTCTGCTGAATTGTAGAAGGAATCCTGGGTTTCTGATGGTCTCAACAAAACATAGCATTCTCTTTTCTTGAGCTGGCCCCACTTCATTGACTTTTGAGTGGAGAATCAATTAGGATTCATATATGGGTTGAGAATTTTCAATTGTTTTCTGCCTCAGTGTCCTTTTGTAAAGAATAAGATTCTACGAGTCAGCAGTCAAGGTTCCCTCAAGCTGTGGCTATCCTTTAATTTTATCTAGATTAGGGTCCACCGTGAATGGTGCTCAAGCTGAAGTGCTCCTGACTTAGTCCACAATTTAGACTCTTTGAAAGCGGCACAGACACTGATTTTTCAACCCAAAAAATTTGGAAGGCTTAATAATTAGATGATGAAAATAGAATTTTTAAATGCTAATCCACCAAACTTTTCCTGTCATAATTTAAGAACTTCTGTCTATTGATTGGGAACGCTGTTATTTCACTGAGGGGAAGTTTATGGAGGTGTAAGGGTTCTGGGAACGCTAAACGTTTTAAGTCCAAAGGAAGGATTACCTCTTTCTTGACCATGCTCAGCCAATCTCTATCTATGACGGGTCTTATCTTTGTCCATCTCTTTGCTTGGATGATATGGCTGCCATTATTTGATTTCAACACGAAGAGGTTGGATTGTTTTAATTGATATCTTTATATCTCTTCTCTAGCTGGAGAAGGAAAAGAGACTGACTTAATAAAATGACAACAGAACCACCAGATCGATTATAAGAGGTTTTGTCAGATAATGATTATGTTTTGCTTCTCTGTTTAATACGATCCCTTGATTTCGTAACAAGTTACATAGAACAAACTAAACATGGACAATTTGTGCTCAAGACATCAAGAAACTTAAATGAGACAAGACCTAAAAGTTTGCCCATTGATTTAAGAAGCCCCTTTTATCTACATGACCTCTTTTTGACCTCTTTTGCATGGAAACACCCATTACTCAGAAATATGTTAATCTCATGGACTCTAAATGAACTGTACTGCATATACACAGATGACATGTACGATGGTTGTTCCTATGTAAATGACATAAAGTGGGGTATTTAGCCATGACCATATTGAATAGTCAGCATATTTCACGTGCATATTTGAGGTCATGTGTTTCTTGGAGCATATTCTGTGATAATCAATGCCAATGAGCTCAAGAGGTATGCAGAGATAATGTTCATGTATTTATTTGAAGTTTTTATTCAGATGCATTTATGCAACTGTGCAAAAATGAAGGTACCTCCACTAAGTTTGAGTGCATGCTCATTTGCTAATCATCCCCAAATAAAATCAGTTGCAGATAGCGAGTTTAACCTATTGTCACCACTGCTTCCTTTTCTTTTGGGCCAGACCACTGCTTGTTCAATTCAATTCGTTTTCCCAGTTTGTTGTCATGTGTACTGTCATTTCAATACTTGCTTGAGAAGTATTTGAACTGGAAAAGGAGAAAATATTTGACTGCAAAGTACTATAAACCTCTACTTTTCTCAACAAAAAAGATAGAAAGGCTCTTGCTTCTGTTTCATATGAAATATTTATCCAACTAAAGTGGTCTGTCTTTAGTCACTGACCTCCCTTTATCACGTGTTAAAAAAAGCGGTGACTTTCTATTCAATAATAATCTCTCTGAATTTGATTAAACTTTCATTAGAAGTAATTATAAGAGATGTAAACTTGCGTATCATTTTTGGATGAATAGCTAGAGCTATTTACTAGAAAATGTGGTGCTCTGTGATTTTGTATGAGCAGGAGGTTTTGGGAGTTATCTCTTTGCAATGAGTGAGCGAGTTGCTGGTCAATCAACGGATCTGCAGAGCGCTCATGAGTATAAAAACCCATCACTACCGTGGATGATTGGTTTTCTATTTGTTGTCAGTTTCCTTGGCCTCTGTGCTGTGGTGCCTCTCCGGAAGGTACTCTTTCCATGTACTTGCCCTTGAAAATGTTGTTCAAATTATAGTAATTGCCAATTAATCTCCATAATACACTTCACTTGAAAAGATTCTCTTTGGCCATGAGAAATCAAACTGCGGGGGCTTGCATGTACTGTTTTGATTACTTCACTCATGCTTGCCTTTCTCTTGTTTCAGATTATGATTATTGACTTCAAATTAACGTATCCTAGTGGCACAGCAACGGCTCATCTTATTAATAGTTTCCACACACCTGAAGGAGCCAAGCTAGCTAAGTGAGAGATTATAAGCTGGAAAGCCTTCTCATTAGTGTGTCAATATGTTGGCTCTCATTGGCTTTAATTTTTCTTCTGAAGGAAACAAGTGAAAGCATTGGGAAAGTTCTTTTCCTTCAGCTTCTTGTGGGGCTTTTTCCAATGGTTCTACACAGCTGGAGATGACTGTGGTTTTACAGAGTTCCCTACTCTGGGGCTTAAGGCTTTGCGATACAGGTGTATAAGCTTAACAAATTTCCACTTTACAGTCTACAACTAATTTGTGTTGTAAGCTGGCCTTTACTTCGATGTCATGCACTCAAATATGCAAACTGTTAGCTGACTGTCTTACATGGATAATGTGAAGGTTTTACTTTGATTTTTCCGCAACATATGTTGGAGTCGGGATGATTTGCCCGTACATTGTAAATATCTCAGTGCTGCTCGGCGGAATTCTATCCTGGGGTTTGATGTGGCCTATAATAGAAATAAGAAAGGGACATTGGTATCCTGCAGATGAAAGCCCAACCAGCATGCACGGACTTCAAGGTTATAAGGCAAGTCAAGATATACATGCAAATGTATAAGTTTGTTTATGTCTTTTGTTTATTCTTTAATCTTACAATACCAATTTGTCAGGTTTTCATTTCCATTGCCGTGATACTAGGCGATGGGCTCTACAACTTCTTCAAGGTGCTTGGCCGAACGCTCTCTGGCTTGTACCATCAGCTCCGAGACACAGAAATGAGCCATGTTCTCCCCATTGCGAATGGTTCCTCTACTGAGAACCCTCGAGTGTCTTATGATGACCAACGTCGGACACAGCTTTTCCTAAAAGATCAAATCCCGACATGGTTTGCAGTTGCAGGCTATGTCACAATAGCAGCCATATCCACAGCGACTCTTCCACACATGTTCCACCAACTCAAATGGTATTACATTTTAGTCATTTACCTCTTCGCTCCAATCTTGGGTTTCTGCAATGCTTATGGCTGTGGGCTCACTGACTGGTCTCTTGCCTCGACCTATGGGACGCTCGCCATCTTCGTGATTGGGGCGTGGGCTGGTGCCTCACATGGTGGAATTCTCGCTGGTTTAGCTGCCTGTGGAGTCATGATGAATATTGTGTCTACAGCCTCAGACCTGACTCAGGACTTCAAGACAGGCTATCTGACCCTGGCTTCGCCACGGTCCATGTTTGTGAGTCAGGTGATTGGTACTGCCATGGGCTGCATTATCTCTCCTTGTGTCTTTTGGCTTTTCTACAAGGCATTTAAGGATCTTGGACTCCCGGAAAGTAAATATCCTAACCCCTATGCGATTGTTTTTCGGAGCATGGCGGAACTTGGGGTGGAAGGCTTCTCTGCCTTGCCCAAACACTGCCTCACACTCTGCTACGGTTTTTTCGTGGTCGCCATGATCATAAATGGGTTTAGAGATTTAGTCGGTAAGAAACGGGCCCGTTTCATCCCTCTGCCGATGGCTATGGCAATCCCCTTCTACCTAGGGCCATACTTTGCCATCGATATGTGCGTCGGTAGCTTAATCCTGTTCATCTGGGAGAAAACCAACAAAGCCAAGGCTGACGCGTTTGGGCCAGCAGTAGCTTCAGGTCTGATTTGTGGGGATGGCATATGGACATTGCCTAGCTCCATACTCCAATTGGCGGGGGTTAATCCACCGATTTGCATGAAGTTCCTATCGAGAGCCACAAACAAAAAAGTCAACGCCTTCCTGGGATCTTAGTTCCTGCAGTTTAAACTCACGAAGATGGCGTGGAATCTCAAGCACATTGGAAGTCTCTAGATGGACGTCATGATCTGCTCTATATTCAGTGTTTCTTGCAATCTCCCAAAATCCCAGTGAAGCAGCTGTAGCAGCTAGGAGCTGCGAAATTACTCTATATGTAACCCAACTGGGTGGGGGAAAGAAGTGTCCTATGGTGATAAATGTGTATAGTATTGTCTTTGCCTCTGGTGCTTCTCTACATGCCCCATGGAATCCGCATTTCTGGCAGTAGCCAATTATATTTACACGTTGTGCCATTGACAATATGCAACTCTAGGGTAGATTGGACTGCTCTAATCCCATATCCCTCTTCTTTTCTTGAAATGGTTGAATACCCACTGTCCCCCAGACAGTCGGTAGGAAATGTTAAGAGGAGTTTATGGTTGCCAATGGTCCAAATTCTAGCTTTTATGCTTCGAATATGAGAGACAAAATGACTCTTGGGTGCTATTGTCGCAAACAAAATTGAATAAATTACTTAGGTGCAATTAAGGATGATGTTGTTCTAAATAAACACGATTTCGAAATGGATGATGTGAGTAAGAACGAATGCACTTCTTATAGGGGATACTATTCTTAATTCATAGTTCTCCTTATTTGTACTTAAAATGATGTGGATATAAAAGTCATGATGTTATTTTATCCATCTATGAATATAATATGGTTTATAATTTTATCATATGATATATCGATTTTATAAATTGATCTTGAGCGTATGTAACTAACGACAATTGTACATTACATGTTTAACTAAAGAAGCAATTTCGATTTTATCAAAAAAAAGAAGAAGCTAAAGAAGCAAACTCCATATCCTAACAATAAAGTTTACTATTTTTCTATTTTCATATTAATTATAACTCCACTCCCTCAAATTCGTGCTCCATTTATATTATAAACTTTAATTTTTTCCCATCTTATGGCAGGATTTGGACTGGTAGATAAGTATAGACGTATAGACTCAAGAAGAGCAGAGAGAGAATAAATACAAGAACAAAAGAGTCTGTTTATATTTAGCCCAAGGATAATAAACTGCAAAAAAGAAAGAAAAAAAAAAGAAACAGGTTATCTGAAACTTGACGAGGAAAAACAACGAGTGACGTCGGATCATTTCATTTGCATCCCACGTTTCACAGCGCTTTTAGGATCTGCAGCACCTCGCAAGACCTGCCCCTCTCCGCAGTTGACTCTGCTAGTAGTAGTAGGGTTCTTCACCCCCTCTGCTCCCCTAAACCTCCCCACGGAATCAGCGCCAGCTTTCTCGAATTTCGCCTCAAAAATTCGATCTTGATGAAGAATTGACACCATCTCCCCCTCCCCCGTCCCCCTCGCCCTCCTTCCCTCGCAGCCTCTCACCATGGTTGGCAAATCCGAACCCATCAACGGCACTGCCAAATCGCACCCGCCGCCGCCCCCGGCATCGTCCCCACTCAGCCCCAGATCCTCAGATCTGCTCTCCGGTTACTTCTCCTTCAAATCCCTCAAGCTCAAGACCAAGCAGCAGGAGCTCCTGATCCGGGTCTCGATCCTATGCCTCGTCTACGTCCTCGCCTTCGTCACCCGCCTCTTCAGCGTCCTCCGCTACGAGTCCATGATCCACGAGTTCGATCCTTACTTCAACTACAGGACCACCCTCTTCTTGACCGAGAAGGGCTTCTACGAGTTCTGGAACTGGTTCGATAGCGAGAGCTGGTACCCGCTCGGCCGCATTATCGGCGGCACGCTCTACCCGGGTCTCATGGTCACCGCCGCCGTGTTGTATTGGGGCTTGAGGTTCCTGAGGTTCGCGGTCCACATTCGCGAAGTCTGCGTCCTGACCGCGCCCTTCTTCGCATCCAACACGACCCTCCTCGCCTACTTCTTCGGGAAGGAGATTTGGGATACGGGAGCGGGGCTTGTGGCCGCGGCCCTGATCGCGATTTGCCCCGGGTACATATCGAGGTCTGTTGCCGGGTCATACGATAACGAAGGCGTGGCGATCTTCGCGCTGCTCCTGACGTTTTATCTGTTTGTGAAGGCGGTGAACACGGGTTTGCTGTCGTGGGGGTTGGCCTCGGCTTTTGGCTACTTCTATATGGTTTCGGCTTGGGGTGGTTATGTGTTTATCATCAATCTGATCCCTCTTTATGTATTGGTTTTGTTGATAACTGGCCGGTACTCGATGAGACTGTATGTGGCGTATAACTGTATGTATATTCTGGGGATGCTGCTTGCTATGCAAATTCGTTTTGTCGGGTTTCAGCATGTGCAGTCAGGGGAGCATATGGCGGCCATGGGTGTATTCTTCTTAATGCAGGTTCCTTCTTCTGTCAAATGTTCCCTTTGGTTTGTTGTTGAGCTTATACTTGTTTTTTGCAGTTCATTTAAGATCCCAATATTCAAGTAGCAATCAATGTACTTGATTTTATTAATGTCGCTTACCAAAAAATATAATTGGTGTTTTCATTTCAGTTGGTAATAAGGTCCTAGAGCTCGTTGTTTCATGTTTGAAAACTTAAAATGACCGTCTTTAGAAAGACGATATATTGAATTGTAGCGCAAGTAAAAAAACGTACCTTTTATGGCTTTAACTCTACATAGAGCGGCAATTGTGCGATTTCCTTTCTATTTCCCCCTCTCTGTTGCTTCTCGTCATCAAGATGCGAAAGCATTCACTATCCTTTGCATTTAGTCAGTAGTTCTTCCGTGTAGTATGTGGGTGAATGCATGATGAACGATTCCAATATAGAGTTATCTTAGAAGAAAGTCTGTTTCTCATTCATATGAGTCAGGTCTTACTTTAGTCAAAGTCTTATTGAACCGAATTATCTACACAGGTGTTCTACTTCTTGGATTGGTTGAAGCACCTTCTAAGTGACACCAAGTTGTTTCAAGCCTTTTTGAGGATGACTGTGACCTCTGCTGTTGGTCTGGGTGCCGTGGCTCTGGGAGTTGGCACAGCATCTGGATATATCTCTCCATGGACTGGCCGTTTCTACTCTCTGCTTGATCCGACTTATGCGAAGGACCACATACCTATTATAGCCTCTGTCTCTGAGCACCAGCCTACGGCATGGTCTTCTTTCATGTTTGACTTTCAGATTCTTCTCTTCCTCTTCCCAGCAGGTCTCTATTTCTGTTTCAAGAGGTTGTCAGATGCCACCATTTTCATAGTTATGTATGGCCTTACGAGCATGTATTTTGCTGGCGTTATGGTTCGTTTGATTCTCGTCGCTACACCTGCTGTGTGCCTCATAAGTGCGATTGCTGTGTCGGCCACCATAAAGAATTTGACCTTGTTGTTAAGAGCAAAGACAAAGGCTCCCCAAAGTGCTTCCGGCAAAGGTGGAAGTAGCGGCAAGGCTGCTTCTAAGGTGACAAATCCGTTGGGCTAATATTTTGCCTTTTCTAATTGGTCAAGTGCCTAACTATTTCTTCAGGGACTCCTGAGTAATTTACAGCAGGGAGTTTTCTTTGATCTAGGAACTAATGTATGAGCAGTTAATTCCAAATGCATGTGTAGGTGAACAACAAAAGTCATGATGAGAGTTGCTTAGTTCTCTGAATGGCATGGAGAATCATGCTAGCTTTGTTTTAGTAGATTTTGCTGTTTTAGGCATTAGGGAGGTGGGTGGGGGAAGTGGGTGAATGAGAGCCTAAATTTTGTTTTTCTTCTTTTTTGGTTGTGCAGTAGTGGAAGAGGGTTTCTTGGTGATTTCTTTTGATGACTTTTGTGATTTATTTTTCCTTTTCCAAAGCAGGGCTCACTCGATCAATCCCAGCCTTTCCAGAAAAATGGTGCTATTGCGCTGCTTTTTGGTGCTTTCTATTTGCTGAGCAAGTACGTTACCCACTGTACTTGGGTTACGTCTGAGGCATACTCATCCCCTTCAATCGTGTTGGCTGCAAGGGGTGCTCATGGCAACCGGGTCATCTTTGATGACTACCGCGAGGCATACTTTTGGCTTCGTCAGAATACGCCTCCTGATGCTAAGGTGATGTCATGGTGGGATTATGGATATCAGATCACTGCAATGGGAAATAGAACTGTTATTGTCGACAATAACACCTGGAACAATACACATATCGCTACTGTTGGACGTGCAATGTCATCTTATGAGGATGAGGCATACGAGATAATGAAGTCACTCGATGTGGACTATGTTTTAGTGGTGTTTGGTGGTGTTACTGGTTATTCTTCAGATGATATTAACAAGTAAGCCTTGACATCATCTCATCTTATTCAAACTATTGATGTAATTAATTGTGGAAAATTGTCCATAAACCTCAAAATTGCGTCTGATCTGAAGCTTCATATTTAAGATGGCTTATTAATAAAGGTTTTATGCTGAACAACATTTTGCTACAAAAAGTTTCTGCTGTTAATACGGCAGCATACCATTGAACTCTATGAAACTTGAGTCTGTGGCTGCAAATGTTGGAATCCCTGAATGTGAGTATATATGCTATAAATTGCAATTGATTGAGTTTGGCTACTTTGATTTGCTTCAACTTGAAGTGATTACTAATGATTAAATAGGTTGTTTTTTGAGAAGTGATTAGATTTAGGCAATCATTTCCCAACACTTTTTTTGTTTAAGATTTCAGATTCACACTTGAAATGAGTAATCTTCTCATAGTCTCTTCTGTTTGTTTGTTTTCTTCTTTTATTTTGCTAGATTTCTCTGGATGGTTAGAATTGGTGGTGGAGTTTTTCCTGTAATCAAGGAGCCTGATTACCTTGTTAATGGAGAATATCGTGTTGATAAAGGTGCAGCTCCCAAGATGTTGAACTGCCTCATGTAAGTTTCCTGGAATCTCTACCCCATGTTCGTACCTATCTCATGTAACGGCTTTTCAGAACTCTGTCAAAGAAAAAGAAGAATTTGCTTGAAAAAAGCCTAATAAATTTCTTTTTCACTATTCTAAGTGATCGAGTGCACCTCAAACGTTTCCACTGTGATGGTACTGGATGAGTCTTGTTATTGGTTGTATGAAAAGAAGACAGTTGTGTTTAAATTTGGCAGTTGAGTTTTTTATTCATTTAGTGATGAGATGGTTGAGAACTCAAAAGTGATCTAATGAGATCACTTGTTAGAATAGTTTCTTTATCGATTGATGTTTGATTTGGTTGAGTTGTAATTCATCATTAATGAAATGTGAAAGTGACATGGACACTTAACCTGTTGTATAGTTGAGTTCTCTTAGTAATCATTCGTCATGATCTACTATCTTTTGTCAATATCATAATCCCATTTCTTTGTTGTAGGTACAAATTGTCCTACTACCGATTTGGAGAGCTGACAACAGAATATGGCAAACCTCCTGGGTAAGTTGAAGATTGTCCTTTTTGTCCTCATAAGCTGCTGTTGATTTTTTTTGTTTTTTTCTCTACAAGCACATGAAAATGTTAAGCTTGAAAGCATACAATGTGTAAACATGGTAAATAATCATCGGTGGAACAACAAGCGTAGTATTTTTGGTTAGAATTAGGACTCGAGGCACATTTCAAAAATAGAAAAAATGAAAAAGATTGCAGAGACAGTCGCGTATGTAACTTCATGTTTTTGATTGGTCTTTGAATTCACGACCCCCTTGAGAGGCCTTTGTTGCTCTTTATGTGTGGTTGGCATAAGCTTTGTCATGCTTCATCTCTTGCCTACGAGACTAACCATTAGTTTCTCTTTGTAATGTCAGGTATGATCGTGCAAGGGGGGTTGAAATTGGGAATAAGGATATAAAACTTGAATACCTGGAAGAGGCATTTACAACATCTAACTGGATAGTTAGAATTTACAAGGTCAAACCACCAAATAACAGGTGGTGAGATCCATACCCCCTCTAGTCTTGCCTTCCGTTCGAGACTCTCTACTTCTTTTCTTTAGTGGACAGAAAAGCAATGGTAGGACTAGACTGTGAGATTTGAATCTTGGAATATAGTGACAGAAATGGAGGTGAAGCGTATGAGAGAATGTAGCATTGGTAATATTTAATCCTCTTTCTCCCCCTTGGTAACTGCTCTTGCTTGTGAAAATGCCTTCATGGAGATTTTGTAATGCAGCGGATTTATTTTCTGAGGCCATGTTGAGTGGTGCTTAAGATGTTGAGATTTGGCAGTGCAATTCTACCGACTTGCTGCATGGCATGGTCATACCAAATTCCTAGTGATTCTCTGCTATTATATTGGATCATTTGGTGCAGCTCATCGTCACTAAATATCAAGTGTCCTCATTGAGCACAGGCTTCACGTGCAGAGTAACATCTTGTTCACGTGTTCCATTTAGATTATCTACTCCTTGTACAATTAATTGCTGCGATTGCCTTATGGAAAAGTTGCCTTCCAAGTAATAATCTTAGCTGGCTAATCTGTGTAAGAAAATGCGGAGGTAGCTGCGGGTGAGCAAAAGTTTGTCACTCAGTTGCCCTAGGTGGCAGAATTTTTCTCAGTTGCGGGTTTATTGGTTCTCCAATGATCGGCATGCTCAAGCAACTGCGATTTGGAAATACTGTGAACTTAGTAATAATCTTGGATAATTTCACTGTAGTCTTTTAAAGTCTTCTATGGAAGACACAGGCAGATCTCTGCCTGGGCATGTCCTCTACTCAACTATTTTGTTGGACATGATGTGACCAAAAAGGTGACTGAAACTTTAATTATTGTTCAGTCTATGTAGCTGTTAATTGAATGTTTGTACATAGAACCGTCCTTTGAAGTTGAAGTACGCAATCATACAACTTTAAGAAAGCATAAATCAATGGTGCTAGAATGGTCCGATTGCTTTATGCATATCACGACTCAAATATAACGCCAACAGAATTTGGGCAAGCACTTCAGAGAAGCCAACAATTCTAGGAAGTAAGAAACAGTATCGGTTGTATAAATTCTTCATGTTCTATTTTTTTTCCTAATCAGCATTTTTGCTCATTTCACTTTGCCAAAATTGGAGCTTTTCTTTCTCTAATCTTCTTTCTAGCATCTCTAGCCAGGAAGTACCATATATCAAACAGGTCAAGAATTGGCGATCAGTGTACTTTTATCCGCCTCAATCAAGGGCAGCTTTACTCCTCCATCCCGAAATTGATATTGGCAATGCTAAGCCAATTGGTCCCGTGAGGGATGCTGCTGAAAACAGTGGGAGGTCTGGTTTCAAGCTCCACTTTGATGTTTGCCAAATTGATGAGGAATCGTTTGCCTCTTGAATTTGTAAGCTTGACACACTCGAAGCCTTTTGTAGTCCAGGATGTTCATTAGCGATCATGTCGTCTCCTGCTGCCTCTCGAATTGGGTTTGTCCAGTTTGACTCTGCATCGGTGGCCAGTGATGTTCGGCTGGCTGGCTTGGCTCTCAAAGCCAAGGCCTTCCCTCTGGTTGCTAAGAAGCTACTGTTTCCACCGCCATTTTCCTCTTTCAACAGCTCCTCTGGTGTGGCATTCGGGGAACCAGCCTCAGTCTCTTGATAATTCCAAGTATATCTCGTATTAGATCCCTTGCCCTCACTATCGATGACATCGAAGATAGATGTGTAATCAACAATTGAACTGTTCGCCAGGAAACCGGTGCCCATCTTTCGATACTTAAAAGTTGAATCAGAAGCTGGCAACTCATGACCCTTTGGTCGGCCATTGTTCCCTATACCAATGATAGTCATTTGAGAGTTTAACCCCGTGGTAACTTGAAGAGCTGATAAATGGAGAAGCTTTCTGTTAGGATGACTTACATTTAAATAACTCAGAGGACTTCGACAAATTGTAGTGGCCCGTACTTGATGATGCTTTTTCAGCACTTTTGTCCCTACAAGAAAGCAGAAACTTGAGATCATACACACCAACGCGTCGAAGCGGTCGCTTTGCTCGGCAGTTAGTCAGAACATGCGCATCCAACTCATGTCTAACAAAGTGCACGATAAAGAGGATACGTCGCACATCTTCAAAATCGTGTATTTTCTGTTCCTTCATCAGTTCATTGTGCTTTTTATGTTTTAGAAAAATGAGAGGGTTAAAAAAGATGGGTCACAATTATTGCGTTATAATTGTAGATTGGATCTAAGGGTGCTGGGCATCTAAAAATGATCTCCAGCAGACATACCTGCTCCACAAACATGCTGAACTAAACTTATCCAGAGTGAAGAAATTAAGGATAACAGGTACGTAATTTACCCTGAAGAAGCAGTACTATTAGGTAAAGGGGCTGAAGGGGGATGCTTTCCAGGTGAAGGTATCCGTAAGGTCTTCAAGGCGAAGATTTGAAAATCCGTGGCCAACCCATTTATTCTCTTAATGTCAGCAACCTAAAAGTTATGAATATCGGTGTTAGGAGAAAGCGAAAAAGCGACGATTCTAGACATTAATAAACTGCCATGCACTGCTTCTGGCTTGAAAAACTCAGGGGAAGCAAAAAACACCGTTGATCACATCTCTTACTAAACATTGGCTAAAGATGGATGGTGCTCATGTCTCTTCCAGACCAAGAGCAAGAAGGAGGATACGAATCCATTTGGATTAAGACCTTTTAACATATTCTGCATGATTTTCGGGACTAACGACACTAGATGGGCAATTCACATGACTCCGGAAATCTTGACAAAGAAGCCTGAATTAACTGGCCAAGCTTTTCACTTCCTGTTTGCATCCGATACGTGAATACCATACAGTGCAGGATACAAACACGAACAGCTGGCCATGTTTGATCCGTAGTGCTTATATGAAGCCAAGCAACTATAAGCAATTACTCATCAAATATTTCCCTGGAACATATCGCAGCAACCTAGACAGCATCTTCCACATACTGACGGTCCTTGTGAATTCTTATTGAATCGGTGACTTTATCTTTACGTCCACAAGTGAATAAACAGTTTTAGGGGTACAGATCAACCGCTTGGAAGAAGAGATAATTTACCTCGACGCCATACTTGATGGCAATTCCAGCGAGTGTATCCATCTTGGACACTTCGTGCTCAATGTAACCATACCCATTCGCAGTTCTTGAAACATTCCCGCAACTTCTGTTTGCATGAGACATCTCCAGCTTTAAGATTTCACAGGAAAGATTATAGTCACAGAGAGAGAGAGAGAGAGAGAGAGAGAGAGAGAGAGAGAGAGAGAGAGAGGGGGAGGAGGAGGGGGAGGAGGAGGAGGATGATGGAGAACAGCAAGAAAATCAGTTGATCAGAGGAAGGCATTCATGTCATTCCTAGGTTGTAACTGTACTCGAATCTGAAAGTACAATTCTACATTAAATAAATGGAGCACAACGCAACGATAACTTATGAACATGATTTTTTTCAATTTTCAAGCAATACTTATAAATATCACAAGAAAAGTTAAGTCTTATTAAGTGAAAATGATTATTTTTTTTTATTTGATTACTTGACGCGTCTCCTTAAAATGTTCTTTAACAAGGTTCCAAATAAATTATTAGTACCCCTTTTCTAATAAAAAAGGGATTAAAAACAAGGAAAGGAAACGCAATTGAACAAACATGGGTTGCTTCACGTTGAGTTCCGAGTCTTCTCATGTAAGATCTCGAGGAGTTACATGATTAGCTGGTACGCGTACATTGTTTCTCATTTTTGTCAGAATATTGACCGCCACCTTCCTAATCTTAAAATATCAAAAATCACATGGCATGAATTGTGGACGATTGCTGGGTGTCATATATTTCTTCCCCAAATTTTTTTAAAAAGAAACAATATTGATTATTGAAATTCCACATGCTTGAAATGCGGACTTCCGCTGTAAAGGACGAAGTATAGGTCAACTCGGAACCACAAATAATTGAATTTGGTTAGGCGAATTATTTTTTTTTAATTTCTCGCAACTTATTTGATCAAATGTCTTCTCATGTAATCTAGGTCAAACCGGACTGCTGTTGAGTGAACCATAAGCTCTGGAAAAGAATCAAATCTAAGCATCGCCAACCCTATATGAATTCAGGAGCTTCATATGCACTAAAGCCAGAAAAATAGTGGAAAATCAGCTATCCTGAAAAAAGGGTAATGGTCGTTCGATTGCATCATTCACTCGAAATTAGCTCGCGTCGTGCTGCAGCTATGAGATTGGTGAGGAGTTCTATGAGTTGAGATATTCGTACCTTAAGCGAACTTCCTCGTAAAACCTTTGAGATACTATTAGACTGCGTCCATATACATTAAGCGATGCACAATCGCTAACTAATTTTCGCAACACGGGCCATGCGAATTGGTTTATTTCGTCATTTAAAGTCTTAAAACTCGTGTAAGTAGCACTTTGTAGATAAGAAAAGAGAGTATCAGAGAGATTTGACCTGTGCGCAAACTGACAAAGATGCGACCCCCTTGCTCAACCAGCAGCCTCTCTGGAACGTACTTGACCCTCACCGACACATTAAGCCGACAACATTGGCATACCGAAGTGTCCATTGCTATTTGCTTGTGAAACTGAAGGGCTGTTTGCGCTTTTAGCTTTAGAAAACCTGGTTTTCTTCTATCTTGTGATGCTACTTGTGTTGCTGTAATTTGGTAGAACTGGGGTCACTCTGACAAAATCCAATACATTTAATTCACGAGTAAAAGGGAGTCCTCTTCTTCTCAAAAAAAAGTTGTGGATTGAGAAGTATTTATCGAGCAAAACCGAGGAGCTATAGAGTTGTCAAATGTGGACATTAATGCAAACGGAGTATTTCCAGTTGAGACAGAAGAACCACAAAACATAAGACAATATGATCACCGTTCCACTCAAGATGAATATAATGAAAACCAGGGCAACATTATATGCACAGTAGTATGGCTAGGAATGATTAATGACTACTGAATGAAGCCTCGGTTAGAGTTGCTCTTACACATTTCATTTGCTCATGCACACACATGCAGGAGGGAGAGAGATTTTTACGTTCCATTGATGATCTTGGACTGCCTCCTATGTCAAGTTCAGTCGACTTACGCCCATTTCACTAGGTAAATGTTTCTCCTAAGCTCATCCAATTGCTCATATCAGCAAGTGTCTATCAGCAAATGAATCATGTAAACTTCAATCCAGTGAAATAATGCCAGCGAACTGCTTGTCTTCGCAACAGCACTGGCATCATTCTAGTAAGCTTCTCCCTCAAACACCTGCTGCTGATTCTTTCCTTTTCTTTCTGGCACTATTTTGGCATCTTCTGAGAGGCAGCTTGTAGATGATTTTGACAAATCCTATGCCATCTGCAGATATACAAACCAGATTTTGCACAGTGAAACATACTTGCAAAGAGATGCTTGTCATGGAGTATCTTGCTCTAATTCCTAAACATGGTGCCAAGCAGTGATCATGACGTTGCAAACCCATGTGCTTATTATGTCCGCAAAGATCAGACCAATCAACATGGTGAGAAGTAAGAAAGTAAAAAATCAACTATATAGGACCTGGAGAAATAGGCATACTACAAGTCATATTTAACATCTCATAACAGTTTATATCACTTAGTATACTGATCTATAGATCGGTCTTAGTATAATCAGAATTTCTCCTTGGAACTATACTTGCTTAATTAAATTTAATTACCATTCCATCCCAATGCCATCACGTTGCATCTCTGCTAAAGACTGCAATGCTTCGTGAATGTTGTTCACATCAACAGGGCTTTAAGCCTAGTCAAATACCAAGTCAGAGGTACCACCATCAACCTCATCATTATCGTCATCTAGCCATCAGCTAAAGCTAGCGGCCCACTTTTCTCCTGACCTATCCAACTGGACCCAGGCAATTTCCTTACATCAGAACTCTCCATTAGCTCTCTCATCATCCCAACTCCATCCCAGTTCCTCAAACCAGCGAACATATTTGATAGCAGCACATAAGTTGAAGGGTCTTTTCGGTCCAATTTCAATGCATGATCAGAAGCGCGCTTTGCAGTTTCCATATCCCCATGAACGAGGGCAGCTCCAAGCAGTGTCTGCCAGATAAGCACCCCTGGCTGGAATGGCATGCTCAAAATCAATTCCTCAGCTTGTTTAATTTGTCCATTACGTCCGAGTAGATTAACCATACATGCATAATGATCTTCTCCAGGGGAAATGCCATGATGCTGACTCATTGAGGAAAAATATTTCCACCCTTCATCGACAAACCCCCCTTGGGAGCAAGCATAGAGCACACAAACAAAGGTGATGTCATTTGGCTGTGCTCCTTCTTCAATCATCTCATCAAAGAACTTGAGAGCCTCTCTAGCTTGACCATTTTGTGCGCATCCAATGATCATTGTTGTCCATGACACAACTGAATGCTCTTTCATGGATTGGAAAACAGCTCGTGCAGCATCCATGCATCCACATTTCATGTACATATCAATCAGTGCATTTGCTGCACAGATGTCAACAGCAGTCCCCAGTTTAATCCTTAAACCATGAATTTTCACCCCTTTTTCCAACGAAGCAATGTTGGCACAGGCATTTAGTGCAGTAGAAAGTGTAAATTCGTTTGGCATAATCCCAGCTTTTCGCATTTCTGCAAAGACCTCAAGCGCTTTGCCTGGCTCTCCACACAATAGACAACCAGCAGCCATTTGGGTCCACGACAAAACATCCCTCGAGCACATTTCTTCAAAGGCTTTAAATCCTTCATCTAATCTAAGATTTTTCAAGTACATACCTACCAAAGAATTCCCCACACAGATTTCACTTCCATGGCCACACTTAACAAGCTGTGCATGAACCTGCAATCCCTTATCAATATTTGAAAGAGCGGCCAATGCAGTGAGAACACTCGAAAAGGTATAGTGATCAGGCTTCACCTCTCCTTCACGGATCATACGACCCCAAAACCAAGGAACCTCAGCATAAGATAACTCCAAGTATCCTGCCATGATGGCATTCCAAGACACAATATCCCTAAGCGGGCACTTCTCGAAAACTTCCACAGCCTCCAACAACCGACCATTCCTTATCAAGGCTGTCGAAAACGCATTGATCAAATACACATTGCCCTCGAATCCCAACCTCACGACATGTGCATAAACTTGGCGAGCCAAACCCGATTCCCTGAGCAAAGAACAAGCATGGAGCGCGCTCACGAGCGTGAACTCGTTAGGCCTCGCGGTCCCCTCACGGTACATGGCGCGAAACAGGGAGATGGCGTCCTCGGGACGGCCCCGCTGCACGAAGCCCGCGATGAGGGCTGACCAGGACACCACGTTCCGCTCGGGCATTTCTTCGAACAGCTGGAGACCGGCCTCGAGGTTGCCGCACTTGAGGTAGGTGTTGAGCACGTGGTTCTTGAGGAAGAGGGAAAAGGGTGCCGACCCTTTGAGTAGTCGCGCGTGGATCGCCCTCCCATTGCGGAGATCGGAGGTTCGAGCGCACTTTCGGAGCTCGCTGGAGAGAAGCTCTTCTTCCTGCTCCGCTGCTGGTCTTTGAAAATCGGTTGGTGGGAAAACTGCAGCGACGGTCGGGGAGTTCGAAAGGGATCTTCGAGCGCGACGGAAGGTTGGGCCGAGCATGAGTGCGGGATCGTCTCATGTCTCGGCCGCACGGTTTAATTATCGGGCTTTTAGGAGCCCTTTCATGGAAAAGCTTATGACCTAAAGTAATATTTATTATTTTTAAGTTTAAACATGTAGCAACTAAGCGGGGATAGCTCAGTTGGGAGAGCGTCAGACTGAAGATCTGAAGGTCGCGTGTTCGATCCACGCTCACCGCATTTTCGCCTCTTCTTGTTTTTCCCCTTTTTTCTTTTTTCTTTTTCTTGTGATCTTTAGCCTCTTTTTTTTTCTTGTTCTTTTTCCCGTTTTTATTTTTCTCTTTTTCTTGTGATTTTTCTCCTTTTTTTTCTTTTTCCCCTTTTTCATGTGATTTTTCGCGTTTTTTCTTGTTCCCCTCTCTTTTCTTTTTCTTGTGAGGTGGCTTCGGTTCGGGTTCGCATGGCTTCCAGAGCGTCGGGCGCGATGCTGTCGAGGGCCGGCAGGATCAGGTCCAGGCTCCAATCCTCGCTCGAAGCGAGCGCCTTGGAGATTGAGGATGTCTCGCACCAGCACGCTGGCCACGCCGCCGTCCGCGAGAGCGGCGCCGGAGAGACCCACTTCAACGTCAAGATCGTGTCCTCCAAGTTCGAGGGGAAGAGCCTCGTGAGCCGCCACCGCTTGGTCTACGACGCCCTCGCCGACGAGCTCCGGGCCGGGCTCCACGCGCTCTCCATCGTGGCCAAGACCCCACAGGAAGTTGCCCCCAAGTAAAGTATTAGGTACTGATCTCATTGTCTATGGTGGGCGTTGGACCTGGAATCTTGAATTGTTGGAGACTGGGAGTACGTTACCTGTTTGACGAATTGCCTGAACGCGATGTAACTTCCAAATTATCTTTAAATGGCATTGCATTGTGATTTACAGGTTGAATTGTGTGTTTTTGGCTGCTAGGACTTGTCTTTCAAGTCAAATGCATAGGTAAGCTCTATACTTTGTGAATGCGTAGTCCATGTGCGCACGCTTTTTTAGCTAGATTGAGCTCATAATGGTCCGAATTCTCACATGGGGGAATACAGTTAATACAGCAGTTAATTACAAATGCTTACCAACAGATTATGTGAGAGAGTTGCCAAGCCAATTCTCCCTCTAACTAATTCACCACCAATTGTCTGTCAGAGACTGGCTTGCAAGTCTAAATATTATGACCCTGCAGCTCGGATATTCCAGTTGTACCTGACTGAAAACTTTTGCTTTTCATCTCGCTGACTGACATTTGTCTTTGGTCCTGGCTTTCTGCTTAGATAGTTATTATTTAACTGGTGAATATAACACAGGCAAGTGGGCATTAAGGACTGTATGAAATTTGAATTTCCACTTCTTCGGAAATAGATTGACTTAATTTCTGACTATCTTTGGTCTATGACACATTTGTGAACTTGCCGGGCCTTTAAACCTTAGGTTGAAGAGGTAATTGTTCAAAGTTCTCAAGAATTCTTGGATGTACTAGTACTAGCAAGGGCATCAAACATGCAGTTATTGATTCTATTCTTGCTATATGCTCTAGTAATGGATCATTGTTTGAATAAATAAATAAATAAATAAAATAGATCGACTCACTTATTAAGCATCTACAGAGGCATTTTGGCAAGTAGTTGATGGGAATAATGTGGTGTCTGCACCAGCAGAATAGTATGCCACCTGTGAGAAGATTTCTGCTGCATTTTGTAGGGCCACCTTTGTTGCCAAAAATTTTAGCTGTTGGGAAATGGATTAATTTTGTTATATAGTATATTTCTTAACAGTCTCTGTAATGTTTAAACCTGACCATACGCATGGAATGACACAGAATATGGATTAAACCTCACCACCAAAACCAGAAAAATGCAATTACAAGAAATTAGATAATATGGCGATTAAAGTGTGTTGTAGAATTTCAACTCTTGACCTGGGCTCTTATATCAGTTTAGACAACAATTTTGAGGAAGTTGTTAGTTATCGGGATATGAGTCCATATTTATGTTAAAAATAACTCTTAACATGCTCTTTTTATCAGCTTGGAACAATTTGATGTGGGCTTTGATCGGTAATGTATTCCCACGAGTCTTTTCTGGAGGTGCTCTGGTCTCAATAAGTGCTCTCAAGCTAAAACAAGGACTGCCTCCATGCCTTTATGCGCTGAGTCCTATCTGGCATTTGGTTGAAATGTACATGCTGTCCTTGCATGCAGAATATCCAGAGGGAGGTTTTGAACTTTGAACATGGACCTGGCCACAATAATAGCCCTTTAGTTATATGTTGGTCTCAGAGCTCACTGGGCTACAAGACAGTATAAGACTGAGCCCTCAGATTATTATGGTGTTACGTGAGTGCCTGCAGTGTATGTGTCTCACCTAAATAATAGTAGGTGCATGCTTCCATCTTAAAGCACCTTATTTCGGTCCACGAATGGCTATTATGCTGCTTGTGCTTCTGTGGGCTGTTAATATGGAATATCCATCATGGAAGCATTAGCCATTCATTTAGATAATGTCTGCTGCACTTAAGTCCTCATCCCAATAATTTACCTGGTCAGAGTGTGGAATTCTGGTCTGAAGATTGACTATTAAGCCTTTCTGCATGCATGCCATAACATTTGGTTTAGCCTTTCTGGATCTTCTAAGATCAATCTGGCTGGAATGGCCCAAAAAATTGCAGAAAGGAAAGAAAGACATTTGCATGTTAATTTGTTCCTTACTAACTAGATGTCATTTCTTGAGGATATAGAGAGTTCACCAATATGCAGAGGCAGTAGATGCAAGTTGTGAGACTGAAGTTCCAATTGTTGTAGTGGCTAGCTAAACTGCCAATATTGCCTCTTTTTACAATTTTTGGGGTAATTCAATGCTTCTTGATAGCTTTTCCCTGCACAAGGTTTATTTATGATCTATGGTGCACCTGTGGTGGTCAAAGTGGTCGGGTTTTCATGCTGGTTCTCACTTCTCCTCTGTCAATAGACGTGGTATGTAGCAGAGTGAAATGCAATATTATCTAGAGGGCATGAGAGATTCTTGGAGCTCTCTGCATTGATTTAGATCATGATTGCTCAGTTGCTAATGGTGTACTCTCTGTGGGAGCTTGTTATGATCTGCATGGCACTATATTGGTAGCAGTAGCAATGGGTTGTTCCTCTGTGTATGTAGTCTCTAACTTCTCCATCATAGACCAATTGATGCAATTGTCTGATGACCTTTTCCGATTGAGATAGAGTATTTTGAAACTTATAATTTAGGCCATCATTGACGTTCTATAGGAACTAGGGAGTACTCAAGGAAATCATTTATCTTATGGCCATAGAACTTTTCCTGGCCATGCTTAGAAGGGGGTATTACCCCTTTGATCCTCCAAGCATACTTAGAAGAGCTTCTGAAGTTTTATCCCTTCCTCTCCATTCACCACCATCCAGAGTCACAGAAGCATTATGTGCCTGATAACTAGTATGTGATTAACAAGAGAAGTGGAGATGATCGGATCAATTCATGTATCTCTATTCTAGGACCTACTGATTGCGGATGTGCCATTGCCATGGAAGCTCTTGACAAAAGAACTGAGATAACAGATTACGTCATATAACTTGTTGTCTTCCATTTGAAACTTAAATAGTCCTTTCATTTTGTGAAATGCTTATGGAAGTGGAGGAATTATGGATATATAATCTGTCAGAGAGAGAGAGGCATCGTCTACCAATATTGACCTGTCTTTTCTAAATATATCATCAACAAAATAAATCAAGATGAAACGATTTGTGTTTTTTCTTGATTTTTCATCTGCATATCCAATTCTGAACCACGAGGAAACAGAGTATGATATTTGTTGGGTTTGGACTACTTGGCAACCTTGCCTTTAGATATGGAGACAGCTTTGTCATTGCATCATTATTTTCTCCCTTTTCTGGTATATTATATCGCCCAATTATTCAAGATTCATGACATGACATCTCAACTGTTAGGTGTGTTCTGCCTTCAATCCCTAACACTACGCGGCATCTAGAACAAAGTGTAATTCTGTCATGGTAGTCAAGATAATGAATGATGATAAATCAATGTTCCTTTGGTCTCAGTCCCAGACAATTGAGCTGTTAGTTAACTGATGGTGTTTGTCCTCTCTTTTATTTTTGAAACGATATGGTGTGATTCTCAAAAGGAAAGTTTGTTTTCTTTCTCTTTTTATCCCTATACCTTAAATCAAGAAAAACGTGAGAACATTATTGTTTAAATTATTTCAGTTGCGATGGCCAAAATAAGTATCTACTTGCTTTTTCTCTTTAATAGTTGACAAAAACATAATATGACACCAGGTTCTTAAAATGGGGAAGTTTGTTCAAGTTGATTTATTGGAGAACTTTTGCAATATTTAGATAGGCCAGATGCATGATTTAGCAAAGATACAGGTGAACCTTGACCTCAGATTTTTGAAAACATTTCTTTAGAAGCGCTTTGGAACTTATGAAAGACCCAGGAGAATTCAGGGAAGTAACAGTTGTCTCAAAGATGAAATGGGACAAGTGCTTATAGTTGCTTCTCATTTGTTTAGTGAAGACACAGGTGAAACTTAAGTTGCATGTTTTCTTTCTAATACCATCTACAGGAAATACCTTTTAATTTTTAGATTAGAGCTAGTGTTACAACATCACCTTCCTTGTTTGGACTCCTTTAGAACATAGCAGAATAACAGTCCTTGTCAAGAGCTCGGCAGTGCCCATGTGACTCTAGGTTGGTGTTTGAATGAAAGTAGAGTTCTTTACTCTTAATAATGTTGATTTTCTTATTGAGATGGGGACGGATGAACCTGAGACCCATTTAATTTAAAATAAAGCGCCAACTTTAATATTTTAATTCTCATCAGTTCTTTATTAATTTACCCTTTTACTGGTCGATCTTTTGGCGCCACCTGTCACCACTTCAAGCTCCGCCTCGCGAATCTAAAGAAGAGCACAAACAAATAATTGTGAACCAACTTAATCGAAATGATATCAACAGAGAATTAAACGTTGTAGGACCCCATTTGTTCTTTTTCCATTTTCCTTCTACTGTTTCGTGGTATCTGATGCTTTAAAATGAAATTGCAATAAGTAAAATAGTTGCCTTTTGCTTTCCTTTCCGTTCTTTTGTGTTTTCCTCTCCCCCCTTTTTCTTCCACCTATTTCGATTGGCCTTTGTACTTTACTCTTCTTGGATGGCTTTTCCTTTTGGTACGGTCTCAATGATAGAGCATTAGATTCTATTGCAATGTATGGGAAGGTTTTGGGTAGTACCTAGTAAAGTTAGTCAAAGACCCTTACTTTGGCGTTCAAGATGAAGATTAAGAAGACAGAAGATGGAAGAACATAAAGTGGGATATTCCCTCTTGAGGACCTTACAAGCTACTGGAACCGGCACTAAGAAAAAAGGATAGCATAACAGGTAATCGACATCTTCAAGGCGATGAAAATTTTTAAACAATGATCATTTGGCAGATTGTAGATTGAAGCTCCATTGATCAGTACAACAGCTGAAGATACTTTACCTTAGGGGGAACTAAAATTATCGGTTGGTGTTCTCTCACGCATCAACCAATTCCAAAAGGAACAAAACCGTTGTTATCACTGCCTGCAATTTCTCGTCTCAGACGGCCCACTGTGTCGAACTTAGTCATCAGCATGAGTGGTCAATTCTGCGCATTATCATGAATATACACAAAAAACCTAATAAAACATTCAAGTGGTGTCAGAGATTAACGATGAGATACATGGAAAGGGACGGATGTTTATGCTGGATGGCATACTATTCTATAACATCATCAAAGTCTGGAGGGTCCCTTATCGACTAATCTTTTTCTTCTGCACATGGTTTCAAGTATCTACTGCTTCTACAAAACTCTTTTTTCAGTTTGTCATCTTCTCTCACTGTTTTATCTGAATTCGTGGGAGATGCTTCTTGGGCTCATCCACCCACAATTTATTAAGTACATGATGCACCTAAACCTTTTTCCATCTTATCTTTTCCTAGATATCCTCTGTATTCCTTGTCTCATCATTAACTCTTCTGAAGCGGTCGATCTTGGCTCTTTCTTTCGCCTCTTCCCATAAAGATTTCGAAGACGCTCGAGATTCTCCACCAAGCCATCTTTCCTATTTGTTTAACAGCACACACAACAGGATCAATTTTAAAATTTCGAGTAAAGGAATGAGAGTTCAATAGAACGAAGCTTCGGTTCTGCATTGTTTATGCAGATGGTCATTGTTTAATTCCAAGGAATCATGAACAGAGACCTGCCAGAAACCAAGCCCTAGCTGATTCTTCTCCTAGCAACAAGCAAAGACCTGGATATGTCAGAAACTGTCCAGTTTAGAGTAGACCGAGCTAGTTCATGATGAGGGAAAAAGTCTGATTGTTAATGTATAGAACACAGTCACAGCTAGAGGTCGATTATATTAGAAGGGGATTGAAGCAATCACTACCCTTTGGGATTGTTCTACTTTTGGGTATCTAGCTAAAAAAATCATGATCAACTTATCACCACATGCCTCTTAAAGTTTATACTCTTTGTGCAGCCAGAGTTTTGATAAAAGCCCTCAGCTTTCAATTTCCCTTTCCTTGAAAACCTTGTCCCTCAACAATTATTATACCCATCTGCCTGTTGTTTCTCACCCTAGAAGCTATCAATTTCATGGTTCATTCTTTCTAGCTGTACTACGCGTCTAGCGTTTGGTGTCTTTGATCTACAAATTGCTCTATTCACGTGCCTATCAGACCGAAGATCTATTCTTCTGCACTTTGCCTAAATTGGGATGAGCATCTGATCTTACATGGTGATTGGCATGCTAGTTGGATGTATCTCACTCAGCGTAACCTGATACTAAGGGATGAAGGAGCCATCTGTCCATAATTATAAGCTTATCATGTATTTCTTACTTTTCCCATGTCACTATGGTAGCGCACTAATCTGTCAGTCACTACTTATCATTCCAAAACAACCTACCTTACCAATTTAATGCTGAAACCTATCTTAGAGAAACTTTATTTGATTGGCCTCATCGTTTGTGCCATAACCCGAGAAATATCCTTGTAGCGACCCCACAGTCGAGGGAGGATGCCGTCATTTTTCGTGGTCGTATCTGATTAATTCGTGCTAGTTTTGCTTTATATGGTTTCTTTCTGGTGGCATTGTGTTATGTGCTGTTTGATCTTTGTACAGTCTTTGAGATTGACATGCAAATGAATGTTCAAGCACACCATAGCGTCATATGAATTTGTACACCCAAGCTTTCCCTTTCTTGATGAGGAAAGATGGGCCACGAATCTCATGTGCAGTTGAATTTGCACTTGTAAGCGTGAATAGGGTTCAAGAGAAGCAATTTAATTTGGGTGCAAGGTTCAATCAAACCTCCCAAAGTGCTCGAGCCAAAGGAGCCATGAAAAGTACTAGCAAAAGAGGTGCAAGGTGCACTAGAAAAAGTGTGCGTACGTACATATAATGTAAATCATAGAGGAAAAATGGGGTTCACGAAATGATGACAGAAGGGACCCAAACTTCCCGATCCATAGCTTAGCTTAGCAACCAAGCGTGAACCGCCCCAGCAAAAAAATGGGTGCACTAATCTTCAAATTCAAGCAACTACAAATCATGCCTCCTTGCCAAGTCAGACCAATCTAAAGGACCCCCATGCAACAACGAAAGAAAAGGGACTCTCAACATGCCAAGATACCCTTTTTAAATTTGACCCTTCCAATTTAAGAAACACCAAGTTGATAAATAAAAGAAGGCGAAAAAAAAGAGAGATTTTTCCCCCCAAAAAACTGGGGAAAGGAAGGAAAATTAGTAAATGCGAGAGCGCCGTCAGGTGGAGCCACCCCACTACCGCCACCGATCTTGGACCGCAGTGGGTTTCACAGTTCGATCTTTGGACACTATATAGCCCCTAAGCCGTGACTCCTTTAGGTGTCTTCATCAGTAGGCTCGAGACTGGTCTACGTTAAATAGGAAGACTAGCATTTTATCTCATCCACTCCCTTGAAAGCAAACTATAATGTTAAGCTAATACCCAGGATTTCAACAAGTTAATGGAGTCTTGCCAAGATTGCAGATGCTGCGGATCTTCTACTAAGAATTTTAATCTGCATGTGTCTATCCCCTACGCTCTCACATGTTGCTGTCTGTGGATTGATATTAAAATGGGTGGCGAGTTGGTTTCAAAAGGCACAAGTTCACTAAAGAGGCACAAAAAATGTGGATGTCAATTTAAAGCAGGAAGCTTCGTGAACACAAGATCATGATGCACGCCCGTGTTTTCCAATTATCCTGATAAACAAATGCATTAAAGTTAGATTGATTTGATAGAATACAGGAAAAGTCAGGGACTGGCAATGCTCATATGCACAACTAAGCTTAGATGCAAAGCCAGGATACAAGACTTTTTGCCAAATTTTAATGTACCCTAAGCCAGCAAAGCTTTTGATCCAAATCTGGTATGGAACTTGGACTTTCAAGAGCAAAAGTTAAGAAGGAACCAATCGAGTACGTGAGAGTACATAGAATTCTCTCTTCAAGGACCACCTTGATGCAGTCAAAAACAATCATTGAAGGTGGAGCTTGCATTTGATTATGCCCCAGCTGCTAATTACGTTTTGTCCCCCCAATTTCACGTTTAATTACTTCCCTTAAATTACTCCCCATCAGAGGGAAAATAAGACAGCACCCGCGCCCGCACATGCACTTTTTCACTCGGCTCACCCTGTTTGCTTAAGAAAAGAATTTACTTTCCAGCCAAAAAGTGCAGAACTTTTCACTCTTTTCAATCAAAATGACATTCAAATTAGATTTTAGAACCTGAGATGCTATGTAATGGCGTTTATATCTCGACATCACTATATGATTTATTTTCATTCTTTCTTCCTGCGACAGGGAATTCAGCTAAATGGTGCCCTGACATGGGCTCGTACTTTCTTATAGATGAATTGTCATGAAAAGTCCAGAATCTTTTTGGACGGTGCAAAAGGCGTGAACTTAGGATGGTGGCAGATAATATGAGAAACGGACATTGGCTTTGAATATACCCCCACATTACAAAGGCTCATGTTTTAATCAATTTCACTGTGAGACAATGACCGGACTTCAGATTCAAATTTAGTGAGTGCTCCTTGGAATGAGTAGTATCCTTTATAATTGAAAGACCAGGACTGACCAATAGTTGACTTTCTGTTAATTTGTATCTCTCGTGTAGCCACGTGATTATTTTTTTTTAAGTACGAAATATCAGTACGAAAAAGTGAAAATTTAAAAAGTATTGTAAAAATGTGCGTGAGTACTTGACTTATGTCTATCATAACATATAAGGTTAAAAGAGGCTCCTATGTCTTAGGAACTTAATCTTCTATGTGCATCTTTCCTCTATTTCCTCATACGACTTATTCTTAAAATAATGGGTAACTAAAGTTGGTAACTCCAAAAAATTCGGATGAAAAACCTAGATATTATCTTATTCCTTTCTAAAAAATTTTACTTCGCTAGTTTTAAACATTACTATTTTTCTTTGTTCTCTTTCTAATTACAAGAAACGAATTTATCTCTCTTACTAATGTATGACAAGCTTTTATTTAGTTAGTGTAGCTACGTACCACGACTCTCACGAAAACATAAAACATAAAAATAGTAAACGATGGCCGCTGCTGGATCTTTTTTCTTACATCGTGCCTAATGTGCATTTTTATATATGCCAGTTGCATTTATGAATGCGTAGGGCTCTTGAACTCATTCGAAAACCTAATCAAGAGGAACATGAATTTATCCAAAACGGTACTCACCGAACTCTGACCCAAAACGTGGAAGATTGCAAGAAAGTCAAATTACTTTCTGGTGAGCCTTGTTGTTGCACTGAAGAGGCTGGTATACGATGATAATGTAATTAAACTGAAAGAACCGACAACCCATCCTCAGTTTTTCCAAGCACAAAAGAGTCAGTGAAAAGTTCATCGACCTAACAACAAAACGAAATAAAATAGATGCCAGGAAAAAGAGAGAGAGAGAGAGAGAGAGAGGAACTGTAGCAGAAACCACAAATGACGCAACTGAGATAGCTACTTCAATTCCAAACCGGATGGTGACCCCTTTTGATGATCAATCTGGACGTATGATACCATGATTCAGCGGTATGATTTATATGGTACATTGATCAATCGATGGCCCGATACATGATGAGACTTAAAAGGTCCAGATTAAGTGAACATGCATGCATCTTGATTTGAAGCCACTACTAGGAATGGGGGAAGCTATAACTTCCTAACTTTGAGGATTAGACTCCTTTGTTTTTATCATTTGACAAAGCGACATAAACCCTAAAAGCCAAAAAAAAATTGAACATAGATCGTCCAATATGATCCCTCGAAAACAAATTATTACAATTGTTGCTGTACCCACGTTTGAAACGGGCCAAAAAAGGACAGAAATTCACAATCACAGTTAAGGCACTATGTGTACTCAGTTTTAATTAGTTCTTTCGATAAATAATGTTCAATATTCCGTTAAGCCATTATTATATTTTCAAAAACTACTTATGTATATATTTATTACGCTAAGGATGTTTCTCTATGGATAAAAAAGAAAAAGAAAATTAAGAGATTTCCGAAAGAAATAGAGGGAAAAAGTTTAAGAAAAAGGGTGTGGTGGTTGGGTTGGCAATGGCCAAGCTTCATAATTTCTTGGTTCCACGGACTTCCCTATCTGCTTCCCGGGGTCAGACAAGAGACCCCATTTCCCCATTGTTACAATATTGACCGTACATGACTAAAGACATTTTGTCTCTAAAAATTTGAAAAAAAAATTCAAAGCACTGAATTTCTTTTTTCAATATTATATATGTTATGTATATTGGAGTCACCTCACACCAAAACCACAATTCTAGAAGCAAGTAATGCCTCTAGTCATTTTTGCCAAAACCAGCACCAAACAACTCGGAACCTCCAAAAGTCATTACTCGTTGATTTTGAAATGGTCTTGATCCATCTTTTTCTAGGGCATGTTGAATTTATGGCATGATGTTTGATTTTTGGCAATTATTTTTGGGGGGTCGTTTTCTGGCTTACAATAATAAAGGTTCACATACTTTCTCTTATCTTGACATTAATATAGTCTTTTCAGTTAATGGAAGGTATTATAGCAGAAGGTAAAGCAATCAAAGCAATTGGTGTAAGTATTGATCATCAATCAATTGTTGCAACTCTACTTTTGCCAAGGCAATAGTGCTCGAAAACATTCAAAATACAGCCACCTTTTTTTTTCTTTTTTTTTCCATTCATCAACTTGTTTCATTTTCCTTCACGCGGATCAACCTCGACATGTTCGAACCAAGTATGCCTTTGGCTAAGTGATCGACGACTTGAGAGTGGGGAGCTTGAGTGCGAGGTAATTCGGTTTCGAATTTCACGGTCGTGAAAAAGAAAAATAAAATTTCAAAACCTAGAAAAGCAAAAGCATCCCCTAAGAAAAAGAAATAAAGGAGCTTGCATCACCTAGGATAATACTTGGAAAAGACCAAGTGCAGCCTCATCTTGTTTAGAGCATACCAAGCGAGGATGATATAATTGAACTGTATAAACATGGACGTGTCCCTATACCAACACCATGACTTTGTCAAATGACATAATACATTGAAAAAGAAATGCAACATCCCAAATACTCAAGTACCCATCAAGGGGAACCAAAACAACAAGCTCTTAAAGAAGCATGAGTGCTCATAGCGATAAGGCTGATGAAATTTTAATATCACACCATTTCTTGTCTTCCATTGCACTATTGTGCTTTATATGCTGGACGTAATGATCGATGAATTGATGATCTACTGCGTTATTAAAGATTTCCTACAGCCAGAGTCACCCATTAGTGGACAACGCTGCATGTTGGAGCGGCGTTAAATTGAAAATTTGGATTAGGTTCCTTTGTTTAAGCTGTAAATTATGATGAATAATTGGCTTCAACTTTCTTATTAGTCAATGAAGGCCACTACAAAAGAAAAAAAAATCTGAAAATTTCCTTTAAACATCTAGCGCTTCTGGCATGTGGGATCCGATCGAGGGTGGGGATTCGTTCAAGAAAGAGAAAGTTGTTCGGTGTTTAAGCATCTCACACTTTTATAAAGCCCCCTCCTCTCTTGAGTGGCCCGCTGTTCTGTACAGAGCAGAGAGACAGCTTGTGCATAGTGTGTGTCTTGAGGTGTTTGGTTGGCGTGTATGGGTTCTGCAAAATTGGGTTAAGTTCAAGAGTGCAAGAACATAGGGGCATATTTAGTTTGCTGATAGTTTCTTTCTCTCCTCTGCATGTTGCATTAGTTCGTGTTCTTTCTTCTGGTTTTTGTGCCTATGCAGTGTTTGAGAAGGGCTGGTGTTTGCGAAGCCCCATTTGCTGCTTCTTGCTTTCCTTGGCTTTTGTGAGGAATCTCCTCTTATATTGTTGTGGAGGTTCTTGTCCTTTTTCTTCTCTGCCCAAGAATTTTGAACTTGCTTGCAGACGTTGTCATTTAAGGTTTACAGCCTCTCTCTCTCTCTCTCTCTCTCTCTCTCTCTCTCTCTCTCTCTCTCTCTCTCTCTCAATTGGCTGGGAAATGTCTGTTTCATCTATAAAAGACACTCCGTCTGTGTTTGGTGTCTCAGGAATTCTCTCTTGTCTTCCTACCCGCGTTTGGTAAATCAACCTGTAATTTTTGGAGTTGATGAATTTCCCAGGGAAAATGGCGGTTTTTAAAGCTGTTTCAGGGCATTTATTTTTCTCATTGCTAAAACCAGACGGTGGTGGCGAGAAGATTTCCGATTGCTTGTTCATCAGAATCTCTTGAATCTCCCTCCTTTTATCATTTGACATCAAGAATCTCTAAGATTCCCAATTCCCTTTTCTCACGTTGGGTTTGAATTTTTCGAAAAAACCACTGTTTCAATAGCATCGAGATCTATAGTTATTAGGACTAATAGAATGGGCGATCCACACAGAAAATGGTCTCAGGCTTCAACATTTGAGACCACAATCTGGGCTATCAAGATAGCACTAATCTGTGTAGGAATTGGGTCCTGCCTAATTCTGTTCAAGATTGCAGTGATCCCATACACATCAGCCTTCCTCATCTCCACTATCCCCTGCTTCTGGAGCTCCATCAAGGTCTTTCTCTCCCCACCTTACATTTACATCCTCCTCAACTTCATTATCGTCGCCATTGTTGCTTCATCCACCTTCCACCACCAGAGCCAGATCATCAAACCTGTGAGAAAGGCTCTCCTCCACACAGAAAAGAGTCTGAATCTGAACTTTGGATTGAAAAGTGACGAAGATGAAGCAGCATTCTTTAAGGTCACTGCTTCGCAGGAGGCCACCGAAGAGTCCTATCGTCAAGATCAAGAATGGAAAAATGTAACCTTTACTCAAAATCAAGAACAACAAGAAGAAGTGATCAAGCCCATGGTGGTGGTGGCTTCTGCCGACAAGAACGTGGACCCATCAACGGAAACTTCCGACGACGAGGCTCTCTCGGGTAAAACCGGCGAGATTACGGGGGAAGAGAAGGTGGGCTCGTCGAAACCCGAAGAACCAGATGACTCGATGGACTCTGTTTGGAAGTCAATCATGGAGAGCCAGGGGAAGCCCGACACGTGGGATTCACCGCCGAGGGTTGTGGCGGCGGCGGCTGTGGCGGCGGCTGCTCAGGCGGAGGCCTCGCCGCCGGCGCCGGCAGGTCGTTGTCGGCGCGAGATGCGGAAGTCTGAAACGTTCAGGGAGACGGTGGCGTCTATAACGGAGAAGCTGGCGAATCATGACGAGTTGCACCGACGAGCTGACGAGTTCATAAGGAAGATCAACGACGATTTGAGGTTGCAGAGAGAAGAATCCAATCAACGTCACATCGAGAGGGTGAATCACGGAGTATATTGACTGGAAGAGTTCTTCGGGGTGAGTCTAATCAGAGTTTCGGGAGGTACATTACGAGTTTTCGAGTGTATCGTAACACCGGGTGACTGTTATCGAGAACTTAAAAAAGACTCGTAATGTCCATGTTGATATTTTCCCTTTCTACCGTTACCTGTCGTATCTCTCTCTCTCTCTCTCTCTCTCTCTCTCCTTGTCTTCTGGGTTTCATAGATAGTAGCGCTGGTAATGTACTCAGTTGTAGCTTGTATTATGAATGGAGTCTTTCTCTTGTCATCTGTTCTATACTGTCTTGTCTGGAAACGATGAATATTTCTTCGTATTTTATTGGTTTTTCTTTCTCCAAGAAGCAAGTTTTTTTTTTTTTTTTGTGGGGGAAAGAGAGGGCATCTGTCTTTGTTTGCTGTCACTTCCCTGGACTTGATTGGATCGGAAGAATCGTTCGGCTTTTCCTTTCGTGTGTTTGCCCGCCAGTTGCATCCAATCAAAGCTCCAAATGGATTGCCCATGCTCGCTCCAACTCCGACATGATGAAGGTAGGTCGAAATGAGACTCGTTCCTTTTGAATAATGCTATAGTGGGGATGATCATTTCTTTTTCTCGTGTTCGATCATCATCATTGCACTATAGTCGTGCGAGATTCTCTATTCTTTTTTCTTTTCTTTTTTTGACCTGAATCTAAACTAAATCAATTTCATTACTAGCTTACCAATCAACATGATTGTCCGATTATAAAAATATAGTATTACCTATCATTAGATTACAACCGAGAGATATGTCATGAATAAATCTCTACTTAACCTTTGCTAGTGGGATTGTGGTGCCGAAATAGCTTAATAGGCAATCGATTCTTTGTCGACACCTCAGGTCGAATCTAGCGGCATGCGAGTTGCGTCTAAACCCTTTTTTTTCTTTTTGAGCAAAAAAGTTATGGTGCTCATTTAATTTTATCTAACAGCAATTACTTGATTCTTTGTCAGCACCAATGTTGTTCTTGAATTGACATTGGAAAAGAAATAGACAATTGATTTATTAGTTTTGTCTACTAAATGGTTAATCAGAGGTGATCAAACAATACCATTGATCTTCCAGAAGATCGGACTATAATTGAAATTTTACATGCACGCGAGATTAATAGTAGTCATGTAAAATAAAAATCATGAGCAGACGGTTTCTTCAAAGCCCGAAAGAGCATGGTATTGGACCGGGCCTTAGCCGGTTTCTTCAAAATGCTTTCAGTTGCCAAGGCCCCAAAATCTCTTGCAAGCCGTAGGCTCATCCGCACTCAACCTTGAAACCATCTAGACTCGTGTTATGAGACTAGGGAAGGAAGCGAGTACGAGTCTAATCTGACTTCGAACTGGGGTAGCAATTCGTCTTCGTGGGCCATGCTTGTGTCGCATCGGTATAAGGCTATGCTGCAAAGTAGGTCAATCCTAATACGAAAAACTTAAGACGAACACAATTTGAAAATCAGTTAACAATACCATCCTTGAAATACGATAACCCAATGAGTTAATACGATACTACATTTTTTTGTCCTTGTTGATCATATACCAAATTCCATTTCAACTTTACTAATAGATAGAGGTGGAAAATGGGTCATAAACTCATATTTTATATCATACATGAGTGAAAAATGGGTTGCCTAATATTTGGAATATAGGTAGGAATGGGTCCAATAAAGCAAAGACCGATTAATGATGGGTTCTATTGGGTTTGGAACAAACCCACTCTCAACCTATTTAACAAAAAAGAAATGCACTGACCAAAAAAAAAAAAATTAAAAAAAATGCTAAGGGCATCTTGCTCACTACTCACTCTCTAAAATTCTGTTTGGTTCACAGAAATTTTTTTATCAAAAAATACTTTCCTCATTTTTCTGTATTTGAATCACTTAGGAAAATGAGTGGATAAAAAACCTACACTTAAATTTAGGAATATATTTTTCTCTTTTAAAAATAAAAAATAACTTTTCAAAGTACAAGTAAACATCGGCTTTTGGGCATGGGAACCGCAATACCTATGCTTGAGCCTCAATGGCCTAACATTGATCCCACCAAAAGAGCCATGTCTAGGTACTAGGCTCCCCCCTTGCCAAGTCACTAGCGCTTAAGCCTCAGCCCATCAAGGCTAGGCTTGAGTCCACAAAGGTTGGGCTCAAGAACCTAGGTGGTCGTGCTAGGTCTAGCACCCATGCCTGAATCCCCAATGTCCATGTCTAGGCTTTGAGCTCCTATGCCCAAGTCAACTTCTCTAGAGCTTGAGTCCACAAAGGTTGGACCCTAGACCTCAATGTCCATGCTCGAGTACCCAACTATTGTGCCCAAGTCCTTGGTGCTAAGACTTGGGTCCATTGAGGCTAGGCACAATTCCTCGATAATTGGGCCCAAGTCCAAAAAGCCTAGGCCCAAATCCAAAAAAGATGGCCCCAAGGCCCAATGCTCATGCTTGGGTCATTGGCAATAGTGCCCGAGTACCTAGCTTTCACACTCAAGTCATCGACCCTTGGGCTTGGGATCTTGGAGGCCATGCTAAGTACCTAGCTCTCATGCTCAAGTCACTATGGTTAGAGCTCAAGTTCATTGAAGTTGGGCCTAGGTCCATAAAGGCCAAGCTTGGGACCTCATTGTTTATGCCCAAATCCTCGACAATCCCCCGTAAATGAAGTGAGGGGCAAGAAATTCCATGAAAAGAAGTAGATGAAGAAATTGAAATTTGAAAAGCATCTTTTTAAATTTCGAAAGTGAGAGGCAAGAAGATTTTTGAAAAAACTCTACCCTCTTTTCTTACTTTACTTCATAGCTCTAATTCACATACAAGCTTTGCTATTCCTTTGTAACCATTTGTCTCGTGCAACAACTCTATAAAATGGGGAGAGAATTGAAACTCCATCTCTTTTGTAGTTCTCTAATTCAAGTCAAAGGTTATTGAAAGCGGCAAGAAACTCGAAGCTCCTTTTCCTCTATGGCTTTTTGGTTCACATTGGTACTTCACATAGAGGCAAGAGAGTCAAAACACTATACATTTTAAAATCACAAAAACGAAAAAATCATGTTTTATCTCTCATACTAAATTTCGCATTTTCTAACTAATTTATATTGTCAATGTCAATATAACCCAATTATTTCTTTTGTCATAGTCAAACCTATGGCTTTGTAATGATGTAATGAGCTCATTGGCTATTTAAGATTTATATATGCAATAACCATGGATTGCTTGTTGGAGGGCGTCTCCTTTTCGTGTAGTTGTGATTTTCTTAGCAATTATTTGCATAAAACTCTTACCATCTGCCTTTGTACATTTTCAGGTTCATTTACACTCATATATAGTTTATACTCAATAATTGACATTATATAATATAAAAATATCTGATTTTATCACTATAGTTTATCAAATAATAGGTAGGATATATAAAATTTTATAAATTTCATATCTCATTTAAATTGATCTTATCATGATTAGAAATTTGGATGATAAAATACATTGTTAAAGGTTAGCAACCTTGGTTAATCTCGATGCGAATGTGTTGGCGAATGTTGGAAGAAACAATCATAATACTAACGGAAATGAGGAGGTAGGCCTCCTCTAGATAGGAGGGTTTATGAAGTTCCCTCAGCTAGGCTATCTAGGGCCCCACCAAGCCAGGAAAAGACCCGGCAGATCCCGAAGAAGATAAAAGCCTGGGTATCTGTTCTTGAAGATGTCGTTGGTGTTTTTAACCACGACCTCAGTGGTGGTTTCCTATCTCGGAATCTAATCCGTGATGTGGGGGCTAATACCCATAATGCATAATGCGTCGTCAAAATAAAAATAAATCAAAAGACGACATTGCTTAGTACCATAGAATGCCCATAATGTTATCCACAAAATCTTCAATTATATCGTCCCAAGTAAACAGAAGCATACATTAAAAACCGTCCTTTGTATCATAATAAAGATATCCGAACATGTGTGCGCACAACATTAAGCCGAAATGAAATTGAAAACGGCAAAAGAAAGGTGAAAACATATGTTGTGGCGGATTTCATAGGCTTTGATTGAATATCATAAAACATGCTTGCTTGCTTCCAATCATCTCCAAAAAATTTTAATCGAAGTTAGAAAAAAAAGAAGGGTACCCAAGAGCCTTCATTTAAGCTGTGAAAATGACAATGCACAGTGATAATGGTGTATGAATCGAGTGCATAAATGGAACTGCTCTCCGGACCTATAGCTACTAAAGTCCCCTCTCTCCCTCTCCCCCTCTCTCCCTCTCTCCCTCTCTCGAGCTGATGATGCGTCTGTTGATTCTGCCGCGTCTCCTCTCTCCGTGATTTTCCCTCTTTGGAGCAAAGCTTCGAAAATGAAAAGGAGCAGCCCTGTCCGGGTCTGACAAAAAGCCACGGACTCGGTCTCATTCTCCGGAACCTCCAATCTCCAAAAGATTATTCTCCTCCTCCTCTTCCTTCCATTCTCTCTCTCTCTCTCTCTCTCTCTCTCTCTCTCTTCCCCTCGCTCACTCGTTCGTAGGCCCCGGAGAACATGTCCTTGATGCTCTATCAACACCGGACTTCACTACTGTGAGTTTCTTCTTCTTTAACAACTGTCACTCCGCAGTTCTTCGTTCTTTCAAACTCGTTAATTCTTGTGCAATCACATGCCATGCGTAAGATGTTAGATGCGTTCTCTTCTTTCTTTTCCTCACTGCGTTTTGCATCTTCTTCTCTTCCACTCAAAGAATGGAAGGGCAAAGTCTATGAACCGGGGGTACATAGCCTGGCAGTCGGTGCCGTAAGGGCAGCCAGTTGTGCGGTGAGGTTTTCACTCTTCACTACTCACCCCAGGCGCGGGAGGTGCTGTAAGGGCCTTGTTCCTACCCAGCGGTAGCAGGAACTGAAGTTCTGGACCTTCCCCCACCGTAGAGTCCCTAATTGGTAGGGTATATTTTTATTCCTCCTCTACTTGGGAATACCGACGATTTTTCACATTAAGAAGAGCAGTACGTCGGTAACTCTTCTCCACTTCATCGCCACACCAAGTTATCCTTGGAGGGTCGGTGTGTAGGAGGACTGGGCCTTCGACTGCAAGAAAAGAAGGGAATGAACGGAACGGAACCAAGATAACATTCTAGTCCTGTCTCAGTCTTTCAGGAGTACAGGAACGTCAAGTTGAAGAAAGAGTTTAGTTTAATCCAGTTTAATTTTCTGACGAGAGAGAGAGAGAGAGAGAGAGAGTGAGAGATGGGACAAGACAGAGTTAAGGTTTTTTGTCTTCTTTCTCATTTCTTTTTATGTTTACAGAGTATAAAATCGTTGCATGGGGATGTGAAACGGAACTGTTTCAACGCCGTGAATGTTCAGGGTTTTGCATTTTGGCCAAAATCTAACTCCGTCTCTCGAGATCTGCGTCGCCTTCTTCCTTCTTCTCAAGTAACAAACACAAACGTCTCTAGTCAAGCTTCCCATTTACGCATATCTGCATTGTGTGGGACAGTCTCCATGGTAGTTGTACGGCCTTTTCCTAGACATCTCATTTATTGCCCTATGAGGCTATGATCTTCTTGGCAAAAATTGATATATATATTTCTTTTTGTTGATTTGATGTGTTACGTCTCGTCTGTGGAAAGTGTTTCAAACTTTGAAATGCATTTAAAAATGCAATCTTATGGTGGATGTGGGTTTTCTTTGGGCTAAGGGAATTGAATAGGGTGGGTCCTGACGGGGCTCAGCAGAGAGAGATGCTGAAGCAGCTGGACAAGGAAGAGGAGAGAGAAAGAGAGAGAGGCATTGGTCTTTTCAGTGCAAATTCCAAGACGCCGATGCAGTCGTCTCCTTCTTCTTCATTGCCCTCAAGAAGCTCCACCCCCACAGCCGCCACGCCCATGCCTTCCTGGCTCCTCTCATCCATTGCAGGTAACTTTGACTGGCCCCCTTCTAAAATTTTAATGGAAACCCATGTTCGTTTTCACATGTTTGGAAGACGAAAATCATAGGTGTTGTTGCAGTGTCCATTGTTCATGCAAGTCTCTCTCTCTCTCTCTCTCTCTCTCTCTCTCTCTCTCTCTCGGTTCTTAGTTTGAAATGCTTTTGGTCTCTCACTCAAGCGGGCTTTTTTCCAGTACGTTCGGAGAGGTGATTAGCGTCTCTCCAAAAAGCCATATATCTAAGGAACCAAATGGTTTTCAAAATGCCAACTTTGCGACCCCAAACTGCCTCATGAAATCTGAGAAAAGTTGAAGGCGATGATTGCTTGATACTTGAAGAGATTTGCATGTGTTAGCCCCCTCTCCCCTTGTTAGGCCCTACATAATTTGCAATTGCTGCTAAAAGCGTCTCCTCTCCTCTCATATTTTATCAGACTTAATTTCAAATTATTGCTTTCGAGTGCTTTAGTCGCTGAAAGCATAATCATTTCGTAAAAGGCCGAACTACTTTTGAAGTGGGTTGACTTATCCAAGAAGCCCCACCTTTAATATGAATTTCCTCGTAGCCAGAGCTCGAGAGAGCTTGAACTGAAATCAAGACATTAGTCAATTGACTAATCCCACTTATAAATAACCTAGGCTTATAAATATGAAAGCATGAAAGAGTAGAGGACAGAGTGAATTACAATGGCGTGCATGGACGAGGCAAGCTACTACCTCCTCATCAGTTGTAGGCCTCATGATGGGTTTCTTTCCTACTGCGACTTGTCGTCTTCCGTGTCAGTGTCTCGTTCCTCTTTTCTGTTCATGCAAAAAATAAGCCCCCCTCTCCTCGCTTGTGTTTTTGAAATTTGAAACGATGGGCTAAAAAAAGAAAAAAGAAAAAGTGAGAAGAATCTCCTTATTTTGCTTGCCTGCTTGCTTGCTTGCTTCACTTTCCAAATGATCTTTTCGTCCGGATTCGCTGACAGCGACCTTTCTTCAATTTAGTTCGATTTCGAAACTCGAAATTCAGATCTCGAAGAAGAATTTCGATGCAAACATGGTAGAAAGTAATAGACCAGGACAAAGGTTGTAATAAATGCCCATCAGTACCATGGAGTGAAAATTAGTTGGCCTTTGATATTACGGTCCGAGGCATATTTAAAGTATAATTCAACTAACGAGTGCGAAGGGACCAAAATCAAAAATGAAAATTTTCAAATGGTACAAAGGTCGAGTTTTAGGAATTATTGAGGCAACGGCAATAATAATAAAAAAAAAGAGAGTAGTTTCTTACGAAATAAAAAAAGATGCGATGTCAATCTGTAAATTCAGAACATTTATGGAGCATTTGGCAAATAGTTCAAAGATGGAAATGAAATTTCATTTTTGGTTCTGTACAGACAGTCGAATTATTTCACTTCTGCTGTGGTTCTGTACTATAGCATCTTCAGAAATTTGTCCTTATTTGGCTAATTATTAAAGTCCTCTGATAGCAGATGGCAGCAGCTGTAACATGTTGTGCCCATACGTTCTCTAACATTAGGAGACATAGAATGAGACATTTCTCATTATTGCTTCTGAATTCCATTGATGATTTGAACGGCATAAGCTAGGTTAAGATTTTATTTTGGAGGTTGATATTTTAACTTTCATGTTGATTATAATTGTCAATCAGAAGCCTCGCATGTCTCAAACAATCAGTTTGCAGCAATGTCACGTTATGTTCTCTATTCTGACTTAGAGCTTGATACTGTTGTAGATCTAGATGAAAAACTGAAAGCTGCGCTTGGGAATCCTGACGAGGATGGAAGTGGCGATACACTGGCGAAACGTGCCGAATCCTACTACCAGAAGCGCCCTCAGCTCATCGCTCTGCTTCAGGATCTGTACAAGTCCTATCTCTACCTCTCCGATCGTTACATCCAAGCCCTCTCCAGAAACAAGAGTCACCTTCACACTCGACAGTCCTCGCATGTGTCCACCCTAACTGACCAGGACTACGAGAATGACAAGGAAGTGGACAGCTGGATGGTCCAGATCGATTCCTCAGATGCCGAGAGCTCACTCTCATACCAGTATCCCCCTCCACTGGCCAATCTTGGAAATGTAGGGAGTCTCGACGCCTTCGTAGCCGACCTTGTGATCAAGAATGTGGAGTGCGATATCCTCCTGGATGAGGTCTCTATCTCTGAGCAACGATGCAACGACTCGTTGAGGAAGATTGAGCTGCAGAAGAGCCTTCTTGAGGTCCTAGAGTCCGAGAGGATGATATTACTCCATGAGAACGCAAGGTTGGGGTACAGAGTGAGCACGCTGGTGGAGGAGAACCACGAGCTGGCTTCAGAGTCGGTATTTATCAAGAGGAAGGCGGGTGAGTTGGCTCGGTGCATGATGAAGATGAGGGAGGACCAGAGGGTGTTGATGCTGAGCCGCAAGATTGAGGACCTTCAGGGGCAGATATATGGGTTGGAGAAGCGGAACAAGGAGTACTACGAGCAGCTTGAGAAGAGGGATCAAGAGGATCACAAGATTGATGCTAAGACGAAGAAGAACGACAGTGAAGTGACTTTGGAATCCTGCCTTCCAATTGGGAAGCTCAAGTTGAAGAAGAATGGCAACGAGAGTGTGAAGGGCGATGGGGGGAAGAGGGTGACCAAGTGGTGGGAGAGGGTGAAGAATATGGACATATTCATGTGTGGGATGCAGACGGATATTAGCTAAAAGTTGATGCAACCTTTTGCAATCTTTCTTCAGCTGAAGTAAAGATGGACCATATAGACTACACCATTATCAATAGTTCTAGACGTCCCCACAGTATTGTGTCGCTCTTTCTTTTTGTAGGTTGTTTGGATGGCAGAAACATCATGTATACCATCTCCTCGTATATTTCTAAGAGACTCGGACGGGAAGAGGAGGAGGTTGTCAAAAGTTGGACTTGTGCAAAAGACAACCATATTCAAGAAGTTTAATATATCCGATTGTAATATGAACGGTAGTTTGGACGAAAGCCTAGTCTTTGCTATTCTGGAATCTGCAGGAAAACATGGTTTCCAAGTTGGTTTTGGAAATTCTCAGCGTGTACTGGGTATCGTAACCGTGGGTTTTCACATTTGCAAAACCAGTATCCAAACGGCACGAAGGGTCATTCCCCAGAGCAGCCTGCAACCTGTGGTGCGGAGATGGAGCATCCAATATGCTTCAAGAAGATAAAGCAAAAGTGGATTTTGTATTAAAAGCCATCACCCACATATAACTGCTTAGTCAATATGAAAAGCAAAACTCGAGGTCTGAAAATTCCGCATCTGAAACGCCAATATCTGATCTAGCTAGACAAATATTCAGCGATTTGAGTAAAAGAACTGCTCAGATTTCACAAGGCTCACGACATTAAAACAGTTCGTTAAAAGTAAATGGAAAGACAGACAGATGAGAGAAAATAAGGATTTTAATAGGACTACAAGTATTGAAATGACAATGACAATCCCTCTCTCTAGGAGGCTGCCTGAGTCGCGGGAGGAGCCTCAGTTGCCTGACCCTCTTCAGCAGCAGCCTCAAAAGTCTCACCGGGTACAAGCTCTGGGACTTCGTCGTCGTCGTCGTCATCCTGCGTTGCAGTGGCACCAGAACCAGTGGCCGCACCAGGTGCCTGCTTCTGGAATTGCTCTGCCAACTTCCTCAGGTTGTCCAAGTTATCAGGACCTGCATTGTCTCCCCCAAGGAAAATTAAACATACACAGTCACAAAGCAAATAAAACATCTGTCAGTAAGAGAACACAAGCATTACCTAATTGGTTGATGATGCCAGGGAGAATATCCTGTAGCTCTGCACGTATGAGAAATTAATGTCAAAACACAAGTTATTCCATGTGATAAGCTCTAGCATTTTCAAATTCCATGAAACATTCTAAAATAGAACTATAATACAAGCAAAGCAGGAGAAAAGGAGAAATGCGTACTCTTGGTCTGAGGAGAACCACTAACTACCCAGGTGTTTGCAGCAATAGACGCTTGAACTGCATTTCCAAAGTAGAAAAATCATCACTTGATCCTAATGAAACATCATTCGAGTTTGCAATTTGAAAAGTAACTCACCTTTGGGATTCAAAAACTGTATAACTACATCATCCTTGAAAATGTTGACTTCTTCAATTGCGGGGATGGCGTTCACCCCAATCCTCTTCAGGGTGCTTTGAAGCCTCTTATCATCTGTCGTGGTGGTCTTATGAACAGCCTTCTTCTTTCTGCAGTTGAAACCACCACATGAGTAACGACAATCAGACAGCATCAGTCCAGAGATCTATATAACCAAGCCACAATTAAATAAAAAGTGCATATTGGAAGTCCTATGAGGAAGGAACCCTCACTTCTATCTGTCAAAAAGAAAGGAGACCCTCTCGTCATGTGACATACATAAAGTAGCATCCTATTTAAGCTCATTTCAAAATTTCACGGCTTATAATCTGACAAACAGATGTGAACATCCAAAAGAAACTGCCATATGCTGGTAGACAGAGATTAAGAAACTTCATAGGAACATCTGACTTATGAGTAGGACCAACTTCCAGACCTTCTCACGGTACCCTTTCCTCCAGTGCGGACAGAACCCGCCATCTTCATAAGCCTCTCCCTATTCATCTGTATGGTAAAAAGGGTTAAGCAACCAGAATCACCAAAAGACCAAGTACAGAATTGCTCAGGACCAAAAAACCCCTAATATAAACGACGGAAAGAATTATGGCAATCAGATGGTGAATTAAGATCTCAACTCCAACAGCATTCTCTTCCAGAAACCATTCTAGTTTGTCCAGTACACATGAGGATGTGTGATTTCAAGGGCAAGTAAAAAATCACTTCCCAATCATTTCTTAAAATGATGACGATGTTTCTCTTTGCTCATCTACTAGTTAGTAGTTTTCTCTTGACTTTCAGCTAGGACAGGACGCAAATTCTAGTTTATCATTTCTACAGCTACCAAAAATGCAAGATAATCGGATCACAAACAAGGGCAATGTCAATAATGTTCTTTATGCATAATTCAAACTTATTAAATCAGAGAACGCATCATGATAAAGAAAAAGAAGAAAAAGCCACAATTTATTATTCCTACCTAGAGTATGCCACAAGGCCCACGACACAATCAATGATACATGCGAAAAGAAAAAAAAATGACACCAATAACAGATGAACTAATTAGATGAGAAGCAACAGAGACATCACGATTAAGACAATCACCATAAAAGTCAACCATATATGAAGAATTCGAAACACTCAAACTTGGAACCACAACACAAAACCAAACTAAGCACAAATCTAACCTACACAACTATGGATAACTTAAAAAACAGACAACTATAAGAAAAGTCTCCAAGGCTCAAACACGATATCATAAAATGCTATAGCTAATAAGCAAACAATACTCTGCCTCTAACAGTAAAACACTAGAAACTTTATAAACAGAGCCAGAAGCGGATAAAATGCAAAAACTTAAATATGTGAATTCTGCATCATTTCAATTGAAAAAAAAATGCCTAGAGTTTTAGACTAATCTTACACAGCAACCTTTGCAAAGGGACTGCTTTGACACAACAACGAATATGTTGATCTTCTATCCGCTCTTGAACATTACAGAATATGCCACCCTCACTTCGACACTTTTAGAATGCTCTCAATTGCGGACCAAAATTATTCAGTCTGCCTAAAACAAGTCACTATGGTCCCTACACCAGATACTTCCTGCTACTGAGCCATAACAGCTGATGCCCGCAAGTAAAACCCACCTCAATTGCATCCACCCGACCAAGTTAAACCCATCCGCTCAGCCACAAAAATTACAGAATATACAAGAGGGGGGCACTAGGCTAACAGCGTCATATTACCGGGCTAAATGACTTCTTTTGTATTCTCATTTTCCTCACGTTCACATTACATACTTAACCCACGATGGAAATATCTAATACTCGAGCCAAAATGCTCGTCTTTCTCCACAGCTTCCACATCAACCAAACAAACGAGCAACGCAAAAGTGTTAGAGAAACAGCGTATAGAGCCGCCTACACACGCTCCCGACCACAAATGCCCTACATACACGATCGAAAACCAAACCCACGAGACCCCATCTCCTAAAAATCCTCCAGGCAGAAAGAAAGAACAAGACAACAACAGCGGAAATGCAAAAGATATCCCAACAACCCAGCAATCATAAGTCAAAAACCCTAATCACAGATTCGAGCTAACGACTCGAAAGACACAGGTCGACGAGAGTGCGTCAGGAAAGTCAAAAAGAATCGAAGGTGGAGTCAATTCGAGGCGAGGAAGAAATGGGTTACCTTCGTTAGGGTTTTTTGGGGGGGTCCGACTGAGGAAGAATGGAGGTTGGGGGTTTTTGGGGGAGAAGAAGATAAGAAGAGAGAGCGAGACTCCCTCAGACGGCGCTCGCTTTGATTTAAGGATTGTTGCCCTTCCGCTTCCCAGCCAAGGTTTCTCGACAGCTACGTTTGATGTCTTTGCCGTGATCGGACGGCCGAGACGGGGCCTCGCAGGACACGTGTCATGATCACGCCGGTCCTTGTGAGTTGGTAATTGCCCAAAGAGATTTTCATTAGTGCACTCGTTTTGTTAAAATGAAAATTGAAGAGTCATTTTTGTTAAGATAATTATTTGTGTGATGGTGTGAAGGATTATCGTTCTATTTTTTTAAAATTTTCTGGATCTGGTTTGGAATAGAAATTTATTTAGTAACATAATTTCATTTTTTTATTTTTAAAATAAATTTTTAGTTCAAAAAGAAATTTGGAATAGAAATACAAAATAAAAATCTTCTATTTTCAATTTTTGAAACAAAAATGAAAAAAAAAACTCTTCTCCTTGATCGCCCTCACTACTAGTTGGTCGCCCCACCCAATAAGGAGAAATTTTGTATCGTTATTAAGCGTATATTTTTACTCAAAAACCCGTCTAGAAAATAGAAATAGAAAAATTTATTTTTAGTATGAAATTGATTTTTAGAACAAAATAGTTATCATTTGCACCCACTTAATCATTCTATTTACAAATTCGAGTGAATGAAATGAAAATCCCAAAAATAATTTAATTTCTTATGTGCACTGCTTTGATACTCATTTTGTTCAAAACGTAAATTTCCATTCAATACATTTTTTTGAAGCTATGCGTAAATTCGAATGCCTCAACTCCATGATAATATTCAAATATTGTTATTTAAAATTCCTGCAAAACATTTCGTAATTTCAATAAATATCAAGTTGATAATGCCACTAGAATGTGATTCATATTCCCATTGATAGGAAGACATATAAATCCTGCTCAAGTAGGGATTTGACAAGAGTCTTAGAGAGCAGCACCTCGAGATGCTAGAAGACTTTTGTAGTTTATGTCTATATTTTATTGGTAGTTTGGATTTGAGCCCATAAATAGTTATTGAATATATATAATCTCTTTCTCTTATAATTTGAACATATGTGATTGGTTTCCGGTTCCTACGTAAATTAAACCATCTGGTCTTAAAACCGGACCAATTCTTGACTCGGTAAACTGAACCAGTTGCTCCCCCACCATTGCCACCAGCGAAGTACCTCTTGTGCTTCCAAGCCGAGCCACTCCTTCTGGTGTCACTTGAGCTAGCGACGGCAGCTCCTCCATGGCCACAAGCGACGAGAGAGAGGATGGAAAGGGCAGCTCGGCTTAGACGAGTGACACTGGACGAATAGATTTCTCTAGGCAACAAAGCGAAGAAGCTAAGACGAGGCTGAATGGGAGTAGCAACTAGCAAGTATGGTTTCAGATTTATAAGAAACAAAAATATTAAAATATAAATTTGAAAAAGGGAATGGTCCCAAGTGGTCCGATTCCCACTCTGAAATCAAGAGCTAAACAAAAAATCACTAGTTCCAATTATATGGAATCAATCTAACCCTTAGGAACTGACTAGAATCAGCTAGTTCTGTGATATCCCTGAATTAACTTATACTGTTCGTTTTAACCAGTCTCATTTCGAGTCTCACGATTTTATCCTATTGACGTATAGGTAGGCACTTTCCCAAGGTTACCCATCATCCTGATAGTGCTCTAGCTTGGGCTCGCTTCTCGCTTTGATATCGTATTCTAACATTCATAAATTAACTCATGCGAGGTATTGTTCGCTTTGGCCCATCTCATTATAAACCTAACAATTTTATCCTTTGGGCATATAGTTAGCCACTTCTTTAGGAAGTCACCCATTCTAGTAATGCTCTAGCCTGAGTTCAGTTAACTTTGGAGTTTGAAAACGAAGGTTGCTGTTACGTCGAAAGGTGCCTTCATGAGTTACTTCTAGTTTATATATATATATATATATTTCGGAATCGCTTTTCTCTTGATTGGTTCATTCATGCTCCCTTCGCCATCTTAGAAATTTGTCAGGAGTTGTTCTTTGTTCAGACGCTCTGGCCCGGTGACCACTCCCCGCCGTTGTTAGGCCAAGTCGTTATAGGGTCAGGTGGTTTTATATGCCCACCCTTATAATTAAGAGTTGTAATAGATAGGAGAAATATGTTAATTATAGTGAAATCATCTTTTAGATATAACCCTAATTTAAATATGAACCGGGATAAATCTTGTGTCTTGATTTCTATTTCTCACGCCTAATCCTAGCAAATGCCCTTGTACTACTAACATACATGTTGGCCTGGACAGTGGTAAAACACAGAAGTTGCGAGTCTAAGAGACGGGTGATGCGCGGGTGGATTGTTATGTTGCTGATGTTGGTTGGATGAATGCATTGCAGTGAACATGTCCAGAATTGATCCAGACTGTTATCGTTTGGCGCTGTCGAGCCTCGGTGAAGTAGGCAAATGGAACAGAGTCGTGCACCGTGAGATGGCAACCTCCGGTGAACGGCCGTATAGGTCTCGAAAACGTAGGCGGGTGAATTCTGCAACCTAAAAGATTGGTTGGTTCTTTCTGTCATAGGAACAGAACATCGACGCAAACAGTTACATTCGATGCTATTTTTAGTGTACATTCAGGTAGTTCTGCTCCACAAGGGACGCGATATGCCCTTCTTCACAGGCTTCGGACACTTCGTTATGGTAGCTATGCAGGCGGCATAGTTCGTTTGGCCGGTGAAGCTCCGGAGAGCTAATTTCGAAAATGTCGCGGAGGCCCCAGAAGCGAGTGAAGCAATTGTAAGTATTCGACGCTATGCCTCTAATATTTTGAAACGTGCCCTGCATAATCAGTCAAGTATCGTCGACAATTCATCTTCATAATCATGATAATTGCAATATAATTCAATAGCAATGTACATTTTCGAGGGCTATTTCGCGCCTCGGTTAATCCGAACATCTTCACAAAATGACGCAATTGCTTAGATCTTCAAGCCTAAATGAAGTTGCAACATGAAACAAACGATCAAATATTTTACGCTTCCGCAAGCATCTGATTCTGGTCATCTGGTGCGCAGGGTCCTGACGGTTTCTGCTGTAAAATGTCACGCAAATCGAAACCACCGCGTGATCAAATTGGCAAGCTATCAACTTCTGACCTCCTTTCCAAGCTCGAAACCCGAATCATCGGATGCGCAGCTCCGGCTTTCCTCCTCTTCTTGCTGCCTCAGGGTCTCGTAGAGAGGAGCATTCCTAGTCTCAGGGAGCCAGAGGCTCAAGACTCCACTGAAGATGGACAGCGAGCCGAACGCAAGGAACGAGAATGAAGGGCTCAGGCGGCCCACCGCGACCAGCACAGGTGCTATCGAAGCCCCCAACATGAGGGCCTGGCGCAGCATGGACACGGCAGAATTCCTCACGTTGGTCGGGAACAGTTCGACGCAGTAGATGTAAATCACGTCGAACGCCAAGGAAGCGGCCATGAACCCCACCCCTTCGATGATGAGTTGCGCCCAGCTCCCGCTCCCGCTCCCGCCCGATTTATCCACATCCCCGCTGCCGCGGTTCTCCCGAGCGAAGATGACGCAGAGGATGCACGAGACCCCGGCTACGAAGGCGGACTGCGAGAAGAGCAGGCGGCGGTTCATGAAGCTCAAGAGCACGCTCCCGATGAAGACTGCGGGGATTTCCATCATCGCGTTGAGGGCCACGGTGAGGTAAAGACTGAAGTTGAGGTTTTCGACGTTTAACTGAATGCCGTAGTAGACGAACCCGACCCCGAATCCAGCTAACATGACGAGGGTCATCCTTTGAGCAGCCCATTTGGTCTTCCACAGGCTCTCCTCTGCTTCAGCCGCCATTGGTCCTCCTCCGCTATTGGCTTTGCCGACGGTTTTCGGCGGAGACGGATTGGAGAGGACTAGATTGGGGGGCAGCTTCTTCCCGTTGAGTCTGGCGAACTTCTTCAATACGTCGAGCGCTTCCCCATCGCGCCCCTTGATGAGAAGCCAGCGCGGCGACTCGGAAACGAAAGGGACCAAGAGAAAGCAGTAGAGCAGGGGAAGGATGGATATTATCCTGTACAGGTCCCTCCAGCAACTTCTCGTCGGATAAGCGATCAAGGGGAGAGAGAGGAACCCTGCGGTGAAGAAGAAGAAGCCGTATTGCCCGACTTGCCCGCGCCATTTGCGGCCGACAGCTTCCGTGGAAAGGACGAGACAGCAGATGCCTATTCCCGACCGAGCAAAGCCGTTGGCAAAGCGGAGGAAAGCGTACGCCCATACGTTCGGCGAAAGGGAGGTGAGGAAAGCGGTCAAGGCTGTCGCGACGCAGGCAATCAGCATGGTTCTCTTCCGGCCTAGCCGCGCGTCCGCCAGGTGGCCATAAACAGCAGATCCTGCGAAGGAAAAAACGAATTTCGAAACTAAACCCGACTGAGAAATGATACTTTTGAGTAAGTGTAAAAGCATGCGACTCTGTGAGCATGTTCGAAAAGGAAGATCGATCCAACATACCTAGTAAAGAGCCTAGAAAGAAGAGAGAGGCAGGTACGGCGGCGAGGAACTTGTGGTCGCAGACGAGACCCCATTCGGCGATCACCGAGCCGGTGTTGCCGCCGACCCACTCCCAAGTCCCTGGCTCCAGTCGGCAAACAGAAGCGACGGCGCCTTTGTCCCCGCCGGCCTCCAGACACGAACCGGGCGATTTGCACCTCCAAGCTGACGGCTGTGCATCGGTGAAGATGGTGATCAGCGTGTTCTGGGAATCGAATATCCACGCCAGCGACACCAAGAACACGTGCAGCAGCTGCGAGAACCCAAACGATCCGACGTACTCTTCCACGACTTCATCCACGGTTAGCTCCAGCTTCGCGGACGGCGACTCACTTTGAGCCGGGTTGATGATGTTCATGCGCACGAGCCGCTGCACTTCTTCATCTTCCATTGTCGGAGGGGCCGTGGCTAAAGCAGGGGGGTAAATATTCGTAAAGCTTAGACCAGCTAGCTTCTGCATCTTCCTTCTGATTCTATGTCCATTATATAGTAGAAGAAGGTCCCCGCATATGTTAAAGAATGCAGCATAAACCTTTTGAATATAATATACACCTTACAAATCACGACGAAATTTGCAAATTATACGAAATGGTTTATGTATTGCAATACGAAATTATGGCAAAAAAACAGAACGAAAATGAAGCGCAACATTTTGGCCTTTGTTTATGATGAAAGAAAAATCAGTTTTTTGAAATTTTAATGAGATTAGAGGAGGGCTTCTTTTATTGTTGGGAATTCGAGAAAAAGACACTCGTGAAGAAGGGGAGACTATTAAGCTGGAACTGTCAAGGTTTGGGCTCTCCCTTGACAGTCTAATATTTTAGAGCCCTAGTGGCTCGTGAGAGACCCAATTTGGTCTGTCTTATGGAAACCAAAAACAAGGAAGTGGTGGTGGAAAGAACATGAAGAATTTCACTTTATATCCTCATTTATTGTTGAACCGGGGGATGCGGAAGTGGATGTCAAAGTTGAATTTAATTCCATGGAGCTTATTGAGGTATCATGTAAGGATCTTGGTAGTGGAGTTATGATGAAAATATCATTTCCCCTACTATATTCGAGGAGAAAATAGGGTTATGGAATACTTTAAGATCCGGAAATATGTCTATTAATGGTCCGTGGCTATGTCTAGGGGATTTTAATGAAGTATTGTACCAATGGGAAAATGTTGGTAAGTGCAGTATTGACAAGTACAGAATCGTGGCATTTCGGGAATTTGTAGACTCATGTGCTTTGATGAAGATAGAAAGTAACGGCTGTGTATTTACTTGGTCTAATAATCGAGAATGGGATAATATGGTTAAAGAGCGTACTGATCGTGCATTTTGTAATATGGATTGGAGAGTCCTATTCCCTACTGTTGAGTTGTATGCCTATCCTGCTTGGCTCGGATCATAGCCCTATTATTCTGAATTCAAGAAAAAGACACTTGTGAACAAGGGGATATGTTAAGATATTAGGTGATTAGTCGAATCAAAATGCTCGAATAGTGTTATAGAAAGAAAGAAAAAGGAGATGTCAAATAAAAACTGTAGATGAGTGTAACCTAATGAGATTAATTTGATTTCTTAAAAAATATTTTTCGTGAAACCAATATGGAGCATTAAGCATTATCTTTTCTTTCTTAAAACCATTTTTCCAAATGCTTAGTGCTCCATCACTTTGCTTCATTGCGTACTTTAATGGTAGTGCAAGGAAACCGAATTGCTTCAATCTCACTCGGAGTTTGTATTGGGAAAATATCGACTGAGTTTAACACTTCACGTGTGACGATGCGGCAAACCACTCGGTTATGGACACATGTTCATCCGGTCCACACTCTCTCCCTCCTCTCTCTCTCTCTCTCCTCTGCCGTTGGCCCTGTCTCCACCGTTGCCTTGCCCAGTACCACTGTTGCGTTTTTCCGTCGCTCTTCACAAGCCCCTCACTTTTCATGACCTCCGTTCTACTCTCTCTTTTCTCTGCGTTCTCTGCGAAGCGCCCCCTGCCCACCGACGCCTCCGTCATTGCCTCCTCGAGCCCGCAATCACGTTTTTCTCTCACTCTTCAAAGCCTCCACTCTGCTCTCTCTCTCTTTCTTCCGCAAAGCGCCCTTCTACTCATGAAGGCCGATGCGGACGCGGACGCCGCCGTCGCCTCCCCGAGCCCCACCATCGCCCCCCTGATTTTTAACCCTTCGGAGCCATTTTTTTTACTCCGTAAGGGAACACGGAGCGTTGAAAGGGGGAGAGAGAGGAGAGAGGGTCCGTGGTGCTGTTGTGGACCCGACTCTAATAGGGAGAGAGAGAGTGTGTGGACCCCGATGGACACATGTCCATAGCTGAGTGATTGGCTGCATCATACGTGGAGTGATAAACTCAGCTAATATTTTCTCTTTTGTACTCTTTGAAGGCTAAATGATGTCGCTGTCTAAGATGTTGACGTGTATGCTACTTCTAAGATATGAAGGAAAATGGGAAAACGAAATTTTGGGTGGAAAATGGGAAAATAACCTCGATTTTTATGAGAAAGAATTTGAAATTTCTTTCTGAAATTTCATATATTTTCTCTCTAAATTCCCGAGAACTTCAAATCCCGGTTTCTTTGTCACTGTCATAGGTTGAATACATATAGAAATTACGCGGCTAATTACTCTGGTTCCACGGTCCCTATGGTCGATCTTTGTGAAGCTGGACTATGCTCGACAAGATAATCATGCATTTTTCGAATAGGTTTACCAAAATTATTCATGCATATTTAAGTAGACACAATGTAATACAATGGTATCATTACAAGTCATTACAAGTAGTGTTGGAACTTAAATATTATACTATGCCCGACAGCAAAGTTAGGAAATGTGTGGTTCCCTCTGTACTGCGCAACGTGTCATGATTGCTTTGCTCTCCTATCACAACATTGCAAAGTGGCGCACGAATTAAGGGCACTAAATCACCTAGAACCCGCTTTTTAAGTAGTGACAATCCGAGCAAGACTGCTACTAATGCTGACACCCGCCCTGATTTTATTTTCCAGGTCTCTCACTTCTTCACGTTTTCTCGGAGAGGATGATGTCCACGTCTTCTCCTTTTTCAGGATCATTAAGTTTCTGTTCATCTCCACCATCCGTGGAGGGGAGAAGCTTGGAACGACCTCAGCCTCTTGCAAGAGGATCCTCTGTTTGTCCCGCTATTTCTCATCCTAGAAATTAGGTGAAGTTGAAATTGACCCGTTCGACATGGTTTCCACAAGTGCAAGTGACCCTATATGAACAGGACTCGTAATGAATGGCCGTATGCGTGGAAGCCGCCCCCCATCAAATGGTCAACTCTGACCAACCAACTTAGTGGAAGGGCAAAGAATTTTTGAGGCGCTACAACACCATACATAACCCAATAGGATCATGCTAAGTTGCTCTTAAACAGAACATGTGCTACTCAACATGATTCTATCGTGATATAAAACATGAAACCTCGTCCAATTTCACGATGAATGACGTGAACCAGGAGAAAAAAAAAGAGCTAATTATTGGAGCTGTTCCCATGCAGAACACACAGTGCCAGTGGGACGGGTGTTTCTTCAATGGGGAGGACGTGTGTGCCACTTGATAGACAGATAATAGTGAGTGGAGATATTATAAAAATGACAATAGATGCACAAGAAGCTTTCATGTTTGACAAAATTGACGAGTCTTTTCTTGAATCTCCTAGAAAGACATCACATCCCAGAATCTCATAGGGCAATATGAGCCATGAATGCAATTTAAAGCAAGCTACTGGAGCCAATGGATGGCTCAAGCATACGTTCCGTTCCCACCACTTCCCTACATCAGAATTCAGGTCTGAACGCGTCTGATAAAAAAAACTCAAGTGTTCGCTCTCACTTCCAAGATTGTACATTAAACCTAACCCAACAGACATTCCAAGAGGCCTATGTTCAGGGCCAATCCAGTAATAAGACAGCATCCCAGTGAAGTACTACTATTCAGCTAAGACAGCATACACTTGGAGTAAGCATGCAAACATTCTCACCCTAAAGGAAAATGTGGAATGCTTATATTTATCTCTCGACAAAATCACATCCTGTGCATCTCGACTCTTCAGATCGGTCAAATGATACAAAAAGGCAAAAAGAGACAGTTGGACACACGATGAGGCAGTCTCAGAGACAATTAGCTAGCCCGAAAATCCAAGAAGAGACGCATTTTCTGCAAGAGGAGATCGCGAGTGCCAAATGGAGGCTTCACGTTGATGGTCCAATCCTTTTCCAGAATGCCAGACTTGGCACTGGCAAGCATTTCGTCGTGGAAGGCAGACACTATTTGATAAATGGATGTCCTAAGAACATCAGCGATAGCATATGCTTTTGAATGCAGAGGAGAACCTCTTTTCTTACCCCCAGTACTGGATGGAAAATACTTTCTTCCAGCATTTGGGGTCGCCCATTTAATACCCCCGGCTCCCATAAAGTGGTGCTGGGATTGCAAGTGGGTCCTCTTCCCCATGAATGATTCAACCGCGAGTAGGCAAGACAATAGGGTAGATAAAACGGCAGCATTGCTGCCAGAAAGCTGAGCAACACCATATCTGTCCTCCTTATGTGAATGCACGGTCAGAGAGGCAGCACCTCTGGCACACCACGCATACAACTGTACAATATTGACAATATACAAAACACTGAGTCATTAGAACTATAAGCCATCATGATTCAGCAATATAACTTTATTTTTTTTGCTAGATCTAGTTAAAAATAACAGTCAAGTAACATGGGAACCTCTGTTCAGAAAGAAGGCTCAAGTTGTTTAGGCTCTCTACTACTGGTGTAGGCACTTGAAAATGTAAAGCATAAGTCCTAAGCTCTTTCAGCTTCCCACCTTATAACTTTTGCTCCAGAAGCTGTCTTGGGAGAGTAAAACAGACGACAAACACCCCCCCAGCATTTTCTTTTCCCTTAAATAGATTACTAAGTTTGACAGGGTGGTGACTACTAGCAAAGCCAAAGCAACCAAAAAACAAAAAACAGACAACTAGTGCTCAAAACCCAAAGCTTTCTCAGGTTGCCTCCGACACCCCTCATTTTTTGGGGGGGGGGTGGGGTTGGTAATATTCCATTGATAATATACATGTCATTTCACAAGTACATTTCCAGATTGGTACATGACAGAGAAGGGAAATGTGTGATGGCAAATGCATTTAATTGCTAAAAAAGACATGTAGAGCTATTTAACATCCAAGAATCCAAGCATGGCTGATATATACAAATGGATTGATTAGCAAACAAAGGTGCTTTCAAACAACACTCATGTCACAAATGTGAACTGCAAAAAAAGAATTGAGTCATTGATCTCCAGAATGTCAAGTTTAAGCACGACCCAAAAAAAAAACGCCACGGAAGTACCTGTAATGTTTTGCAAATGAAGTACAAAATAAGAATTGCACACTACACAAACACCAGAATATGTGCAGGAAGCAAAATGTGTAATGGCAAATGCATTTAATTGCTAAAAAAGACATGTAGAGATATTTAACATCCAAGAATCCAAGTATGGCTGATATATACAATGGATTGATTAGCAAACAAAGGTGCTTTCAAACAACACTCATGTCACAAATGTGAACTGCAAAAAAAGAATTGAGTCATTGATCTCCAGAATGTCAAGTTTAAGCACGACCCAAAAAAACAAACGCCCCGGTAGTATCTGTAATGTTTTGCAAATGAAGTACAAAATAAGAATTGCACACTACACAAACACCAGAATATGTGCAGGAAGCAAAAGTTGACAAGGACAGATAGTTTTCCATACCTGATAATGGTTTAGTGGTTCATAGCAAGATGAATCAAGCTGAAGGTTGGTAGGGGAGAGTAACTGATTTGAAAGTGGGTAGCTTTTATCAGCAGAAGTTTCTAGGCATTCAGCTAATTTTGATGCTAGCTTTTCCAAAGGCCTCAAGCATACAGCTATAACTCTTTTGTAAGTGTCACCAGTTTCTTCAAAGAAAGCAGCTCGCCGCCAAGTATCCACATTGTTCTCACTAACCATGCAGAGATCAAGATAAGCAAGATAGTGAACAAGAGAACTTGGGTGACTTTCCTCCAAGGCTGCAAGAAGTGGTTCACTTGGATTTGTTTCAGCTGCAGCTGATCCTCTTGGAGGAGCAAATATGAACCTCTTCGTATGTAAGACCTGAAGCCACATGAAAGATATCAGACAGAAGGAAATCAGGTAAAGCCAATAGGTTTGCAAGGAGACATTTAAATAAGGAAACAGATCAGCGATACAAATGAGGCAACTTCGGCAAATCCTCTGCCACATGAAGAAAAGACATGAGAAAGCATAAATTGATTATGACAATGAAACATGGTCACTCAAATTAGTACATGAATACACGAGAACACAAAAAAATTGTATTTCCTTTTGCAACTGTCAACAGACCAACATTTTCTTTTAAGAAACCTTTTATCCCACAGGCACAGAGCTATTAAGGTTTTAAACCTTGCTTCCATCTGTATTATATAAGATGCCACTAAGCCACAAGGGCTTCAGCGATCTTGCATCTTCAACTCTTCTTACTCAGAGATTTATCTTCTCCAAGCTGTTTTCTTAAAAAAAATAAAAAATAAATCATTTTTCATGACAAAAGCTTAAATGAACAGGTCTACCAATCTAACATCTTCTTGGCACTAAATAGAGGAAAAGGGTTCTAAAAGATCACGTCAAACTCAAGACTGCTAATTAAAATTGAAAAAGAATAATTCAAGGCCTGCACATGGTGGTTGCTCATAAAGAATGCGGGTTCTTGGTTCAGAAAAGCTCTTCATTTTTCCAGAATATATAGCCAAGGGTCAAAGGTTAAACATAATAGATAAAACAGATTAATGATTGTCACACAAATTCACTGATTAGATTTAGCCACGTAAAAACCAAACTTGTCCTCAGTCACTTTGGGATCATGTTTTATTTGTAGAAATTTATGGCAAAAAACATATCTGGAAACAGAACACAAGATAAGAAGTATTATGTGCCTGTGAAGTAAAAAATTTCAGTTCCACAGTAACTAGATCAAGAATCTGCACAGCCATTCCATAAGATAGATGATGAAGCAATGTGTACATATACTTTACATCGATCAAAAGGGAAATTAACATATACACACCTTCCATGCAATATGCAACCGCATTTCCTATAGTGACAAGCACTCACCTGGTGCAAATGATGACTCAATTCCCAGCAAAGAAAAACAGCAAGAGTCCCCATGTAAAAGATAATTTGCTCAAGCAAGAATCTTCCCATGCTAGTCTGAGTGTTGTGACGATCAGGAAGAAATGCTAACAGCAGAGATGAAAATACATAGGCAGCGCCAGAAAATTTAAAAGCATTTCTGGCGGCAGAAGGCAATCCCATCTTGAAGCTGAAGAATAGCGTCCGCTGTTTTGGTAGTAATCAATGTCAGAAATCATGTTTAATACATAAAATATATAGAGAAAGCAACCTAATAAGTAAAATTTGGAAATGAAGATTCTGTAATGTATGAACCAATAAATTCTGCAATTCTACTTGCAGATCCTCTCCCCATTCACCAAGGCACCTTTAGTAAACCCCTCTGATCATATGTTCATAGAACAGGTTGCAATCACTTATCTAGGGTCCCACTGAAAGTTAAGTAGAGTAAACAAAAACTCTGCCAACCAATTCCAAAGCCACAGCAGCACCAGATAATTTGGCAGTTTGCAGTTTTACTTTTCCAAAATTGTACACTTGAGGAAATCACTATCTTCCATCTAAAATAAGGTAGAAACTCTATACAAAAACCATGCAGTTGCTGCTTCAAACCTCCCCAAATATAGGTCAGCCACACTGCAACTAAAGATAGCCTATGGCCAGTGCTCATGTGTGCAGCCGTGTGAACACGTTGCCCCTGGTCAGAAGTAATCGTGCAGGGGACATGGAACTTTCTCCACCAGTCAGCAGTGGCACCCAAAAAGAATTATTAAGTGCCTTTTTGGTATATGTTTTTATCGAATGCCATGCACACATTCCAAAGTAGACTGCATAAGAACTAACAATACAAAGTACACTTGATGGCTTGACCCATATATGCCCACCCATCCCAGAGGTAGATCTCTAAATTAGCACTGAAAATAGCCTCTTTCATGAGCTGGCAACAAATTTAGGCTATTCTGCTCCTTCGTCGACGGGGAGGTAATTGCATTTATACTTCATGACAGAGGCATTAGTTTAATGTGTCTCTGACTTATTAGTGTGTCTTAAGTATACTAATCAGTAACAATCTTACATCCTGATAGTTTTCTACCCACTGCAAGAGTGCACTTATATCCCTCCACATTGACATTCTATAAGTTGACTTGTACTCCCATCTGCGATTAATACCCCTCCCATGATATTATTCATCAGTTGACTACTTCTGCAGTTTAGAAACTTAACCAGACACTTATCTCATTGACTGTGGTAACGATTTTCTTTTCCAACTAACACCGGAATTACACATTGAAACCATATAAAGGATGAACATGAAAGGCAGTGAGGTAACACGTTGTATACAACACTAAACTTACGCAATAAATTTGAAGCTAACCATCAAGAACCAATCCAGGCTTTCGATAGTAAATGAATTCTTGACCTACCTGAACAATGGAAAACTTCAATACCCATCTCCGCTTATAAACATACAACACCCCGTACAACAGCCCAACGACGAAACCTCTAAACCCCACCACTCTCCCAATCAAATCCCCCGAACTCACGCCCCAACACACCGCCGCCGCGGACAAGAAACTCGACACTGCGCACGCCACGACGAACGTCGCGATGGTCAGCGAAACCCTAGCACGCCGCCGCAGCTCCGGCGACGGCGGCCGCGACGCGACCACCGACTGGACGAGCCCGAGGCCGAGCTCGAGCGGGGAAGCGGGACGATCGGGCTGCGGGGAGGACAGGAAGGAGAGAGAAGCGGAGAACAGGAGCTGGGAGAGCTGGAAGGAGGCGAAACAGAGCAAGAAACCGAGGATCGAGGACGCCCTGCCGCGGGGGCGGGCGGCGGCCGGGGCGAGAGCAGGAATGGCGGCTTTGGAGATGAAGAAGAGGAGCGTGGTGGGTATCGATTGCCATATGAGGAACCCTAAGAATCTCTTCCTGGGGATGGTTTCAGGAGGCAAAGGCGGCATCTTTCTCGAGTAGGGAAGAGACTGGGAGTGACGGAGGGGGCGTGGCTTTGAGGAAGACGATGGCGGCGAAGAAGCGAGCGGGAATTTTTTTTCCTTCCTTTTCTTTTCTTTCTGCAGAAGTTTCTGTGTCTGTGAGATTGTTCGAGATTTGGAGTCTTTACGTTTTTCTTGGACGGTCGGTCTAGAGTCGAGACCAAGTTTTGGTCCAATTTCAAATTTCAGTAAAAATGTCACGAGAAGATGCTCCTTTTTTTCTTTTGCATTTCGACCAGAAAAAAAAAAAATGTTTGATTTGTATTATTTTCTCCAAGTTATGAAAAAGCTTACTTTTATATTAAAAAACTGTTCTTTTTCTCTGTTTAAAACGAAGATTCTAAAAAGGACTCTCTTTTTTCCCTAGTTTTGTTGTAATATGCAGTACCCTTAACTTATATTTGACCAAGCAAATTACTTTCAATTGTCTTTTGCAGATTAATACAACTTATATTCTCGATTTTAAAAGTTTACATTTTGTATTATCATCTTTCGTCTTTGACAGCACCATGTCTGCAAAGCATAAAATTTTTGTATACCGAACTCACAAAAAATGTATGTAATTTAAAATGAGAGGATGTAAATCGTAATTAGACAAAATCTTCGTATATATTCACGCAAGAAAGTAAGAATATTTCTTAAGGGCCTCCTTGGAGAACTTTGAGTTGTGGGCTGCCTAGAACTAGAAGTAGAGCTTCGTTTGCCAGGCTCGTGATAAATCTTTTGCTCCATCATTTTCTCGTCTGTCCTTTTTGTCAAGGACAAGCTGCGGCGTACCCTCAAAGATCACATCAGCAACAACAAAAGAGATGTTATTGACATCCATGATAAGACGATTCATAATTATGATTACAAGGCATATGACATTGCGACAGTTGCTTTAATACCATTTTGCCAATAAAATCGAAAAGAGGAGGACGATGACATTTGTTTTATTGCATCTGGGCATCATTCTTATTGAGTGCAGTCTCGGTATGACTTCAGACGTTTAGCGTGTCCCTGAGGTCAATCTGAGAAACGGTAGAGGTTCTTCAGGGCATAGCGCGAGAGTAAAATGAATGTCATCAGGAGACACGACCAATTGAGGGGCATTAGCACTCGATCCCTTTTGGTTGACACGAGTCGTTTTTCTTGGCAATCTCCCTCCCTGAGAATAAGAACCTTTCGTCATTGGTTCTGTAATGCTCATTTTCGTCTCTAAAGTTCCCTCAAACTAGAGCAAGATTAAATGGTCTGTGCAGGTTTGCGTCTCCGTGTGCATTTGATTGTCCACTGCTCAAGACAATAAGTTTCTATAGAACTTCAATGTGCTTTCACAGTTTATGTTTCAATTTTGCATTTATGTGTGACAGTGAGACGCATGCTTCTATGTTGTCATTTTACTTTTGCCATTTGCCAACAAAATCACGTCACTTGCCCTGGTTCTGCAGTTGGCTTTTTAGGGGTGCGGTCTCTGGCTTTGAAGCTGGTTCTGGTGGTTTGATTTCCAGCACTGGTGTTTGTTCTTGGGATCTTGGATCCAGACAGGAACGTTATTTGCCTATTTTCATGTTCAAATGAATCAGACCTTCTTCTCCAGTCAAACAGAAGCCTTTAAAAACTTAGAACTCAATGATTTACCGAGTTCTTGAACTGGAGATTGCACAGCATCTGAATGTATCTTGTCTTAGCTAGTTTCTGTTCTTTATTCATTCGCCTCCAAACTCCATACCCCGACCCCATGTTGAAGAGCTTCATTGCATAGATCTTCCATGTATAGCTGCCAAGAAGCACAACCAAGGATCAAATAAAAGTTGTGCACAATGAGTTGACTCATTTATCCAACTTTTTATACTTACCAGTTGTATAAGCAGTGAAGACCAGCTATTGAGATGCTATTCCGATATTCAGGATCCATTTTGCATTTCTGGAAGAAATCAGCGATCTTGTTGCTTGATCAATCACCATTGTTGTGTGATCAATGAGAAACACTGCAACACCATTGAAAATCATTTCTGCTGGACCCCCTTGATCAGTTGCAAACGTGGGCAATGTACAGTTCAGTGCTTCAACAACCGTTTGACCAAACCCTTCGTATGGTGCATGGTTTCTTTCACTCTTTCTGCAGTAGCACATCAACCTTTTTCAAAGCTTAGTTCCTTAATCCTGGGAAAAAAAAAGATAATTGGTTAAGCCAAGTTTAATTGCAAAACGAAACGGAGTTGAGCAGTTTTCTTTTCCGCAAGTGAGGACAAACTAATCACCTCTGCTCAGAGTTCTCTGGAGGTTCATCTCTAGGAAATGTGGAGATGAATGCACCCACGCCAGCCTTCAAGAACCTGAGCCCTCTCAACGTTGTCTTCAATCGACTGCTCCACTTCTTCCATAACCTCCCGAGTTGCATCAACCTCTTCCCAGTTGACACAAATCTTACCCCACCAAGAACCAAATCGAAATTTCCATTTGACACGCACAACACACAAAAAAATGAGAAATGAAGAACTTAGAAACCAGACCAGACCCCAAAAATGTCGCCTTTAGCTCCTGAAATGAACTTTGAAGTGCCTCGCAAGGCACCTTTTCATATGACACCTACCGACTTCATCACATCCTGCATAATAATAGCTGAACCCAAGGCCATTTCCGCTATTCATCAATTGCGAGAAAGCTGCTAAAGCGACAAGACTTTGGAATCCTCGAAAGAGCTCTTGTTCCTTCTTGCCTTGATGGGAATGTGCATCTATAGTGAGAGAGTTGTGGGAGAGGGAAGAGGCATGGATTGGGAGGAGGAGAACGAACATTTTTTGTCGAAGTAAGCAGGGAATTGCGAATATTTAATTCAAGAAAGGAAGTTAATGTCGCCAAGCAAACTTCTCTATCGCAAGAAAACCTTCTGATTCTTCTCTCGTTTTGACCTTGCCGCCACAGCTCAGGCGATGCCAACCACGACTTCATTGCCAAGGGGAAGAGGCCAAGGCCGAGCTCGAGTCCGCGAAGTGGGACTAGCGGGCTGCGGAGAGGAAAGGAAGGAGAGGGAGCTGCGGGGACCCGAAGGAGGCGAAACAGAGCAAGAAACAGAGTATCGACGACGCTCTGCTACGAATGAGTGGTTGGGGTGGAAGCAGAAATGGCGGGTTTGAAGAGGAAGAAGAGAAGCCATAGGAGAATCTCTGCTCATGGGATGGATTCAATTTCAGGAGCGAAAGGCGACATTTTGGCAGAGGGAAGTGGAGGTTTTGAAGGGTGGTTTTGAGGATGATGATGCCACAAGAAGCGAGCGGGAATAAATTGAATTGTCTTCAAAATAAATGAATAAAAACACGTGCTTTTCATGTGAGTATTAAACTATTTCTTTATTCAGAATGGAGATTTCGCACATGACTTCTTTTATTTTTCAATTCGTAGTTATTTCTCTCGTCTTGTTGAAATATATCTCTCGCCCTTAACGATGATCTTGAAATTGCGGGGTGCCTTGAACTGGAAGTAGGACTTCTTTGCCAGGCTCATCATTGACCCTCTGCTCTCTCCTTTTGCTCTTTGTTAAGAACAAGCAGCGCACTCAAAGATCCCAGTAATAACTATAAGAAGGAACTCATTGTCTTATTGATAATCATGACGAGGCAAATCTACAAGTGTCATTATCTGTTCTTTACAAGAAATGCGCTTTCCATTGCAACAGCGGCATCGCTACAGTTTGGAAGAGGGAAAAAAAAATTGAACATAAAACGATAGTGACATTTGTTTTATTGAATCTGGGCATCATTCTTATTGAGTGCAGTTTCGGTATGACTTCAATGGCTTGCCATGATGCCCATGAGGTCAATCTGATTCTGAGATATAAAGCTTCAACAGGACATAGTATGAGAGCAAGGTGAATGTCATTACGAGGCACCACCAGTTCCAGGGGCAAACTCCTTGCTCCACTATCCTCGAGGTGAGCGGCTTTTCTTGGGAATCTTCCTCCCTGAGAAGTAAAACCTTGTTAGCTTATCATAGCCTTCTTGGTTCTTTAATATTTGGCTCCTTTTATATAATGAAAACTAGAACAAAATGATGTGGTTTGTGCATGTCATTGTATGTGTCTCCGTGTGCACTAGAGTCCCTGATAAATGGAATAACTGCTCAAGTAAATACAACGGGTTGGGCAAAATTTCTCACCCTGGAAGCTCTGGTTTTGGGATCTTCTGGTCACTGAAAGATTGCAAAGGGTTAGTTGAGTTGTAAAGAACTTCAATGTGCTTTCATGGATTATGTTTCAGTTCTTCTTTGTTAAGTGATGGTGCAAATTGTGCGTGGATGTCGTCATTTAGGTTTGCCAACAAAAGCATGTCACTTGCCTTGGTTCCGGCTTCTCCGGCAGTACAGGCTCTGGCTTTGAAGTTAGTTTTTGGGGCTTGCTCTCCCCAGTCGTAACTTGTTCTTGGGGTCCTTCGATCGGGATTGGAACATTCTTCGCCTGTTTTCATGGCTCAAATTAATCAAATCATCTTTTCCAAATCGAAAAGAAAGCCTTGTAAGTCTTCAACTCAGATAACTCACCAAGTTCCTGAAATGGAGATTGTACATCATCTGAATGTATCTTGTTTTAGCAAGTTTCTGTTCCTTGTTCATATGCCTCCAAACTCCATACATGGACGCCATGTTCAAGAGCTTCTTTGCGTAGATTTTCCACGTGTAGCTGTGAAGAAGCACAATCAAGGATCAAACAAATGTTTTAAACGATGAGTTGCAATGTTTTCTAAGTTATATTTACCACTCGTATATGCGCTGAAGGCCTCCTGTTGAGATCTTGTTCCAATATTCAGGATCTTTTTTGCATTTCTGGAAGAAATCGGCTATCTTATTGCTTGACTCATTGCCATTATTGGGATCAATGTGAAACCCTGAAACACCATCAATAATAATTTCTGCAGGACCACCTTGATTAGTGGCGAATGTGGGCAATCCACAGTTCATCGCTTCAATGACAGTTAGACCAAAAGCTTCATACAGAGCAGGCTGCACAAAAGCTCCTTTGGTATCAGCAATACAGCGGTAGAGTTCTCCATTTCGATATCGGTCGGTTTGAGCTGCAATCCATCTGAACTGACCCTTGAGTTGGTATTTCTCTATCAAGGAGTGCATCTTTTTAATTTCTGCAATTTCTTCCCTATCTTTTGATTTTGCTGGGTCAAAGAATCCTGCTACAACAACAAGGTTCACCAAACTTCTGAGCCTTTTGTTCTTCCCATACCACTCAGTTAGTCCAGTGATATTTTTTACAGTATCGAGCCTTGCCATTGAAAAAATGATTGGTTTCTTCCGATCAGCAAGAAAACCCCTGTCCACATATACAAGAGTTAAAGCTGGAAATATGCCTGGGAACCCAAGAGTTGAAACCAAGATAAACTAATAGGGAAGAGACTAACAAATGCTCGTTGTTGTCCTCCTTATTGTATAGCAGTTCCTCGATGGCAGGGTGAAAAGCAGTCAGCCTCCTTTGTTTCTGTGTGTAGGAAAAGTACACAGATTGATCGGCACCCGGGGCAGCGATATTGAACTTTGGTTCAAAAACATTGATGCCAGAGACCACCCGACAAAGCCCCGGCATAGTGAACGCTGTGTGACTTTCATACTGTCCAGGCCTAGTTTTGCTGAAGAAAGATAAATGTCTTCAGCATCACTGGAAATACTTCGACCAACAAATTTTATCAACTTTGAAGGATACTAAAACTAACCTTCCAGCAATTTCTTGGTATGTGCTGGTAATGACAAAATCAGTCTGATTCATCGCCATCAAGTCCGCGGTAAATTGACACGAAAAGTGGTATTTTGGATCAAGATCCTTCCACTTCACATCCGAGTCCTCATACTTGGTTTTCTCTAGAGCATGAGCTATGGTACCCTGGATAGAGAGAAAGCCAACATTCAGCAGCAAAACAACAAATCATAAGAATTGAAGGTCCTCCATCCGATTTTGCAGCATTATTTATGAGAGAGAGGGAAATGGTAACCTGTGTTATTCCCAGTTTGCTAGCCATAAGAGAAGCCACCAGGTTCCCATCTGAGTAGTTTCCAATTATGAGATCTGGTTTACAATCCATGTGATCCATGATTTTCGCAGCCGCATCCTAATGAAATAAGAAATGTATTGAAAAACTAAGCACCAACAATCATATGAACTAAAAGCCACTGATGAAGCAATGAAATCCAGAATCTTTGCCTGTGCAAATCTCTCTAAGTAAGGATAAATGTCAAAACGGGACACCCATTGGTGGAGAACAACTCCCTTTGGCGTCTTGAAAGGGACCCGAAGAATGTAGGAGTGCTTTGTGTCAACGATTGGCTCCAACTCCTGGTTGCACTTTGTGTGTTTTGCATCTGGTATGAGTCGTGTGACCTGTATAAGCGGAATAGCAAAAGACAAGATGAAGCAGACTTTTCTATTGGTAGATTATCGACATCTAGATGACTAATCTCTCTGTGGGCTTGTGAGTCACTCACCACAAGAATGTTAGGCTTCACTGCAAGGCCCTGCTGCTTAATTCTCTGGAGCATTTCTTCCTCTAAAGCCCTCACTTGATCTAGGATGTAAACCACCTAGAGAAATCGTGCAGCATGAGATTTCTTTTTTAGATCTTAGTCAGATTTGTACCGTGAGAATTATGAAATTAAATTGGTCCACTTGTGTCATGCATGGATTGCCTTTCATTTTGCAGTAAAACACTCGATTCGAAATTTCCATATATTTAGTACCTGGCCACCTGTATCTGGCAAACCAAGGACGTCTGACTGGCCAAAGTAACCATGAGGAGAGAATATGACGATGTTGAAAATCATAGGAAGCCTGCTAATGAACATGTCCATTTTCTCTGGGTCTGGAGCTTGAAGCAACTCGGACAGAGTATGCATCGTCTCTTTTACTCGCTCTGCATTATCACCCCAACCTTTTTCAAATCCTAGTTCCTTGATCCTGGAAAACCAAAAGGAAAAAACAATAAGCCAGGTTTAGTTATGCTATAAAAAAGGAGTTCAAGAAATTTTCTTTTTCACAAGGCCGAGAATATATTAGCAACCTCTGCTCAAACTTCTGTACAGGTTCATCTTTAGGAAATGCAGAGACAAATGCGTGAGCTGCTATCAATGCTGCTTGAAGTTTCGGCACCGTGTTCAAGTTCTGGTTAATCATTAGATTCTGCAAAATGGGACAAAAATAGAATGCGTCAATTTCTGGCGCTATCAATGGAAGTGTTGCAATTTTATAGGTTGTTAATTCCTTTCATCACCAATTTGCCAGTTGTAAACGCTTACCTCTCCGTGATGGTTGAGGGCGAGCAAGAACTCAAGAAAAGACTTAGCACTCTGAGTGTCCTTGCTCACTTTAGAGGTCATTAACTTTGTGACAAAGTTCAATCCATTCCCAATAGAAGAAGGAAGTGCCATGCGAGGAGTGGTGAAGTCAACGGCTTCGAAATCTATTTCCAGTGCATTTTCATCGTTTGCCCTGCACAAAGAATAAAATCATTTCGAGCAATGAAGTGGGCCACGCTGGTATTGCAGAGAACCTTTGCATTAATCGTGTTACTGCACTTCGAATAAAGTCATCAACATAGATGAAATGCATGATATGACTGTTCCGAGTTCTAAAGCACTCACCAGTTCTCATCGAAAACCATCTCCTTGAACCTCAAATACTCTTTAGCAGTGATACCCTCTACTTCAAGATCACCGGCATTCACCTTCACATATTCCCAAATACCAGGATTCGGTCTAACTGCCAACGCAGTATATGGGGGGACCACCGCTGCCTCCTGCAAGTTCACAGAACAGCAAATTTGACATATGCTCGAGCGCTGAAGGATAGGAATGAGAGATGCTTTGCTACTTTGACAAATTCACACGTAAATTTCAAACTTTTCAAGTTGCATCAATCTGCGCTATTGCTATTTTAAGAATTGGGTTAAACTTGTTGTCTATGAAATATTCATCAATGCATGAGGGGAGTCATTTAAAGTAAGATTGAAGAAAAACTTGAAGTCCCTGCAATACTGGAAAAGGGACTAAATGTCCTTTCAGAAAGCTAAGATTCTGTTTGCATATTTACCAAATTACAAGGATGCCAAGTCCAATTCCCAAGGGATCGGGCGTGGGCAGGGAGAGAGAGAGAGAGAGAGAGAGAGACCTGAGTGGAGCTAAGGATGAACCCGAGCTGGCCTTCAAGAACCTGAACCCTTTCGGCCTCGTCTTCAATTGAGTGCTCCACCTCCTCCATCAACTGCTGGCGTTTCATCAACCTCTTCCCATCCGCCACAAACCTTCTCCAAACAAGAACCACATCATCAAACCAAGTATGCTTCACATATTTCCATGAAATGCACACAAACAACAAAGAAACTGAACACCAATCCTGACCCACAGTCACAAATGTACCAAGAACCAAGTGATCACCTGGCAAAGCATCTCTTCATGTGGTACCTACTGGGCTTCATCGCATCCGGCATGTTGTCGACCACCGAATCCACCCTCTTGATCCCTGAACCCGAGGCCATCTCCGCGGTTCAAGAAGCCGCAATAAAAACTGGCTAAACCCACGACAGATATGGACTTCACGAAGGAGCTGTCGTTCTCGTTCTCGTTCTTGCACTTGCTTGCCCCAACGGGAATGTGTATATATAGCGAGACGGGTTTGGGAGGAGGGAAGAAGGGAGAAGAGAAGAGGAGGGAAGAGGGTAGAGGAGAAAGAACATTCTTTATTAACATCAGTGGGTAGTTTCGAGGATTTAAACCAAGAAAGGAATTTTTGCTGTGGCAGGAAAAACCGATGCCAGAGGCTTTCGACTGTCGGACGATACTTGAACGTGGAGGGAAAAGAATTTATCGGAACGTGTTCGTATTTTTCTCGGCCCCTGGAATGGACGACCATCTGATTCTTTTCTTCGCCTCCTCTCTCTCTCTCTCTTCTCTTTCTATGAAAAAGAACGTGAAAGAGGCAAGAACGACCAGTTTTTCGAAAGACGAGGTTTGGCGAACGCTTCTCTCACTTCTCGCTTGTGCATGGGGCCTCTTCTCTTGTCTACTGTTTGAAGAGACATGACCCCACCGGTACGTCGCCCACGTATATATTTTAAGGATGAGACAAGTCAGTGGTTTCGGGGCACTTAAGGGATATCCGTTAATCCCTTCGACGCGTTGCTCTCCGTTGGAGCAATGTGTCGCGGAAAGCGAGCAATAAAATATATAGAATAAAATAATAATAATGAATTTCACTATAGATCTAATAATACACGAAATTACAATTTCAATAATACTCTTTCAGTGTTTTCCAAGTCCTAATTACACTCAATAACTCAAACAGTGTTTAACCTTACAATTCCTTAAAAAATAATCTCTTAATCTCATAAAAGAATTACACATAAATTTTTATCACAAAAATTTAATCGACTTTAACACTAATTCTTCTTGGATGTAATTCACAAATAGACCCATGGAAATAATCCACAACAAACACTCGCTTAGAGGCGTGCTTCGAGACCTCTTCATGTCAGCAATAGCACGAACTCAAGCACTCAAAATGGTGCTTCAACATTTTCAATAAAAGAGTGTCCCACGAATAGAAATTAGTTATATTTAGGGAAAATACCACTAAAAACTTTAAACTATATCATTTGGGATAATTTTATCCCAAACTTTTTTTCGCCACTAAAAACTCAAAATTATGTCATTGGGGATAAATTTGTCCTGAACCTCTTTGTGCCATTAAAAACCTCAAATTATGCTGTTGTGACATATTTACCCCTAACACATTTACCCTAACTTTTTGATCGAAAGGCATTTTCGTCTTTTTCCTCTCTTTTTTTTCATTTTTTTCCTTCTCCTCTCATCCCTCCACCAACCATGGCAAAGGGAAGCCAGCAAGTTTCTCTCGCAGGCGAGGGCAACCCTCACCCAACTCAAGTAAGGGCAGCCCTCCCCTTCATCGAGCGAGGGCTACACTTGCTTGCCCAAGCGAGGGAACCCTCGCTCCACTCGAACGTCAGCGAGGGCGGCCCTTGCCAACTTCCCTCTACCATGGCTGACGGAGGGGAGAGAGAAAAAAAAAAGAAAAGAAATGGAGGAAGACAAAAATGCCCTTAAACCAAAGAGTTTGGGAGTAAATATATCACACGAGTACATGTTTAGGATTTTTTATATCATGAAAAAAAATTTAGAATAAATGTATCACAATTTGCATGGTTTGGGATTTTTAGTAACATGAAAAAAGTCAAGATAAATTTGCCTTAAGTGGCATAACTTAAAATTTTTATTGATAAAAAAAGTTCGGGATAAAATCATCCCCAAATTACATAATTTGAAATTTTTGGTGATGTTTTTCCTTATATTTATATGCGGCCCAAAGAAAACGAGGCCGACTCTGCTTCGAACAAGCCCCGAGTCGTCAGTCAAAGAAGTCCAGTCCAACTCGCATAAGGAAACCTGCATATTCCATCAACCGAAACAAATTCGGTCAACCTCAGCAAAGTCAATCTCCCTTTTGATTTCTCCTTAGCGATAACAATCGAGAAACATCATTATTTTCATTTACTTTTATACTTTCTTCCATCGCCAGCTCTAATTCGCCAAAAAATAAGCTGGCTTTGCTCGACTTTGTACATAGGGGTGAGCACGGTTCCTGGTTCCTCATTTCCCGGAACCGGAACCGGAACCGGGAACCGGAACTAGAACCGGAACTGGTCTAGCCTCCCCCCTTCCAAAAAAATCCTCAATTCGCAATTTCTATCACACGAACACAAATATCTTGAACTCTCTCCATCTCCCTCCCTCTCTAAGTGGCAAGCGGAGTAAAGATTGAGTCTTCCTTCAAGATCCCGGACCAGCGCTCGTGGGTCTTCATGAGGTTTTTCCTTGCCTTTCGGCGACATCTTTTGTCGGAGAAAAGCTCGAGACTTGGGTTTCTACTCGTCTCGAGAACGCAGGGTTGTTCGTCGATCTCGATATATCTTCTTGCTTCCCCCCTTTGTATATCTTTATTAGGCTCTGCTTGTTGACGCATTGTCCATCCCCTGGTATAAACAAATGTGTGGTTCGGTGTGCATGATATGAAGGAAGAAGTGGAAGTTTCGGGGTCTTGGGTCGTCCTTTTCTCTCTTTTGCGTTAAAAAATCCGGTCACTAGTTGCGTAATACGTTCCAATCATCGTGTTCTGTATTTGTGAACTTTGGGTTAATCTTGCGCGTGCTTCGTTCCGGAAGTTTTGGGGTTTCGACTTTCAATTTGTATGTGCTGGAACGGTTCGAGTTGTGGTTGTTTGGTTTGGTTTATGCTCAGTCAAAGGATTTGTACATTCTCGTTGCTTCGTTTTTGTGCTGTTAAGGATGTTCGTTAGCTATTTGATTATGCTGTTTCGGTCACTCAATTTTATAGTTTTTTGTTAGGAAAATTAATTTACTAATAAATAGCGGGAGGAAGTGTGCCCCGCTAATAAAAAATAAGCAAAGGAGAGGGAGGGAGATGGAGATGGAGAGAGTTCAAGAGAAAGTGTGCCCCAACATTTAAGTGCCATTCTTCATGTGTCAAATGCATCTTCTTTTCCTGCACAATCATGCTTGTAGAGATGTTTGCTACAGAGAGTTGGCTTTGGTATCTTCTTTTCCTGTGCAACCATGCTTGTAGAGAAGTTTGCTAGAGAGAGTTGGCTTTGGTAGTTTGTGCCTTAAGCACTATATAGTATTCATAAATGTATAACATGAGCTAAAGTGGATTAGTAATTGAGATTTTTGAAGATTTATAGCTGGAGTATGGTCCAGAATGCGTGTGTACTTGATTTGGAAAGTAAGAAATCAAGCAATTTTATCCGAGGATCTTAGAGAAGTCTTAATCAGACCATACATATTGTAAAGTTTCTTGTCAAGTGTTTGCATTGGTCACACTGTCAGAGGTGGGGAATCAATGTGAGTTCATAGCTGCACGTTATTGCATTCCCTGAATTGTTTAAAGGGCTGGCAACTGGAGTTTGCTTACCTATTTCGAAAATTTGTGCAGATACAATTGCTTCCTTGTCACTAAAAAGATAAGAATAGGAAGAAGGATGTGCAATGGAGTGCCAAGATGGCTTTTTTTAATTAACATTGAACAATTTCCTTTGATTCTTAAAGATGAACCGAACAATAGAATGAAAATCTATTTTAAGGAATTTGATTTCTTGGAATCGGATTCCCTTTCTTGATTCCATGACCATGAGCCAAACATGGCCTCAATGGTGTAGACATGACTAATTAAGAAAAAGTTTCCTTTTTTTTCTTTTGGGGTGGTTTAAGGGGTTTGTTAGGTCATGGAATCATTCAAGTTTTGATTTCGCCGACTATTTTAAACATGCTTCATTTTTCTTGCGGGTGCGGCATGCTTCATTTGCCAAGTTGAAAGGGATGATCACGGTTCCGGTTCTAGGGAGGGAGGTTCTGATTCCCAGTTCCTCTTTTTTCGGAACCGGAACCAGTTCCACTTAAATGAAAAAAGAAAAAGAAAAAAAAAGAACCTGTTGGACCTTGGAACCGAAACCGAAACCTGTGCGAGGGTAGGTTCTAGGTTCCAGATTTCGACGGGTAGGTTCCAGGTTCCAAAAAATGAGGAACCTGTACCCGAGGGTAGGTTCCAGGTTCCAAGCGAAACCTGTAAGGAACCTGGAACTGCTCACCCCTATTTGTACATCCACAAAATATCCAAATTTATCTTAAATTGGGTTTCGTTCATAAGCTCAAATTCGAAATATATTTTAACAACATAGTTAAAATTACAGATCACTAGGAGCGCACTACATACATTTTGCTAAGGGAAGTGCATAAGATGACCAGGCAAATTGATCGAGCAAGAGTTCAGGAGAGAGCTTTACGCGACTTTGTTGACACCCGAATTTTTGTTTATTTTATTTTAAATGCCCATCTATTTTGCATATATAAATATATATTAATTTCTAGAAAAGATAAAAAATTATATAAAAAAAAAAATCGAAAAAAAAAAAAAGAAAAAGAAAAAAATTAGGTCGGGCCGCATAGTCCGGCCCACTCCTCTTTCCCAAAATTTCGGCCTTAATACAATCTCTCCCTGGGCTTATCCCCTTGGGTTTCATTTTGGCCCACTTCTCTTTATTTCTGGCCTGGGCTCATCTTTGTTATTTTTCTTTGGGGCCCGTCTCCTTTCTCTCCTCTCCCCCCCATTCACGTGCACAGGGACGGACGGAGAGGAGGAGAAGACAGACGGAAAAAAAGAAGGAGGAGCGGAGGAGAAGGGAGCGGCCGACGACGCCGTTCTAGCGCGACTCCCCACCGCGGGCGACGTCGGCCCGCGTGACGCCGCCGAGGGAAGATCCCCTTGCTGCGCGATCACGCGGCGGAAGGCGACGCAAAAAAAAAAACTTACAGACCGACACGGGCACAGAGAGATCAAGGAAAAGAAGGAGAAGAACGGCGACGCACGGCGGAGAAAGGGGCAGTGATTCGGCGAGAAGGAAAAAGAAAAGAGAACAGATCTGCAAAGAAGAAGGAAGGAGAGGAGCGAATGAAAGTAAATACAGCCGGCAGCCACGACTGACCCGCCGCCGGCAACCCTTCGGCGCCGGAACAGAAGAAGAAGGTAGAGCAGAGACCAAGCGACCAAGAGAGAAGGCGGAGAGAAGGAGAGTCGCCCGGTCGAGTCTTGCCGCCGCGGGCGTCGCTGGTTGCACGGTACCGGACGCATGCTCGGCCCGGAACGAGAAGGGCGAAACGGAGAGCCGCGAGGAGAACATATCTGCGGAGGAGGAGGAGGCGGACAGCAACGAGGCCGTCCGGACGCAACCCCTCCTCTCACGGCGGTGACGATTTTCTAAAAACGAGAGCGAGGCGGAGGAGGTGAGGATCTTCTTCTCATTTTTTTTTTTTCCCGGGGTTTCGGAGCTCGACGAGACGGAGCCAAGGATCACCGAGGGAGCGGTTGGAGGAAGAAGGAGAGTGTGGTTCGTGTTTTTGGTGCCGGGCCGACCGAGAAGAAGCGGAAAAAAAAAAAAAAACGAGAAACGCGAAAGAGCGAAAAGGAGAGGGCGGCGGAGGAGGCTTTTGGTCTCGAAGGGCTCGGCCCGAGAGAACGGAGTGAGAGCGAAAAACGCGAAGCTAGAGAGCATAAGGAGGAGCGAGAGGTTCGGTTAGACGAAGGAGGCCGGCTGGTCGAGAGGAGAGGAAGGCGGCTGAATGGACGAAGATTTTGCTGGCTAAAACAGAGCGGTTCGGCCCGAGGAGAGGAAGGCGGCTTTTGCCCGGAAGGACGAAAGAAGAAACAGCAAGAATCGGAAAGGAAAATGCGAAGCAAGCAACTGTTTCGGGATTTTCGGACAGAGAGGCGAGATCCGAGAGAGGAGGAGAAGTAGGGGCAAGGAAGGCTTCCCTTGTGGAGACATCGGGAGGCCGGAGCTTCGAGCGACCGCCGATCCGAGACAGACCTAAGAGGAAAAGGGCGTAAACGCAAAAAGCGGCAAAGACGACGTCGAAGTTGGACAACTCCTCGGCGATCGTCGAGAGCGGCAGAGAAAAACCCGGAGGAGAGAGAGGTCGAGATTTGCAAACGGAGAGCGGCGTGGGACCGAGCCTCGCGGCCGCACCGAGAGCCGCCGGTCGATCGATCGACGCCGCCGCCGCTACGCCACCCCGACGCCCGCCGCCGCTCCGCCACCCCGACGCCGCGCCGCTCGCCAACCACCGACGACGCGGTCTGGCTGGTGGTTGGCTCCGTCCCCGTCGCCATCGTCATCCGAATCCGTGTTGACGCACGCCTCTCCACCACCCCGACGCCGCCGCGACCGCCGTTGTCCCCGATGCCATCCGCCATTTCGTCGTCTCGTCACCGGGTCTCGCGCCGGTCGCCGCCGGCCACCGTGGTCGAGCCAAGAGGCGCTCGCCATTCCCCATCGGCCGCCGAGCAAGCAGCGGCGGCGGCTCCGATCCAGTCAAGATCCGGGTCGGATAAGGTACAAGCGGGTAGGGTTTAGTTTTGGGTTAGCGAAGTGGAACGGGCCGGGTTTATATTTAATTTACTCGTGGGCTTGTTTTTATTTGGGTTTCAGCCAACTTGTGGGTTGAGAGGCTTCGAGTGGGCCTAGGATGAGATTTGGGCCGTTTGTTGATTGGGCTAAAAATAGAAATAGAAATGGGCATTTTAATTTGTTTTGTTAATTAATGGGCCATTTTTAAAAAAATTATCGGGCCCTTCGGCCAGCCCGGTTTCTTTAGCCCAGCCCGGACCGATAGGGTCCGGGTCGGTTTAGTAGGGCCGGGTCTCCCGACCCGGTCCGAATCACTTTTTAATTAATTAAAAAATCCAAAAATCGAAAAAAAATTTCGAAAAATCATTAAAAATTAAAAAAAATGTTTTTTTAATTTCAGAAAGGTTTTAAAAGTTTAATTTAATTTATTTTACTTTATTTCTTTTTTTCGAATATTCAAAAATTCCAAAAAATTAGAAAAAAATTAGAAAATCCCAAAAGAAACATTAATAAATGTTTTTAAATTCCAGAAAAGCCAAAAATTTGCAAAAATATTAAAAGCTTGTTTTCTTTAATTTCAAAAAATTCGAAAATATTAAAAAATATTAAAAAGCACAAAAATTCAGAAAAATTCAAAAAATCTAGAAAATTCAGAAAAAATTGAAAAAAATTCAGAAAACCCTTAAAAAAGAAGAAAGACCAAAATTGAATAAGCCTTAGGGCTTTACAATAGGTTTTTTTTGAATGTGTTGCCATGTCTTTAGCTAACACACAATTAAGTTAGGTACCGAAAGGGCGTTAGTCGCATGACTAACGTAATCAAGTCCCCGACCCTAGACTCTCTGGTTGCGTAAATAGTGAGACACGCTCCCATGTCTCGCTTGGTTTCTAGTCGACCTTAATAGACTAGTGGCGACTCCTCGTTTGAAATTTTTTACGAACACCCAACGTCGCGCGGGGTATGCGGCTTGGGAGAGCCCAAGTTAATTGAGGGCCGTCGGCCCAAAATTAACAATACCCCTAAACCTATTATTATTATTTTCACAAAAATTAATTTTAGTAGGTCGCGACAGACTTCACTGGCTGAGCGAAGCTCTAAACTTCAAGACAGTCGAAATTACCGACCAATTATTAACCCTTTTTTTCTCATTGACAATGGAAGAAATTATGTATTACGGAAAGAAAATTTACAAAGAAGAGGGTTCCAGCCCTCTTAAAAATGGATACGGAGAAGTCTGAAAGAACGATTGGGAGAGTTTGAATTGAGGGGGAGGGATCCTAAACAGCAGCTCAACTAAAAAAATTTTGGGCATGAGATCCACAATCTCTACTAGCGAATGAAAGCAGAAGAATTAGCAAAAGGCCTTAAAGTTGTCTCTAACAAGCTTTGACGTCGATCGGTTCTCCAATGGGCATGAGGGTTTGCTCCACTCGCGTCATCGACCATGTCGAGGCAATCATCCATGAAGACCACATGCGACGTATTGATGAAATTAAGGGGTACCTCATAAAGGCACTGATTTAGCAATCAAGGAAGAAGGATCTAGAGATATCGAAAGATCTGAATCAATCAAAGATGTTAGAATCAATCGGAGGTGTCAGAATGAATCTGTTGATCCTTTGAGATGCCAAAATTAAAGGATTGATAACTTTTGTAATATTGTAATCTCTTTCTTTATTATTTTCCATTGTTATTTTGTTTCCATACAAAATGTATTATTTGTAATATCTATATATACAATGGAAATCATCTCAACAAAAGCACGTTGAGATCAATAATCAAACACTTCTATTCTTTCATGGTACCAGAGCAGATTTCTTTAATAGAAATTGATCCTTAGCCATGGATACCCATACCCTTCATCTCTAAACATTAGCAATTTTGTGTCACTGAAACTTACACAGACAAATTATTCTTGTTGGAGAACCCAGATGCTTGCACTAATTCAAAGTCAAGATCTGGTAGGTTTCATTGATGGTGAATACCAGATGCCAAGTCCAACAATAGTCACCCCCTCTGAGGTCGGAAAAGAAGTTAGTGCCTCAAAGGAAGTGACAAATCCAGAGTTTTTACAATGGAGAAGGTCAGATCACCTTTTGCAGGGATGAATCATTGCAACGCTTACAGAAGAAGTTCTTGCTCAAGTAGTAGACTTGAAGACATCTGCTAAGGTGTGGTTAAGTTTACAAAATATTTTTGCCAAGGTATCCGAGGAACGTGAAGTTTCAATTTTTCTACAAATCCAAAAATGTTATAGAGATAATTTCTCTTCTCTTCACGAATATCTTGGTGCTTTTCAAAAATATTTTAATGAGTTATCTGGTATTGGATGTCCATTAGAGGACAAGAAGAAGGGCCTCTTTGTTTTGAATGGCTTAGGTGATCAATATGATTCATTCACAACTTCCATGTTGAAGCCTCCAATGCCGATGTTCTCTAACTTGATTTCTCAACTGCAAAGCTTTGAGAGTCGCCTCACAAATAAAAGTTCCCATGCAATTCAACATGGGACGGCTTTCTTTGGTCAAAGAAGTAATATTAAGAGCAGCAAAAAGGGAAAACAATTCCAACATTACAACAACAATTATTTTTCTTCACATGAAAGAGGGTTTTCTCACAATGGTCTCAGAATGAAAAATTCTCGGGCTGATTTTATGCATTTGTAGGGTCACAAGCCACAATTCAATCAAAGCAAGACCGAGAAACTTGTGAAAGGAAAGAACAGACAAAGTCGTTTCTGTCAAATTTGTAACAAGCAAGGACATACTGCTTTAGATTGCTTTAATCGATTTAATCAATCTTTCCTCCCATCTGATGTGCCAAAGGCATTTGCTGCACTTACTGTTGGAGATAATCAAGATTCAGAATGGTTCACCGACACCGGAGCTTCAAATCACATGATTTGGAAGTGAAGGTAATCTTTTCAACTTATGACCATATATTGGGAAAGATAGTGTAATGGTTGGTAATGGTGATTCGCTCAAAATTTCCCATATCGGTGATGCTCATATTAATTTGGGTCAAAAGAACATTGACTTAAAAAATGTTATACTTGTTCCTCAGATGAAAAAGAATTTATTATCAGTGAGCCAATTTATAACTGACTATCCTTTGAATTTTGAGTTTTCCGCCGTTGGTTTTGTGATAAAGGACAGGAAAACGGGAAATGTTCTGACAGTTGGAAACCGTGAAGGTAATCTATATACCTTGAAGGCACCGAAAGAAGTACTATTTTCAAATCGATTCAGGAAAGCTGATGAAAGTACTTGGCATCAAAGATTGGGACATCCACAATCGACGACAATTCGTCATCTGCAAAATAAAGGCGATATTATTGTTACTGCTTAGAATAAAACTACTACAATATGTAGTAGTTGTCAAATGGGTCGAGCATCTAAACTTCCTTTTTTTCCTTCCAAATCTAATACTACTAAGCCTTTTGAAAAGATATATTGTGATTTGTGGGGAAAAGCTCCAATAATCTCATTTCAAAGATTTCAGTATTATGTTTGTTTTGTGGATGATTATACGCGATATACTTGGTTATTTCCATTACGGCAAAAATCTGACTTTTTTGCATGTTTTCTCAATTTTGAGAAATATTTGGAAAGACGATTTGGAGGGTATATTAAAATCTTTCAATCTGATGGAGGAGAAGAGTTCAATCGAGCAGATTTCATACTTCATTTGCAAAAGAATGGCGTTATTAATCAAGTATCTTGCCCGAATACTCCGGAGCAGAATGGAGTTGCCGAGCGAAAACATAGGCACATATGTGAAATTGGCTTGATTATGCTTCATCAAAGTGGAATTCCTAAAAAATTCTGGGTCGAAGCCTTTCAAACATCAATTTTTCTCTTGAATCGGCTTCCTACAAGGGTGTTGGGCATGAAATCACCATATGAACTCTTATTTGGCAGAAAACCAGATTATAATTCTTTGCAAATTTTTGGTTGTAGATGTTTCCCTTATCTTAGGGATTACACCAAAAATAAGTTCGATGCTCGATCGTTACCATGTGTTTTTCTCGGTTATAATGATCGTCATAAGGGATATCGATGTCTTTATCCTCCAACTAGTCGAATATATATTTCACGACATGTCGTTTTTTATGAGACTATATTTCCCTATCTTGTACCCAGCTCATTATTTCAGGATCAAAGTGATAAGGCAGGGATATCTGAATTTATAAGCTAGCCAAATCAAGACACGACGGCGTCAGAATCGGAATTTTCACCTTTATATTTGCAACAAGGTGCGTTTTCTGATCAACCGTAGGATGACTTATTAAATTCTGCTACTCATGATACTTCTCATAAAGATAACGTTGATGGAGGTGAATCACATGTTCATGAAAATCATGTTGAAATTGGTGACTCATCAAGTGCTCCAATTAATTCTCCATGCAATTTAGCAACTGAAGATTCCTCTATGGATGCCCTTATTGATTCTTCAATAGCACGTTCACCCACTCCAAATCATTCAATGATTACACGAGCACGTGTTGGTATTGTGAAGCCTAATCTAAAATATGCCAATCTACATATGATGGATTCTATACCGAAGGAGCCACATAATGTACGTTCTGCTTTGAAACATCCAGGATGGTTGGTGGCAATGAAAGAGGAACTCGAGGCATTGCATCAGAATAAAACTTGGACTCTTGTCCCACGTCCTTCAAATACTAATATTGTGGGATGTAAATGGGTTTTTAAGTCTAAGTTAAAAGTTGATGGTACATTAGAAAGATTAAAAGCAAGATTGGTCGCCAAAGGATATACTCAAGTAGCAGGAGTAGACTTTCTGGAGACTTTCTCGCCAGTTGTTCGACCAGGAAGTATAAGAACAGTCCTCACCATAGCTACTATTAAAGGTTGGGCTATCAAACAATTAGACGTAAAAAATTCCTTCTTACATGGCTTTCTATCACAACCTGTTTATATGGAGCAACCGCCAGGTTTTGAGGACAAAAATCATCCGTCTTATGTTTGCAAATTGGAAAGAGCTTTGTATGGCCTTAAGCAAGCACCGAGAGCATGGTTTGATCGCTTTAACTCATTTCTTTTAGCATCTGGTTTCTTTTGTAGCATTGCAGATCCTTCTTTGTTTATTAGAAAATCAGATGGTGGTATTTTAACTCTACTTTTATATGTAGATGACATGATTGTTACAGGTGATGATCCAAAATTGCTTAATGAGTTCATCTCTACATTAAGCAATGAATTCGCGATGAAGGATATGGGTCGGTTACATTATTTTCTCGGAGTGGAGGTTAGGATGTTCTCCGGGGGTCTTTATTTGTGCCAACAACAATATGCTTTGTCAATCCTTAAACGTGCACAAATGGAGGGCTGCAAGCCAATTTCCACCACTATGGCTGCTAGTTCTTATTCTTATATGGATGCAAGATTATTTTCGGATCCTACCTTATATCGAAGTATCGTCGGAGCTCTTCAATATCTCACTATTACAGGGCCGGATATTTCATATGCAGTCAATTTTGTTTGTCAATTCATGCATCAACCTACCGTGAGTCATTTTCAAATTGTAAAGCGCATTTTACATTATGTCAAAGGCACAACAGATCGAGGTATGAAAATCTTGTCCAAGTCAACATTGGACTTGTATGCCTTTTGTGATGCAGATTGGGCAAGTTGTCGCTTGACTCGACGATCAACTACTGGATTTTGTATCTTCTTAGGAAGCAATTGTATATCATGGAGTGCTAAGAAGCAACGAACAGTTGCTCGATCTAATGCTGAGGTAGAGTATCGTGCAATGGCATCAACGGCTGCAGAGATTACGTGGATATCATTCCTTTTGCGAGATTTGGGTATTCATCTCTCCAATCCACCAATATTATTTTGTGATAATATCAGTGCACTTTATATGTCAGTTAATCCAGTGTTCCATGCAAGAACTAAACATATTGAATTAGATTATCATTATGTGCGAGAAAAAGCGGCTCTTGGAACACTTGTGACTAAGTATGTTCCGTCTGTGCATCAAATTGCGGATCTATTTACAAAGCCACTGTCTAGAAAAGCTTTTGGAAACTTATGTCACAAATTGGGAATTTGGGATTCTCCAACTCCCAATTTGAGGGGGAGTAAAGGCACTGATTTAGCAATCAAGGAAGAAGAATCTAGAGATATCGAAGGATCTGAATCAATCGGAGATGTCAGAATCAATCGGAGGTGTCAGAATCAATCTGCTGATCCTTTGAGATGCCAAAATTAAAGGATTGATAACTTTTTGTAATATTGTAATCTCTTTCTTTATTATTTTCCATTATTATTTTGTTTCCATACAAAATGTATTATTTATAATATCTATATATACAATGGAAATCATCTCAACAAAAGCACGTTAAGATCAATAATCAAACACTTCTATTCTTTCACCTCAGTGGCAAGCTGTAGAGTGGGAGCTTTGCATTCTTTGCGAGTTGAAGGAGGATTTCAGTACGTGCAAATAAGAGCAAGTTACTTGGTCATCGGTCACAACCGCACTTAGAAAGGCATTGTCCTGTCCAAGGCTGTCAAAATAGGCCACAGACTCATATTTTGACTCAAATTTATTAAAATGGGTTAGATATGGGTCATCTGAAATTTGGAAAATAGGTTGTAAATAGGTCCAAAGAAAAAAAAGTTTAATAAAAAATGGATTTTAGAGGGTCTACTGTGGACCCATTTCCAACCTGGAATACTATAGTTACGTCAAAAAAGTCTCACGGTTGTCTTTCTCTTCTTCCTCTTCGATTACACTGCTTTAGACAATCTCGTTTGTTGGCGAGCACCCTCCCTCCTGTTTGATCCTTACTTGTTGACATTGTCGCCGGCCGCCCCCCCCGGGGGGTTCTGCTGGAGAGCTCATGAAGCTCAGGCTCTCATCACGGCCGTTACCTATTGTTGTTCATCGTCGCCACCGCTCAACAACCGCGAGTAGCTACGAACATTGATTCTTCATAACAGGAAGAGAAACAAAAATGAAGGTGGAATGAGGGAGAGGGGAGCGGAGAACTTGTAGCAGTTGTGGCACATGCATGAAGAGCAAGAGTGCAAATGAAATGAACGATGAAAAGGCAAAGACAAATACTAGAACTCAGCTTCGGGATTCTACTCTTCTCTCTCTCTCTCTCTCTCTCGCTATACAAAGCCCCCAATCTCGGTTCGAAGTTCAATTAATCGTCTTTGTTCCAATTAAGGGCTAGTTATTTAGCTTGATCAAAATCTTGACAATAATTTAGTGCCCATTAGATTAAAGAGGAAGAGAGCATCGCAAATGCTTTTGATGCCATGCGAAACATATTAAATCATAGCTGGTACAAAGAAAGAATCATACTAGGCACCACAAAGTTTACTTTGTGTAATTATTCAAATCTGGCATGATACGCTAAAAGTTCAATGAAAGAGTATAACCAGACCGCAGTTGTAGAAAATTTTGGTAGGACCATCGTTTTGCGATTCGTGCATACATTTGATGACGAATGATACAGTACGATGAAGTATAACAACACCGAGAGCTTTAAAACTTAAAAAGTCTCGTTGAATACCACCGTCAGCCTCATCGCTATCTACACGTTCTCCCTTGCTGACTCAATAGGCTGATCCACGGAATCACCCATTATTCAGAAGGCATTAACGCAAGAAAAAAAATTGTTAAGAACAGAGGCCAGGTTAAGTCGGGTATGAATTGATTCGGATTGTCAATTGATTGCTAAAACTGTATTACTAATAAATGAATCAATATTAGCCGAACCATTTTCAATCCAATCGCTCATTTGACAGGCTTAATTTACAGCTTCCCCCTATAGATGAGCAATATTTGGACCCGACAATGGGGCTGATTCAATTTGCCACAACAGACTGGAAGAGTCATCTAAATCCGAAGCAAAATTATAAGGCATAACTTTTTTCGTGTTACCACTAGCGAGGTGAGTAGGTACATTGCATCAGCGTCATGAATAATTGAATTCTTATGATGCCCAAGAGCATCATAAATAATACAAATGAACAGTGATCGAATTGCCTGAGCTGGGCAAATGCGATAAGGTATCATTAAGCATCTCGTAGCGTGGCCAAATCAAGGTATCATGAGCCGAGCCAAAGCAATGATAAATGTCTACTTGTGCATGCGAGAGAACAAATGCCTATAACATTCGGATGGAAGCAAACTCGAGCTATAAACGCAGCCCAGCAGACGACGGGACAGTGGCAATTAAACCACCCTTTCAAACATGATTTAACCAATCTCTAGCTAGGCAACTGGCCAGCCATCTCATTCTCAATATTTACCTCTGCATTGATTAAGCTTCTCCAAGATCCTGTTTCACTATAGAGCAACAAAATGCGCAAAGCACACATTAGAGACCAACTTAGTATCCAAAAAATTCAATCAGTGAGGTAAAAAGAGTTTGTCTGGGGTACTGGCATGTGCATATGACCCACCTAAACAATATATTCCCAGAAAGTGAGTGCGAAATTTGGGAAGCAGACTGGAAAATGCAAAAACAATAGTTAACACCAGAGATGACCACCAAACTTAGCAGTAAAACATAACCCTCTTGACGTTCTCTTTAAGGGCAGGCAGTGGTCTGACAGCAGCATTGGCTCCTGGCGCACGAGTACTCCGTGAACCAGCAGCACCCATACCAGGTCCCCCACGTCCAGTGGCAACTCCACTAGTGACAGAACCACTGTCTGACGTCTCTGGTTCCATGTAGAAACGAGCACGGAATGCAGCAAGATGAGCGTAATATGCAGGAGGCACTGCAGAATCAAGAGATTCATCAAGTCAAGTTCAAGCCTGCGTCACCTTTTTAATGTGTGCAGGGAGAGAGAGAGAGAGAGAGAGAGAGAGAGAGAGAGAGAGAGAGAGAGAGAGAGAGAGAGACTCACCAATAGAGACAGAACGGGTACACCTCGCATAACTGCAAAATTAAGAAGGACAAATCAGCTCTAATTAATAGTCAGTAGTACAGTTAATGATGAAAAAAAGACAACCTTTATCTTCAGATAAAAGAGAACAGTTGGCAAACAGAAAGCATGATGATTGGCATTATTCAGAACATAGATGGGGCTTATAATTCACTAACATAACAGAGATAAAATACTAACGTGTAGCAAAGGTTATTAGTTAGAGACTGAAGTCCATCCGCAGTAAATTTGTTCTCATCCCAGAGGACATGATAATGCGCTGGACGGCTTGTACCCTACCAATTAGCCATCCGAGTGTTAGTGCATATTCTGAATTGACGTCCATAAATAAAAGAGACACAAATGTAGTTTATCTATGGCATGTGGAATACCTGAATACCGGCATGGCTGCACAGATAGAAGTCAAACTCTGTAGGATGGCAGATCTTAGAGTCCACAACAGTGCCTGCTCATAATTTGCAATTTGTATGTTCAACAATTGAAACAAAACCAATTAACAAAGCTAGTTCAGAGGTAAGCCAAAACCATACCGGGCAATATATTCCCACTCCTATCAATTGCATTGCGGTCATGGTGATTATTAGCAAACAACCTTGTGTGGTGTCGCTTCTGAACAACGACAAATGTCACAGGAGGCTGATAGTTTGGTTCCAAGGAATTGCATGCCTGGAATTACAAGGAATAGGTTATGAAAGCAGAGAGCTGCTATTTCATGAACTATTTGGAGTCCAGAGATCAAATAAGCGAGCTGCTAGTGAATAAACCATTTAGAGTACTGAGACCCAAGTAGTTGTTACACTGCAAGTAAAGAACTTTTACTCAAGAAGAGGTTTCTACCTTGCGGATAGCATCAAGCTCATAGAGCAACACCTGATAAAACTGTCCCTCACTCACGCCATCCCTACATATCAACCAAACAAGAAGTTGAAATATCATACCAATTGCCAACCGTTGAGTTAAGACAGGAAGATATAAACCTGTAGAAAATGATGCGCTGAGGTTTCTGTCCCGTCGCTCTGCGAAAAGATATAAGCAGTTCCCTGGGAAAAATTAAAGACATTTTGGTCATCCAAATGACTTTACTAACAAAAATTGGCATATTCTGCAAGATCCGAAACTTGGTAACCTCCACTACTGCTTACATAAAGGCACCAATTAGTATCAGATGCACATAAAATGCGTGCGCGCGCGCACGAGAGAGAGAGAGAGAGAGAGCATACTTTATCATGCCACCAGTCACTGTGCCTCTGACTGGATCCTGCCAGGTCTTATACAAATCTTGAATCAGCTCTTGCCGATGTGCTTGAGCACATACCAAACCAGCATATTTGGTAACTTCTGGCCAATCCTGAGAAGCTACCACCTAAAAATGAAAGAAGAGAGACTTTCAGTTAAAAATGAAAGGGAAGAGACTTTCAGTTAATAGGTAATGCAGACTCGGATTAAAAATCAAACAAATTAACCAAACAGATGATCAGATTAATACAAATAACATACAGCAGCTATAGATGGACTAGAATCCTCGCCAGGATGAGGATGAGTGACATCAGCGCCAAAGATAATTGTGGGCCGATCACTGACTAGAGGAATTCGCCTAGACAGTGCATCAACAAGAACTGTGTTCCTCCCTCCAACCTTCACGTTGATCTTGAGGGCGACATTTGCCAAGTACTGTTTACTTTTCTTAAATACATGTTTCGTCAAACAGCACTGAGAAACAAGCCCAAGATCAGTTTCACATATTCGCTTTAAATCCCCTGCAGGAAAAATGAATATAAGACATTATGATTGAAGATCAATTTGAGAATTTGAGGAAGACTGATGCTCATCGAGCATCTCCTACCATAAAGTGATCCATTATTATCAGGAAGAATGACAATAAGCAGGTCGATATCTTTGCCCTTGGGCTGGAGTCTTGTCATGGCCTCATGGTATCGAGCTTTGAGAATCCTCTCAACTTGATCCGGACGGCCACTTATGGGTGGAAGAATAGGCTCCGGGTTGAAGGCCTTAACAACCCATTAAAAGGAGAGACAAATCACCAAAATATTGAAGAATTCAACAAAGTCTTTTGAACAAATTGTAAAATAACACAATCAATACCATGCCAGAAATGTAGCACATATGAGCAAGCTCATGACAGAAATCACGTGCCACAGTATCTTGAACGTTCCTCGAAAAGTTGATGCAGAACCAATTGTTCACTGTACCTCCGTTAACCATTTTCTGCAAATTAAAGTTGATAAAATCAAATGCTTGAAGAGGCTATTCTTTTAAGAGATGCAAGGGAATGCAATAGCATTGATAATGTCATAGAAATGGACCAAGGTATACAAAAGAATGTTGGGGCTGAAATATCAATGGATTATCACCAAACAACAACACACTGGACTTATTCCCTCACTGAAGTAACACGTATGAATGGACATACGATAAAGTGACAGCACAGACATAGACAGAGAGAGAGAGGCTGAGACTTTTTCGGAGGAAGAGAGCCAATTCAAACAAGCCCATACAGGCAAACATGAGCACAAATTAAAGGAGCAGCCTCAATCTAAAACTCTCCAATAAAGATCACAGCACCCCCACCCCAAGACCCAAGCTGATCAAAAAGCTAAAACAATCATCTCGGGAGCAAACAGAATACCGTGAAAGCATACCACGTCCTGGGTCGCTGAAGCCCTTATTTCAAAGCTTCATAAATCCAAAAGGACACTAAATAACACATCAATGTATGATTGTCAAAACACCCTGAGGCACTGAAACATCTTCCAAGCACAAGCCAGCCTCAGGAAGTAGAAGCACGCAGTAATTAAATTGGCTCTTCAGATAATTAAGGAGGATCTAATCCCACTAACTACTTACTTTATTCATCATGTTCCAGCACCCAACCTCAGGCAGGCAATCCTTTATTCTGCCCGAATCATGATACTTGAGCTGCAAAGAGTAATAACCATAAGTAAGAGTGATTTCCTAAACTATTGCAGATGTTAGGGACAACAACCAGGAGCACGACAATTTACCCAAGGTGCAGGGAGAATGCGTGCTTCCACTTGAGCAAGCTTCTCACTAATTTTTATTCCAAACTCCTTAGCATAAGGGTCCTCATGGTAAGCATTATGATGAACAGTCTGGATGTTACAAACAAACAGAAAATTATCACCACCCGGCAGCAATATCAATATCATTCTGACTTGATATGTGTAAGTGTATCAGACTATTAGAGAAAGTATTTAAAATCAACAATGTGGGGCATCAACCTATAATGAAAGTACCAGTGTATGACTCCTGGTCTCATATTAATCTGACTTATCAACACCAGGAAGTGTGACTCGATATGTGTAAGTATATCAAATTAGGAGATAATGTATCAAATTTAGACAATGTAGTGCATGAACTCCAACTATGGTACCAATTTATGACTCCTGGTCTAAAGCCACACCGACAGGTGCACCAAAAGGAGAAAATTGATAGAAACATTGTAGGAAATCCAAAGAAAAGAACATTATGAAAAGTACGGGCTGCCAAAAAGCATGGCCCCAGATCTACAAAAGCAAACATTATTTCAATTAGCATCCAAGAAATATCATTTTCCATTCAATAATGAAATGAAGGGCGAGTGGAAATAGAAATTGAAGGGTCAAAATAAGGCAGCAAGTTTTCGAGGACACTAACTTAGCAGATTCAATCAGCTTTGTGCAAATAGAGACCTCAAGGCTCAAATCAAATAAAAAAAAAATACCCAGGGACTCTCCTTGTTCAGCAAGCATGAGCCTGTGAGTTGCAGTGGAACAAAGAAAACTTTCCTAATGTAATTACTTATTAAGTACATGCAAAAATTTAGCACTTTTGGTATGGCCATCAATGAGACAATGAAAAATTATCTCTGTTGTTTGATATTCCTGGATTATGGTATGGCTATTTTTGAGACTTTTAGTGAAAATTCTCTACTTGATTCCAGGAGTATGGGGATGCAATCAATAGCAGAATATAAGATATGTATATACACTTTTCATCGACGTGTCACTTCATGTTTCTTTCAAGTTTTCTCTTCAACCACAAGAATAAACTAAGACATACAGCAAAATCACATCCACACTTTACCAAGGGAACAAAGCAAAGTTTACTGAATCCTAATTTCCATAACGTTCAGTATCAACAGGACGGAACTGAAAAGGCATCAACAGGATGGAACTGAAAGGGCACAGCAGTCAGAACACACAATTGAAATCATAAAATGTGAAAGATGCGGAAGAAGAAACACAAGCAGAAAATTTTTCTATTATTTCACTAAACCAGCAACAGCTTTCTTGACATGTTTCTTCAAATTTCTTACCTGCATGATGTCTAGCTCTCTTTCCTGAGGGCGCTGACAGGTCACCTTCAGCAAGGCTGTAATCTGTCTCTCATTCAGCCTCTTAGAGTACCTCTGACCCTCCACAATCTTGCATACCTGAACTCAGAAAGGATACAATCAGTTATGAAGGACAACAGAACAACGAAAAAATATCAAAAATGAAAGTTAAAAGTAGATCAATGACCTCCATTGGCAAGTAATTCGGTCTATTCTGATTCCCCACTTGTAAACAAGGCCATTGGGTGTGTTGAATAGCAAAACCATAAGTCTCATAGAAGTACTCGACCACAGATTTCATAGTGCCTCTATCATCAACAGGAAAACTAAAACAAGAAACCGTTGAGAGGAGTAAATAACTTCTTCCAAGAGACATACAAGTGCCATGAACAATCAGATAGGCTCCAATGAAAGGTAAGTTAGCCAGACAAATAAAATGTACTCACGTCAACTCTCGTGTTGCCTGAGATGTCAAACCTGAGATCCGGTACTTCCTCCGCATATTACCACGATGGGTGACTTCAACTTTCACTCCTCTAAGAGCCTTCTTTATCTGCACGAAAAAATCAAAATAACATAAAAACTAAAAGACATTAAAGCATACAATTATCAAGATCAAAAACTGAAGAATGCCCAACCTTCACTCGATCGGCATCAGATAATGGTCTGGAGGAGACATCACGATTCAGCAACTGAGTCACAAAGTCAATGACTGGCAATGGCTCAATAAAAGCAGTGGAGGACATATCTGCAACACGCAAAAACAAGGTTAACAGAGAACAGAACAAAAGATCAGAGAATGAGGGTTTCAGGCTAAAAGAAAGTTTCAATCTTGAGGACAAAAGGAGACAAAAAAAAAGTAAGCAAAGAAGCAGTTGTACTCACCGATATTCAAAGACAGGCCCATCTGAGTTGGTCGAATACTCTGATAGAATCCTCTCCAACTTTCAAGTCCCTCACCAAGCGGCTGCCTTCTCCCAAGATCAGGAGAATAAAATGATCGACCCACTGGACAGTACCTGGAGAAGATTTTAACAAAACATGATTTTGTGCATGCTGAAGGCAACATTGCATACAACGCACATCACTTGTATCACACCTATCTAGTATTAGGTGATTCGCACCAAAAAAAAAAGAAAAAAAAAAGGACCAAAAATGCCATTCAGAACTGCCTTTTTTCACATCAGCAAACATATTCATACCTAGTTGTGGGCAATTCACGCAAAACAATGTCTAAAACTTGTAGAGCTTCCTGAGGTGCATCAGCTTGCCTCCCTTGTAAGAACAAACCTAGATGGTGTAGGTCAGCACGAGCAGCCAACTTGATAACTACTTTAAATTCTCTCTCCCTCCTGTATGAAGACAGAAACAGTTAGAGACATATACAAACAGATGGAGTTGAAATGCTAATTAAAACATAGAGTATAACAACAACCTTGTCCCACCCGTCCCTTCATCATCATCAATAAGTGTAATTCTAAATTCCTTTGACATAAAAGGCAGAGGCCCTGCAGTATAAAGTGATTTGCGCCCATCATAAGCTGGAAGTCGCTTCCCCAAATGAGATTCTCTGTACAAATCCACTAGCTTCTTCATGACTTGGCGATTGACTACTCGTGATGAGACTTCAGGTGATATAGAAACCTAGTTATCATTAAGAAATTAATATTAACGAATGTAAAGGAATGCAAGCATCTTAAGTCAATGCAACAAGACAGTGCACAAGGAGCAACTTACATCATACTGGTGCAAATCTTTGTCCGGTAACTCGGCAAAAAAGTGGTTGGCCTTGACAATACACCTTGTACCATAGCTACCTTTGCCAGGACGAAGAGGGAACGTCATTGATTTACTTGAGGGTGGTGGATGTTGTGTAGGAGCCTCTTGCTGGATGGAAAGGTGCTGCATTTTTTCTTCCACTTCTGATGGCTCAGGTGGCTGTGATGATGAACTGGCCTCCATCCGCTGAGGAGTCACCCCGGCTTGATATGGAGCCTGGGTAGCTTGGTGCAGCTCGGGAACTGGAAATCTGGATGGGCCACCAGGAGGTCCGCCTTCACGGCTACCCCCCATGCTGCGACCGCCGCCATACCCACCACGGCCACCATGTTGAGGAGGCCCACCCCTTCCTCTACCTTGATATTCAGGAGGGCCACCATACTGTTGCTGCTGCTGCTGTGGCATTCCACGACCACGTCCTCCACCATAACCTCCCCTCTGACCTTGGGGACCCCAACCTCGACCAGCTGGATGTCCCCCTCCCTGTTGAGGTGGAGCACTTCTGTCAGATGGGCGTTGAGAACCACGGCCACTACCCCCGCCTTGCTCTTGGGTCTCAGAGCTCTCACCTCCGCTTGAACCTTCAGATCTCTTCTTCCTCACCATTGTGACTCAAGATCTGAAAAAAGAATTCACACAAGCAAATTATAAAAAGGAAGGCTATGCTTCCAAAGTATTCGGAGGAATAAGCATTATGGAGGAAATAACACAAGGACAGGTACATCTAGAATATGAAGAGACAAAACATCTCTCTCTCCATTGAAGGGGGAAAAGCTGGTCAGAAAATTGAGACGGCAAGGCTTGCAAAATGTTAAGAGAAAACCTTCAACGAGAATACTGTTAACTAATCAACTGTGTATAAGCAACAAAAGGGAGAAAAAACACAAAAACAAGAACAAGCTCTTTGCACAGAACTGCACCAGGCTGCTTGCAGAAAACTGAACAAACGCCAACACCAATTCCAGTCAACCAAAAAAAAAAAAAAAAAAATTATACTGCCGTGTTTATTTTCAGAGCATTAGCAATAATTAAATAAAAAAATAAAACTCAGACAGGAATAAGTTTCATTTTTTTTTTTTGGACTCCCTATGATCACCATAAAATCGGCTTCAATATCAATCGTACAAATTACAAATTATATGGACAACAACGTATTCGTCTAAGGGAGAGCTCCAGCGGTTCCTCGATATCAAAAAAAAAAAAGCATGCGCCTAAATAAGTATAACGAGAATTCACAGACCGCTTAAAGCTAGATACCCCACCATCAGCCCCAGAGGAGTCAAACGCCAAGCAGCCACATGAACAAAAAAAGATGGACTAAAATCAGCAGAGAGATTTCAATTACAGCGTGACGAAAGCATGAACAGGCTTACCATGAAACCGAATAATTAAGAAGACACAGAACATGCAACCTACAGCATGATCATAATGTTAATTGCTAGGGAGGAAAATACGCCGAGCATTTCGATGACCGTATGTAAACTCAGGAACAGAAACCAACCCTACCATGTTCGGATTTCACTAACAAATGTAGACATCAAGGCGAAAGCTAAGCTGCCGAAATCCCTCCTTAAGCAAGCGTCGACTAAACATGATCGACGACAGAGATATCAAAAGGCCAGTGAACAGTCAAAACCACCCCACAGAAGTGAAGAAAAAAAACGAAACCCTAACAAAAGAACCTCCTTTCCTACGGTATCCGTCTAGTGAAGGCTGTAGCGCTCACAGGGAAGATCGACAGGCCAAAAACACCGCGCGGAAACAAACCGATCGCCGAAAACAACATCCAAAACCTAAAACACAAATCCAGCGTCCGAGATCTACCGAGCTCAAAGCGAAACACCACCAAGCTAAAGCCAAAAGGGCGACGCCAAAAACTGTCACAAAACCAAGCAGATCAGCACGACCAGCCGCGGGGAAACCGCCACAATCAACCCCGGCCGGGACCGAGGCGCCCCCAGATCCATTCGCAGAGTGCAGGACGGAGCAAACAAACGCCGACGGCCACAGAGAGGGACCGCAGAAAAAGCCGAAAAACCGGAAAAGCCCTAGGGAGGAATGCAGGAAGCGGCGGCGATACCTCGGAATTCGTCGGACGGGAAGCCGCGCGCTCCGGCGACAATCGGAGCGAGACGAGGAGGAGGAAGGGAGGGGTGGAAGGGAAAGTACGAGTGAGCTGTACTAGCACCACCGGCTCCCTCCGAAGGAGGAGAGAGAAAGAGAAGGGGGGGGGGGCAGAGCAAACGAAGCAGCCCTTGGTGGTATTGACAGAATCTACGAGAATGCCACCCAGGGGGCAGCTTATAAAGCAGTGGTTGGTGCTTGAAAATGACAACTCCGTCCCTACTTGCCTTCTCTCTCTCTCTCTCTCTCTCTCTCCCGTCCCAACGTTCTCCCTTTTCTCTCTTTTCCTTTTAATCGATAAGAATAATATTCTTGGATTTTGTTCCCACAAAAAAATGGAAAAAATACATATACGTATATGTACAACCAGCTGCTTACTTGCTTTTTCCTCATTTCGAACACTTCCATATATATATAACCAGCTACGTACTTCCTGTCTTACAAAAATGAGACGCATCTATATCGTAAGCAACAGTTAATTTTCTTTTTATGTCTAATTATCTTATTATGCATCGAGCGTGTTTAAAGTAACATAAATGCTGTTGCATACAGTCACGTATAATTTTGTGAAATCTAAATGATATTTTAATTTTGATTGGAGAGGATAAAAATCGCTTCTGTTTATGTTTAAATGCAAATAAAAAAATTGTATACATATCAATGTCTTGTTTGTCTTGAAATTACAAATTACACAAGTTACAAGGAAAACATGCATGTGTAGCTCCAGAGTGTAGAGAGAATAACATGAGTTTTTATATACAAAATAGAAGTCTTTCGTATAATATTTTCACTACCAAATGACGTCACGAAACTCTTTTCTATCTTGATATTAATCCGACGTAACATTATATTATCTTTCATTTTGTAAGGAGGTAAATTGAGAGTTTGTTGCAATTAACCTTTAAATTATAGGACATTATTCATGATAACGACCTCAATATTCATTGGTTTTTTTTCTATCTCAAGCATAATCTTGCCCCTTTTGTCGTGCAATTGTTAATGACGCCAATTTGACCACGTATTATTCTTACGCATTTTAAGTAATGACATTTTGCATTAAACGACGAATATTTTTGTAATCAATAACGGGTGTTCAAATCATTGTATACGTAGATTTCTTGCCATTTTCGAGCTTTGTAAGATAAGGTAAATTATTTCGACCAAGAAAAAAAGATAGGTAAATGATTGCCAATGTAAATAACATAAAGGTATCGTGACAAAAGAAAAGAAACGAGAGGATAATATTCTGCTCGTGTTTAAGCAAAAGCCGAGTGGATTGCAGAGGATCAAGGGCAGAAGCGACTGATAAAAATACAAAAAGGATATGGACAAATCTAAAACATACCACATCGTAATTAAGTAAGCCGTTATCAATGGAAATACACGATCTACAAAGGAAATAAGTGAAAAGGATTCAAACTTCTTAATTAAGATATGGTGGATATTATCTAGAGTTATTAACTTACACATTTACCATGAATTATATTTTCGCAAAATATGTAATTTGAGCCGTTTTGGCAAGGGGCAAAAAAAGATTGAATTCTTTTAAAAGTATAAGGCATTTATTTCATTTTATACAATACTCATAGACAATAAGAAAAACAAAAATGACATATATAGTTTTCGAGCTTTTAGCATAACGTGTAATATAGTAATTCAATTTTGAAATTATTTAACACGGTCCATGAATTTTGATAAAATAAAGTAATTTCTAAATTTTATTTCGATGTATTATGTAGTCTAGGGAAATGATTAAATTGAAATATATTAAATGTTCAGTTCATAAATCATATTATATATTACAATAAAGCTTAGATATTACATCAAATAATTTAAAAGTCGAAGGATCATACTATATATTACATCGAAAGAGGGGGGGCGGGGGAGAGAAACTACGTTTTCGAGAAGATTCTCGAGGCAAAGCTTGATCGGAGAGGCAGCGAGTTGCGCATTGGCGGAGCAGTCAAATCGGACCGTTGGTAGGACGTACTGGACTTGATCGAGAGCGGTTCGATAAGGGGCCGCTTTTGGTACAAATGGACAGCTGTCCCATCAATTATCCATCCCCCGTATTTATCAATTCTTTTACCATTTATTCAACAATGTTACGATTTCCCTCGACTTTTCGTTGTCTTTTTTTTTCCCTGCTCATTGTAAGAAAAAAATGGCCACGCAGAGTTAATAAAAGGGTTAATACAAAAAAAAAAATTCAAAATCGATACAATTTTCGATAAATTTACCTCTAATTAATTAGTAAATCTTGATAAAAGGTTAATACCAAAAAAAAAAACTTAAAATTAATACATTTTTAACAAATTTACTTTAAATTAACGTATACACCTTAACAAATTTGCCGTATGCTAATTTCCGCTAAATTTTATTATTAAATTATAGGGTTAGATAATGCATGATAATTAAGTACCAGTTTGGGATTTTACAGTTGCACTAATTTTGTAATGTGTTTTATATTAATCCAATTTAACAGATGATATATTTGTCACAAAAATATTAATTTAAGATTTTTGGTCGTAGAAGAATTAATTCGGGATAAATTTACTACAAGTATACTAATTCGGGGTTTCTTGCTATTATTTTGGGTAAATTTGTTATATATGTATAAATTTAAGTTTTTAGTGGTATGAACTCTTGATAAAATGCACCACCCACCTGGGTGGCATTACTGGTTCGCATTCTCTTCCTCTCGCAAAAGGTCGAGAGTTCGAATTCAGTTTCGTCATAGAGTGACTTACCTGGTTGTATGTGTATGGTGGTTAGCACATCATCAAACTCTTGATAAAATTCTAGACAATTGTGTGGTCCTAACTTTGCCAAAAGAAAAGGAGCAAATGCATGGGACAGTTGAGCAGGTCATTTTAGATGTAGCTCGAGCATTACATGAAACCCAATCCAAATAATATCGAAATTTAGATGATGGCCTCGCACGTTTGATGGTAACGTCTACGGGGCTCCGAAACTCGATTTGACGCGAAAGGGTGGGAGCTTGTCGGAGCCATGGATTTAGGAATTTTACGCTAAGACCGTACTGCCCTCCCTAGGACCCATTTTCCAAGCATTGAGGCATGGGTCGCATCGCATCTTGCTACTTACTTACTTAACTTTTGGTCTGGTTGATCACACGAAATTCACGGCATCATCAAATCCCCCCTCTATTATCACATGCGCAACACGTTCGGAGCAGCGGGTCCAATCAAAAGACCCCAACATAAATAAATAAATAAATAAAGAGAGAGGAATGAACACGACCTCCGTGCCTCGCGCGGCTTTAACTTCCAAATGGAGTGTAAAGGAAAGGTGGAAAAAGAGGGGCGCTTTCTAAAGCGAGGCGGCGAGGGGAATCGGCGCGGGGTGATTCCTAAAAGGAATTTCTCAACCGCTTCCATAAATTGCACTCCCTTACAAGCTAAGCGATATTTGCAAAGGAAGCTTTAAGCCTTGTCAAATTAGGGAGACCTTTTTTCTTTTTTGCGTCCCAATTTGGCACAAACCCCCTGGCGATGGGATTTGCAAAGCCGGTGCAATTTGAATGTGTGTTTGTTTTGCGAAAAATTACAGAATTTAAAAGATATTTCATTAAAAATGATCAATAATATCGCTCGGAAAAATTAGTCGACGGAAAATTTTGTTATCATCGATAATAATTTGTATCACTATTTTCGTGAGTGTCAAAAAATATTTTTCATTCGTTCATTTTCATAAGCGATACAAATTATCATTTTTTAGTAAATATTTTCCAAACCTTCGATTTCTAGGAGAAAACGGTATTTCGTGAAAAATTGAATAATTTGAAAATTATTTTTTTCTTAAAATGATTGTATCACAAATAAATGGATGAAAAATATTTTCATTGTTTGTGAAAATATCTTAACTTAAAGTGTTGTCGACGATGAAAATATTATATTTTTATTGACTAATTATTTCGAGTAATACGATGACCATTTTCATGAAAACACTTTTCAGAGCCGTTTATTTGTCATGAAACAAAACGGTGCCAAAATGTGGACAACTATTCTAAGTAAGTATTCACGAGATTGCTACTAGCTATACTAAAAGCTTTCGATGCTTTTTCTCGAATTTTGTGCCAGGATTTGGCTGGGGAGTGAAGCGTAAAAGTTGACAATTTCGCGTGGCGAAAATAGTGGTTTGCATGATTTCGAACTTGAAATCTTTTTCTCTGACATCGCGTGCGGGAGTTAGGCGGCTACTTAGGAGAGGATGTTTATAGTTATGGCGGTGATAAAAGCATTGCCTTGAACGGCAAGACAACCTTTAATACTAGCGCTTGGACCGTACTACGATGCCCAGCGGAATTCGAACTAAAAAGGTGATCGGTTCGAATAAACTAAAAACGGGGGATGCTTTTTCTGAACCGGGAAGCAAGCTTTTGGCATTTATACTAGCCATCCAAATTGAAGTTTTGTCATACAGTAGTCCAATTTAGACAACTTAATTCATACGAAACTAAAGAACCAACTGAGTCATCAAGTTAATTTTTTCTTTCTTTCTTTAGATTCTTACATGAATTGTTATTACTTCGTATAATGAGCGGTAATATCTAAATGGGATTGCCTTTTAACCTTCCAATCTTATCAAAACTAACCCATTAAACTTAAAAGTATCCTCGGTATTATTTTACTTTCTTGTCTCCAGGATCTTCTTAAAGTGACAGGTGGAGTGTATGCTTACTTTGTCCAGAGCCAACGCATCGCTTTATTGAAGATTTATTATTATATTTTAAGTACTAATAGGCCTCGAGAATGATTTTTTTTTTGCAAAACTAAATTTGACTGCATGGCACATATAAGTGTTGAGATTAGTGCAATGATCAATGACACCTTTTGCATTACACGAGTCACTTGCGAGCAATATCAAGTTTGAATCAATTAAAATAGATGGTCTAGACAGCCTCATTGTTAGCTATTAGTTAGGGGTCAATTTGCATTGTCTCAAACCTTTGTATACACATCATATTTGTCCATCAACTCCATGAAATCAGTCACGCTGATCATTTTGGATTTTGATACCTTGTTCATCATTTGAAAAAGGTTCTGACTGTCTCTCATTTAATGAAAGTCAAATTGTGCGACCGATTAAATTTGTTAAAAAAAAAAATGAAATGAAAGTCTTTCGCAATAATCTCACCTATGGCCCAGTAATTACCACGACCATCGCTAGAAAGCTTCATGGACACTTGTCAAGCAATATGTGTGAAAAATATTGCAATTTTTGATACACCAACTCATGAACCGCACAATCAAAATTTTGAAATCAAATACTTTCATTGCTGTGGATATTGAACAAGTGCCATCAGGCATTTCTTCGCAAATTGGTTTCTATTTTTTTTTTTTCCATTCTTGATACGATTATAATCAAAATAAAATAGGGTAAGAAATAGATCCCGACCATGAGCTCAAAGGGCACTTTTGGGTAGATCTAGACAATACTATTTGCGCTAGTAGTAACTCGACTCAAATTGTGCACGTGACATCATTCCTATGATCGGGCTTCAATAACAAATTAGGCTCGAACCAAATGCCACACCTAGACCCATACATTGAGTGTGGCTAGAACTAAGCATTTCCTCCCATATAACATTTTCAAGGTGGGACAGCATTTTTCAACACTTTCGAATATCACATAATACTCTTTATACTCGACTCTAATTTGAACAATGATACATGTAATATATTGCAACTCTCTTTTCATCATTGTATTTTCTCACAATTGTCGTCTCGATTCGTTATCTTCACGATCGACAGGAGTTGATTACCGTTTCATTCATTATGCATATTTCCACAAAATAAAAAAGGCTCAACTTCGAAAAAGCAAAAGCATTTTCATGGTCCGAATGGGTAGTCTACCAATGCAGGAGCAGCTTTGTGCAATTAATGGGATGGCTCTTTTGACTTTTATGGCGGTCACCATCGATTATCGATCGAATCCACGAGGCACCACATGCCCACTTTGCATCGCCTATGATCATAATAAAGGGTCGCAAATGCTAAATCCAGCTCTACGAATCATGATGCTCGGAAGGAAATGCTAGGTCGGTATAACTTTTTCACGGTGCATGATTGATCTCTTTGATTGAGGAACCGAGGTAAGTGGTTGAAATTTAAGACGCAATGGAAAATATACTCATCATCACAAGAATCTATTTTCGGATAATTTTCTTGATAAGAGAAATATTCTTTATAATCCTTTTTTATTTATTTGTAAAAACGATTGTAACCGAAAAAATCTTCATCTAGTTTTTGCAAAATAACTAGAGCCCATGAATTGAAGATTCGTGATGTTGGAGATATTGAAAGGATAGAGGTTTTAGCTATCCTAATGTGTTTTTATTGCTTTACGGGGGCATTTGGTTTGGCTTTGGCCGAAAATCTTTGGGAAAATGCAAAATCTTTAGCTTCCAGTGATCTCGAGCATGACTAACTAGTGCCATACTGGTTTGCTAGCAACTAGATCTAGCGTCGCCAGCAGCCTGATGGGGACAATTTATGAAATTATGAAAGTCGAGTGAGATTTACTTATGACTAAAGGCCTTTAAAAATGGAATATCATCTTTTTAATCTCCAAAAAATTTGACAAACGATATTTGTATTTACCCAAAGAACTCTCGAGCTCAAAGTGATTTGGCAAAGCAGTTTCCAAACACACCCACCTATTGCATTCAAAAATATGCAGGACAAAAAATTGTTGTCGGCACAAGGTAATTGGCAAGACATCTTCATAGGATAATTTGGCGAGTAACTATTTCATCCATGATTATGATTGCACCTCGATATCTATACCCACAGACCGAACATCACCGTCGCGTGTTTCTTTCATTCTTTCTTTGGGTACCGACATCGAAACCTCATCGGGATAGGACGGGAATACGAATTGCGAGTAAGTACATACGTAGATTGCAGAATTTCTGAAAATGGGAAAATTGGGTCATAATTGGGAGTTGCCCCCCGTGTGCGTGCCGAACGACCCCTCATCTCCCATTAAGGTCGCTTTCATTATCCCATTGATAATAATCTATGCGAGGCGTGGTGGGGGGGATGAGGGAATGCATAGGTGGCCACTAATTTAGATGAGCTCAAAGCAATATTTGGATCAGCCACTAATCTTGGCTCACTTTCCTCCTACAACAAGTAGCCTTCTCCCTTTACAGGCAGAGCTTGCTTTAATTAAACACTCCATTTTCATATTTTCTTCTTATCAAACAGAACATTAGTCCAATCTCTCTCTCTCTCTCATATTTCCCCTTTTTTTTCCCTTTGAAAGTCGAAATTGTTAGAAATCCGACTCTTTTCAAGCATTTATCATATAGTAAATTCCTCAAAAGAGGGTGAAAACTCCATTCTAAAATTCGAATCCAATATATTCTCGGTCGGGCTTGCTCCTTCACTTGTTAAATTGATTGTTCGAATAATTTACGGTCTCTTCTTTTAGAGAAGTGGAGACGCAAGGAATTAAAGTAAAGATGGCCACAAAAGAAAAGGAATCAAAGCAAGCATCGAGAGCGTGTCGGGATAAATTCTTTTTTTCTTTGCTTAATTCCAAATTTGCAGTGTACTCATTTTAATTTTTCTTACCATGTAAGAAAAGAAGCTTTCCCAACATTCAAATTTTGACAAGTGGATTTGTATGTGATTGTTTTACAATTTTTCTGAAATTCGGAAAATATTTTAAATTCTCAAATGAAAGTTTTACTTGGCGCTAAACGGGTTGGAATAATCAGATAAAATTTATGAACAGAGCTAATATAATCGGCGGAGGAGGAAACGAGAGAGAGAGAAGACGAGGCAAGTACGTATTTGTCACGTAACTTCGGTCTCGAGTTACGTACTGCATGACAAATTAATGCCCTTAGACATCTAATTATTTACATTTTTAAAGACAAACCCAGCGCGGATGCACGCTCGCAGCGTGGGCAAATTTTCAGTTTGGAAATGACCCAACCAACGGCTTTCTTCTCGAGACAGTCTGAAATGGGAATTTCTTTTCAATAAAATTATAAAAATTATATTTCTAATTTTACCATTCACATTAATACCATTATCACGTGTAACGTCCTCACTTTTACCTTCAATCTCAAGTTGTACTTTTCATTCGTACATAATTTGATCACTTACTGTCATATTTTCCAAACTGCCCCTCCCATGAAAACCCCAATAGCATAGCATGCTTTTCCAAGAGGTTGGCTTAGTTCAATCCACCATTATTATTGTGAGATTTTGTGGGATTATTATTTATTGTTTTAAAAGTTTAAACTATTAAGTGAATATGTGATTTAATATTTAATCACTCTAACAATTACAACTCTCTCTTTATGGTGCTTGGTGTTGTTGCGCTGTAAAAGGCCGATTGCCTTTGATTCAAAGCCGATAATAGTAGCCATGCCACCTCGAGGACAAAAAGGTCAGATTGCAGCCATGGTAGAACTTTGCTATAGGGCTTGCGTGACTCGTGACCACATCGCAGAGGCTCATGATCGGCCTATGCTTAGGCGAAGCTTGCATAGCCTTGCTATTGCAAGATGCAAATAATGTCGCCGCAAACGGCAACAAGGCTACAAGTAGAAGGGCGAACAATGGCTTCAATGCTACGACGATGTGGGTCTCTTACCTTCTTCTTCTTCTTCTTTTTGTGTTATTGTGTGTGAGATGAGGAGAAAGAACGAACCGCCCGGGGGGGGGAGAGAGAAGGATTTGGGTGTAGATTTTATGGGTAGGCGTGACTGCACGGGGAGGAGGAGCAAGATGCCAAAATTTAGGATGTGAAATGGGATGGAGTAAAGTTGAGAATGGCTTTTTATGGTTCTCCCTCTCCTTTTTCTTCTTTTTCTTTTTTTTTACTGTTAAAAGAAAGAGAGAAGTAACTATCCATAACCCATGAGTAGGCAAATTCTAGGCCCACCAAGTAGTACCCCCCCCACAAAGACAAAGACTGCTGCATGCTGTTAGAACCTTTTCAAGAAACCGAGACGAAAGAACGCACGGCAATAACATGACAAGATAGCGGGAAATTCTGAAAAAAGAAGAAGAAAAATAGACAGGTGGAAATTGTCAAATTGTCCAAGTCCTAATTATATTATCCTTTTGCCAATTTAGTTACAAATATTTTAATTTTATCAATTAAATCTTAAACACTTTTTCATTTTGCCAATTAAGTCTATTTGGCCAATTTTGGCTAGAATTCGTTGGCATGGATGTTGGCTGTCCTACGTGATATAACTGGCGTCAACATAGATAAATTTGATGAATTATTTAGTTTTTTGAACTTTCATGACCAAATAATTAAAAAAGAGAACTTTTAATTTTTTATATTTTCAATTTCTTTGTTTACTTTCATTTTTATTTATTTTTCCCTCTATTGACCATCCAACTCCTTTGCCGATTGTCCAGCCTTCGACAACCAACCTAAGGTTACGAATAGTGAGGGTCATCCTTGGCCAAAGTAGGTGCGGGGCAACCTTGTCACCTGAGAGCAAGGCTTGCCCTCACCAGATTTGACAAGAGTAAGCCTCACCCACGGCTATGAGGTCATCCATCACTAGATCCTTGTGTGGGCAAGGCTCGCTCAAGACTGGCGAGGCTCACCCTCGTCCATCATAATCCTAGTTGGTTGTCAGAGGCTAAGCGACCGATAGAGAAAGAAGAGGGAAAATGAAAAAAAGGAATGAAAAGGAAAAATGAAAGGAAAAAAATATATAAAAATTTTGGAAAAATTAAAAAATTCTGTCCACATTAGCGAAATTTGGCCAAAATTGACTTGATGAACTCGATTGGCAAAAAGTGAAAATGTTCATAACTCAATTAGTAAAATCGAAAAATTTATGATTGAATTGACAAAAGTGTAATAAGTTTATGACTTTTTTGACAGTTTTCTCTAACAAGTGTTTGCAGATTTGGGACATTAAAACGAAACCACATCCCCAAGAATGGTAGCGGATGAGTTTGTCCCAACTTGAACAAATTCCTCAAGGCCATTCTAGGGGCATCGTCTTCCGATAATCACTTGACTGCTTATAGTGAGATGAGGGATCACTTGTTAAGTCGATTACATTAGTCCAATGATTCGAGAGGCTCTAATGACAAACGCATTAGATAAGTCTTGCGTGACACGATTGTTTTCAAGAAGCGTGTCAATAAATTCAAGTCCCGCCAAAAAGCAACTCCTCTCGCAACCGATCCAGCATATTGGAAAAATGGTCAAGAAATGGAATAATATGTTCGTTGATTAAATGCACGACATAACTTCGGTTCTCCCGACCGCGAAATCCACACTGGCCAAACGTAAATTCCTTCATCTGTCACAAGGTGCTCCTGTTGGTGTCTCAAAATCTCTCCCTCCCTCTCTCTCTCTATATATATAGAACTTAATAAATCTCGCTCATTGATTCATGAAAACTGAGATTTTCACCCACGCTTGAGATGCATCGAGACGGGTTGGGCTATGTCCTGGTATCATGCCATGGCCCACTTTAAAGGCCGTTCTGCTTTATCGGAAAAATCGGCCCATCCATTGCTCTATGGACGTTCAATTCGGCCCAGATCAGGTTTAGGGCTAAATCCAAATCGAGACTCACTCATCCGATCTTCAGCCCAAAAATGGATGCGTTCGACCCCGGCCCGTTTTCTTTTCTGGGCTCTCGCCGCCGATTTGATAGCACGCAAAGTGGAGCCGATTCGGAGCCCCGAACCCGTCTTTGTCTTCCTTAATTTAATTTAATTTTTATTTTAGGTTAATATCAAGAAAGATCCCAAATTTGTACATTTATGATAAATTTACGCTAAACTAATTTTTTTACCACAGAAACCCCAAATCAGTGTGCCATGACAAATTTACCCACACTAATTTTTTGCTCACAAAATACCCAAAAATTGTACATTTGCGATGGATTTGCCTTTTATTAATTTTCATTAAAATGGATTAATGTGACAAATGGAAAATAAAACTCCAAATTGGTACATTTAGGTCATCGAACTCAACAACCTGGTAGTAAAATTTAATGAAAACTAAATTTATCACAAGTATACGTATTCAGAATTCTTTGTAGTAAAAATTAATTTGAAATAAATTTATTACGGAGATATTAATTTGATGATTTTCATAATAATAACTCTTTTATTTTCGGGATGCTTAGGGTTTTTTTTAATTCCATTTTTTAGTGTGAAATGAACTTTGGTGCAGTCACATGTTTAATCACTGTCTCTCTTTTATCCGTTTCGGGGTAGTAGATCTAGAAGAGAGATTGACCCACGTTAGACAGTTTCTGACATTCTAAAGGGCAATAAAGACGGACCAAATCTAGTGTTTTTTCTTTTCCGGTTAAATTTTATTTTCGATGATGGGAAAAGGAAAGATGTCGAATGCAATTGGCCTCTTTTTTAGCTCCATGGACACAGTAAAAGCCCTGTAATAGAAAATAAAAAGAGAGAGAGAAAGAAGTGGGAGAGAGTGTGTGTATGACTGTGTGAGGTCATCGGAAAGTAAAGTAAGTCTCGAAGCCAAAAAGAGATGGGAGTCATCATCGTGCTGGGCAATTATGACGTAGAAAGTTAGGAGAAATAAAGAAAAAGAGAGAAAGTTGATTAATTGCAAAAAAGAAAGAAGAAAAAAAGAAAAAGAAAAGAAAGAGGACCTGATCTCTTCTTTCTTCTTCTCAATGACGATTGTGCCTTTTTACCTGAAAAAACGGGTTCAACTCGGTCTTTGTTGGTCAATCCAATCATCATGTGCAACACCCCCACTCTCCAGCACATGAGGAATTAGAATTAGACCCATATTATATATGTGTACACAAATCGATAAACTAGAAGTGGGTATTATTTAAATAATTGGGCCACATTCAAATAGTCAATAAAAACATGCTCTCTTTCTATATATATATATGACATTTTATTGAGAACCAATATTCGTATTTCTAGCATTATTTCATTACAAATATGACTCAATGTATATTTTACTTGCTCTTTAATATGCTTCGCATCCCATTTCATCTCATAAAGCCACACACATGATCTCGTAATGCATTCACGGTTAGTCCCCTAATCCCATGAGTAAGGGTATTCATATTGATTCATGATTAATTCACTTTAACTTCGCCAAAAAGGTATTGGTAAATCAAAATATGATATGAGCATGTCGACTTGTTCACGACACTTAAAATCAAAGAAGATACATGAATCACTAGTCTCATCATCTATGCCTTTGGTACAATGAATAGATGCCCAAACACATTAGTAATTAATGCGGCCTTAACGAGCATTATGTGCTAACATTGAACAAACATACGAACCCTAATCAGGCTTAACCTTAAACATATGGTGTTAAACCATGATGGTATATATATATATATCTGTGTGCATGAATAACAAGAAATATGAAGTGGGGAAGGTGCATGCACGGTTTTAACCTCTCTCGTTATCTTGTGAAAGAAAAGGGCTTGAGCGAAACGTTTGTCTGGGAAGAGAATCTGTAAAGAGAAAAAAAGCGATCCATCAAGAGGAGAAAAAGAAGGAGAGAAGATGAAAGAGACGGGAATTTGAATCCTTTTTATAAGTACCATGATGATGGTTGTGGTGAGAGGGAAAAGAGAATAGAGAAAGAAAGAAAGCGAGAGAGAGAAGAAACTGAGGCGAATGCTTTGAAGGAGAAGCCGAAAAGAGAGAGAGAAAGAGAGACGAATGGCGCCGGTAGGTTTACCGCCTGGTTTTAGGTTTCACCCGACCGACGAAGAGCTCGTCAACTATTATCTCAAGAGGAAGATCAATGGCCTAGAGATCGAGCTCGACATCATTCCTGAGGTTGATCTTTACAAGTGTGAACCCTGGGAATTAGCAGGTCTCTCTCTCTCTCTCTCTCTCTCTCTCTTTCTAACATATCGATGGAGATTTCAAATGTGATAGGAGTGCCATTCGATACTGCTTAAAGTTGAAGACACCCTCTCTGTCGACATACACACCAGCAGACACTCTCATAAATGAACATTCAAGCATGTCTTGATGATTCGCCAAGCTCGCAATCTAACAACAGCTTGTGATCTTGCAGAGAAATCGTTCCTTCCGAGTAGAGACCCCGAATGGTACTTCTTCGGGCCACGGGATCGGAAATACCCTAACGGGTTCAGGACCAACCGAGCGACACGCGCCGGGTACTGGAAGTCGACCGGGAAAGATCGGAGGGTGATGTGCCAAAACAGAGCGATCGGGATGAAGAAGACTTTGGTTTACTACCGAGGGCGAGCTCCTCAGGGGATTCGGACTCACTGGGTGATGCACGAGTACCGGCTCGACGACAAGGAATGCGAGGATACGTCAGGAATTCAGGTACTCCAAGTCAAAACCCTTTTGCCGATAATCTTCCGCATGCAAACTACATTGTACTTAAAAATCAAGAAAAATGTCAATAACCATATGATTATAAAATCAAACAAGTAATAATTCAGCCTCTTTTTTTTACAATTTATACATCGACATGGAATTTTCTGTGTGTAGGTTTAAAGTTTCACATGAACAAATTAGTCTAACTACGTTTGTAATGTGCACACGTTGATGGTAAGATCTTCCGATCTATTGATATGTTGCAGTCAAAAGTGTCAGTTGTCTCACTTTTATATTCCCATTTTAACTCTTTTGCACTATTAATCTATTTGGAAAGCTCATGTAGCTTTAAGAAGAGGAAAAACAACGAAGGGTAAAATTGGACCGAAGAAAAAAGACAAAAGGGTTAAGAAGCTAACCACCCACTTTTTACTACGAAATCGAATTGGGTGAATTTCCTCAATTGTTATTATTGTGCAATAATCATCTTCATCATTTTGAGAAAACTTAGAATGCATTTCTCCTTTTGTTAAAAAAAAAAATTTCGAGCAATTTTCGGTTATCCAAAAAATAACAAACTATTTATTCACTGTTTGTTTTTTAAGAAAATAATTTATGTGGTGGAAAAAGAAAACAATGTCAAGTATGTTATTTTCTGCCCAATAAAAATTTTATGAAATTTATTAATAGTCTTTTATGTCGCATAAAGAATGAAGACTTGCACGAACACTAGCTGCGTTTATTGCGGATACAGTACACATTCTACTTTGTATTTTAGTCAAAATTTAGGTTTTTCTCGCTAAAAGAAGAAGTCGCATATTTCTCCGAAGACGAAAGAATTTCTCCACTTGGGACTTTGTTCTTGGTAACTTGAGGGTACAGGCGTAGGCCATTTCACCAGTCGGATTGAATTTCCATCTTCCGTTTCTCGAATTCTGTTCTTGAACCTTTTGAACCAGCGAAACCCCCACATCCACAGCACTCGAGCTCTGCAAAGTGCAGCCACACGCTCCTGCTGTTATATGCATACAAACCCGGTCATTCGATCTCGTGCATCTTGGAATTTCATTGTTATGTTTATGCAGAACTTGATATTCTAGTGATAAGTCCTGCCCTTCTTTATAGTTAATAGATGGCTGAACGGACAATTCTGTGCAGTCTCGAACACTCGGGCTAGGTTGGTGCAGCAAACACCATGCTGGCACAACAATCGCTAGGTATACCTGAATTTTGAACCCAAGAGACCATCTTTTTCCTTAATTTTCTCCAGGACCACGATCTGAGTTTCACACCCAATCTAGAAAACAAAAGGAGGTGTTGTCACTTTTGATGAGTTCTTTTTTTTCCATCAAGAACAGCGACCCGAAACAAAGCTAAAGTTGCGTTTGGGGTTCGCGATTGGCGCAACGTAGGTAACGTGGGAAGTGCATGAGATGATGCATGCCAAAAAGCCCTTGCATAGGGTTAGGGCTTTTTCCATTTTTGTGTCTTGAATTAAAGATGTTCGTCGCTTTATTGCCACATCTTTGCTTTCGATCATATTCCTTCCTTGCACTTGTCAGCATCTCTCTCAAGTGACGAAGTCTAACCTTCGCTTTTGTCTTCTCCAGCAAGTGAGACAAAAGTAGCGTCCTTCATATGGACCCACCCCGACCTCGTCAAGACTTGGAATTTAATTATTCGGTCCTTTCATCTTTTCTCGCATTCTTTGATCTCAATTGTAGATTCTTTGTCTCTAGATCTCTAATTTTTTTTTTTTAAAATCTCTCTTTTCCCCTAAGGTTAAAGTGCACGTTCACATCGCTTTTCTTGCGTAACTAGGTGTCGGTTGCTTTACACTTTATTCTTCATGGACCAAAAAACAAGATTCCGCACAGTAGATTATCCATGTTGTGGTACATGTGCGTTTGCCATTAGATCTAGGAGCAATATACGAGAATTGAGTTGATATCCTGCACACTTCTTATGGAGGTGGATAAGCAAAGCTACAAACTATTCGGTATGCTTTAATTTCTAAATTAGCTTAGATAGTATTAGAAAACTTTTAACTTCTGGTTTTGAGCATCGATGCTCTGTCCTTAACATCGAGTACATACAAACAGTTGCAGCAATAAGACAAAAGTACCTCCTCAGAGAATCCGAAGATGTTGTATGGCAAGGCTTCTTAATTTTTGGACGTTCTCTTTAACTTTTCGCTTCTCCCCATGTTTTTCTCACATCTTTCTGTCCAAAACCTGCTTTTTGACCTTTCATTTGTATTTTTGCTCGTGCTTTTTTATGAAATATTTGTGTCTTTCATATAAAAGAAACCACCCCCTTTCTTTTGACCTTTAATTTGAATATTTGCCTGCAACTTCCATTGTGAAATATTAGTGGGGTTTTGTACGGCGTCAGGGTCTTTCCTCCTCCACAATTTCTAACATTTCAATCCAATAGATCGTGAACAGAGTTCAATGATATCCTCAGCCGATGTGGGGGAGATATTTCTATTAAGTATTTAATCCTCGAGGACAGCACAGTGTTAGTGCCTTAGTGGACACATATAATCATTAGATGCACTCGGTACATGTTAGTCCAGCTCACGTGCATCCTTAGATGAGATGGGCATACCTTTTTTAAGCTTGAAAATCTCTTTTTGTCCATGCAGGATTCTTACGCATTATGTCGCGTGTTCAAGAAAAACGGGCTGTGTGGTGAAGTGGAAGAGCCAGCTGGGCAATCGAACTTGGCCTTGATCGAGACCTCGCAAGGGTTGATGAATGACTACGAGACGATGTCGCCCGACGCCCTCCTTGGGCAGTCCTCGTGCAACGACGAGGAGGAAAAGGACGACTCGTGGATGCAGTTCATCACGGACGATGCGTGGTACTCATCGAGCGCTGCTCCAAAGGATGGATCAGAAGAAGTCTCTACGCTCTAACGGGAAGGCATTCACAAAGTTGAAGGCTGAGCTATCGATATAGGTACATGGTTGGCGGTGAATAACGCGATGAGCATGACTTCACTTATACATAATAAGCCACGTGATTTGTAAATCTTCCTTCTACCTAGCCTTTTGCCTTTGGGGATTACTAGCTGTTGCTACACACTCGCTAAATTGCCTTTTAGTTTTGAATTCGTTTTCCCCGTAGCGAGGTCGAGAGTGACTCGCACTTTGATGGTGGTTGCCGCTATGTAAGGGGATACAAAAAGATGAAGGGTTGGAATTGGATAAAGGCCCGACGTCTTGGTCTGCCAACAATGGTTTTCTTTGAATGGCCCATCTCTTTTTACTGGGACACTATAACAAATAGGACGGAGATACTGGGGATATTCGATGCTAAGAAGAAGAAAAGGAGAACTACGAAATGCCTTAAGACCTAGCCAAGTAAAATTCCGAAGCAACGTAGTCGACTCAGAGCATCGGCAAGTCTTAGGTTTCGGGATGAAACCTTTGCCTGAGGCTGTAATCTACGATGAACCAAATGAGCAGAATCTAATGGGCCTCACCCGATGCATGTGAAGTGGCAAAGATTGTCGGTCTATGTCGTAACGTGTCACAAAAAACTACTTAGGTTTCAATTCTAAAATGCATGCATCATATCATACCAGTTTATTATTTGGAATAAAAGATAATATATGAAGATCACGAGTCACTTTGATCGAACAAGTAGGGACGATGAAAACATGTAAAAGCTTGAGATGCCCAACTAAAAACTCAAAAGAACCATAACTATAGGTACCAGCAGCCAATGACATCAGAGCCATTATTGTATAGATAACGAGAGTCAAAATAGAGTCACTAAAATCTTGAGCTGAAGCATAACACATGACTGATTTCGGACAAACGGAGTCTTATTCCGTTAAAAAATGACAACAGAAGGATCAGTCCAAGATTACAAAATCGTAGTGACCGTTGCTAAAACCCAAAAGAGAAGATGCTTGCAGCAGCAAAGGTTTACAATTACCTTAAGCATCAAGGAAAAGGTCAGAAGATCATGGTGAGGCTCCAGTTGATAAAGACAGCATGGACATCTTCCGATGGTTCTTTCGAAATAATCGGAGAAGCTTAACTTTGAAGTTAAAAAACAATTGTGTACTTCGTTTCCTACCCCCTTGTATATAGAGGAATATTACACAATTGCGGAGCAGAGGGAGATCAGGAATCATGCGGATCACTTATAAACAGGTTCAACGCCACCAGATAAGCTCGTGTCTTACCTGAGTAGGCAGTGCTATGAACACACCCTCGTTCGTTGTGCCTGACGTTCTTCAGAAACAATTACAGGAGACTTGACATCTCTCTCAGCTAAGCATCTTTTGTAAGGCACAAAACCCTTTTTGCAGTCACCAGGGTGGGTTCTCTGCTCCAAGTGTTTGTGGCACCTGGGAAAAACACCATCTGCATTGTTATTTACATTATTATCGCCATATCCTTCTGTTTTCTCTGCTACCACATTTGCTTTGCTGGATCTTTCCTTGGAGATTTCCTCTGCTTCCAACTTTCGATCCTTGTGAGATTCTAAAGGTCCATGAATCAAGGTTGAGTCAAATGGTGTTACATAGATGAATGGCGGACCTTGGTACAGAGGCCACCACCGCAAGAGACAATCAGAAGTAAACTGTGAAGGTTCAACATCCTCTTTCTGAAGTTTCATGGCAGGAGCACCATGGGCACCAGAGTGCAAGGATCCATTGCTACTGCAACCAAGTCCAAGAGATAACTGCCTGTCAAATTCTTCTGAATAAATTGATTTACCAACTCCCTCATCCTTAGTAACTGAATCTTCTTCCCCAGTCTGCTGTGCAGGTGATTTTTTAATGCCCGCATCTGCATGGTCTGGTTTTTGGATTTCAGTGACCAAAACTGTCCTTCCAAAGAGCTTGATGAAGGGAGCTTCAGTGGCTCCAATTTCCTCGGGAGATGAAGTGTTTTTGGAGCTTAAATCACAATTCTGCTAAAAATTATGATCAAGATTCACAAGGAAAAAAGTCACAATCCCGCGATCATCTAAGAAGGAAGTAAACTAGTTGAAAGCTGAGATTCTACCGTACCATTGAAGGTAAATTTCCCAAGGTCAAGCCACTGGGTGTCTGAGTTGAGGAGAGACAACCTTTATCTTCTTCTTTGAATGATTCAGGTTGCTTCTCAATTGCAGCTGGACCAATAGAAGGTACATCAGTGGTACATGAAGTAGGTGAAGAGCATCTGTTTTGTTGATGCAAAGCTGCTGATCCCAGCATGTCTGAACCATGAGCAGACAAAACTGAAGTAGGAGATCCAGTGTTTTCATCTGCTACCGAAGAGATTGGAGATTGAGACCTCTCTTGTTGATAGGACGGTTTCACTTCCTTAGAATCAACAGATTTACGTGGATAAGGATGCACTGGCTTCCGCTTTGGCCGCGGAGGAGGTATTTCAATTGGCTTAATTGCACCCTCGCTGCTGCTGCTGCTCAACCCACGAGCAACCTGGAAGAAGGGAAAACAGCATAACAAAAATTTTAAGCAGTAATCACTTATTCCAAGGGAGAAAAAGAAAAACACATACATGTATTCTCAATTAGAGTTTTCCAATTGCCAAAGCTTAAAACCTTTGCATGCACTTGCACAAACAAATAATTAACTGAAACACGAGCTTTCCACCTTAGAGAAGAACTTTTGGGCATGACTTCGTATCTGAACCGCAGTTTTGGTTCCTACATGCTCTGCATACATGCACTAGTAAATACACTGGAAAACTGACCTACAAATTGCAGGTTCAGAAGATAGAAGAGGCATATAGAAATATTACCTTCTATTTGACGCCAACCGCGACCATACAGTTTTAAAGCTTCAAGGAACCTCTCATGCTCTTCATCTGTCCATTTCTCTCTTTGCTTGGTGATGGTGTAAGGCTTCCTCACCTAACAGAAACAGAGAGAAAAATTAGGTCAAAACCAATTGAATATGCCATTCCTGGAGACACATCATTGATGATGCAACAAAAGTAACTTCTGAATGAAACTACCTTAGGTGTCTGGTCATTTTCCAGGGCTTGCAACTCTTTTAAATTATCCACAGCTTCCAATTGTGACCCAACTTTGGAAAGACCATTCGGAACCGTGAACAAGGCACTTGATGCTGCACCCTCATTCTGTGCCTATATCCACTTTGAACAAATTAGGATGAAGATTCCTGATTGACGAACTGATTTACATTAGGATGCAAAGGGACAGAGAATCAGATAAACACAGGGACAGAAAAGGAAATAGGGGCAGTTGCCAATTTCAACAATCTCGCTACTCAGGTCACAAAAGTGAACTTCAGACTAACATATACCCAAAAAGAGAACCATACAAGCTAGCCAGACTAATTGAATTACCATTTCCGCAACAGATGGTAATCACTTAATGAGAACTTTAACGACACATAAAGAGCTCGTCTCATTAATCAACTCAAGTCACCTCTTTCAAACGTCCGTGGACATATATCCGACTTTCAGACAAACAGGGTTGGAGGTACAGAATAACCATGAATTTAACACAACACAACCAATGGTTTAAGGCGAACTCTGAATTCGAAACACGAGATTAGAGATACGCCGTCAAATTAAAGCAGGCCGTCTCATCAACAATCCGATTAGTACAACCTCTACTCTCCAAAGACCAAGCTACTTCCCTCTTCATTCTCTTCTTTCTGATATAAGCTCATTAACTCTTTCCCCTAAATCTAAAGCTAGTTCGGCCTCAAACATATACAGGAAAAAAAAAAAAAAAAAAGGTTAGAGCTTTGACTCGAACGTCGCTTACCTCACCAGCCATTGCAGCCAAAATCCTGAACCGTGTGCCCTGAGAAAAAAAAAAAAATCGCACCCAATTGAGAGAGAATTCCAGAAAAAAACCACGCAAAAATACAAAAAAACAAAACACAGACGGAAAGCGCAAATCATCAAACGGCACGACCAATAGAAATATTCCGTAGATCTATCGAACACTCAGGGCCACGCGATTCAAGATTCTAAGAAGCTCGCGCTATCAAAACTTATATTCATTCCGCTCGCCATCGCCGCATTGGGAGAAGAGCGGAATCAAAGTCCAAGCACGCACGCCCGCACGCACGCACTTACCGAGCGCGAAAAAGGTCCTCCGAATCGAGATTTTTCCCAAGGCAAGAAAAGGAAGGAATGGACACTCGAGACGAAAAGCTCCCTGCGGAATCAGATTTCGCTCCAAATCCACAGGAACAGAGACAGCCGTCCCGTCCCGTCCCTCTCGAACACCAGAAGCTTCCTTAAAGTCCGACGGAGAGTCAAAAAAGGACCGCCGAGAACGAGCCCCCGAAGGCGTAGCCAATCGCAGAGCGCCGCGCTAGAGCTAGAGAGAGAGAGAGAGAGAGAAGAGAGAGAAACCAGAAGCTCTGCGAGGAGGAAGAAGGAGAAGGAGGAGGAGAAGGAAATGCGAGAAATCCGAGCACGATTTTAGAGGGCGATATACAGAAAAGTGGAGGAGAGACACGTCAGATTTAGAAAAAGGCTAAAAACGCTGGTGCCTCTGGATTTTTTTCCTTTCCCCCGCCTCCCCGCGGAAAAAAAAAAAAAAGATTTAATGGGGGATGGAAAATTCCAGAAGGAGGCAGAACCTTGTGGCTGAGAATGCTCGGGGGAGGGAGGGAGGACACGTGGTGAGCCATGGGGCTACCCCCACTCCCTCCCCTCCACCTGTTCTTCACACCTGGTCCTCGGCTTTCTCTTCTTTTCCCGAATTTGTTTGTTGATTGGGCGTGGTTAATTAAAATCCTTCGCTTTTTAGATATTTAATTTTAGATAATCTAATGAAGATGCCAAAAAATATATTTTTGCTTGATCTTGATAAGTGGTGCTCAGTGATATTCGTTAACAAATTCGTGTTTATTTATTCTTTTTTTTAAATTTCTTAGTAGTTATTTATTTATTTATTTATTTATTGGGGGGGTTTGTGGGGACGAGTTCTGTGGAAGATACGAGGAGATATGAGAAGATAGTTAGGCGATAATGAGGATTTTGTTGGGGGGAGGAAACGAAATGCGTGGACAGATTTTTTTCATGGCTTTACCGTTCGAGGCGGAGATTTGTCGTCCTCCACGCGCGAGTAAGGGAGGGGGACTCGCTCCGTACTCGCCGTGCTGGCCACTCGCTTTCGACTAGACGCGCGGTGGCGGCTCGCGGGAGCCAGGACGGCAGGAGTCGCAGGACAGCTTGAGCTTTACCCATTTTGACTTTCTTAAACTCGAAGCACCAAAACACCGACCGTTCCCTTAATTCAAATGTGATCTTTCCGTGATTTTCAGAAATTCGAGCAACGTTATAAAACATGATGGCAAAGTTGAAAAAAGAGCAAAACCTATAATTTTGTTGTGGATTCGACCCATCCATACTTGGATTTGAGATAAAAAGTCATACGAGACACTTATTAATCAACCTAAGTGGAGAAATATTAGTACTTTTGATGCATCGACATGTTTAACGAGTGCCTTATAAGTAGCCATTATCGAGACCTTTATATAACTATGCAAACTTTATCCAAACAATGATCATATTTAAGGTTAACTCGGTGATAATTGAATTCGAAGGTCAATTTACAAAAATTGAACAAGAAAATGATGTGATAAATTATTAGTGCGTGATTCAATGAAGTGACCCTTTGTAGGTGGATTCATTGTCCTTTGGTGAATCATGAGCCTATGAGGAGTAACCGGTAACTCTACAATTTTAATTTATAGGATTAGGCAATGAAGAATCCTCATTTACTAATTGGTTTAGCACCTCTATAAAAAATTATGACGTGGTATAACTATTAGATGAGATATATCTTGACGCCTTTAACTTTTTGATAATCTAGGTATAAAAAAAATCAAAATATTGTAGATGTAATTTAAAAACCATATTAAATTGTTTCATAATCGAGCACTTGACAATTACATGTAAATAATCTTTATCATATTGATTGGTGATGTCATTCACTCAAATTAATTCCTATAAGTCAGTCCGTTTTTTGAGGAGGCATGATAAGAGGATTTATCGAGTTGAACATGTATATCAAGGTCCATTTTTAGAGTCAAAGTGTAGAGAAGAAGGAAGACGGGGGTGATCACGAAGGGCCTAATCGAAAAGCAGAAGAGCAGGGCACACGACTGGAGATCGTGTGACTCCTAATCGCAGCAGAGAGAGAGAGAGAGAGAGAGAGAGGGAGGGAGGTGGTGGCCCCCACCCTCCAATGCTTTGCGCTACGCTTTTTTGCCACGTCAACACCTCACCACCTCTCACGCCATCTGCGCCGCGCCGCGCCGCGCTGCGCTCAGCTCGCGGCCCGTGAAGAACCCCCGAAGCCGAGCACACGCTCGTTTTGTTTTCTTCATGCGTGTCCTTCTCAAAGATTGGGGTGGATAAAAAAGAAACGCAAAGTCTGTCCCACGAAAACATCGAAATGATTTGTTCTTTAAGCCTGGGAAAAAGGAAATGCATCCTCCTCATCATACCATCCTGACAAATTCATCATTTATATTTTTCCTCCAATCTGCGAAGTTCCTATTGAATTATCTTCTCTCTAATTTCTTTTTCAATCTTGAGTGAAATAATAAAAAAAAAAATCGATCGATAGAATATAGATTCCTTAAAATTCAAGAAAAAATCCATCATTCTAGATATCCCTCTTGATCCACGAATCATTGAATTGGGTCAAATTCATGTGCGTCATTTAAAGGGCACGGTTATAAGAATCTAACTATCAAATTGGTATGGATAAGACTTCTACCAAATTCCTTCCCCATGGCTAGCTTGCTCTTTCCTCAACCACAAAACACATATGATGGTTACACCTACACATTAACATTCTGGCGAAGGCATGTCCCAACCAAAAATCCAATGGAAGGAAGTACAAAAGGAAGTCAAGCAAATTAAAACTTTATTTCGCGGATCCGTCTTTTGTTTCTTCGCTTTTGCCCTTTCGGGGTCAATCGTGTGGCACGGGATCAACGGTGAACGGCACTTCCACTTTTTTTGGGGTCGGATTTTTTCTGGAGGAGACGAAGCTCCGGTCGCCCCCACCACTTAAAATCGATAACGCCAACCCCACATACGAAATTCCCAAGATAAACAAAACAAAAAAAGTTAATGATTAAAAATAGAAAAAAAAATTAGATAGGAAAAAATAGAGGCCACAAGAAGTAACGCCTTTCTGGGTTGCTGCCACGTGCCCCCCCCCCAACCCCATCCAGCAAGCCGAGGTCTCGAAATGTGAGGCGGAGAGGGCCTTTCGTAAGATATTCGCGTCGGGAATCCACGACCCCACACTTCCCCCACCCCACCCTGCTTCTTCTTTTATAATATTTTTTTCCTGAAAAATAAAGCATATCAGTATTTTATTTTGAGCCATTTTTTAAGAATTATCCATTAGAAAATAAATATTTCGGTATTTGTATCATCTGTTATGCATAGCATTCTGATTAGAGCAAGGCATTGAATTTCGCGAGCTCCCTTCGTTCCGGCACTTTGAATTCGTACCTACGGGAGGCGATGATGGATCCGCGAGCAAATTTCGTGTGGTGGGTCGGAATCTAATTCGCCATATCCATCTACGATCCACTGAAGTTTCACGGATCTCTTTCTTTTATATTTTTTTCACGACGGAAAATTCCGATTATTTACCACGTTCGGGACGGCAGGGGAGAGACAAAATTTACAGGTCAGATAGCGGGCTTGCTTTATCGGGCCGAGGGGCGGCCGAATTCCCGTTGGTTGGGTGGTTCGGGACTGTGTCTGTGACAATGATTTTCTCTGGCCAAAAAGGGCAAAAAAAAAAAAATTGTAAATGAGAAAAAGAAAAGGGGCTTAATAATAAATATTTGCGTGGCTGAGAGAAAGAGAGAGAGAGAGAGAGGGAGGATGAAATCCCAAGAAAGTCGTGAGCCAAGAGATTGATGCGGGCACAATCCAGATCTGGCGAGAAAGATCAGATTCAGAGCTGAGCTTTCTTTTCTCTCTCTCTCTCTCTCTTTCTTGCTGTCCTGGATTTTGGTGCCGCTCCAGCCCATTCCCCCATCAGCACCTCCTCGTGCCTTCCCCCTTCCCTTTTTCTTTCTTCGTCTCCAACATTCCCACGTAAATCTGCCACTGCTCTTGCATTGGTTCATGCTTCATTACCTTTTGTGCATCAATTTTAGGTCAAGATACGCGCATCATGATGATAATGATGATGAGGTAGCTCAAAATATGGGTGGGCTCTAGCTAATTGGTAAGGTTTCGAGTTCTGGGCCGCTCGAATGATGCCATTTGAACCGGACATACAAACAAACGCATTGTGGAAGACCGATGGTCCCAAGTCATATTTGATCCATAAATGGCATTGAAGACATGTAGACCTGCTTTCCTATCTCACGAGAAGAAGTTTTTCCTTTTCTTTATTTATTTGTGTAATGAAATTTTTCAGAGAAGATTAATCTTGAGAATGAGATATTTAATTATTAATACGTGAGGCAAATTAATAAAATTTGTGAGAACCCAAAATATCCTAATGTTTTCACTCTTCATTTAGACAAATTTATATCTTATTTTTCAGTTTAGACGATTGAGATGGATAAGCAAATAGCGCAACATAAAAAAGCTAGAGAGAAAAGTGATTATAATGAAATGACCAAAATCTAATGATCCCAGAAAAAATGACAAGAAAAGGCCTAAACAAAAGGGCAAATTTTAAGGCCTTCGATAATCTTGCCATTCTTGCATCCACGGAAATTTATGACTTTGATTCCGACGCTTGCTGCACTCACTGGGGATCAAACTACATGGTGTTGGTCTCTAATAATTGGGATGAGAGCCCGACTCAATTAAGTCTAAGATCGGGGACCGACCGACCTATGGTCTAGCCTAGTTTGTCTAGAACCAATCAACCCTTCTTTTCTTTCATTTTTTGTATTTACAATTTGAAATTACATATTCATTAACAATATGATATTGAGCAATCAAATTATTAACATTGTACATGTCAAATAGAAATCTAATATAATGCAATAACATAAATCTCCACTTGTCAAAAGCAACAAATCACAGAAGACAAACACATGAACTAAAATTAAAAAATTCAAAATTCAAAATAGGTAACATAAATCTTGACTCATATCCCATTCATTCTTAAAAGTTTGCTTCAAATTCGAAATACATGAGAACAAAACAAGCAACATAGTTAATACTTAATAATAGTTTTAAAATAAAATGACTATTAGTACAATGGATAGAACATCTCACCACTTATATTCATCCGTGTGAGTTGAATTAATGACCCATAATGTGGCACGATCAGATCCACAAATTTATCATATTTGTTTGAGCATGAGAAGGGAGATTTGGATATTACAAATTATGACAAGGACCCTAGTTACAAGTCCTATTTTATTATTATTTTTTTCAAATTTTGAGATGTCTATTCATGTTAATGGTATTCATGTTGAAGTATCAAACACCAACAAAAACAAAAAAAAACGTGATTGTCAACAAAGGCGCAAAATGAATGTGGCCATTCAAATTAAGATTGTTGGCTTCTATATCTCCTAGAACTGAGTATGAAAGTACATACCTTTGAGATGTAGATGTCGACTGTGAACAATGATTAATTTAAATTATTGAGGCCCTAGAGTCTTTGTTTCTAATGATCAACATCAGCGAAGAATAAATGAGTAGAGAGAGAGAGAGAGAGAGAGAGAGAGAGAGAGAGAGAGAAGAATCTAAGATTGAGGGAGAGAGCAAGAGCGAGAGTGAGACCTGAAGAGAGGGAAAGGATAGGGGTGAAAAAAAGAGGAGGACGTGACCACTTTAGGTTGGGAAAAATAAATTTACATGTTTGATCTAGATTGATTAACCCACACAATATAGGTTCTAGCGGCTCTAGGATTAATGATCGACCCAATCTTCTTAGAAATAGGACTAGGACCGGTCAAGTTAGGCTGGTCAAGGGCTGATCCTGGCCCAATACTCATCCCCGCACTCACTATCAATTTCCAACTTTTCCTTACATGTTCATTTATTTATTTATTTTTGTATAATGAAAAATGCTTGCGTCCATAAATTTCAGCCCCCCTGCACCCCCAATTTTGTGATTCAAATAAATATGAGTCAAAATTCGACCAAATTGATAGAGCACCAAGCGTCATGATTCCCTTTTCTTTTTACAGAAGTTGGTGAATTTCATGATTTCGTCCCTCGTAATTTCATAGACGATAGGAAATAATCTTCTATAACAAAGGACGCTAATATCATAGAAAAGCCAAAGCGGTGTCCAACGAGCATGCATGAAGTGGGGAAAATTTTTGGTCCAATTAGTGCATTATAGTATTAGATATTGCTAGGACAGATTGTTTGATTGTCACATAATATCTGTGAACTAACTATATTTCTTGTATAATGGGGTAACTAATGGTTGTGCTCTTAGCCTAACGAAAAGGGGAAATTATTAAAAAAGTTTTAAACCTATTACATTTATGTTAATTCAATTTTCATTACCTTTTAATTTAGTCGATTTAATTCTAAATATTTTTGTGATTTGCCAATTTAGTTATGTCAGCAAATTTTGACTGGAAATCACTTGTCTCAACTCCAGCTGACTTACTTGAACAATTTTTATAATTTATAAAAAAACATATGATTTTTTATAATTTTTTATTTTCGTCTTCCTTTTTTCTTTTTCTTTCTTCCTTTTCCCTTTTTACTTCTAATGGCCATGACGCTTACCTGCTGTCAACAAGGGTCGAGACCCTTGCCCGTGACTAGCAAGGGCTTCATGACCATCCCCTAGTGGCTAGCATGGGTTGGCTGGTCCTCACATGTCACCGATGAGGGTTGCTTAGCGACCCTCACTAAACTACGTAGAAAAAGAAAAGGGAAAGAAAGTAAATAAAATAAAATAAAATAACATAAAAATGATAACAATTGTCTACATAAGTACTGATCATCCTAAGTGACATTGTCAATGTCTCCATTAGTGATTTCTTGGTTGGAAGGATTATTGACAAATTGTCAAAAAATTTAAAACGAAATTGACTAAATTGAAATGCTTGTGATTGAATTGGCACAAACATCATAAACTTCTTTTTGTCATTTTTTTCTTAGAAAAAAGTGAAGGGTTCATCTAATCAATGTGAATAAGTTGCAAGCGTAACATATTGTTATCAATATACATGCTAACTAAGGTTCCGCCTTGAAGGCATACATGTCATCATTGTAGTTCAAAGGGGGATTTAGATATATAATAATTCGATTAGCGAAAGGTTTTGAAATAAACACCGTCAACGGGTTTAATCTAAACTAGGCTCGCTAATCATGAGATCCACATAGATGAGATCAGTTTTTTCAACTTGTTACGTAATGAGCTCTAGAAACCAAGTAAAGACAAGCCCCTTTTTTTCACGGCATGATTGATGGTCTGTCTAGTGGATTAGTTCGTATGATTGAGGAATACAAAATCATTACCCCAGTCAAGGGTTTGCCACTGCTTCCATTGCATAGTTAGGGATATATCGTCACGATTGTTGATCTACAAGAAGGAATTCCTGATCAGCACGGAGCATTAGCTCATAGTGTTGATGACCTTGTCCAGTTGCATGCATTGTCTGTTTCTCCTACTGATTGAATAGTTCAATGAAGCATTTAACATTGCAAAAATTCTACCGAATCTTATCATTTAGAGAAGGAAAAGTTGTAACAATATTTTCATGAGTGGACTCGCGGAAGGATCATTGTCGAATCCTGTGTATTAGAATGACCAGAGGACTACTAACAAACTCAACGAGAAATGGCAGGCCCTCGACACCTATATCACATAGTTGCCTAGGCAGCACAATGAACCCGAGGACAGAACGCGCCCAGGAACTTGAACAAGAGAGATGGACTAAGGTTTGGCCAGAGTGCTTGTCAAGGAAAAGGAATTACTGGGGGCACTCGCAAACTTTGAGGTCGCGTTCATCTAAATAAAGAAGAATCACAGCAGTCTTCACTCTTTTAATAAGTACATATCTACCACGTAAGAAGGACCTCCAAACACGTAATTTAGAGGCACAACCTACTTCGGCTTTCTTTGTAAGGGCGATCCAAGTCAACCAGCAATCAGTTGGAACCGGCCTATGCCGTGTACAACTTATCAGAAGTCCAGAAAAGAGAAATGATCAAAGATACCGCCATTGTCGCCACTGCCCATTACATACTGAGCAAGGTTCTGACCGACCTGTTGGGTCGGCCACTGCCGCCACAGAAAAAGCTCCGAACACGGTAGCCGATGGCCTCATGATGGGTTGCGCTTGCGCTTGACGATGAGAATTCCCTATACTCATACCGCTGGGGGGTTATATATAACTCCCTGCATGTTTCTGTGCCCTAAAACCGTGCGAGTTTGACATTGGTACTGATGATTCAATCCCGAAGAAATGTAAACAGGCCGTGCGGCCACCACCATGGATGATGCCTGTTGAGGTGCTGGTGGTACCACCTGAACAGGCCTAGCCCTAGCCGCAACGGCACATTCTAAATGCATGTCAAAATTACAATAACTGCAGCGACACAGCCAATGATCACCCCGTGGCACGACAGTCACCACGGTTACACCCTCTTGTCTCGTGCGGATGGTTAAAAGCAAGATTGAGCTCGTGACAGTGAGATGGGTCACGGATTCACAGGGGCTTTGATGCACAGACTACGTGGAGATCAAAGCTGCTCTCAAGGCGATGGTAGCAGAAGCGAGTACCTTGTCGGCCACACTCATTGCCGTTGAACCAGCTGCAGGCTAAGCAGGGCCGTGAGGAGCTCGAGAGGGTGCTTTCCGCAGGGTGATGAGGGGTGGCATGTGGGCGCATGGTGCTTGGATGGGGAAGTTGCAAGGCATGCATGAGTAGATGTGACCTGAGGCTTGGCACTTGCAACCCAGGCACAGCTGGTGGAGGACGGCAGCATGCATCGGGAAGTTCAAGAGGATGGAGAGCTTGAGGCGGTGAGGGTGGCTCCGATAGTGGATGTGCAAGTCGTAGCTGAGCTTAGTCATCTCTATCTCTAAGATGATCATTGGTTATATTTGGATCCATGGAGGAGAGTGGAAGGGAAAGATGATCAAGGCTGTGACCTGCTGGGTTTTGCTGAATCGAGTCATGATATGCGTCGGGCTGGAGACTCAAAGCGCATTGGTTGCTCTTTTATTCACGAGTAATGCAAAGGGAAACCGACCACAGAACTAGATATTCTTTGTTAAATGAGGCTACATTTCTTTTGTCTAGTACTGAAAACCAATGATTCAGTTGACGAATTCATTTAATTCATCAATTAGTCTAATGACACCATTAAAGAAATAGGATTTAGTACTCTCATTTGAAGGTCATACAGCATTCCCCCTTCAATATTGTGTGACGTACTCATATGACAACGGAATGGATGTGCGTGACTCTTCTTTTGGGCCGAAGCAGCCTATATCTAATTGGCTTCTATTCCTTTGGTCGTTTCAAGAACACTAACAGTTTACATTCTGCAAATCTAAGGCATGCAGTACCTTGAATTTCGTTTTATGTGTTGGTAATAAGCAGGCCTAACCTTTTCCTTCAGAAGCTCTGCTGCAGTCACACCATGTGAAAGAACAGATGAAAACAAATCTGCATTTTTCCGTTTCATAATGGAAAACTCAAATAAAAGAATGGCTATAGAAAGAAACGAAAGGAGCCCATGAGGTGAGTTGGACCCAGAGAGATAAGAGATGAACTTTGCTCGCTAAAACATCCAAAATCCAGTTCAACAGGACTCGTATTTGACTCAAGAAAGAAGTTGCGGTTAAGAATTGCAAAGATTCACATTTCACACCATCAAAACCCATTAATATGCTACAAACTCCATATAGACATGTCTCACTGAGTAAGTAAGGCAACAATATTCACGGTATGACGCCAACATCCTTGAAGTATTCATGCTCAAGAGCGACCTTGGCAGTTATTCTTCTTCTAGGATCCATGCAGAGCATTTTCTGAAATCCAGCAATTGCATCAGTAATAAGAATGCTGGATTGGCAATTTAATATCACTTCATACATTTTGTTCCATTGGTTCGGGCCACAAAGGAGCATTATCTCCACCCTCATCTCCGATTTTTAGTAGAGGATGGTCCATTACCAGTTTTTGCAGGTTCACCAATAAAAATGGCAACACATTAAATAAGGTCAACAGTGTAAAGATCACTCGCCTATCAAGAACACAATCAGACATCCACAATGAATTTTTTAACCCATCTTTGCAGATGCAGGCTGTTATCCATTCTTAATAAGTCTAATGCTTGAGCAAATTTAACAAGATAATTGCAGAAACAAGACTCGACATTTTAATCATTGGTGAGTTGGGGATTTAAGATGTATTTTGGTCAGTTGAGGACTTGGGATTTTAAAATGGCCCAACTGGGTCCTGTTTCTGCGCTTATTCCACCATTTAACCATGTTACAGTTGAGGTCCTTTCTGGCTTGCCTAACAGTCTTTTCTACACAGGCAGATTTCTAGCAACTCAATTTCCTCCTAACGAAAACCATATAGATTTGATCATTCAAGTGTGTTATCTGCCTCATGGGGATTAAGTACTAAATAACTGCTTTCCTTCCTCCTATTCCTGGCAGGGATCATTAAAAAACTCCAGAACACATGCTTGAATTTTGTCAACTTACAGAAAGAAGATCGACGCCGGCTGGATCAAGATTCAGCGTAACAGTTTCTAATTCCTGCAAGATAAAGTGCATGATGTTAATTTTCCAAATAACATGGATAGTTTATAATGTGAACTGATTACAGCAGAGAAGATTTGCTACCTGTGGAGCCCACTTAGGAAAGGTTGATTTAAAATCAGGCAAAGAAGTCACTCCAGGCCATGAATCTTCATTTGGAGTGCCCATTATTCTTCAACCAAGAAAAAATAAAATGAATAAACATAGCACCTATGAGTAATTGATGAACTCAACAATCAATTGATATTTCAGTCCGTAGGCAAATGGAAAAGGAAAAAGAAATTCGTGGCATTTTCTTAACAACTAACTCAATCTTCCCACTTTCAAGTCAATAAGACAGTCTACATTTTGGAGAATGTAGAACTAGAAAGAGGATAACAGTGGTAACGCATCATATGATTCTGTAAGACTAAGTATTGCTGCATTAGTAAATCGAGCTAACCTTTACAAGAGAAGACTAAGTATTGCAGCATTACTAAACTGAGCTAACCTTTACAAGAGGAGATATTTTAAGGTGTTCTAGGCCATGACTGAGAAGTCAGAATCTAAAATATACATCAATGCAAGCTAGATGCAAGCTAACTAGGAAAAGACAAACTTTAGCAGCATCTAGTTTACTATGTATTAACCTTTTGGATAGATCATTGAAAATAATTGTAATACGCGATCTAAATATCTCAATCAATCTCCGCTTTATTTCATGACAAAAGCATGTGCAAAGCTGTTTTAAGGGGCATTATAAAAGCACACTCTTCAAATGCACAAATATCAAACGCCCAATGTCTATCTTTCTGATTGATTTTTGACCAAAGAGCCACTTCCAAGCAGTGGCAGATAGAGCACAACTTGACAAACTAGAGGATCCAATTAGAAAGAAAGGGCAAGAGAAAAAGATTCTTGAGACTAAGATTGACTGTAGCACCTGAAAATCTTAAACAATTCATCAATCTCAGAGTCCCCAGGAAAAAGTGGCCGCCGGTTCACCATCTCTGCAAATATACAACCCACAGACCACACATCAACAGGTGTTGAGTAATGGCGGGATCCGAGGAGTATCTCAGGAGCTCTATACCATAAAGTCACCACCTACAGAGAAATATAACAAAGGTGAAATAAACATAAACAATGAACATGATGTGGCCATTTAAAAAAGCTTGCTCCATTCTGTGTGGATTAACTATTAATCCAATTGCACAAAGAAGCATAGAATAAAAGTGAAAAAAAGTTGGCAAGAAAGAAAGACCTACAGAAAATAAGTGAAGAGTTATTCATGAAAATGGTTAACCTATATAACCTCAGTCTGCTGCGAATGTCTTAACAAGGTACCACAGATTCCAAAGGTTATAGAGTCATGGGACTGTATTATTAACACTACTATAAAAATCCATAATAATGAGTTTCCTGTTTTGGCCAAGAACATCATTATTTTCTCCTCAAACATCAGCGAGTTTTTTTGGCAGGAATGAGACTAGGTGGAGACTTATTAGAAATTAAGATCCCCGAAACAAATTTCAAAGTAATTTCTGGCCCGACATGAGAATGGACAAAAGAATATCTAAAAAAATTACAACTCGCAATCTCTTGGCTGTGCAAGAAGAGACAAAGTATGGATATCTTCAATGCTTCATGATTTAAAGACATTGCATTGTACTGTTCATGCAGTGTCCTGAACTTGTGACTGAATCATGGCAGAAAAATAAATTAAATACCTCATGAGTAAATGTCCTAACAGGAATACCAAAAGCCCTGGCCAGCCCAAAGTCAGCTAGCTTCAATGAATTAGTACGACGATCTAGCAGCAAATTCTGGGGCTTCAAATCTCGATGTAAAACTCTATGAGAATGGCAATAGGAAATGCCACGCAGGATTTGATAAAGGAACATCTGCAGGGAGAAATTTGCTATGTTATGAAGATGATAAACAATCACACTAAGAATTCAATCCGATCTAAATAGACAGAAGAAACAATGAGTAGAGTGTAGAAATGACAAAGTAAGCAAATCCTTAAGAAGAGCTCTATGATCCAAAAGTCACCTGCCTCATCCAAAGAAAACTGTGGATTGACTGCAAGTGTTTTCAGTATTGGATCGCTCCATATACTATGGAGCCACATTAAACTTTAGTGGGCTCTATTTGACATTTATAACTTCATTTTTGCCCATCACACCATGTGAATTTAACATGTTGGATGAATTATAAAATAAAGAGCCAAAGTAAGAAGGTTATAAGGAGTAAGAACATGATTCCTCTAGATAGTTATCCACTTATTTGGTAGGATATTTTCATCTCTTACTAATGCACAATTCAATCCAAAAGGACAGTCCAATCATCTTAACAAGAAGGCATATTAAAGCCTTGTTATCACACTAAAGCATGGTATTATTGGCATGGACCTCTGCCATCCAGAAGACAGCGCACCCAAACAGAAAGAACCAAGATAAGTTACTGCAATATTGCTCGGTAAATTAAAACTCGAATAAGGTTATGACGCCATCGTGAAAATTACACAAAATATAAACCTCCACAGGGGAAAGAGAGCTCACTCACTTTTATTGTGCGGGTGTCCTTAGAAAATTCTGGACATGAATCCATGTGCTTTTTCAAATCCAAGTCCAAGTACTCAAAGACAAGATATAGACGCTTCTCACTGTGCACTACATCCTGCAACCTGCCACTCATAAGTGTATGAGCTGTATTATGATTAAACCATAACAAAGACATCTCAAACAGAACTTGCATATTATTTAAAATGAACTAAATCTTTTTTGTTTTTTCATATATGAGCATTGATCAGTCTCTTTTTCTACAAAATCCAGAGCTACAGAAAAGCGACCTAGCAAATCAATTTATGGGCATGGACAGCATCATGCACCACAAGGAACTACTAGAAGCATCCAAATTGCGGCAATATTCCATGTCAGACATCTTAGACAGGACAGTGCCAGTTATGTCATCAAAAGATGTAGAGCTAATGCATGCTCAGTCAAATGAAATCCTCTTTTTTGGCCGGATATCTGTTGTAAGAAATTTCCTTAAAACCAAAGAGAAATTGTAAGAGATGGGATAATGCCAGTTATGTCATCAGAGGGCTAATACATGCTCAATCTAATGAAATCCTCTCTTTTGGCCTAGTATCTACTGTAAGAAACTTCCTCAAAACCAAAGTGAAGTTGTAACAGACAGTGCTAGAAAAGGGTACATATTATAGACTGAACTAAAATAACTGAAAAAGGCTAGTTAAGTCAGTTGATGTCACCTCTTCAAACACTCCTAGGAGAAAAGCATGTCTCCGATAGATTTGCCTTCTTCTTCTTCTTTTTATAGTTTTAATATCGCCTTTGCCAGTTTTATGCATTGACTTGTTTTTAAAAAGGGAATTTTGAAATATAATTGCCACCCAAGTTAATCAGAAGAAAGTTAATAGCCACCATTTAACACCTTAAGACCAAGCCACACCCTGCTGAAATGAGATGCAGTAAGCATTCACATGGATGAACTATATCCTTTTATCCTACGTCACCACAAGCCCTAAGTTTTTCTCAAAGGATGGCCCTCCCACATATGATCCAAAGATAAGACCAAATATTGGAATTAGACGTATGATTAATGGAGGCCTCGTAAAAAAGGCCACCATAACCAGGGGTGAAACAGAGATATGGATTACATCCCATTTTCTTTGATACTGCTTGCATGTGGAGTTGTTCTTTTTATGCAAATATATCCATATCCTTATTTGGCTTTCAGCCACTGACATTGTCCGATACACAAGATGTGAATCTGTTAAGGAGTGGCTACAGGATTTAAAGTTCCTGGCTAATAAAGCAAAGAGTTAAGCACTTATGGCAAAAGAACATGCTAGAGGAGCTATAGCTGCAGAATCCAATGAGTTTGATATGAGAAGGACCTCAACTATGCAACTTTGCATACATGCTGAATGCCTCAGAATATAATGGTAAAGACAGTCTCCAAGTATCGTATACATTCCAATTTGATAAAGAAAAAATGCAGTCACTTCAAGAAGAGAACATCTAGGAGAACATCACATACTTGACAATGTTTCCATGCTGCATTTCTTTCAAGAGAGAGATTTCTCTGATTGCAGTACTTGGTACTCCTTCATCTTCCTGTTCCAAACGAATTTTCTTCAGAGCAATCGTCTTATTGGTGGAGCGATCAATAGCCTTATAGACCACACCATAAGTTCCCTCCCCGATCTTCTCAATCTTCTCATACTGTCAAACAAAAAATTCAAGGAGATACAACATGCATAACTATAGAACCAATGATTGAAAATAAAATAGCTATAAAAGCAACGGAAACAGCATCAGATAGACAAAATTACAAGAATCAAACAAAATTGAGCATGCATACCTGATCCATTTAACTCCAGTTCAAAGATGCCTCGCAATGCAACAGCAACCTAATAATAGCACACGAACAAACTTAGAAACAATAATCCAAGGTCAGCTCTAAGCAGATTCTTATGCACCAGCATTACTCATACAAGCTACGTATGTCGCCTTCCTCTCTTTATCCACAAATGCGGCAGTTCTGATTAACTTCTTGCTCTCATCGCACGACTCAAGCGACAATCGACGACCACAATACCTCGAGAAAGTCAGTCAAATACTAGTCTAACAGCTCATAACAGAAGTTCCACGAGAAAATCGGTCGAACTAAAGCAAAGAAACAGCGCGACACTTTCGCAGCCTGCACAGAGTAAAGAAGGAGATAGATCGGATCTCAAGTAAAAGAGACAATCCGGCTGAGAGATCGATCGGAACGCTTCCGTATCGGAATGCCTCGGCCGTGAACGGGAGCCCGAACACATCGCCCGGCGCACCGTGAAACGGCATTTCGTCGCCGTCCGCGCCGGGGGAGTGAGGGAAAAGCGCGACGGCGAGAATGTACTCGATGAGTGGAAGATGAGAAAGGCATCGCCGTAAAAGGCGAAGCGGGCGAGGTTTTCTCGGGAGGAGTACCTGGAGGGGCAGTAATGGCGGCCGGTCGCTGCTGCCGCCGCCGGTGCTGGTGGTGGCGTTGGCGCTAGCGAGTTAAGTGAATTGGACTCGCTCGCTTTTTCGCCCCTGTCGTGCTGTAGTCTTTTTGGTGCTTTCGCCTTCTTTTTATTCGAGAGCCCTGCAAGTCAGAAAGAGAGAGAGAGAGAAATGGTGATGCGGTAATTATTGGGTGGACTATGGTCAACGATGGTTCTACTGCTTCTTTTTCTACTTCTGTTTTTTTTACAGACGTCCGACTCCCAGTGGCCAATGAGGTAATGAAACGTAAGGGCAACGAGGGATTTATACGGTTTCACCTAATTGATTTGGGACAACAGCGATTTCGAATTTCTCATGCCTATTAAAAAAAATTAACGTCATGAAAAATTTCAAATTAGTAACTTATGATAAATTTTTTATAAATTAATTTTTTATCACCAAAAATTTCTAAACCAATATACATATGATAAATTTATTCCAAATCAATTTTTTGATCACTAAAAATCTCAAACTATTATAATAAATTTACTATTTTTTTGTTTCCATTGAACTTGATTAATATCATGAAAAAATACAAATTGATAAATACCAAATTAGTACACCTATCAAGTGTCATGCGCTATCTAACTCAACAATTTGACGATAAAATTTAATAGAAACTAATGAATTGTGAAAAATATACTAGTTTTTAGTTTTTTATGATTAAAAAAATAATTTACAACAAATTTATCGCATATATATCAATTTGTAGATTTTTAATTTTTGTGATGTTAGCTCATAAAATATGATTTTAGCATACTATAGCAAGTGAAATTATCTTCCCGCATTTTTGGTCCACTAAGCTAATTAACTTTTCATTTTGTTATGCCTTATAAGCACTCTTTTTGGGTGTAAAAGAAAGGCTTCATTCATTCCACCAAAAATGAACGATTAAATAAATATTTTCCTAAAAATGACTATTCGAATTAATCAATTGGTAAAATGTATTTTTCATTGTTAAACACTTTTATAAATGATAAAAATATTTTTCAAATCATTCATTTAAAAATCATGATAACTCCAAAAATTGGAAATTTTGAAGTTTCGCTCTCCACTAATGCCTTTGGAAACGTTTTTTTTTTTTTTTTCCAATTTTTTCCTGTCATAATTTATCGTGCTAGCGAATATATAATAGGTGGAATGAGAACGGGAGTTATGACGTTACGATGAGGTCGTGGATTTTTTCAACCTTCGTTCTTCGATGGGTGCGTGCTTTTTTCCGTGAACGGGTGGGTTATGGCTCTTTGATGGCGTTCATGCTTTTGGGCCCTCCCATACGTACATGTCATTCGTACAGCGAATCGCATCCCGTGATGCCAGAGCTGTTCGCGATTTAAAGTTGGCGTATCGGCGGACTCGGGGTGGGGCTAGGCCTTCCCCCGCGCAACATGGGATATTCAATTAGCTCGAATCTCATGTTTTATTTTATGAGAGTTGGTGATTATTCGCAAAAAACAGAAGAGTCTCTTCTCGATTCCTAGAATCCTGCGGAATTTGGTTTGTTTCGTGCTAGCGATAATGGGTTTTTCGGGCTCCCTAAGCGTTAAAAAAGAAAAAGGTAAGATGGTTGGTAGGAATCCGGGCCCAAATATAAAAGAGCTTAATAACTTGAATTAGGTCATGACGACACACTTACATCATAGAGCCCAATCAATAATATATAAGTTTATTGATTACTTAAAGTAGGCCCGTTACAACACAAATATTCAAAACTTTTTTCATGTTGCTAAAGAATTATAAATTTGCCCATTGTGACATGAAAAATATTCATATGTCTTGTATTTCAGTTTTCATCCAATGCATATTTGTTATACTACCATAACTTGAGTGTTTTTATAATACAAAAAAAAAAAGTTTTGGGTTATCGTGTCACGGTGAGCAAATTTCATTTTTTTTGTTATAAAAAAAGTTCAGAATTTGTGGTATTAAACATAATACAATTGATCTGGAAGACTTGTTGATGAGATATTTAGTAAGCTTATAGATCACGAGTTTCCAGTAGATGCAGTTTATATGAAGCGCGTGACCTATTACCATGATTGATTCGCTCCAATCATGCATGAAAATTACAATTGAGTTAATGACAGTCCATCGATCCAAGGATAATTGTACCTAGAGAATTGGTTAGCTATTACAAATTATTCCTAAAGCAGCATGCAAGTCATGACATTTAAAAGAAATTGTGGGAGAAAATCAAAATGTACTATGGAACGACCCATTAAAGATGCACGAGACAAAAAAGGGAAGTGCCTATGACCAATGAGCAAACAAAGAACCACATTCGCAAAGCGAGCAAGACATCAAATTCTTGAGATCAAGTGTACTTGAGATTGAGACTATTGATATATTGTTATTTTCACAATATTTGTATCATCATGTATGTTAATCAATATCCATCTTCATTTTTAAATCCTCAACGATTTCGCTGAATCTAATTAAAAAAAATTCTTTATATGATTGGTTATGTCAGCGGAGTGAGAAATCAAAATTTACATGAAATATTACCTAGTCATTTTTAAATTTATTGTATTATACAAGTTCAGTATTCAACTTTTCAATTTTACCAATTTACGAAATTCAAATGTAACTATTATGATCAATGTTATTCAAAAAATTGTTGAAGTGGCAATGAGTGATCACTGGCTATCTTACACAATTTTGTTTTGATTAATTGGACAACTACCCAATAATTCATCACGACATACAAAATTGCAACCGTCTATCCTCCCATCAAGGCCAAACCTAATGCCATGTTCAAGAAATAGATATTCACGCATCAATAAGGAATATATGGATTCTCAAGTAGAGAAGAGCGACAATGATTCTCCGAATGGACCGTTTGGATCTCCCAAGTACATAGATTTGATAAACATTGGATGTCGATGGAGCGTGTTAAATTATGATTTGAGTTTGAATTTTCATGAACTCAATTTATAGAAGGATTTTGATTTGTTCAAAATATTTTCTATCCTATTCGATATTGATTTTTTTGTTATTCAAAGTTTGACTAAGATTGATAGAAACAAGTTTTCCTCTTTTATTTATAGAAGAAATCTAGTAGTACTTGGTAGAAGCCAAGCAGTTATCGTATGAGCCAATTGAAGGGGCTTGAACATTCGTGACAAAGCATACAAGAAATTTATTTGTAATTGACTTTTGTATTTTTTTTTTTCGAAAGATATGTAGTGATTGTAACCGATTTTCCAATTATAGTGGACTTAATGTTGGTGATTTTATAGTCACGTAAAATTCTGATTTCCTTATTATTTTCGTTTATTTTTCTAGTATTTTCGTGTTGATGTAAATTGCAAGATGCTATCGTTTTCGCGTATTATATTTTCAACAAGAGTGGCCCCATTCATCTTTCCAAGGAGAGGTTCGGGTTTCGGAATCACTCGTTAAAGAATACGAATTAGCCATGGTCCACCCCACGCAGGCGATACCGCGATAGCGCATTTGCTGGGGCATGCTCACGAGAGAGAAGGAGGAGGAGGAAGGAAAAAGGAGAAAGTGTTTCAGTCCGGGCGGGGAGCGCTTTTGCACATGGGGGGACGTTTTCACGCGCCAGGCGAGGTGGATTTTTTTTTGGGGGGCCACGGGGAAAGATCAAAATGGAGTTGGTCAATCTCACGTGATACGATGGCTGACATGACATGAGATAATTGCCTCCCCCGTTCTGCTTTGATTTAGAGCCAATTAACCACGCACGCGGATAATACTTCCGAAAGCAGCCCCCCGCCGTGCAAAATAATCAAACCCCAAAGTTCGAAATTCGAGGCGGCCCCCCGTCCCTCGCCTCGAATTTCAAATTCGGCCGGGACGCTGAATATTTTCACAGCCACGAGCATGGCATGATTTCGATTTCTCTAACCGGGGGATTTTTTTTTTTTTTTTCTTTCAATTTATGCTCTTTTTATTTTGCCAAAAAAATGATATAATTTTTTTATAAAAAACAATTAATTATATCACTTTAAATGATTAATCGATTAAAAAAATTCATTATCAAAGATAATTTATGTTTAAATATTTTCACAAACAATTAAAATACATTTTGTTCATTCATTTTTCTAAGCGATACAAATAATTATTTTTTAAAAATATTTTTAAATTATTTATTTTTCGCGAAATAAACCAAGTCTTAACTAATCATAGAAAAAAAAATTATTATTAGGCATATAACCTACACCTATACACTCATCTCTAGATCATCGAGGTGAATATTATTCAATTACACAATTAAGTTGAAAATACCTTGGCAGGTTTTTGCATAATCGCCTAAAATGACCACCCCATGAACCACGGGGAATTGAGCCCGCTTGACCTCAAGATGCGATCGTGGTTCGTCTTAGCAAAGGCCACGTCAACCTCAAGATGCGTTGGTGGTTCTTGAAGTTGTCTTAAAAAGACTAAAATACATGAAAATGAACTTGAATACCACCTCACTCGTTGGCTAGAGCCTCGCAAGAGTCCTGTAGCGAACGATTTTGCCACCTATTCTCCACAGATGCTTGAAGCTGCAGTTACCAACACGAGAATAACATTTTCCGAAAAGGGAAGGGGCTGAGGGGAACGTTAGCCATCTATCTTTAAGGAGACTACTAGACAAAAAGTGACAGACCGAGCAACGAGAGAAACCGAGAGAGGCTAGAGAAACCGCATAAAAACCCTAGAAACGAGAGAAGCGTGAGCATGTAATTTTCTCTTTATAAGAGAATACGAAAAATCCAATAAGGTTCATATTCCCGGAATGTCACCGGGTCAAATTTGTGTAAAAAAATACATGAATATAATTTTTCAAAATACTTTCCTAATTTGATAAATTGAAAATATCAAGCTCCGAGTTTTTCCATAGATGTAAAAATATAATAAGATATTGGACGAAAAAGTTATGACTGATCAAAACTTCATCAAATTAATGATAAAAAAATTAGGATGGCCGGCTGACAAAATCCTACAGCTGGATTTCCACATGTAGTTAAAAATTGAGCCAATAGTCTATTTTAGCCATTTGCATCAAGCTCAAGCTTCTTTCTTGCTACATGCATACATGCTCCTCTGGAAGCACGCACTAGAATCGGAGGTAAAAATTTATTAGTTACATATTTGCTACTTGAACATAAACCTAATTTAATTTCCTTCTAAAAGAAATTAATGATTAATTTCACAAAATAAAGAAGTCTTTTTTTCATTTTCACGAGGTCCAACTAAAAATTACTATTTCTTTTTTACTGAATCGACCATAGACCAATCCCCTTGGAATATTTTATACACCCATAATTCTGAGCTTCATGTTACTCTTGGCCCTTATCTTAATAATTGTCATTCCTTAACTTAATTATGACTCTATTTATTGGAAGAAAATAAATTTATTAAAATGTTGAATCTCAAAATGTGCCATAATTTCGTTCCATGATTATCATTCTCGATGCTGGTGTTGGTCTTCCAAAATGGGCAATAAAAATGACATAGAAAATGCCTTGGCAGGATTCCGCATAATTGCCCGTAATGACCGCCCGTGATAGGGAATTGAGCTCCAGTTAATCGCGTCCACAACCTCGGTTCCTGAAGTCGTCTAGCAAGTGCAACCTCACTCACTGGTCATGGCCCAGCATAAGTCCTGTAGCGATCATTTTTGCCACCTATTCTTCAAAGACGCTTGAAGTTTCAGTTACCAACACCGGAATAACAATTTTCGGAAGGGGCAACTTAGCCATCTTCAAGGAGACTACTAGATAGAGAGCGACCGAGTGAGAGCGCAATAAGATTAACATGCAATCATGAGAATATATTCAAGGGTGCGCAAAACGGATTGTCCAAATCATGAATTGTCTTAATCGAACCAGATTGGCTGATTTGGTTTGGTTCTTGAGATTGTTGATTTGGTTCCCAATTCCAAGGGGGGACTAGACTAGACCGATTACATATACATTTTATTATTATTATTATTTTAAAATTAGTAAAATGTGAACTAAATATTATTTTGTTCAATGATACCACAAGCTAAGGTACAATAACTCTTCACTCGTTATTACTTCCGTTAATATTTTAAAATTTGTTTCTTTCTCTTATTGTGCACTACTACTATTTAGTAGAGAAAAAGTGGTTGGTTCCATTGGATTTGACCGAAACCAATGATCCGGTTTGGTTTTCAATGGTCTAGTCCTTAGTTACCAAATTTGGGAATCAGTCATCTCAATACGGTTCTCGATTCCACTTTGGAATTGGACTGAATTGGGAATCAATCACTCTTAAATATGCCGATGGTTAAAATAGATAAATTAGCCATCTTATTAACCAAAAAAAAGAAAAAAAGAAAGGTAATTGGTAAAGGGAACATGTAGATCGGGACTCGAACGAGCCCACGTGTTTCTCCAGTTCAGGTCGTAGGCCTATAACCGTTACAAAGTGCTCCCAAAGCCCAACGGGCCAATCCACGAGCCGCTTACTTCGAAGGCCTCCTTTTTGATTATTAGGAACTGGCGATCGGATTCGGGCTGAGCTCATCGGACTCTCTTCAGAAATTGCTCGGAGACGACGGAGCAACGGGCCACTGAACGGCGGCGGCGGCGGCGGCGGCGGCAGCGAGGCTCTTGCTCAACCAGGTATTTCTCCTCCTCCTCCTCCTCCTCCTCCTCCTCCATCTCTTCGATACGCAAGCCAACCTTCTCTTCCTCCAGTATTCGATGGTTCATATAGTTCCTGTCGACTTCATATAGTACTCCTCCGTCACTGAAGAAGAACGGTGGCAATGCCACGGTAGAGTTTCGCTGGTTGTTAGATGAGGAGGCTCTGTAGATTCGGCCACTGCTATCGCAATCTCGCTCGGGAGTACGATCTATCTCCGCCTGCTGCGTCGCTCGGTGCAGTACCCCCGATTGCGAATCCTGGGCCTTCGCAGCGGATATCGCGGGGGCCGTTCGCGCCCGGCTGGAGTTTCGACGAATTTCTGTTTCCCCTGCGGCGGCGCCCGGCTGCCGCGGCCGGGGTCGCTGTGCGGTTGTTTTGCACGGATGTTGTCTCGTCGGGGAGACCCGAAGACGTTCGTGGGGCGGCGGACGATGGTTTAGATAGCGACGCCGATAAGGTGTATAAAACCGTCATGGATCATTCTTGTGCATATCACGACATGGAGAAAGCCTTGGACCAGACCGGCGTTGGCTTGACCACCGCTTTGGTCGTCGGTGTCCTTCACAGGCTTCGGTACGAGGAGAAGATAGCGTTCCGGTTCTTCACCTGGGCGGGGCACCGGGAAGATTACGAGCACGAGCCTCAGGCTTATAACGCGATGATTGACATACTTTCCAGTACAAAGTACAAGGCGAAGCAATTTCGAATTGTTTGCGACCTGTTGGATTACATGAAGAGGAGGAATGAGAAAAGGAGAGTTCCTATTGAAGTTCTTCTGAGGATGTTGAGGCAGTACACAGAGAAGTATTTGACCCATCTTCAGAAATTTGCTAAGAAGAAGAGGATTAGGGTGAAGACTCAGCCGGAGATAAATGCCTTTAACTTGCTATTAGATTCCTTGTGCAAGTGCAGTTTGGTTAAGGACGCCGAAGAACTGTTCGAGAGAGTGAAGCATAAGATTAAACCTGATTCTAATACGTACAACACATTGTTCTTTGGGTGGTGTAGAGTAAGAAATCCGACTAGAGGAATGAAGGTTCTGGAAGAGATGATCCAAATGGGTCTCACGCCTGATAATTTCACTTATAATACCGCGATTGATGCTTTTTGTAAAGCAGGGATGATAACTGAGGCGGCTGAACTGTTTGAGTTTATGCGAACGAAAGGCTCCACCATGTCTTCTCCCACTGCAAAGACCTACGCTATTATGATTGCGGCTTTGGTTCAGAATGATCAATTAGCCGAGTGTTTTAAACTCTTGGGACATATGATTAACAGTGGTTGCCTTCCTGATGTTTCAACATACAAGGAGTTTATTGAAGGGATGTGTATGGCTGGGAAGGTCGAGGAAGCTTATAAGTTCCTGGAAGAGATGGGAAACAAAGGTTATCCTCCTGACATTGTCACCTATAACTGCTTCTTAAGGGTTCTTTGTGACCACCAAAAGGTGGATGAAGCGATTAGGCTTTACAGGAAAATGATTGAGGTCCAGTGCATGCCCAGCGTGCAAACCTACAATATGCTGATCTCAATGTTCTTTCGGATGGGTGATCCTGAAGGGGCATATGAGACATGGCATGAGATGGATGAGAGGGGCTGTGCACGGGATGCAGATACATACTGTGTGATGATTGAAGGGCTTTTTGACTGCAATATGGTGGAAGATGTGCGTTTTCTTCTGGACACAGTCATAAACAAAGGTTTGAAATTGCCATATCGAAAGTTTGACTCTTTTCTTATGAACCTATCGGTAACTGGTGATCTTCAAGCCATTCATAGACTTTCAGAGCATATGAGGCAGTTTTACAATCCTGCTATGGCCAGACGATTTGCACTAAACGAAAAGAGGAAAAGTCTGAGGTCGAGAGGAAAGTGAGGAAATATGGACACGGTCACTAGCCAACTCCTATGTGATCAGACCTGACTTATTGCCAAGTCATACCTTATTGTCTGCATGCTAATTAAGGATGTTTTACCACAGAAATACAAGAACATCCTGAAAGTTTCTCATCACGATGCGGATAACTTAGTTTAAAGCTGCCTATGAGGACCTTGAGACTTTACTGTACTTCTTTCTCATACATTGAGCCAAATTGTCCATCTTCTGAAACTGCTAAGCTCTGTACAAATGCTTCAGATTGTAGGTGATCAAAGTCACAGCTTATGGCATTCTTTGCTAGAATAGTTAATCTTCAATATGTAAGAGGAAGATGTGAACAATGATGGCCTCAACTAGCCTTAAGTGCCCTTCTCAAATCTGGTGTTTGTATTGCTGATAAAAGAATGAAAGGGACACATATGCATCATCTTTTGCCGTTTGCTGTTTGGGGTTCAAAATCTCTTCCCTGTTTTGAAATTTAGGTTCTGCTCTCAGTGAGGAAGGAGGATGCATATAAGAGTCCTTAGCTGTATTGCATCAGCCTTGATCTGAACTCCTGAGAATTTATCTTCAGCAATACACATTGCTTATTATTGTATATTGCATTGCTTCTGTATGAAGAAATTCCTTTTAAGAGGACAAATTTCAAGAAAAGTGAATATGTTTAGATGTCAGAAGATGTTCTCTTACCAATAAGATCTGCCATCCTTCAAGTGCTGTTTCTGCCTAAAAACGAACAAAGGAGAGCTTTCTGGCCAAAATCAAGAAGTCGCTTTGAACACCATCATAGAAACAACCAACAAATCTAAAATATAAGTTTTGAAGTTCAAGAGAGAGACAGAGAGGAAAAGGATGCTTACAAGTTTTGTTGACATGATTCCCTTCAATTCTCAATCTTTTACAGTGCCGAAATTGATGTGCTCGATCTCCTTTTCCATGTTCCACTTACTTGAAGACGGATCACGTATTGCAACATTTACTAAATTTGCTTTTGTTCTCCTGTAAATGTAATTGAAATTGTGGGTTCATGGTTCTATCTGCCTTTACAAGTGTGGAAACTTATGATGCTGTTCTAATAGATAATCTTCTAACAACTCAGATGTTGCCATTCGAGGTCGTGGATAGAGAGATTAGCTGATGATGACTTTGATTGTTAGAATTATGTAATGGGACTATCTGTGTAGTTCGATCTCTTATACAGAGATATCACATGTTCTTTGCCCTGTCCTCACATTTGATGGATTTATTCTTTTCTTATGGATTTTTTCCATGGTTATGTGTACCACAAAAGTATTGGAGAAATTATTGATGATGGATAAAAAAGTCAATTTTAGTGTAGAAGATAAATAGGGAGTCCAATCTTTTTCTGTGGGACTTGGGGTAATATACTCTTTTTTCATTTGAAACACGCAATCAAATCAGACCATGGCGACTTTGGCCTTCAGGTACATGCCAAATGCCCTCTTAGGAACTATTTGTCAATTTATTTCTAATGCAAAGGGTGGATCATGGAGGGTAACAAAATTTTTTCAGCTTGAAGTACTTCAGTGTCTGAATCTCGCTGCTTGAGGTTAGCTGTAGATTGTTCTGCCTATAGCTTGATGCATGACAGAGGATTTGGACCATTCTTTAGCTTAATCACGGTAGTTCTTATAAGCTTATTTATTGCTGGCTGAACTTGACATGCTGACAGATGCTTTTCAGATGATATCACAGGATGTGTTTTTCTGTTGTTCCATTTCCATGCCTGCATATTCTGGAACTTCCAAGTTTTCTGTTCACTTAAACGTTCAAATAGTGTTTCTGCATATATGATCCATGTGACACATCTGCACCTTTCATGAACATAAATTTCAGTTTTGCTTATTGACTTCACATGTTGTCTCTAGTACCTAATATGAATTTCTCTTTTGTATTGGTGGTGTCAAAAAAACCTGCGCTGGCCTGACCTAACCTGGCCCAACCCTAAAATTAGGGTATTTTGGGGTCGGACCATTTTAGGTGTTGGTATTGTTTGGGTTAGGGTCAGGTCGGGCTGGCATGTGTTTTTTTCTCTCTATTCGTGTGTGTGCAACGAGGAATCTTAGCCTAGCTGATTGGTGCTAGCCCAATCTAACCCGTTCTTTTAGATTATATGATATTCGGGTATTGGGTCAGGCGCACCCTATAGGGTTTTGGGTGGGTATCATGAAAACAAGACCCAACCCGACCTGTTGCGTTGACACCCCAATGCCCTAGTACATTAATGATCACTGTTCTATCACTCTTACTCTACAATCTGTTGTCCATTTGTCTGCTCTCTCTTCCACTTAACATGCGTTGAGTTAGACATATCTTTATCTCTATTTATTTTAATAGCTGGGGACTTTGCTTTTTTGAAATGTTTCTAATATTTGGAACAGATAATACGATAAGATACGGATTTGAGGGGAAAATTTGCTGGAGATGCAAAGATGAAAAGTGAAATGATTAGTTATTACTGCAGTTTGACCCTTGTAGAACAGATGCAGTTAGAAATTGCATTGCCGCTTAACCTTGTAACTTGGCATTTGCCGATGTTAGGTATGGCCATCCATTGCTCTGCTGCTTTGTCTTAGGAAGGAGATCTATCACATCCAATATAAGCCACCTAGTTGGGATAGCTTTGATTTTTCTTTAGTTGGGAGGCTTTTGGATGGTTAATGTAACATATTTCGCAGCATGCATCTACCAGAGTATATTTAAATAGAGACTGGAATTGGTGGACAAAATGCTTCCACACTTATGGAGTTAGGCATTGCAGAGAGAGTAGGCCAGGAAGGGCATGAGGAATATTTAGTGCACTAGTTTTAATTCTAAACTTTTTAATTTATAGGAGCAGAACTTTCTTTTTTGGCACTCATATTATGTGCTATCTTACTAAACGGTAATGCTCATGTTCGATCTGACTCTATTGCTATCATAGCACTTTTGAGGTGCCTTTGTCACAAGATGCTCTTGAATACTCCAATTTGCTTCTTTCAGCATCTTCGATTAACTTACTGCTCTAAAGCATGTTGATGAGCTCATGAGTCTCTCTCTCTCTCTATAGAGGCGATTTATGGAGGTATGTGATGTGTATGGCCTCTAACATGCTATAAGATCAAGTGTTCCCATTTAAGCATCTCCAATCGCCTGGTTTCTCTGACCTCCAATCTGAACTCATTTACACATTTCTTCATGGTAGTCTGAAGGAATCTTTGAAAAATGCGCCAATCTAAGACATATATGTGATTTAAGGATGACTCAACTTTCTTGCACAAACTACGGAATACTTGTTGCTCTTGGTAATCATTTCTAATCCTCTCTCGGTAGCTCGTCAATGTTGGCCTATCTGTAATTTGGACAAAGTCATACTTGGCTCAGGGCATGAATTTCCTTTTTGACATTTTCCTTTTGACATTCCATTCTTCCCAAAGCCTGCTGGACCTCATCTAGGCACTATCAAATCATATGCAAGAGGACAAAAGACATCGGAATTTAGGTTTTATTGCTTCTTGTACTCAGTGGATCTTGACAGTATAGTTGAATTATTATTGTTGTTATAATTTTTAAATTCATAAGAGTGTCGCCAGTTTGAACCTCGAATCAGATTTAAGAATGGTCATCATGAATTAATGTAGATATACGCCGCACATTGGAGAAATTGAACTTCAGTGGTCTCTAAATCATGGTGTAATATGTAGATTAGTTGGAAATGTCATCCTTTATATCTCTATTAGGTACTATAAGTATTTGCTTCTGTATTCTATTGGGAGCATAATTGATATTTGACCGATCGACATCACATTCCGAGATTGCGCGTAACTTTAAAGGTGACGGTATTTCTTTATTTACACGCAGATATGGTGTAATCATTTTCAGCTTTGTGGAGTACACCATGGCAATGACGATTGCAGAAGTTGGAAATTTGCATTTGGATGCTTGATGGTGTTGTCGCTTTCTTGGGACTTTTATTTCGTGGATGCTGCCGACTCTTGGAGTAATATTGAAGATTCTGGACGCACTCTTTTCCACATGATGCTACTCGAGAGGTTTGTTATAAAGATACACTCCTTTATCTGTCGAATATGAACACGACAAAATGTTGTAATCATCTTGGACTTGTGAATATGAAGTCTCAATCCACACTTGAGCCGAAAGAAATGGTCTTTTAGTGCACCTGTTCTTCGTGCTATTGATAAAAGTTTCTACATGAAAAGGATTTCTTCAACTAATACCTCCAATTTTATAGTGGGTGCTCCGTTGTCAAGGGCTCCTCATTGGCTGTAGACATTCCTCTTTGGAAAATCTCACAATCAAAAGCACTTCTTAGCTGGCCAATTTCAGGCCTTTTGCAGCAAACATTCTGCTAGATTCTCTTGCCCCCATTTGAAGCAAGCGTTAAGTTAAAAGAAAAAATAGTTGCAATCAGAAAGAAGGAATAGCTCTGTTGAAATTAGTGGTCATACAGCGAAGGACTGCAAGTTTCTATTGTATAGATACGGAAGAAGGTGTCATATTCCATCAGAATCAGTATATTAAACCATTTAAAGTGATGGCTAGTAATGACTTAGATATCCTTATCTGCCACCTAATACCCTCAAAAGTAATTTGCACTCAAATTCATATTTGCATGTTCTCTAATATCTTCAACCGGATTGCTATTACAGGTATCATATTCCGAGTTACAGATACTTGAAAAGAATGGTAAAACACTTATTTAAGAGATTGATATTGCTATGGTAAGCAAGCAAAGATGAGTAATATTGATTTACATACAAAAGAAGAAAAGTCTTTTTTGTTTTTTTTATAGGTAGAAGAAAAGACATTCAAAAGGTGCTAGTGATGTTTTTGAGAGAGAGAGAGAGAGAGAGAGAGAGAGATGTTAGCGATAGATAGTTGTGAGTTGGTTATCATGTGGATAGAAACCCAATGTGCAATGCTATTTCTTTGGAATCTGAATGGTTTATAAGTTAGCTTTTGGCTGCCCACAGTTGAGAAGTTGTGATTTCTTCTGGAATCGGAAACCCTTGACTCTGAATAAATTATAGCAGTCGTAATCGGTCGGTATGAACTGAGCGAAGAAAGGCAAGGCGTTAATCAGGTACTTGCCCATGCTTAAAGCAGAAAATAGTCTTCCTTAGAGGATCAATTTTCCATGGGTTTGTAAAACGCATTTCTCTCACATGGTCAATTGTGGTGGTGCTACAGTCAAGTGATTACTTCATTTCAGGTTTTCCTCTTTAGTTAGATGTCCATAACAACATTCCTTGGAGAACCCATCTGCCAAAAAAAAATCTGACGTCGTACCTGTTAATTATGATTCTTATTGACTAACGCAGAGACAGATGGCCAATATTTGCTCAAGGGAAGCTCTTTGGTGACCAAATATATCAGCTTGGGGATGTATACGGAGCGTCGAATACTTCCTAGAGAAGCTGTCTAGACTGCACGCTAATTTGAGTTAAATTCAAGATTATTACCATCTTTGTCTACATACATACTGATGCTGTGTTGTTGTTGTTGTTGAGCGTGCAGGTGAATTAGACATGATCTTGAAGCTCCTGCGAGAATTAAACAGCCTCTCCTGCTCTATCAGGAAAACTACATGTGGCTGAAGGGAAACACATGAAGCCAAAAGAAAAAAAAAAAAAAAAAAAAAAAAAAAAAAGGTAGGTGAAACTGGTGAACAGTCAGGACTTAAGAAGTTTAAGCATGAAACTACTGCTGAGCCTGTCAGTTTAATCATTCTATTTCTTTCAGAAGTTAGTATTTCACTTGATTCCACAGAGCTTTTCATGGTGCAGGCGATCACCGATCACGAGTCCATCTTCACAGTTGAGGAAAATGGAGAGAGAGAGAGAGAGAGAGAGAGAGGTGTTGAACAGTTAAAAAGCGGTTGAATTACCAAGTTGTTCCCGGTTGAAGAAACGGGTTGAGTTAAGTAGCGACGGTGACCGATGTTGCGGGCGATTTTGGTGCCTTTAAATTTAGACATATGTTGGGTGAAAAATGGGGGACGGATACGTCGAACCCATTAAACAATCTGTTTCTCCAACTTTGAGAGTGTTAGGCCAACGGTCAAAGGAAGAGACTCCTGTCCCCCTTTTTCTTTACTTTATTCCATGCCAACATTAGACAAACTTCTCATCGTTGGGTGTACATTAATTTAGGATTCGGACATTCTTCTCTGTTTTACTAGTACTCTTATCTGTGTCGATATTCGTATTATATTGTTTCTGAGGAGGTGTCTGGGTGAGACTTTATCGTGTTCTTGATGTTTTCGTCGGTTTTCAATATGAGCATTAGGTTCCTTACTAATGAAAGTGGTTATTATTTTTAATATGAATGGTGAAAGACGTGGGGTCATAACCAATTTGAGGTGCGTTTATTTTATCGAAAACTTCGTGACTGAAGAAAATATTTTTTATTTAAATAATTTTAAAGGAAAATAGTTAGTTTTCATATATTTAGTAGTTTTGGAAAAATGTGACTTCTTTCTAGATTCAAATTTATTATTTTCAGTTTATGAATAATGTTTTTCGTAGATCGATTAGTTTTTTAAATCATCCAAATATTGAAGAATCAAAAAAATATATTTTCAAAATAATTTTCCTTCAAATATACGGATCTTAAACCACTATCATTATTCCTCAATTCAGATTATTCATGTTGTTCATGCTGATAATTTGTGGAGAAACGGGTCATTAGTTCAACCATTATCTTTGTTGCTTGTTTTCGGTTGACTTCAATCAATCACAATCGATGCTGCCTCCAATTATATTAATAGCAATTATGCACGTATTTTCACAACATCGACATAGTTAAAGAAGCTGCTGCCACTTGTTAAATTGAGTGGGCATGCATTTATTTACTAGAGAATTGCGCGATACGCATTGTGCTTCTCAAATAGAATTTTTGAAGGTTGGCACATGTAAAATTAACATAGAAAAATACCGACGAGATGGGAATATAGAAGACGGAGAATCTAACGCTGAACCTCCTGATAATACCAATTAGACTTTGTACATATGATTGGCTACTCGACGCCATAAGAGGACACAATGAGATACGCAATTAGCTATGAATAAGGTGAGAAAACCAACTCATTGATCATGGGCATAGTTTATGTAGGAACTAGCGCAAGTTCACATAAAAATCAAGTGAGACCACCAAACAGGGTTTGCACTCTTTATAATTTAATATTGATAATGTTGGTAAAAATGCTCATTTTAGCCGGCCAAAATGCCTCTAGGCCTAAGTGCCTCTCAAATATAGATTGATTCTAAAGTTATATAATGATAAATGAAAATTGGGAATGATTCGCAATGCACATTAAATTTTCTAAAAGCATTTAGATACCCGAATCCCATAACTTCCATCCTTTTGATAGAAAGATCCATGGCGTTACTTCTAAATTACGTAGCAAGAGCAAATGTCAATATCTCATCAATTAACAAAGATCCTTTTCACCAAGCCATGAAATTTGAACTAAATTGAGTAACTAATTACTGCCCTAGATCACCTACAAAGGTTAACTCCCAATCTGTGGGGTGGTACTTCTATTTCTGTTATTTGGTGCAACAGCAGGCGCGAGATCATTACGAGATTCCTGCGTTTGACTAGGAACACACACACACACACACACACACTGGTTTTTTTCTTCTTTTTGCTGAGTATCTACGAGCCTCCACGTGCAGTTCTGAGGTTTCAAGCAAAATGGCCAGTTAGGTCTGAAAGGTGATCAAAACCTAAAAACCCCCTCCTTTAACATCAAGCCCGCATAAAATCTAACAAGAGTATACCAACCCTTTCTTTATCAACTCGTGACCTAAAATGAATTTGCAAAAAGCAGCAAAATTATTCAATTGACATAATTTTTCCATGTCCAGCATCTATATGTTCAATTGCAATGCAACAGTCAGCACATAATATAATGCGAAAAAGGATAAAAGCATCGATATTGGATTGGATGGGTACATGTGTGCTAACTAAGAATTAATTATAGTCAGTGAGGACGATCTATTTTAATTAAAACCCCCCATTTGAGAATTTGCACATAAATTTATTATGGATTGAGATTTATAGCCAAAGCGTGGGTTATACAAAGGAGTACATGTATAGAAATGGCGTTGTAGCTAGGTTAGAAAAAACACGAGGGAAGACGTTGAGAGGGGAACGAAGTTCATTCCACCAAGCAACCTCTCTCTCTCTCAGCTACGAATATATTTATTTAATAATTCATATAGGTAAGTTTAGAGCTCTATATATGAATAAGTATGAGAAAATAAGGATGCGATGACTTGCATATAAGGGTTTGTTAGCCTAGACGTTGCATCAATCGCTGGTGAAGGTCTGTCCAAACCCCTCCAAACTCACCGCACTCTCTAACGGAAAACTCTCTCTCTCTCTCTCTCTCTCTCTCTCTCTCTCTCTGCTCTTCATCTTCTCCTTTCGTTCTCTCTCATTTCTCTCATCTCCTCCTCCAATTCCCACACATCATATTCTTTATATTCTCACCCTCCTCCCTCTTCCCTCTCCGTCTCTATATTTTATATCTCCAAGTACACTCCTGGCTCTCTCTCTCTCTCTCTCTCTCTCTCTCTCTCTCTCTCGTATATATATATATATATAGAAGCCAGTACAATCAAGAAAGCTAGCAGATATAGTTCTTCAGATTTTGTGGTTTCTGAAGAGACTAACCACACCCTCTTCTTGTGCTGTGGAGGAAAGAAAAGCTATCGCGAGTTTTGGAATAGTGGTTTCGAGATTAGGGTTTCCAATCTCGTTCCGCTGTTTCTGGGTTTTTCTTGTTTGGGTCATCTTCAATCCATCTCGCATAGGAGCTTTAGCTTAAGCTAGAGAGGACTTTGATCAGATGTGCACCAGAGGCCACTGGAGGCCCACCGAAGACGAGAAGCTCCGCGAGCTGGTGGAACGGTATGGACCCCATAACTGGAACGCCATCGCCGAGAAGCTCCAAGGAAGATCAGGTGCTTGCTTGGTCCTGGCCTTGGTCTTTAACAAGTTTGCAACTTCCATGCAGGAGTTTCTGTTTTTTTATCCAATATATGCATGGTGTATAAGGTTTCGATCTTAGCTAGGTCTCGATGGGCATTAGAAAAATGATAGGATGAGTCCTTACTTGGTCTAGACTCGTTTAAGGAAATTTAGACTGAGTTGGACATATTCGGTGGAAGTAGCCGGCCTGTTTTAGCCAATCGTGGATGAGAGATCGGTTGTAGTCCGTTTGATCATAGTCATTTAACATGGCCAGTCTCTCATGTCATCTAATGGTCGTCGTGGTATGTCGTCCATTTGATCTGATCCATGCAAGAACCACTCGTTCTATGAAGTGAGATCCATGTGAGCCTCACGGATCCAATGGTTTAAACATGACTAATCTATGTATTAATCCTTTATTATAACAAGTTCATAATATTTTTGTTTCCATCGAAGCAACAACTGATTATGGGAAGCGTGAATTGGTGATGATCAGGGAAGAGTTGTAGGTTGAGGTGGTTCAATCAGCTGGATCCGAGAATCAATCGAAGCCCGTTCACCGAAGAGGAAGAAGAAAAGCTTTTGGCTTCCCATCGTATCCACGGCAACAGATGGTCTGTCATCGCAAGGCTATTCCCTGGTCGGACAGATAATGCGGTCAAGAACCACTGGCACGTGATCATGGCAAGGCGGAGTCGAGAGAGATCGAGGCTCTACGCCAAGAGAGCTGCCCAGACTCTGATGGAAGAAAGGACGAGATATTCTTCACCCTCATTGGCTAATAAACAACAAGACACGCAGATGATGAACATGATGATGAACGCTAGTGCTACCGCAAATTACCAGCTTGCTTCTTCGTTTGTCGACAACTTCTCTGGTTTAGGCCAGTGCGCTTTCCCTCATGCCGGTCTTCCATCGACGAAACAATTCCACTCTGATCATCAGATTACTCCCAACATTCCTGTTCGTGAAGGTAATTGCATCGTTGGAATGGTGAATTCTAGAAAACCTATATTCTGGATTTAGTGAAGATTCCGTTGGATAATTTCCCTATAATTCCATTTTGATGAATCACATGGCTGTACTTAGGTTTATACACTTTGTCATTCCCTTTGTTCGATATATTGCAGTCCTTGTGTGGTCAAATTATTCTATTAAAACACCATCATGTGTTCATGTACATATATAATAAACTTCCACTTGATTAAGGAAATGGTCTGGACGATAGACATATTAGACATTACTTTTTTGTTGAACTTTCAAATGAGCCTTAGGGGAGAAATATCAACAAAATGAGCACTTCAAAGGGTAATATGCTTCAAGAATTACAAAGTATGAACTGAACATGCAACATGACGATGGGTTATGATAATCCTAATAATCTAGTTTAAATGACTATAGAAATGCCATTTCTTGTTTTTTCATATGCAAGATTATCTTATTCTCTTTTTTTATATGTCTTTGCAGATAAACTTCAGCCAACCGAGTTTTATGATTTTCTCCAAGTAAATACTGACTCTAACAAAAGCGAGGTCATTGACGTAGTCCATGCAAGGAGAGATGATGAAGAGGTTGATCAAGAAGCGGCTAATGACGGTGCGGATAATCAAGCCAAGGGTGGTAGCGTGCCATTCTTTGATTTCTTATCAGTCAGAAGCTCTTCTTAGCCTGGGTATTTCGCAAAAGACAGCATGCGCAAATTACCCGTTGACTAATTAAGAATGGCTTCGTAGAGCCTCAATATTACCTAGATTGCACGCCGACCACTTTGATATTGACAGAGATACGGACTTATAATTATTCAAAGAGATATATGAATATATAGCTCTAGCTAGAAACAGGCATCATGTACTTCATTAGAAACCAGAATGTAGACTGAGCTACATGTTAGTGTAAAACCATACACACAATGGAGCAAAAGCAGGAATTTTCACATTTCAGCGTCTCCAAATTATAGTATCTTGCATATGTTTTGGATTTTGCATATATCTGTTACCTGCTCTGATTTACCCCAGTGCTAACCTTAACCTATGCATGTTTTACTCATCTGAATCCTTAATTGCTAGCTGAAGTTTACATCCATAGAGATTTCGAAATTGGAAGTGGGATTTTCGAGTAATTTCTTGAAGCGAAATTGTACAACATGCATCATGTTATGATTCCCTAATGCAGAAGGTCTGCGTGCAAGAGCTGAATGCTTGGTAAAATGAGAAACCCATGCGCGAATTACTTAAAGCCATCATCAAGGCGATGCCGTCCTATTTTTAACTTTTCAAAAGGGCAGACAAAATAAAGGACTTTTACATTGTACAGTGCTGGTAAAAGATTAGTGTTCACCAACCAGAGTAATTGCTTCTTCATAATATAGGCTTAACTTCGTACATTTCGGAAACGAGTCTTTTTTTTCCCCCTCGCAGATATAGATTAACGATAATCTTGTTGATTTACCGGTGGCTTGCATGACTATTCTACGACATGATGTAATTTAGATAATGGAGCAATATCGTCTTGATTGGACCTATAACTACCCAATTCACAGGATTCAAGAATAATACCTTAACAAACCAGAAAATAATGGGGAGCTTGATGGTTCTTCCGCAAGGTTCGCACATCAAAATATAGTTTTCGATAGCGACTTATAACAACATTCGAACCCATCTTCATCACTCTGAATCTCAAGTTGATCCCACTATACAAAAATATTCCTCTCACCAAGAAGAGAAAAGGCTGATTCTAGCAATGCCTCAACTCATTCAGGATATAAAATCCATATACTGATTGAATCTGTACGTCTATGTATGCCGCAAAACAACTAGCTAGCGAGAAAAATCAACTCTCGCTTCAGTATCTAAGGAGCATGCGGAATGAGACAAATAATTGAAATTTTGAGCTCAATTATAAGTACGCTAGGTGCATTCTTTTCATGAAAAGATTTGGAGGACACTATGCATATGCTTACATTAGCTAGTTCAATCTGCATTAGTTATCCTAGAAATACCATCATGGCGACTGTCACAAAAATCATTATCGTATTATTATTCTTTTAGCAACTAGCTAAAACCCAATTTAATCACATACAACCATATAGATTCATTGAAACAGGTTTTTGTTTGGTCTTATTAGTTCCATTCATATATTTCACCATGAAGATGGTAGAAGACCTCACATGTCATGTCGAGTTGTGCTCTCTTGAGTGAAAACAATCCTCCAAGATTCTCTGTCTCAAAAAATTGTTTAGAGCCTAAATTGAGTCTGCATCTCTCTCTCTCTCTCTCTCTCTCTCTCTCTCTCTCTCTCTCTCTCTCATTTGTCTATCTAATTAGGTAAAACTGATTAATCTAGAAATTATTTTGAGATTGGGTTTCATATGCCGTCCTATTGTATGTCTTGATTTCATGCATAGACAGAATGTGGGATTGGTGGACTGTACACATCCAAGGGATCAATTACTACTCTCAGAAGAATCAAAGAAAACTGAAATTGCTCAAAATTCCCAAAAGCGAAATAAAAAAAACTCAACAAAAAAGAAAGGAAATAAAAAGAGAAAAGGATTTTTGCACCAAGAACAACGACCTAAGGTCTTGCTGGAGGAAGCAGTTTTGACCCTCCAACCCAATAACATTGTCATTTCCTTTTCTGGGACAGGCTTCATGTCTTCTTCATTCGTGGTTCGCTCGTTGGTATTGCTTTTGCCATTCCAACCAACTTGAGTTGCTGCCTCTCCCTCCCCCTCTCTCTCTCTCTCTTTGTATTCTTGCTTACATAACAACCTTGTATAAAATGTGTCATTATACTCCTACCAAGTCAACCATCAATGGGGTGGTATTCCAATTCTCCAACCACCATCGAGCCTCCCTCTCTCCCTTACTTCCAACGTACGAATAGTAATCAGCTGCAGTTCAAGGTCATATAATAAGGGGCTTCGATTAGATCTACTAACGGTACCCAAAAGAGAGAAGGTGAGTTCATCAACAACCATCGTGTAAATGGGTTTTGCATTTTCTTGGAACAACATAATGAGACGAAATCTTTTGGATGAAAGCATGGATCTAGTTCAAATTTTTTACACAAGACATGAATGAGAATGCTAGCATTGTTGCAACACACATGGAGAAATGTCATTGTGAAGTATTGGCATTTAAAGAAAAAGAAACATGTGAAAATGATAATCATGTCCTCATTCGGCAAAATGTGCTATAGTATTTTGGTCAAAGATTTCAATTCTTCCATGCTTCAGCAATAGAATATTGTTCCGTGGAGCTTAAGTTGTAATTAGAAGGTGATCAAGAAATTCAGGAACTACATTCACACTCCGAGCTTAGAATGAGATGGTAAACGTTGCCAAATTCGGTCATTATCAACACCTAGTTTGCTTAAATGTTATGTTAATTAGATAGATGTTAAGATGATAGAAATGGCTCAGCATCCACGGAAGAGTAGTATTATGAGTTGACTTTTGATTAGTAATGCTTGCTACAAAAATAATGTTTCATTACGTAAAAGGATGATGCAATGAATATGAACATTTTGTATGTGCTATTCTGCTTTGATTTTCTATATAAATATTTCTTTTGGGCCTCTTGTATGGGGTTTTCATTGTTTCGTCAAATTTTCCCATCCATAGGCGAAATGGTGATTAGTGGGCGGGCCCGAGAGTCAGACATGCGATTTCGGTTACATTGCAGGTCATCGGGCCATCGTATATAACAAACTTGAGGGTGGGCCCAAAGATGCATTTGGGTCCTTGTAACTTGGGCCCGATCCGGTCAGCCCGCGGGGCAACGAAAAATGGAGTGATAAAGTCATTTTCTCATGTCAAGTCTGCAGGATCTAAAAATGAGATCAGCATTGGAGGGAAAAATTACTAAAAAAGTGTATATTTGTGTTAATTTAGTCATAAATATTTCAATTTGGCCAATTTAATCTTAGACATTTGATAATTTGCCAATTTAGTCAATTTGTCCAATTTTAACCGGAAATTAATAATGTAAGCGCTAATTGTTCTATGTGATACGATTGGTGCTAATATGAATTATCTTTTATCTTTTTTTCTATTTTAAAAATTTTATATTTTTTCTCCTTTTTTTAATTGATAAGGGTTGGTAGGGGGTTGCTAACCATCAATCGAGGCTTGACAACCCCTACCAACCACTAGGCAAGAGCTTGCAAGCCCTCACCAATTGTGTGTGATGGTAACGAACCCTTATTGACCACTAGGCGAGGGCCCTTGGCCCTTGCTCACGACAAGGCAAGTGCCACAACCCTCGTTGCAATTGGCAAGGACTTACAATCCTTGCCTAGTGCCTAATGAAGGCCGTGTGTGAGGGTAACAAGGCCTCGTTGGCCGCTAGGCAAGGCTTGTGGTCCTTGCCTAACCTGAAGTAAGGGAGCCCTCCTCTAGTGGCCAAAGGCCCTTTGTCAACCTTTATCAATTAAAAAAGGAAAGAAAGAAAATAAAAATATAAAAGTTTCACAAATTTTCCACATTAACGTTGTCTATGCTGCATAGGAGACCCATCATCTACGTTATTAATTTCTAACCAAAATTAGTTAAATGGATTGAATCGTCGTTAAAAGATTCATGACTAAAATTTTAGAATTAAATTATTTATGATTGAATCGACATAAATGTAATAAGTTTATGATTTTTTTAGTAATTTTTTAACATTTGAGGTATTGTAAAGCTCTTAAGTAGAAACGATTTGAGATAATTCTAGAAGGTCATTGTTTATCCAATTTTAGAAATACAAGGTTGCGTTTGTTTTGTAAATAATGAATAATTTAGAAAATATTTTACTAAAAACGATTTATTGTAAATGAATGAAAAACATTTTCATTATTTACATAAACCTTATAATATAAATTTTCGCCGATAATAAAAATATTTTTCATAAATTAGTTATTTTAAATGATACAAATGATATTTTAAAAAAATATTTTTCAAATCACTTGTATTTCACAAGACAAGCTAAAAAAACCCAAGAGATAGTTGCAGGGAAAGTCAAATGCCAAGCATTCAAAGATATTTTTCATAAATTAAAGTGATGTGGTCGATAATAAAAAAGAAGTGTTCAAGCATATTTTTTTATAAATTAATGAATAATTTAGAAAATATATTCCTAAAAACGATTTATTGTAAATGAACATTGTGGCTAGTGTTCAAGCATATTAGGGCCAAGTATTTATGAATAACTCTTCACTTATTCTCATGAATAACTCTTCATTTATTTTCTGGAGGCTCCGGGATCCGAGACTCAGTAAGGAGAGGCCAGTACATGATGAGACGGAGACGGAGACGGACACATCGTCGCTTGTCAACTCTCTCCGATTATCAGTCAGTTGCGTTGACTGAAAGAGACGGCCGGGCCGGAGGCCATGAAGAAGGAGGCGATCATCGCGATCTTCGACCTCGTCGTCTTGGCGCTCGGCTTCGTTCAGGTGGCGACGTCGAGCCCGTCCGGCCAGCGCTACGAGGAAGGCGAGACGGTCCCTCTTTACGTGAACAAAGTCGGTGCTTTCCACAATCCGAGGTGAGGAGCTTGCCGCCGAGGGTCGCGATTCGGCGGCCTCGGATTCGGAATTCCGGGTCCTCTCTGTTCTTTGTTCGTACATTTTGGATCGGCGTTTTGCGATGTTCGAGCGGGTGATATGTGAGATGTCTAATGCTGCTATGTCAAAAGTTGAACTTGGTACAGTCAATTGCAACTTTTAGGAGCACGTTGTTGCTGATAACAAGTAATCTGAACCTTGCTTGCATCGTCGTGAAAAACCGATTTCTCGTGACTTTAGATAAGAAAACCCAGTAAAACCGAAGAAATTTTGTCTTCTTGTCCTAAGTATGAACCAGAAAGAAGAACAGATGTTAAATTTGGCGAGATTCATAATTTGGAAGGCATGTAACTCAAAGGATCTCCAAGATTTGCTATATATGTTCTTTCAAGCCTGTACGCATCTGCTTCGGCTCGTAGCTTTCAGTCCTCCACTCTTCCACATAGTCTCTTCTTAGGGTAAATATCCTAGAAACTTTTATATCTCAAGCCAAACTTATGATTTGTCATTTTCTACATGCAGCGAAACATATCGCTACTCCGATCTTCCATTTTGTACACCAGGTCTGTATGCTGATATCTCCAGGTGTGGGTTTTTTTCTGCATCATTATATCTCAGAAGCCTTGATTAGTGTAAATTCGTTTCCATCACAGATCATGTGAAAGAGAAAAAAGAAACTCTGGGTGAAGTTTTAAATGGAGATCGTTTAGTTAGTGCTCCCTTCAAGCTGGAATTTTTAGTGAATAAGGAATACGAAGTTGTTTGCAAGAAAACACTTTCAAAGGTAGAAGTGGCACGATTTCGGACTGCAGTCATCCAGGACTATTACTTTCAGATGTATTATGATGACTTGCCTCTTTGGGGTTTTATTGGGAGAACTGACATGGAGGGCGGGGATCCAAGTATCTTCTCCATAAGCACATTATATTCGAGATCTTTTACAACAAGGACCGTGTAATTGAAATTCATTCCTGGACAGACCGAAACAGTGTCGCAGACCTTACAGAAGACAAAGAACTTGATCTTCAGTTTACGTACACGGCAAAGTGGAAAGAAACGGATATACCTTTTGAGCAAAGGATGGATAGATACTCTTTCTCATCTTCACTGCTTCATTATCTTGAGATTCGTTTGTTTTCGAATGTAATTTCTTGTGTTACAGTTTTTTTGTTGACTGGATTTCTTGCCGTAATCATCCGGAGAGCTCTAAAGAATGATTTTGTCAAGTTAAGATCACTCTCTCATTACTCGTTTGCTTGCCTAATTTTCTCTAAACATGATAAGATGCGTTTTCTTTCTTTATATGAACATGATAGGATAGCTCTGCCTCTGTTCTTTTTTTTCGGAAACAAATAGATATACTGATGACGAAGAATCAGCTAAAGACGAGGAGGAGACTGGATGGAAGTACATCCACGGGGATGTGTTTAGGTTCCCAGAGCATAAATCTCTTTTTGCTGCTGCAGTTGGTTCTGGTGTTCAGCTGTTTACTCTGTAAGTATCAAGATTATCTGGCATTTGTTCAAGCATATCTGCAAGAGGATCCTTTTATTACAGCCATATTCCTTGGTTTATCTTAATTGGGCAATCCGTGAGTTGTGTTTTGCAGTACCGTGTTCATCTTTATATTGGCATTGGTTGGTGTCTTTTATCCTTACAACCGGGGTGCACTATTTACAGCACTGGTTGTTATATATGCACTCACATCAGGAATTGCAGGCTATACTGCTACCTCCTTTTACTGTCAGCTGGAGGGAACAGACTGGGTATGCAGTTCCGAAATTTTCCTATGGACGTTATATACAGCGTATCTTTTTGTTGATTGATTTTATTTTTTCCTGACACGGCAGGTCAGGAATTTACTATTGACTGGATGCCTCTTCTGTGGGCCTCTGTTTCTCACATTCTGTTTCTTAAACACTGTTGCTATCATCTACACTGCCACTGCAGCTCTTCCATTTGGCACGATTTTGGTCATAGTTCTTATGTGGACGCTTGTAGCATCACCATTGCTTGTATTAGGTGGGATTGCTGGGAAGAATAGCAAGGCTGAATTTCAAGCACCATGCTGCACCACTAAGTTCCCTAGAGAGATTCAACCATTGCCATGGTATAGGGGCACAATCCCTCAGATGGCAATGGCTGGTTTTCTCCCATTCAGTGCTATATGCAGCGAGCTATACTACATTTTTGCCAGTATCTGGGGTCACAGGAGCTACACCATTTACAGTATCTTGTTTATTGTTTTCATCATTCTCTTGATAGTCACTGCTTTTATCACGGTGGCATTGACCTACTTCCAACTTGCTGCTGAGGACCATAATTGGTGGTGGAGGTATGCCATTCAATTGTTTCCATATTTGTTAATCTTTTGCTAATTTTAGTGATGTGCTGTAGATTCGTGCTTGCTGGTTTTCTTTTGAATTTCCCTTAACAGTTTAAATGAATGCTAAACACAATGCATGGCGTCTGCCATAGTTTCTTCACAACTTGAGGCTTCACAAGCATTACCTGCTACGAGTGATTGAGTGAAGGCATGTAATGATCCCATCAAATGTACGTTTGAAGGCAAGGTTGTTTGTGGAATATCAATTCATTGTCATTGATATCTGCGAAGAGCTTTCCTCATACCCTTGGAGAAATCCGAGACATAGCCATGATGATTGCGGTTACTAGGTTGTGATTTATTTCATTCACATTCTGACATAAGGTCGAACCAACTTGTCCTTTTTAAGGCGCTAGATAGTGTTTTTTTTTTTTTTTTTTTTTCTCTGGATATGTACATAGCATACATACAAGAGTTTTGACTGTACTCACAGCAGCCTGATGACTGTATCATTTGGCAGGTCTTTCCTCTGTGGTGGATCAACTGGATTATATATCTACGGGTATTGCTTATACCACTACTATGCATGCTCAGATATGTCTGGGTTCATGCAAACTTCATTCTTTTTCGGCTACATGGCCTGCATCTGCTATGGAGTTTTCCTTGTGCTTGGTACCGTAGGTTTTTGTGCAGCCTTATTATTCATCCGACACATATACAGATCCATCAAGTGTGAGTAGTCAGCAGTCCTTGTCATTCTTCGTTCGTCTTCCATTCTTAGCTGCCCCGTGTAATAATTTTTTCACATAATGCTTTTGGTGCTTGTATCAAGAGCAGAAGCATAAAGTTCTCCTCACATATCTTGCTACCTGAGAAAGCTGGCATGATTTCTTGCGATTGGGTTTCATGTTCCATCCACATTGTACGTATCCCTTGTTAAAACCACTAGTGAATATACCAAATATGGTTTATGATCCAATGATCTTGCTGGTGGAAATAGCTTTTACCCTTCAACACAACAACGTTGTCATTTCTCTTTCTGGGACAGGCTTCATCCTGTCTTCTGCAATCATAGAAAAATGTTAATTTGTATTTTCAAGTTAACCATCGACGGGTCCTTCTGGGCCGGGCCTTTGGGCCCAAAGATGCGTTCGGGTCCTCGCGGCTTGGGCCGGATCTGGGCAAGTCCGTGAGGCTCCGGGCCCGGGATTAGCTCTCTAATTCTCTAATTTCATGTGTAATCAATTGTTTGAATATACGATTCTATTCTGACCAATCTAACCCATTAGGAAAATAGGTTCCAAAGTCTTGACGAACGCCGTCGTAACTGGACGGGCCCGAACGTCCAAATGTGGCGGCGTCCCACCGACCCTCCTCATAATGGGCCATCCACGTGGCGTTGGGCCCACGAACGTTCTTCGTCTGACAAGAGGCCCCATTAAAAGATCCGAGGACGGTGATTCGGATGGGACGGGTCAATGTTATGTTTCCTAGGCAATGACCAGATCTCACGCAATTCAGGAACAACCCCACGCACCAATCACGAGGCGCCAATCATCACAACCCGTGTCTGGAAAAAAAACTTGTAAAAAACTTGCGACAGCGTCAATAAAAAGTCAACGCCTAAGGTTAATCGGATGCGTCCGACTGTATCCAATGTGATCAAGAGGATTAATGCATGCCCTATTATCCAGGGTTTCCATCTATGCTTACATTCTATTCATAGTATATTTACTTTCATCAAAGACACTAAACTTTTAATGGGCTCTAAAATAAAATTTGAAACGAGGTATTGTGATAAAAAATTTAATGAAAATATTCGAATTTTTATATAAAACAAACGCGATAAATTTGAATATGAACTCAACTTGATTTTTAATGAAAATCAAGTATAATGGATAAAATGTTTATTTATTTAATCAATAGGGTGAATAATCGATTCTAATTATGGTTTTATATGAATTACTGATGAATGAGTGGCTCTTTTAGGTCAAGCTTATTTCGGCCGACTTAAAATGACCGAAGATCTTCTTATTGGGCACATAGAAATAATATGAAGTAATTTTGAAGGTTAATTAAATCTGAGGTGTATGTTATGAATAAAGGAGTCGAAAGTCACCAGGGAAGCGAATTCTCAACCCCACGGGCCACGCCCATCTCTTTCGTTCACACGGACGATCAATAATAAAAAATATAATCCATTTCTCGTAGATGAAAACTAGGAAAACCCAAGCAACGTCGAGAGAGAGAGAGAGAGACAGGTGACGACTGACCAGTGCCGATCTCTCCGCCTCCCATCTCATTGACTGGGTCTCTCTCTCGTTTGCTCGGTCTCGGGATCACAGAGAGAGAGAGAGAGAGAGAGAGAGAGCAAGGCATGGCGAAGAAGACGATCTCCCCGATCTCCGTCCTCGCCGTCTTGGCGCTTTGCTTCGCTCAGGCGGCCGTGTCTAGCCCCTCCGATCATCGCTACAAGAAGCGCGACCCCGTCCCTCTCTACGCCAACAAAGTCGGTCCCTTCCACAACCCGAGGTGAGTCCTCGATCTCTGTACAACGCCGTTCGATTCGGTATTTCCGGTCTCTCTGTTTTCTTCTTTTTTTTTTTTTTTTCCTGGGTTCTGATCGGCATTGCGATGTTGAGTATCGGTTCGGAGGAATGTGAGTTGCGATTCGGCGAGCGAATTGATGGGTAGGACGGAGGTAGGAGATTCGTAACGTCCAGGGTTGACCTGGTCGAGTCTGGAAGCGATGGCGTTGCTTGGATGCCCTCCTCTTATATTGAGTATAAGTGGTTTTGCGTGAGTCTTCCTGGGCGCGATAGAACCCCGATGGCATTGGGATCGGAACGTCCATTTGAGAGAGCGCCCGCTATTCGCTTCGCGTTGCTATAATGTAATGGAATCGGACGCCTATGTAGAGCCTGAATTAGTTCTAGTCAGGGAAATTACGTGCATCATGCGTTCGCTCGAGACCCAGCGATTACTCCTACTACGGGTTTTGAATTTTTTTCCATCTGAAATCAATCCGAGAAATGAGCGATATGGTAAATTTTGAGGAATCTCTTTTTGATAAATCTACGCGTTTCTTCTTTTGCTTTCCATATACGACATGGGCATTTCCTGCTTTGTTGTTTTCTCCCCAAAAAGTGAAAGGATAAAGGGGGGATATGACTTTAGGAGTTTTCTTCAAAGTTACCAGGATTCCTAGGATGATAACGAATCTCGTTTTTGTTTAATGCACTGCGATCATTACTACTTCCTTGAAGCTGCCGCTGCTTTTGTTGCTGATAACACCTAGTATAAATATTGCTTGCATTGTCATGAAAACAGATCTCTTGTGGCTTTAGATGATGAAAACCAATAATTTTGTCTTCAAAGAAAAACTTCTGTCTTCTTGTCCTAAGTATGAGCAATTTGACCTGAATAACCAAACTGAAAATGCCGTGGCATCAGATCGTGTAGATATTTGCTTGAACATAGCTAGACTAGTTGATCTTGAGTCCTTCAGATTTCTACATAGCTTCAGCAGGATATAAGAGCTGAATTATTGATGGATTCATCATAATGCCTTCTTAAACCGAGGAAAGTGAAAAAATGATTGTATAACCTAGATTTTTTGTGTGAAAATTTGTTGTAAATCGTGATTCTTCATAACCTTGTCATTTGAATGAGAAACAAGAACATATTTTAAATCTAATAAGAGGGATAATTTCAGAGGCAGGAAACTTTAAGAATCCCCTAGATTTGCTATGCATGTTCTTTCAAGCCTGTACATATCTGCTTCGGCTCATAGCTTTCTGTCCGCCACTTGTCCATACAGTCTCTTCTGAGGGTAATAATCCAAGAAACTTTTATCTCTCAAGCCAAGCTTATGATTTGACATTTTCTTCCTGCAGTGAAACATATCGCTACTTCGATCTTCCGTATTGCACACCAGGTCTGTATGCTGATATTGCCAAAGTTGGGTTTCTTTCTGCATCATTATATTTCAGAAGCCTTGATTCATTAACTTGTTTCCTATCGCAGATCATATGAAAGAGAAAAAAGAAGCTTTGGGTGAAGTGTTAAATGGAGATCGTTTAGTCAGTGCTCCATTTGTGCTAGACTTTTTAATGAATAAGGAATATGAAGTTGTTTGCAAGAAAACACTTTCAAAGGTAGAAGTGGCGCGATTCCGGTCTGCAATCATCCAGGACTATTACTTTCAGATGTATTATGATGACTTGCCTATTTGGGGTTTCATTGGGAAGGTTGAGAAGGAGGGTAGGGATCCAAGTGAATACAAGTATCTTCTTTATAAGCACATTATCTTTGAGATCTTTTACAACAAGGACCGTGTGATTGAAATTACTGTCCAGACAGACTCAAACAGTGTTGCAGATCTTACAGAAGACAAAGAAGTTGATTTTCAGTTTATGTACACAGCAAAGTGGAAAAAAACAAGTATTACTTTCGAGAAAAGGATGGATAAATACTCTCAATCATCCTCATTGCCTCATCATCTTGAGATTCATTGGTTTTCAATCGTAAATTCATGTGTTACCGTTCTTCTGTTGACTGGATTTCTTGCCACAATCCTCATGAGAGTTCTCAAGAATGATTTCGTCAAGTTAGGATCCCTCTCTCATTACTTGTTTGCTTGCCTAATTTTCTCTAAACTTGAAAAGTTGTTTTAACATGATAGGACCACTCTGTCTTTGTTCTGTTTTTGTTTATGACCAATAGGTATGCCCATGATGAAGAATCGGCTGAAGATGAGGAGGAGACTGGATGGAAATACATACATGGGGATGTGTTCAGGTTCCCAAAGTATAAATCCCTTTTTGCTGCTGCAGTTGGTTCTGGTACTCAGCTGTTTACTCTGTAAGTATCAAGATTATCTGGCGTCTGTTGAAGCATATTTGCAAGAGGAATTTGCACCTCCTTTTGTCGGACCCATATTCCTCTGTTTATCTTAATTGGGCAATTTGTGATTTGTGTTCTGCAGTACTGTATTCATCTTTATATTGGCATTGGTTGGTGTCTTTTATCCGTACAACCGAGGCGCACTATTTACGGCACTGGTTGTTATATATGCACTCACGTCAGGAATTGCAGGCTATACTGCTACCTCCTTTTACTGTCAGCTGGAGGGAACAAACTGGGTATGTGATACTGAATTCCTCCTACGGACATTATTTACAGCCCATCTGTTTTTTGATTGAATTCTTTTTTATTTTATTTTATTTTATGACATGGCAGGTCAGGAATTTACTATTGACTGGATGCCTCTTCTGTGGGCCCCTGTTTCTCACATTCTGCTTCTTAAATACGGTTGCTATTGTCTACACTGCCACTGCAGCTCTTCCATTTGGCACAATTTTGGTCATAGTTCTTATATGGACACTTGTAACATCACCTTTGCTCATATTAGGCGGGATTGCTGGGAAGAATGGCAAGGCTGAATTTCAAGCTCCATGCCGCACCACTAAGTACCCCAGAGAGATTCCACCATTGCCATGGTATAGGGACGCAATCCCTCAGATGGCAATGGCTGGTTTTCTCCCATTCAGTGCTATATACATTGAACTATACTACATTTTTGCCAGTGTCTGGGGTCACCGGATCTATACCATATATAGCATCTTGTTTGTTGTTTTCATCATTCTCTTGATAGTCACTGCGTTTATCACGGTGGCATTGACCTACTTCCAACTTGCTGCTGAGGACCACAGATGGTGGTGGAGGTATGCCTTACAATAATTCTGTATTTGTTTATCTTTGGCTAACTTTAATAATGCGCTGTAGATTCCTGCTTGCTGGTTTTCCTTTGAATTGGCCTTCACATTTAAAAATGAATACTAAACACGATGCTTGGCATCCCCAGTCACATATAGCTCACTTGAGTCAAATTGTTTTCCTACGATTGTATTTGTTGCGAAAGTTACGGGAAGATATTGGAAGAAGATAGCGATGATTGCTAAGCAATATCACATCTCTGTTTAGCTTTTATTTACACACGGAAGCACTTCAATCACAATTTAGTGATGGTCAGTTGTCCTATTTTTTAGATGTTTATTACATGAGGACAAGCTTTGAAATATAGAATTTTGACTGGCTGAATTGTGGAAGGGGGAAAACTACCTTCTCAGAGGAAAAAAATTTACTAGGTCATAAGAAGGTGTCAGTATCACATTTCCTGTAGGACAATGGGCTAGAAGCAGCACAAAAAACGACAATTCTAATTAGCTTCAAAGTATCTGTTCCATTGAATTTGGCTGACGATGCATATTCTTTTGATTTCACTTGAAAAGTTTAATATTAGCTAGTATTAGTAAATCAAATCAGAAGGTGATGCCCCGGGACTGATTAGCCTCAATGCTCTATTGTTAGAGGGCAGTTAGCAGAAAATGCCAATAGAGGCTTCAGATGGGTGTTTGTTACTTTCTTTTTGTCGATAGTTTCTTCACAATTTGAAGGTTTACAAGCTTTAGCTGCTACTAGTTGTTGAGCGAACACATGTAAAGATCCCATCAAATGTACGTTTTAAAAGCTGGGTTGTTTGTGGAATATGAATCCTTTGTTGTTGACATCTGCAAAGAATTTCCACATACTCCTGTAGAAATCCTGCACATAGCCATGGCGAATGCAATTATTAGTTTATTTTAAGTCATTCGTGCTCGACATAAGGTCAAACCAACTTGTCCTTTTTAAGGCACTAGTATTCTCTCCTCAATTGAATATGTACATGGCATACATACGTGAGTTTTGACTGTGCTGAAAGCAGCCTGATGCCTGTATCCTGTGGCAGGTCTTTTCTCTGTGGTGGATCAACTGGATTATTTATCTACGGGTATTGCTTATACTACTACTACGCACGGTCAGATATGTCTGGATTCATGCAAACTTCGTTCTTCTTTGGCTACATGGCCTGCATCTGCTATGGATTTTTCCTCATGCTTGGTACCGTAGGTTTTCGCGCAGCCTTGCTATTCATCCGACACATATACCGATCCATCAAGTGCGAGTAGGTGGGTGGCCCTTGTCAATCTTTTTTTCCTCTTCCCTTTCTTCTTAGCTGCCCTGTATAATAACCCTTTCACAAAATGCTTTCAGGCTTTGTATCAAAAGCAGAAGCATATAGTTCTCCTCACAGATCTTGCTACTTGAGAAAAACGTGCTTAGTATTACTTATACTGAATGTTTGTGCTGATTTTATTTCCAGTCTATTTAGGAATATGATATTTTTTTGGTCAGTATATTTCAACTCGCCTTTCGTATTTTGTGTCTGATCCGATCCTTCATCTCTTCTTACCATTCTCCAGCACACGCTTGATCCAATGTCCACGATGCATTTAGAATCTAACCGTTGATCGAGTATCGAGACTAGTTGGGTTTTGCAGCTGAGCCCCAACGTGACAAGAAAGAAACTAGGAGGAAGTTTTGACATGGCAGTATTACCAATTCACTGGTGATTCTGCATCCTGGTCTTTTCTTCCGAACTTGCAACGTAATGAATCTTGCTAATGAATTTTTCCTTCGAAAGGCCTAATGCAGACGTTGACTCCTTGCTAATGTCATTTCGAACCTTGTGATATCTAGAGTTTTACTAGAAACACCTTCGGTGGGGAATCGATGTGTTCTGGTTGGGGCCACCACAAAGCGTCGTTGGATCGTTGAAGCGCGGGGCATTAAAAAAATTTTCACTCTGGATTTTTTTATTATTCCAAGTTCCATTCAAAAATCTTTCACAAATTGGAATTTCTAAGATTCTCGGTATAATTTAAGATTCTTCGCGGTGGGTCGAATCCTGAATGTGGTTAAATTTTCTTACGAAAAGTTGCCGATCGTAGTTAGTGAACATCTAGTTGTTCTTCCATAAAGTCATTAGCCACGCGAAAACTGTTTCTAATCAGTGATGGGTAAAAAGTTCTCTATTCTTTGTTAAAGTAGTTTCGATCTAATCAAGGTGAGAGAATTGTCCAGTTAATTATAAAATTATTATATGAATGTCTATTTAGTTCTAAACTTTAGTCTTAAGTCTTTGCACTAATTCTAATATAGTCATTCATATCAATTTTTGCCGGATGATTACATTAGAGTTTCTTGTAAAAGAGTAACATTAAATTGGAGAAATGAAAAAAAATAATAATTGAATTAACATTCGTATAGTAAATCAAGAGCTGTGTACAAAAAAATTTGTTGCATCCTCTATTTAAACACGACTAGGAGAGATCACTCAACCAATGATATAGAAATGTCAGGAAGTTGAGTCCCCTAGTTTGCCATACTTGTCTTGCATATACAAATTCCTCCATTATGTTCACCACCATCGAGCTTTGACACTTGCAGTCTAATAGCGACATAGAAAAACCCCCTATTTCTAGAGAGAATTTAGTTTCTATATGCGGAAACTGCATGAAACCCCGTGAAACTGTTTGTTTGGAGACCCCATACGTATTTAAGGTCTAATATCGATGTATTTAGGGTTCTTTTGTTTTGTAGAGTATGAACAATTTAAAATATGACCCTTTACCAAAAAAAAAAAACAATTTAAAATATGATTGGTTATATATTGCTTGGAATAATTAGTTAACAAAAAAAATATTTTCATTATTGATGATAATTTATACTTAAACATTTTCTTAGATCATGAAAATATTTTTTATTCATTCATTTTTATAGGCGATACATGTGAGCATTTTCTAAAATATATTTTTTCAAAATGTAGATTTTTCGCGAAACAAACGGATCCGAAACGTTTATTAGTCTATAGTCGACTCTAGTTGCAATAGTCATTACATACAAATGAACGTCTATCGTCGAGTTATGCCTACTAAAATATGTTTGGATCGACTTATACCCTTAATTTTGACGCTTTACAAATCTTGTGATGCATATCGTTCTTTATTTATTTTTAAAGAAAATATTCAAATTCTTTTTAAATTCTGGTATTATTTTATCGTAACGCTTTACAATGTAAATGAATATATTAAATTTCGAGGGAAAAGTCCATGTATGGTTTCCTTTACTCATCAAAAGTTAGCACCAACTCCAAGAAATGGATTCCATTCCACTTTTGCAGCATCAACATGTCATTTTTTTCTTTTAAATTTCTACTGCTGGAAATGGAGGATGCATGGTGGTGTGGTTGCACGTTGGGAGTTCCGAGTTCCTCCTCCGAAAGGAAAAAGAGAGAGCTTTTTCATCTTTTTGATTTGATGCTTTGACTTTTGGACTTTCTTAGGCAAAACTAGCTTTATTTTCTCTCTTTTTCCTTTGTCCTTTAGTTGAGCCTTATTCCACCACTCACATGCTTCGTTTCTCATCGAACCCTCTTCAGCTTTTTTTTTTTTTTTTTTTTTTTAAATCAAAGGGTTTCCAACATCTGTGGCCTAAACGAAGAACAGTGAGGAATTGCTCAGAAGCAAAGGGACCCAACACGACGCGAGCTTGATGATTAGGGTTCGTGGTGTTACCTAACTTCCTCATGACCCCAGTTATCATTGCTTCATCTTCGCCAAAGACTGATGAACATCCAGTACTCCACACATGGTCTCCCGAGAAACAAAGAGAAAAGAGAAAATAAAAGAAGGCAAAAGGGTAATTACCCTGTGGCACATACATTGTATAACCTTTTTCCTTCCGAAGTGTCTTGATAGGCGAGGGGACCATTTTGGAACTTCTTTTCTTCTTCGCTTTTTGTTTGTATCTCTGTCACTTGGAGCTTTGAGTGCATGAAGAAATGATGGGGGTTTTTGAATCTCTCCGGTTTTGGAAAGTGACGCTGCAACTAGAAATTAGATAAAACTGGGACCTGGATAAAGCAAAAATCATTATGGAACTAGCCAGGCTAGATTGCTTTATCTCTGAGTTATATGTTGCCCCACGATTTTGAACCCTAAAGATAGTCTCATCTTCGCCAAAATGTCAGGCTGTTGACCTTTCGATCTCTACCCAGAACTCTTTGGGGCTTGCATATGCCAAGACCAAAGTATGATAATGTGTTGGGCACATTATAATTACAGATAGGTTGACTAAAAGGTATTTTTCTTGGAAAAATTTATGGAAGAATTAGTGTAAGAGGAAAGGGGTGAAATTAAGAGAAGATGAGGAGGATATGTTCATGTTCGAGGCTCGAGTAGGTTTTAAACCAATTCATCACATTCTGTCTCTTTTAGATGTGAAAGCAAGAGTCAAATATTTATCATCTTGTCTCTTGTGTGCTCATACATCCTTGAAAGGAAAAGAAAGGGAAAAGGGGGGTCTTTGCAAAGCTAGCTTTTCTTTCCACTTTCTTGTGTGTGTTCATGCAGCCGTGCTTGAGACCCTTTTTTTGACTCTTCACATGTCATAATCAAAAGGGATGAAATTAACAGAAACAATGTGCTTTTCTGTGCAAATTAGAGCAAAAGCAAAACCCTTAAACTGAAGTGCATTGAGAATTCTTCAAGACTGTTATTGAAGGAAACAATATTTCTGCTTAATGATAGTATGCACAGTCTGGACCTCGTCGTCAGATGCACATTAAAAGGGGAAGCTTGACACCTGAAATTTCCACTTTTATATTGAAGCACTCCTTCATACATATGGCAAGTATAGCCTTACAACCCCGCGTCAGCCTTACCTAAGGCTGTTGAAAAAAGAGAAATAATTGGAAGCAGCACACAGAGAAGAAAGGTAATTATTTAGTAATACTAAAGTTTTTGATCTGTCAATATAGCAAAAGCTGAGTCTTTTTTATGGTTGTGCAACCGAAATAAAGTTGTTGGGGTCTAAGTAAATTTTCATTTATTTTTTATATTTCAAGATAGCAATTCGAATGGCAAGAAAAATCAGTCTTCTTGAGTGGTTATATTAGCACAAAGTTATGGCTACGTCTCTTGTGCAATTTATACGTGCACATAATACAAGCTCATGAATAAGATACAATTGCAATTCAATTCACTTCAATACCTAACACTTGATCGAGTGTCAAGCATGCCAGACTGGGTACACTATGACAGTCCTGTAAAAAGTGAAGAAGAGCTAGCTTCTCAGTGTACGCTATGGAAGGACAAAGGGAAATGAAAGATCCGGTAGATAGGCCTTAAGCTTCTCAGTTCGACTTCGTATTATTATTATCATTATTTTTTGCCTTCTTTTTTTATTATGGGTTTTTGGTATTTCAAGAGGAGTTAGAGAATAAATGTCTTTTTGGCCAGATTTTAGCGAATACCTTCTTGATAAAACAAACAAAAATATTGAATGGTGTCTGCAAAAACAAGAAAGATGCTGAGCTTTTTCGTCTGTTGCTGTTGCTGCTGCAACTGCCAGCCCCACACCGGTTATCAGGCTCCCTGATTCTCACAAAAAAGACGCAGGGGGGAGAGAGAGAGAGAGAGAGAGAGGTGGTGGTGGTAGTGATGAAAGGGATGAATGGAGCTTTGTTTGTGTCTGTTTTGTTTGAGAGTGACCACTGATCTCTCTCTGTTGATCCTTCTCTCTCAAACTATGGCACTGAAAAACATGGCCTCTCTCTTGTACATTTATATCCTCTCTCTCTCTCTCTCTCTCCACACGTAAAGGAAAATTCCACATAATCTTATGGATAACCCATTAAGTCTGTTGTACTTTACTTAGAAATCATGTGATGCGGTGATAACGGACGCACATATGATATGCATCTATATTTAACTTTATGATTTAAAAATCTCATCTTTTATTGAATTACTCCTCCACATGTCATCCGCACAATATTATTGATGATATATAATAATCATGGTCATAAAACTTCTTAAGTTTAAATTAAGTATTGTCCACAAAATATTTCTTCAGGCATTAACGCTTTGGAGAATGAAAGCATCATGCATATATGTTGATTTGTTATCAGCCGTCAGTGAATTGAATTGACACCTCTTGCAACACTATGTTTTAGATAACCCATTATAATATTATTACGAAACCAATGCTCTCTCCCTCTCTTCCCTCTCTCTCTCTCTCTCTCTCTCTCTTTCTAAGTGAAGAACACATGCTGCCACTTTTAATGCTTTAAGAGGAGACTTTAATTTGACAGACAGCCCACCTGAGCCTCGCCCTAAAAAGATCCCCACATAGTCCAAACAGAAAGTCCAATTAGACCAACAGTGGAAGTAAGAAGAAAAATGAGTGCCTCTGAAACTCGCCATTCAATGTCAATATTGGTTTCAGGGTAAAAAGTAATACCTCATGATGTTGTTGTCCTTATCGGAATATATTTTGAATTTTATAATTTGACTAATTCAGGAGGCAGGCAAGCGGATTCCCTCCCCTACCCTACCAGCAGCTCTCATTCAAGCAACAAAAACTCATGATGATACCCTCTCTTCCCAGAAGACTTTATTAATTCCAATAACATCAAAGCAACCGCAAAAAGATTTCACAAGATCTACTTTGCAGGTTTTTAAAATATTTAGTCTTTTCTAATATTTCTGGCGTTGCTTACCACAATCGTAAACATATTCTAACCCCCACATGAAAATGAGGAACTAAAGTTCCCTAAGATAAATTTCTTACTTTAGAAACTTCATTTAGTCTCAACTTAAACCATATGTGTAGCGAGGCATTTCACCTCTAACTGCAATTATTGAACAATCGTCCTAGAATATTACCTGCGATCAACCAAAGAAGAATCATATAGAAATTTGCGACGCATGGTTTATATGGAGCTTTTCCTCCTTAGACTTGATCAAGTTGATGTTACATTATTACCGCATGCGTGTGAGGACCAATAAGCATAAGCATATTAATGAAGCAACTGAACTGATGATTCTATCTAGTGGTAATTCTTGCCAATCTATCATCTCTCTCCAACCTCTCCTTCTGTAACGACTGATGACACGTAACTCAACACCAGAACAGAAGACTTCTCATCGTCATTAGCCATGTCCCTTAAAGCCCTTGCTTGAAACTGCTTCTTGCAAGCATGACAAGTGATCTGAAGGATGGCGGAATTTATTTGCTTAGATGCATGCTCTCTAAGTGCCAAGGCCTTGTCCAGCTCACTTTGTGCTTGTTGCCTTATTCTCTGCGCATTGGCAAACTCTTGCTCGGCCATTTGAATCTGCCTCCTGGCCAGCTCTCTCGCCTCCTCAGCGTAAGCCTTTTCCGCCATTGCCAATCTCAACTGCTCATGCGCCTCTTCTCTCATCTGTAAAGCGGCAACAACACTATCGGGTCTATCGCCCATGTTGCTCATCAAGTGGCTCCCGTTGTTTGACTCGTTCTTTTCCCCAGCATCGCATGATGACCCAATCGAGAGCTGCAATGGGGTCGAGTCCTTTTCATCGCCCTTGGAGGAAATGGAAGCCATTTCAGCGAGGAACGATGAACTTGAGAGCTGAAGCTCCAAATTGTGATGGTGGCTGTCTTTACCATTTTTGGAAGAGCAGTCTTTAGTAGGGCTCAATAAGAGAATGGGATTTTCCATTGGCTTTGGCAATATGAAAGGTGGTAAATTAGGAGTTGCACTGAAATTAGTGTCGCTAGAAGGGCTAGGGCTAGAGGCAGTTCTTGAGAGACACGCTGGCTGCAAAGGTTGCAGCTCGGACCGAACCCGACCCATGTTGCAAGAATCTTGGTGCTCAATGAAGCTTTCGACCCTGTAAAAGGTATATGGAACCATATGAATAAACGGTTCATATGCCAAAAGAAAGAATATGTTGTTGCTCTGGCTGTCACAGGAAGGGCAGCAAGAGAGGGTTCTTCTATTTTTCCTATCTTTTTTGTTTATTTGGCCTGTCTTGTCAATGAAGATATGCAGAGAAACAGGGCGATAGAAGGAGATGAAGTCGTCAACTCCATACAAATATATCATTAACAAAATGTTCATACGTACAATTCATTAAATTCATTTAAAAATTGAACCTTTTAAGGCGAGAGAGCAAATTATGAAAGAGTGTAGCAAACGTATGCACATGTCAAAACGAGGAAGACAGTTACTTGAAATTTATTTATATGAGCCTAGGAGTTGGTTCTTGGGTTCCTAAAAAGGAGATTTTTAGCAAAATAACACAACACAACCAACAAAATCTGATTTTAGGGAACCGTGTTTCAACTGCCCACAAGAAAACAGTGGCTATTGAAACAACTTCAGAATTAAGGTTTCCCATGGTCAGTCAACACCTAAAGCGAGGTATATACCCTTTCCCACTTTCGACTTTAGCCTTTTAGAATCAATCAGAAAAAGGCAACGAAAAGGGTTGAGCAAAGGAAAATGTCTTCACACATCAAAAGCATCTAAATTAAAAAAAGACGCTCAATTGCAACATAACTTTTAATACACGGTTCGAGTTAAGTTCAAGATCCAACCTGGAAAATACTCTTCCACAGTCACAAGAATGGCCTCTGGTGCCACAGGTCTTGAGATGGGCCTTGTAATCAGACTGCACGGCGTAACCCTTGGAGCACCTCTCACACACCCACTGCCTCTGGTTGCTGTGCTTCCTCCGGTAGTGCTTCTTGATCCCAACGAGGTCGCCGAGCGCGTGGCGGGGGTCGTGGTGGAGGCAGGCTGGCTCAGGGCACACGAACACCCGCTTCCTTGCCACCGCTCCCGGCCCCCCGGGATTCTCCCTCTTGAGCAGCTTCCATGGCACCTTGTGCCGTCGACGGTGCATCTGGAGGTTCTGGTCCCTCTGGAACCCCTGGTTGCAGATCTCGCACACGTAGCGGTCTGACTCCAATAGGGTTTTTGGCGATAGTGAAACTACCTCCGCGTCCGGATCTGACAATTGGTCAGCTAAAGAAGTCACACCTTCTTCCAAGAGCTCCAGCTCTCTCAAATACCAATCGAATGAAAATGGATGATTGATTGAGATAAAAGAAAGAAAGATAAATGGAAGTACCTGGAGTGCCTGCCGGTCTTCTTTTCCTCTTATTGCCGCTGTTGCTGTTATTTCCATTTTCTGGTTCAGAAGAAGCAGGAACAACTGGGGAAGAACTAGAAGTGTTGGTGTTGCCTAACATGGGTATTGATTCAAGTTGAGTCTTCCTTTTCTTCGTAGGAACTTTGTAATATACGGTTGAAGAGATGAGAAGTAGAGAAATGAAGGAAAAGCCAATTTCTAATGGTTTCTGAAACAGTCCATCTTGGGTTTCTGTCTTTTTGAAGGATTCTTCTTCATTTGATGATGACTCAGATCACTAGAGAGAGAGAGAGAGAGAGAGAGAGAGAGAGAGAGAGAGAGAGAGAGAGAGAGGCGCTACAAGAAGCCTAGAGGCATGGCCATAGGGGAAAAAGAAAGCCTTTAACTTTCGGTCATCAGCTTTCTTTTGGCTTTAAACATTCAGCTTTTCTATGCATCAGCCTTGCTCTCTCCCTCTCTTTCTACACCCTCTTGATCATCATCCGATGTTTCTTTGAACTCTCCTACAAGGAAAGACTCCAAGCAATGGATGGATGGAGAGAGAGAGAGAGAGAGAGAGAGAGAGAGAGAGAGAGAGAGAAGGACTGTGGTGCTGAAAGGGGGTAGAGCCAATCAATTGCTAGATAAGCTTTGATCACGCAACAAGAAATGGGCCAGAAGGAGAGAAGGAACAAAAGCTTTCTCTGTAAATACATTTTGCACAGTAAAAGAAATTTTGCATGCATAAGTACAGTGCAGCAACAGAGACACACAAGCCTTCCACTCTCTCTCTCTCCCCACATTATCTTCTACTACTGATTATGGCAACGTGCATTGACAAAAGTACCCACTTGCCATGGCTGCTTAAACCTGTAATTAATTACAATGTGAAGCAGCTTTTTGTAAAAGTAGAATTGAATATGTCCCATTGATGTTCATAAGTCAGCTAGAAGGCATAACATTAGCTGTCTGCCCAAGCATTTCTTGGATGATTTATCTTTTCATCTCTTTTCAAAAGATTGCATGTTCTCATTCCTTTTTTTATGTTTTTTATTTATTATGGCGAGTCAATATATAAAACAATATTTAGTATCAGCTCTAAAACATATTATTATATGGAAGCTTATCCTAAAATAGAGATAAGTATATTAGAAGTCCTAAAATTTATCGACAAAGCACAATTTAGTTCTAAAATTTTCACAAAATATAATTAAATTTTAAAACCTATCATAAAAGTGCAATCGAATCTTAAAATTTGCACGAAGTGCAATTAAATTATAAAACCGGTCAAATTGGTCAAATCATGCTTCATTTGATAGCACTTTTTGAAATTTTTAAAATTCGATTGCACTCGCCTAACAAATTTTGGGAATTGATTAGACTTTTTGAAAGTTTTATAATTTGATTTCACTTTCATAATAAGTTTTTGGACTTAATTGCACATTTTAAAAATTTTAGAACTTAAGTGCACTTTCGTGATAAGTTTTAAGACTTTTAATGAATTTATCCCTTGAAATATTATATGATTTTTTAAAAAACGATAACATTAAATCAACATCCTAAACGTTTCGTATGAAATGGAATTGAGCATTTAAAAAAGTGTAATCCGCTTATGAACTTAATGAGAATAGTGCATTTAATTTTTTTTTCCTTTTCTTTCTTCCCTTCGCTAGCCATGGTGAAGGGAAGCTAGATTCAAGGGAGGGCCGCCCTTGTTGGCGTTGGGTGAGGCCACCCTTGTGTGGGTGGGCGAGGGCACTCCTCGCCACATCCAGCAAGGGTGAGGGTCGTCTCGCCTAACGCCAGTGAGGGTGGCCCTTGCCCGAGTCCGGCTTTCCTCCATCATGGCCGCTAGGAGGAAGAGAGAAGAAGAAAAAAATAAAAAAAGGAAAGAAAAGTAAAAGACAAAAATGCCATTCGGCTAGAGAGTTTGGAATAATTGTATTATACGAGTACAAGTTTAGTGTTTTTAGTGTCACAAAAAAAGTTTGGGTAAATGTGTCATAGTTAGCAAAGTTTGGGATTTTTGGTGTTATAAAAAAATTTGGGGTAAATATGTTACATAGGTACAAGTTTGGAGTTTTTTGTATTACAAAAAAAGTTTGACGTAAATTTGTCACATTGGACAAAGTTTGGAATTTTGGTGGCATTTTCCCTAGCGCTTACTATGGATGCATCGCCTAAGAAAATAACAGCACATTAATTTTTTGGTAAGATCAATAATGCTGGAATCAGTATTCTTTTATAATTACCAGTTAAGCCACGTGGCATGCTCGCACGCGAGCTTTACCGGCTTTTAATATTCATTATGGTCGATCTCTAATGTTGATAGGTTTCTAAATATTATTCACATGTTTATTTATGCATATATAGATAGATTTCATTCAAATTATATTAGAGGGTCAATGGAAAAAAATATCATTAGAGAGATATAACCCACCCCTTATAGATAAATGAATCGCTTTAGTAATTCTCTAACCCTACCAATATCTCTAATTCTGCCTCTCTAGTTCTGTATATTGTTTATGTATAGATAGATTCTCTTTCGTCTCACAATTTGTTAAATAAATGATATTAGATGATCACTGAAAATAACTCACCACTAAGGAAATTCATCTATAGTATTTTTAGTATTTATTGATGTTGCAAATTGATAATCAGTAAAAGCAAAGTTGTTCTTGTGTTTATCATCTTGTCTTGGCCATTCATTTTGAAATTTGGTATCTTTCCACGTATTCTCTGTTTTCATTTTCATTTACAATTCTTTTGAGAATGAAATTATGAAATCAACTCGCTCTTGTTTGGAAGGCATAGTACAAATTAGGCGGAGCAGGAGCATGCTCCATGCATCATGACATGATGCTGTCAAAATTAAACAACAGAAACTTTAAAAATGAAAGATAAAGCCAGGATGCGACATGCCCTATGGCCCGCACCACACGACGAGCGGATGCTAATCGAACTTGACAGATGTGAGCCCTTTTTATCTCAACCATTGTATCATTTGGAATTTCATGCAAAACTCACGTTGTCGATAGTTGAGATGAAACGAGCTCGTTATATTAATCCGGTATTGGTTAGGAGCACCGGAGTTACGGAAAGCACGCGATGCCATCCGTTGGATTCTCATGAGGTTGGAAAAGGTCGACCCGATTGTATTAAGTGAGAAGCAGGAGATCACTTCTTCGAGAGGGGTGGGGGCTGCCTTTAGCTTAAGAAGAAGGAAGAGGGCCTCCATTTATGTGAGATTTTTTTATTTTCATGTTTTCTGCGTTCCGGAGGAAATTTCTTGCCGAAATCGAAATTATCTATATTTATTTTAATGGAATTTGCATAAGAGTGATATTCATCAGTAGAGCGGTCAAGTAAAGTTTGTCCAATTAAAGATAGAGGAGAATATGGCTATTGTTATGTGCACCTCTAGCATCAACGCATATGATCCATCGTATTATGTGGATCTTGTTTAAGGTTTGCATGCATTTCATACTCAATAAAAGTCATTAATAAATGTATAATCATATTAGGGAGTTACTTTTTATATATGTATATTAGGGAAATTGATATGTCGACATATTATGTCATGTTTTTTAATACGAAATTGTAATTTGTAGGCTTACCCTCCTTGTCTAATCAAACCAATTGAAAAGCTTTAAGGAAAATTGTAATCACTTAGACAATTTAAAGATTGACTTAAACAAATAGAGACATCATCCTATTAAAATATTTCAATGTAACATTTTGACTGCGTTTCTTTCACGAAAGATGAATAACTTGGAAAATATCTTTCCAACAATAATTGGTTGTAATAATTTATCAATGAAATTTTTTTATATTATAAACAAAAAAACTATTAGAAAATGCATAAAGGAATGGGCTAAGCAGATTATTAGAGCAAAAGCCGAAGTGAAAATATACAAAAGAAATTCCAGTAAATGTCTTTTTTTTTCTCGATAACATGAGCAATCCAAACTTTTATGTTATGCCTCGATGTATCCCCAAAGTTATACTTGGGCAGAAGGTACTGTAATAGTAATATGGATTTCGTCGCATCCAAACCAAATGCTTAATCCATCGCAACATTCTTCGAGTTTAATTCAATCAATTATCATTCAAAATCGATGGTGCGTACTTTTCCCTCATTTTCAAAAACCGACGACAATGGAGGAAAGGTGGTTTTCGCAGTCGAAACGCGAGGGCAAGTTTTCAAATGATTTTAGAGGAGCAATCGATTCGATACCAATAAAAGGAAGAGAGAGACTCCACTAGCGCTCCACCACAAATGGAGCGGAACAAGCTCTAAAAGCAAATCATATGTGACCAACTTTAGGCCAACAATCATGTGCGAGAAGGAGCTTTTGATTTATCAAGTAGTAATTCGACCTTTTCCTTGGAGCTTCCTACCCATCTTTGATCAGTCACGGTAGCTTAAAAGTTTCTTGGAAGAACGAATGAACGTGTTTTACAATAGCATTGGAGCCCGCCCACTTCGTCGTTTCAATCCTCGACACTCTCTACAAGTAGCTCTATTCAATTCGTGTTTAGTTGCCAACTAGCTTAGACTATCTCGAGATGCATCCTTCCCTAGGAAGATTACTAAAAGAATTCTTAAATTTATTGTGTAATGATGGATTCAGTTTTGAATTTTTGAATTTTTGATGTTTTGTCAATATAGTTCTTCTAGTCAATTCTAATCGAAAACCGCTAAGATGGTCATTGATCATTTTATATGGTAAGACTAGTATTGACATAAATGATTTTTGTAATTTTAAAAAAAATATTACAATTTTTTTTGCACTTCCTTTTATTTTCTTTTTCTTTTTCATTGGATTTGCGGCAATACACAAAAATAAAAATGAAAGAAATTAAAGGAAAAAAGAGAAGAAATTCAGAAAATATTTTTTGGTAGGAAAATTCAACACAAATGTAAAATATTTGTAATAATCATCTATATCAACACTGCTAATTGTGCTATGTAAGATGAATGTCGTCCAATCAAAATTGGCCATCAAAATATTTATGAATAAATAAATAAATCTGAAAATTTTAAGGTTAATTAATTAAATTGAAATGTTTAGGATTTTTTTTATATAATTTTCAAGTGTAGTCGGAGACATGGTACGGCATGCCAGATGTAAGGTTAAGGAGATGAGCTAGAGAGAGAAGGGGAGATGCTTTAGATGGTTGAATAATAATTGAGTGAAGAGTTTTAGATACTGGAAATCAAGAACCCTAGACAAAAATGATTACAGAGGACAGTTCCTTCTCTCTCTCTTTATTATTATCACTTGTTGCGGTGGTATTTGCATGCATCTCTTGGAGAGTCTGGCTCCCACCATCCCTCCATTCACTTCAACATAATAATAATAATTAAAAAAAATCAAACAAAATCGGAAGTTACAACAACTTTTACTTTTGTCCTCACTATTAATTATGGGTCATCATGGGCTAAGACCGCTGACACGTATCGACCTCCCTGGTTCTCATTCCACATCCAAATAAATAAATAAAAAAAGGAAATTGGAGGGAAAAGAGCATATTGCAAGAATTAACAAAACGTTTTAGTCAATGGGTTGAATGTGAAGCTATAAAGCTCCTCACGGTGAAGCTTCGTCTTGAACATTAAACTAATGAACTTAGCATGGAATTATAAACTAAGGAGATCATATGTTATAATAAAATTATACACAATACACTAAATTATGGGTATGAATGTGTTGATAATCTAAAGTTTAATCACGAAGAACTTATGTGATTTCGACAACATTAGATCTGGTGAGTCCCAATATATGCCGGGAGACAAGATGACCGTTTTTCTCCGAATTATCTCTTCTTGGTGGGGATGAGTCTACCGGCCCCGCCAAATTCCTGTTCCTCGATGCTCTTTACTGTTTTGTGCTTTGTCCATGTTTTTGTAGCGACTGGAGGACTCGTATGATTTGTGCTTTTATGCATCATGCATCGCAAGTGAAATTGATAGGTGAAGAAGGCCAACACATGGAGCCTCCTGGCCTTCTTGTGTGGTTTGTGGCCACGCTCGGATGTACAATATGACCTTGAACGATGTTGGCAATATTCTGATCAATATTGCCACATTGAGTTATAAAGTGATACGATGGATTGTGAAAAGATCAAGTTGGCAATACCCATTTAAGTGTTAGGATTAGGCTCTCAAACACAACGAAATAGAGAATAAAAACAAGAAAAAAATTTGAAACACAATATTTATCTTGATCTATCCTTAAACCAAGGCTAGAGAGTATTTTACTATAATTAGCACTTTACATCTTTCTGTTATAATCTTCAATCACAAAAGAAAGAGATTATATATATATCTAGTAGTTATTTATGGGCCCAAGCAGCCTAAATTACCAATAATGTTTCAAGGTATTACCTCTGCGACTCCCATTGGGACAACTCCTAGACCCCATGCATTTTCGTTGATGGGGAATATGAATCACACCCTCACATTAAGCAGTCAATAAAGATATGCCACCCCAATTTACAAGCAAATGTAGTGCTAATAAATTCTCGAAATCTCAAAGTGTGGCTTTTCTTTCCTTAGTTTCCATTTGCTTAATCTAAACACATTGGCTGTAGGTCGATGCAGCATTGGGCTAATCGTATCTTGGAAACGGCATCATGAAGTGTGACTTGTGAACATAAAGCAGTATCTAATTAAGAAACAAATCACGCTATGGTATGAACATTCCATGAAATTCAGGCGACATTTCAAGAAAAGAAAATCGCGCCAATTTATTAGATCGCATATGATTGGTCAGCTAGTCGTGCCAAAAATAGACAGTCTTGCATGAGAATTTTGTGCTCGGTAGGAGTGACGATCAAGCACGCAAAGGGACCACACCATCTCAATGATCGTTCATAGAAACCTCAATTTCATTGGCTGTATACGTGAGATTTTTCAGAAGTTTCGTTTGTCATTTTCATGTCCCAATTTGGGATCCCAAATGGACGAACGTGAGAACTGGAATCCCCAATTCAACGATCACGTCTTTCGACTTTTTGCTCGATCCAAGCCCATCGTGCCATATGTGCAAATGAATCTGTTTGAGTGTAATTGGAGGTAAGGGAAGTTCACCCTTCACGCATTATCCAATTGACGATCCTCCGTGTTCATGCTTCGATTTTTGGATTTTTGTGCGGTACATCGAGGTTTGGTTCACACGGATCTGATCGGATCGGATCGTATTCTTATAGTCATATCCATTTTAATTTCGAATATTTATGATTCTACTTCCAAAAAATAGTTTTGAAATTCATCGAGGACGGCCTGTATAATCAAAGCTCTTTTAGACGGTTTACGATGGAAAAGACCTTTATTTGTAGGCTGATTTCTTTTAGGTTATAGCTTATAAGAATTGGTAGGTACTAATTAAAATTAATTAAGTTCCGGAAAGTAATGCAATCTCATTTGTTTTTGGGATTAATTAAGTTCAACAAAAAATCATATATATATATATACATTTTACTTTTAATTTCAATCTTCCCTATGTATTATTTGTGTCGAAAAAGAAAATCAACAAAACAGACCATACTCTAATAAGACAGATATTCCACATGTAATAATTCCGATGACGAGCACCAAAAAGAAAAAAACCTTCGATATCACATGATCTATCAAATGGGGCCTCTAAATTGTCGATGTTCTTGTTTGTAACTAGTAACGTTGCAGCATCCTCTTGGAATTATTCCATGATTGAGGCAGACATGTTTTCTCAATGTTCATACTTATGAGCATCATGATTTATGATATCAGTCTTGTCATCTCAACTCCTGCTTTCGGTTATATCCTAATGTTTGGTGTAATAACTCAAGGACAAGCACAAAGGAAGAGCGATGCTTCCAATGATTCTCTCGGTGGTTTTTGTAACTTTTGCAAAAAGTAAATCAAAATATTATAAATTACAGATGTTGATGTGTTTCTCCTCAAGAAAGAATCTAGTGCCACCCGAATCAGTTTTTTTCCCCCCTGTCGAAAGTAAATATTTTTGGTAATCAATATGATACATGCAAGGTTCAAAATAAAGCAAATTTCAAATAGTAAAGTAGAAAAATAATATACAAACTCTTGTGATAAGCATGCCCTCATCTCACAAGAATAGATCTATTTCAACATTAAAACCAAACGAATAGCAGCCAGTCACTGAATCTTGCATCATCATAAGTGACGAACACACTGTAATCTCCATCTCCAATAGTTACGACATGTTTAGTGGGCAGTGTATGCTTAGGTCTAGCATCATCAACACCATTACCATACGGAAACACTTAAAATAGGTTGAATAGAATCTCAAATTTAAATCTAGATTGGGAAAGGTTGAATGATCATAGAAACACCCTTGAGAACTCCTAGATTTAAATCTAAATCAGAAGAGAAGAACTCCTAGATTTTAAATTGGGAGATGAGAGCTTCCGCAACTCGAAAATTTGTTTATCCACTTCCATTGCAGCATGGACTCACCATATTCCTCCTCCATCCAATTGCACTTCTTTGTTTGGAGGATTTGAAGCAGAAAGTTTGATTACTATCGTGGGAAGCGGAAAATACGCCCAGCAAGCAGAGAAGAGCATCGGCAGCAAGCAAAGAAAAAACCAAAAAAACTAGGTGAAAATTATAAAATACTCCTAGATTAGATCAAGATAGAAAATGTCAACTCGAATTGAGAAGATGGAGCCTCCCTCAATTAAGAGTTATTTCTCAATCGAGAGAGCTTGTAGTGAAAGAAAAAAATGGAAAAAGAGAGAAGTGGAAGAGAAGAGAAAGTAGCTAGGGTTTCATCCTTCTAGGCTATCTCACTGGTATCACTAGCTCACTCTGTTTCAGGAGCAACAAAATGAACAGAATCAAGCCATAAAGAAATGGGGCATTAGCCAAAATTCCGGTTGTGTTCTGGTTTGTACAATCATTGCATAAAAGGAACTCGAAAGATCAGGAAGCTGACATCCTGTCCTTGACGGCTAATGCAGCTGCTCTATACCATGCAGCCACGGCCATTGCACCTGGATCCGGAACAGATTGGAGGTTCGCCTCAGAGATATAAGATGCACGCCCAGCCTATATGAATAGTGTAATTATGAATCCACAAACTTTAATACAAAAATGTCAAGAAAAATTCCATTGTCAACTATTAGTAGCATCAATTCCTTTGAGGTAGTCATGATGTTTTGTCAAAACTAAGCATCGACACTGAATCCCTGAGTATATTCTTCTGCACCTAAAATTTATAAAAGCTACACTGCAGATTGCAAACTCTGACATCTGAGACCTGATTCTAGTAGAGGTTGCTCACTGAGATATGTAAACTTGTGACTGATCCTCTGTTGCTTAAGTTCAGATGTAAAGTCTTATTCTAATGATGACCATCGTGGTTTAAAAAGGTTGGGATGTGATGAACAAATGCAAAGATCAAGTGAGCCCTTATCATTTTCTAATCCAATGATCAGTGAATCTCAAGCAAACTCTGCAAGAAATGACCTAAAATTTTTTTGGCACCTTCTGATTTTGAAGTCCTTCACACTTATTGAGTAAGATGTCAGATATCCAATTCAGTCAAGGTAATCTTATCTACCATCATTATCTCTTTAGTCAAGCTGTTTCAGACAACAATTGTACAGCTTAACAGTCAGCTTCATGCAGTTCTAAAAAATTGCCGAGTAAAGACATTTCTTGCAGATTTAGTGCCACTAAGTAGGAGAAGAAGATGGTGCTCTAATAAATTACATCACCTGGGCTTGCATCCCTTTTGTTGACTCTGCTCCGGCCAATGCTGCTTCAGATGAGAGAGCAAATGCAGTTACAGGATCCATGCCGGTGTCCAGCTTCTGTTGATGAAAGGAATTTTTAGAAACCAAGGGATTGTACAGTGAAAACGTCAACAACAGAGGGCAAAACCAGTGTCGTCTTTATTATCAATGACCTCATGAAGAACTCTAGACGCTGGAATCAAGGCATCCAACATTGTGCGATAACCAGCACTTGCTCCTCCATACTTACTGATAGCATTGATGCCAGCTTCAAATGCTTCAGCCCCTGAATCAAGAAAAGGAGTGAGGCCAGGGCCATCAAACATATCAAAGTATCATAAGGAGAGCGTAATCTCACATTGCTTAGGTGAAATAGCACTTCCTTTCAATTTCGCACATACAGCATTAGAGAATATGTTATATCTGTTCCAAAAGAGGGAAAAAGGGTTGCACCCTTTTAGTTTTTTAGTTGGAATACACATGTAAAGATAAAACATGACCCCCTCATCTAAGAGGAAGCAAAGGAGAGTACATTACATGATCCCACTAGTTCCGCCCATCACTCTTATGGATGTCCCAACCTCGTTTATCGTCTCTGCAGCATCATTGAGTGGATAGCTGGGAAGTAGAAGGAAACAAATAAAGTGATCAGTGCAAATATTCCAGGATTGGTTTTACCATCCAAAAGCTACTTATTTATTAGATAGGGTAACAATTCATTGCAATGGAAAAGTGAACATTTAACAGTTGTGGCCTTTACTTGAACTTCATCGATGGCAGAGAAGGTACAAGCAAAATCAAATTTTAATGGAGTTGGATTTAGTTTTAACGGAACTCACTGATTTTTCAAGTCCTCCAAAATAGCCATTGCACCTTTAAACAACTGCAGAACGGGTAAAATATTGAGTGGGAAGCCAAAAGGGTGGGAAGAAAAAATGCGCCAATGGCAGAGAAGAAGAAAATTTAAAAGGACTTACTGTTGACCCACAGTCAGCATCTCCTGCTTCGCCATCCCACTCATTCAACTGGTCTTTAATATCAATAACTGCTTTTGCTGCAGCTTCAATAGCTGCCTCAAGAAGCAGGCCCTGTTTGCTCAGCTCCCGTGGCCGACTTGATGACTAGTCAGCGTTAAATATAATCAATGAGCCTTGATCAAGGAGATAGTCATTGATAAACTTCAAGAAGCGTATGACAATTATAGAAAATCTCAAACTTCCTCTTGTACACAAATTACATACCACATTCATAGCTTTTAAGGAGGATGGTGGCATTGGAACTGGAAACTTTGGTGTTGGGCGATTACCTGCATGACAAACCATGCTGAGCTCCATGATCGTATTATAAAACTAATATTGCACTAGTAATAGAAAATCAACATGTTATTGAAAGCATGCACGTTCTCACTCTGAAGGTTGGTACTGGTATCGGTAAATTAGCTTTTATTTCTTCTGGTTGTAACCATGAAATATAAGTACCATGAAGGAGGAGGGAAAAGCTTCAATACACACGCACCATTAACACCAACAGGCCATGCTGGAGCCTTAGTTGCAGCATCTAACCGCTGCAAAATCAATTCATCTGCCTTCATAATAGTGATTGAAAACCCTGAGAGAAACATAACGATCAGAACTGGTCCATCATAGTAATAGCACATAAAAAGTGACTGACCTGCCATATCAAGAGAAGTCATAAATGACCCAACATATACTCTATCAACAGCCAGTCCATGTTCTAGCTGCAGTTTAGTTACTGTTTTTCCTGATGCGATCATAAGCTCCATAATTGGGGTGGCACCGAGCCTATACTTCAGAAAGGAAGAGTGTAAGAGATGTTTAAAGCTGCAATCACATTGTCTAAAAAGCATCTAAGAACTTTATGGTTGTCTAGTACCCCTGAAAAAACAGGTTAGAGAGTAGACTTACCCATTTATCATAATAACCACCCTATTACCTCGCGAAATGGGGACATAGTTCGACTCCTGAGGAGATTAATCAATCAATCAGAGATTGCTAATTTATTTTAAACTCATACTTCTGCTGCATCCATAATGTGAAGAAATTTGCTGAGAGTGCATAGAGTCATGTGCAGAATAATCGAGGAAGAAAAGGACTTGTTAAATGATGGATATAATAGTTAAAACTGCAGAAACGTAAGTCAAGCTGCACTAACGGGATTGTTTTCCATAAGGGATTGAAAAGGTTTATCAAGGTAGGTACGATAAGTTATGGCTGAAGAGAAGTAGGAATGTCAAGAAACAATCAGGGAAAACTGTCCCATCTGTTCTTGAAGAATTGTTCTCTCGTATCGAAAAATCGCCTGTTCAAGTAAAACAAGCCAATCCATTTTGCTTATAAAAGCGAACTAAAGCAGAAACTAGTTTTGTTTAAGGTAGTTGTATAAGCGGACAACAATGTATACAAGTAAGTTCCATGTGGATATGTTAAGACATGAGGTTAAGGCATTTAAAACTTCAGGAAAAAAAAAATATTACAGATACAGAGAGAGCCCAAGGAAAACGATCTTGAATAGAGTTAGAAAGAAGGGATATTGACTTGACTTGCTTTGCAACGAAATCCCTAGTAAAGGTCATACCGGTGACAATATTTTTGTCAAAACATGAGAAATCACCATGTCCACTGACGGAATGTCAGCCACAGCCACACCTGGTTCTCCATGCTGCCAGAGAAGATTGTGCTATTTAGTCAAAGAATTATATGGAGTCGAATCATAGTCAAAAGATTTCAGACAAGCACACACACAAGAATGCTGGCATTAGAAGGGGACATTATAAAGGAGATGCTTCTCATGAATGATAAGGAAGCTGAACATAGCTTGACCTATGTGAGTGGTGGAGGCATTGGCCAGTATATTATTATCATTCACTTGTAAGCTTGTATTTGATGCATGGTCATAAATATAATGCAGAGAATTCAAGATAACTCACGATTCCGAGGCCAAGTTCCATCTTTCCTGGTCCTAAACGATTTGAAGTAGCCTGACCTGGTAGAGTGCAAACCGATAGTGCAACACCCATCGTGCCAACCATTTCTGATGCACGCTTTGCCTCTGCTGCAACATCCTTAAGTGAGAGCCCAGCTGCAGCTGCAGCTCCAGCGACCTTATATTTACAAATGAAAGCAAAGAATTATATCAGTATTCTTCACTTTCATTAAACCATAAACGGAGAGCAAGAAGTGTGGAGTCTCTTAACAACAGTGAACCCATAGACATTGCCAGACGCATGAAAACTTCAGAACAATAATTCGAAAGGGATGTCCTTCTGACTTTCTTAATTCAACAATTTAAAAATTTTCTACAAATTGATTCACCAGAACAGGAGCTTCCTAAGTCAAACATCAATTACAACAAGACATTTCGAGAGGATTTAAGGTTGACATAGTCACTCAAATAGATGAAAGTGAAAGTGGCAAAAATTAAGCATAAAAGCGTGGACCACGAGAAGGACAAAAAGAAAAGATTCTTTTTCAGCACCAAAAGGGACATTAAAAGCACAACCTTTCAGAGAGATAAATACCACGAACCTTGTGAACTAGAATAGTCCCTGCCAACCCTCTCCTCCCGACTATGCCTCGAGGGGGAGGTAAAGCACAATCATCTCCGACAATCACCATCTGCAATGAGGCATAACCCTTTGAGACATGTCTCCGGCATATATTAAAATCACAATTCACAACTGCAAGTATCACAGGGGAAGTACCTCAACCAGGTAACCTTCAGATTTAGCCATCTCAGTAGCCAATCCGAAGTTCAAGCGATCACCGGTATAATTCTGCAAAAGGGAGATTGTAATCCTTCTTCTGTTAGATCTTCTGTTTTGGACAGATGTTATAGTGCAAGGAAATAAATACTTGTAGTCAACGCAGCTACTAAAACTACATAAACTCCCCAAATTTCTGTGGCAATAAAAGTGCCGTTCACAAAACTTTCAATTTTTCTCTTGTATACACAAGTTTACATATATGTCAATATACTCTATAAGGTGGTAGGATAAAGTGAAGTACCTTGACAATAAGTAGACACCCCATTGGACCAGTTACAGCTCGTATGCCCTGAAATATATACGTTAAAGCAAAAATAATCTCATAGACAAGGAGACAAAACATAAAGCAAGAGATCCATGACATTTCTTTGTTTAGTCATATAATTGTGAGAAAACATACAGCTAGAACAGCATCGACTGGTGGAGAAGCAAAAACATCACCACATATTGCAGCTGTTAGCATACCTTCACCCACAAATCCAGCATGAGCTGGCTCATGGCCACTACCGCCACCTGACAAAGAAATAGCATAGATCATTGAACTGGAGATTCTTATGCATAAATCATGGCCTGCAGTTGAGTCCATCAGTTTCCTTTTAGATGATTGAACTACAAATGAATTAATTAGTTAGATGAAGTAGAAGCTGTGGGGAATGAGGAGTGGCGAACAGATCAAAGGTTCCTTAATGAGAGGAAAAAAAGTGTGTCTGAATGTAGAAACATCAGCAGGAACCGAAAGATAACAACTATAGCACATCTATATCATGGACATCATCGATAAAATAAGAATTCAAGAAATTCAATGTGCATAATTAGATTCTAAAACATTAACATAGAATTGCAGGGGAGACAACATTAACCTGATATAATGGCGACCTTGTCATATGTAGCAGGCGAAACATCAGCCCGCAACACGACCTTCACCTGTATTTCCACCAATAGGATTGGAATGGTCAGTGACTGACTCACGAAAGAAGCATCCAAAAATTCCTTTTATCAAGAAAGTCGAATCACCTCACCTCAGGAAAACCATCCAAGTACTGCATATTAGGATAAGTTTCCACAAGACCCTCGATGAACTCGGTCACCACATCTGCAATTACATCAAACATATGTAATAGATACTTTCTATTTCCCTTTTCTCTTTATGCGTCCATTAGTGACACAGATAAATTCATGTCATCGAACTGCGTAAATGCCATTAAAGAAATGAAATAACACGTCCAGGAAAAAAGAAGAAAAGATTAAAATCCCAAGATTTTAACGACATCATGCAAGATTACATCTTTCTCATTTATATCCAACCATGAACAGACCAAAGGCACCAGGAAAAACAACGAAGCGAAATGTCAAGAGGCAGAAGAAGAAATCGGGGGCAAACCATCTGGGTCGTTGATGAGTTTCTTTCCCTGGGAAGCCATGTTTTTGATGAAAAAGCTCGAAACTTCGAAGAGTGATGGTTCGGGTTGACTCAACACCTACACATCAAACAGTAACGAATTCCCAGAAAAGGCTGTGATCGGCGACTATGGCCGATTCAGATGATAGTGCCAAAGAAGCTACCAATCTCGATTTGGTAATGGCAGATGCTATGCGAACCAAGAAACGAGGGGACACCTCACGGCGCTCTCTCTTCTTCTTTTGGGTCAAACCTCACTGCGCTTCCTGAATCGAGAGAAACCGTGGATTGCGTTACTTCTGAGCATCTGTGTAGTGTATCCCATTTGATTTATATTGATCTCATCTCCATTTGTGTCCGCTTGTTTGGATAAATGCTTATGTCAGAATTCGTTTGCACGAGGAGCATGCTATAAGGCAAACATTTGATAGAAAATCTCAAGGAAAAGTAAGAGGGATCCTTCCGTTGAAACAGGGAAATTAAAAACTAGTCGGCCATGCCATATCTGAATCACTGGGGTCTGGTTACAGTGCTCATCTTGACGGGCCTTTGTAGCCTGTCCACTGACGAGGCAGGTTCTATAGATATACTTTTTATTTTAATGTATTGTGTTGATACGTCCAGTCTCTCTTATCGGTATGGTACTTTTATCGAGTCATATACCCCACTCTACTCTTTAGTTATTTTACATTCAAGGCACGTCGAGATTCACATAAGACTTAAGTTAGTAATGTATTATTAAAGGTGAGTGCAAACATTTGATAGAAAATTTGAAGAAAAAGTTAGAGGATAGTTAAAAGGTAATTTGTCGGCGCCTGAGACTCATTGCTTTCTTGAAAAGTGGGATTTTCAATCATATTTCTATTTTATTTTTATCACTATTTTTATTAAATTTTTGATGCACGAATGGAAGACCTTTTGTCCAAAATAAATCACTCTAAAATTAATTCTCAAAATAACTCTCTCCTAAAATTACATTGCAAACCGGACTTCTCACTAATAAATCATTCCTAAAACTCCCTAGCGATCCTCTTCATACTTGTCGCTTTCTCTTCTCTCTTAAAAATTATGAAATTAGTTTCTGATGTTTCTCAACATTTTAAATATTTTTAGAATTAATCTATCATAAATAATTAAAATCTAAACATAAGCTGCATGCAATCAACAATGAACTATTTCTCCAAGAATTTAACCTCTCATGGAGTTTTTTTTATCAAAAGTATCGATAAAAGTACTAAACTGCATTATAAACATGCATAGCTTATGGGAACATAATTACTGAATTTTACAATTTGAAGTGTAAAATTATTTCCTCATTCCATGAAACCTAGTCCTAATTAGAGCCACAGCTACAGTTCCCTATCACAAAACATGGAAGGAAACAAATCCAATTTATTTATGCTGTTATAAAACATTGTCATTTTCTTCCAAATAAAGACGCTCAGTAGTTGACAAAAGAACAGCGATTTATTTTCAGTAATCAACAGAATATAAGAGAACCATTTTCATCAATTTCTTAAAGCGGGTTGTCTCATACTGTCGGCTTTCCAATTCCATTTGTCTAGAAAATCCACGAGTCCTCTTCTTTTCAGGATAGTTTTTCAACTTGTCTGAAGGTCCTAATTTTTTTAATTTTTTTTTGCGGTCAAATTTGAAGTTCCTAATTTGCATTGCACTTCCACTTTTAACATGGCACCAGCACGAAGGATGAAACAAATAGCTGATGAGTCCAGCAAGAAATTGGAAAGCTTTCACCCTTAAGTGTGCCAAAACTACCCATCTAATGCATCCAGCATCCCGAAAAGGTAAGCAAGGGGTCCTTGCTTGCTCAATTCTTCGGCAAGCTTCAATAAATGCTGATGCCGTAAAAAATTAAAAAAATGTGCGGATATAGGGGGGCTCTTATGATACATGATCGCCTAAATAAGGATAAACTCTTTAAATGCTCTTCCCAATTCAATGACCTCAAACTCCCTCATCTGCCTATGCAGACTGTCTAGAAACCTAATAGTTCTTTGGGACATCCAGTTTGCTACATTAATGGTCAAGCTGGTCATGTCTCTGCTAGTTGTCAACATTCGCAAGCTAGCGGCAGAATATGCAGGATGGGATACAAACCGATTGAGTAATACCAAAGATTCCTGCATTAGTAAGCTCCTGAGAAATGGTACTAGTTAGTGCAGGAGAAAGGAAGGCAAAAGAAACTAAGTTAAGAGCAAAGACCCTGATAGGGATGTTAAAAGACTAATAGCTAACAGTTATTTCAAGAATAACAAGCTGAAAATGAATGCAAGCACAGGTACCTTCAAATCTCAAAGATAATGGCATTGCCATATGACCAAGGTGTTAAATTTAACTTTCTAACAAATGAATCACCAAAAAGAGAAGAATTAGGAAGATTTACAGTAAACGAATAAATCAAGCTATAGGCTAAGCAAGAAGTAAAGCCAAAAAATACCTCTCTTTCAAGATTTCTGGAGGCTCAGTAGGACCTCCTGCTTCCACCTTCTCTGATATCAATGCTCGCAAAATCAACGTAAGGCAATTCGCTCCACTGGAGAGCTTGCGTTATATAAGGACTTCAAAGCCAGCTGTTCCAGATGAGGCTAAAAATACCAGAAGCATTGTTTCTCTTTTTTGAAATTTCAAGTCCTAAAAGTGGACATTGAGCGGAATTTCAATGAAGAGATGATTTTGTTCATACTACGATTAGTAGAAATGCTAATTTAAAATACATATTGACGGAAACAAGAAATGAACTTTCGGCTGATATAAGGCGATGTCGATGTATATATCAAAGCATTTGTAAAACACAAGAACACCTGAAAAACAATCCATACTTGTATGCCACTTACCCTAGAAGATACACAATCTGCCAAGCCCTCAATAATAAAATCAGATCCTTGAAAAATTGTCACTGTTTTGTCATCATTGTAATCCTTAAGAAAAGCACATTTTCCAATTTTATGACCGCAGAAGAACATCTCCAAGAATTTTGGACCTGCAGAGAATGCTATAAACTAAATAGTAAAGAGTGGGGTATGAGCTTACGCTAGCAAAAAGCACATCTACCAAGCCCCACTTCCAAGCTCCAGGGCTGAGGCAACCATGCTAATCAACCTCAATCTGATCTCTTAAGTTTTGGCAAGCCATGCTCATAGAATGAAGTACAAAAGGAAAGACATACCATTTAATAGAAGGAAGAGTAGATGTAATGCTTCCTCTTGGACACATAGTCGAGATTCCTTCTTTAGGAGTGTGGAAATGCTTTCCAGAACGAGTGAACATCCAAACCTGATCAATAGAAGTCAATTAAGTCAAGTCTAAAACAGAGTCAAATAATTGCTCATGTTTTTCTTTACTAGTTCATATGTCAGTTGCTCATCCTAAATTTTTTTTTTAGTTTTTACTAGCAGGTGCAATCAGAGCTTACTTTTCCTCGTCCTCATAAGCACAGCCCCATAGCAGAATCAAATTCATGGCAGAAATAGCCTCTCCCCTTATAGTTCTTCAGTGTGCTTCTTGGACAAATAGATGCATAAGTTCAAAGACAGAAACCCAGTCTTGAAAGGAGAGCAACAGCATGCTGTGGCACTTCATCAACTGAATTTCTGGGTCTGAAGAGCTCAGGCCCTGTGAACCATAGACAGCGCAAAATGTCTCATCGCAATTTACAGAAAGAGGGCGTCCACTGATAAATACAAGGATGTCCGCAAAACTCTTCTTGGATAGAATTCCCCCTGCTAAGTCATTGTCCTTGAGCAGAGTGCACTGGAAAAATAATTTTTAAGCTCATAAGCATCTCGATATTGCTTAAATGAATCGAGGTGACATAAAATCAAAGTACAAGGCATCTAGGCTTCAATCATGTTGCCGAGAAGGTTTTTATTGTGATGGATACACTACTTAGTAGTTACGTAGGGTGTAACAAACCAATCAAAAGTGAGGTGCATATATACATGACACCAAGTAAGATGAGATTCATTCCACACGGGTAATAGTGATTACCAATCACTGATTGGTATGTTACATCACTTCATTATTGCTTGTAGCGTATCTATTACATAAAATGCTTTCTTTATGTCGCCATCGTATGCGGTATCCTCACCACAAACTTTTCTTATCAGTAAATAAAACAATTTTACTGTAACGGTGGATATAACGCATGAGTTATATCGGCCGCTAATTCTGTGGATTGAATATAAAATGTACAAACAACTATTAAAACGTACAAGCAAATGCATGATGTTACCGTGCATCAAATTACTGCTGGACAAGCACAAGCAAACATCTGATGTCATAATCGAAGATACTACTAAGAAAACTGAAGTTAAATGATGCATGAGAAGAATCAATTATACGCTTTCCCCCACATTTCCTTTCAACGCCATGCTTCAGATCAAGTGAAGTATAGAGAGATAAGATAATAAGTAAAAATTCAAATTGTTTCATTTCGATTCAAATTATGAAAATGGTCCAAAGGTCTCCAAAAAAATCACAGGCACCCAATGTTGAAAGAGTGTCGAACTCTTCATTGGATTCAATATTAAGAACGTGTAATGAAATTTGGTGTTGTGCATTCTCATTCTATACCTCCAAATATTTTAGTCTCCCAAATAAGAGAATAATCTAGACTATATGATTCTCTCGGCCAACTCATGGGCCCCGAAAATATCCCAGTTACGATTTAAAGAGCTCTTTTGAGTTTCTTGATCATGGTTGGATCATATTTCGTATAGAGAATGACAGATTCAGCCAGAGAGTGTATGTCTTGTAAAAGTTCATATGAGGGTAAACACCCTTCAGTCGTGAGTCTATTTTATGTGATCTAGAGTCAGGAATACGATTCTGTATTTAAATTGCTCGATTGTGATTGTAGAATGTTGTAGTAATTCAGGCAGATTGACCAAATCGTTAAAATCCTGGATTCAAATGTTCCTGTTTCACAACATCTACAATGTAGTTTGCTTGGAACCGCAGATAATAAAAACCGTAAGCCAGAGGTCAACTCCTATGCTTCCGATGGATAGGATCCCTTTTTCTTTTATTTCATAAAAACTTCAGCTGGATCTTTCAGATAAAGAAAAATACTGGAAAGTTGATTTTTCTTTCTTGTTGAATCAGTCAGATTCCCTTCAAATGCGTTAACGAGAAGGAACTGTAATTGCTTCTCTTTCCTACCCCTCTACTCTGCAATTCAGCCACTCTATTATTTCCTTCATGATGGCTTCGCGCTCTGGCTCTGGCTCAAAGAGCAGATCATGCAAGTGACCTTCCAACAATCTGATTGTCTTGTCTGTCGCGGATGCTTCCTCGTACAACTTCATGGAAGCATCTGGGTCGGTCACTCTATCCGCAGTGCCATGGAGGACCAAAAAGGGAACTCTCAGTCTCCTGAGGTTCTGCTGCAAGTAGGATGCTATCCGGAGGATCTCATACCCTGTTCTCACGCGGATGGATCCGGTATAGACGAGGGGATCGGAGTACTTGGCTATGAGCGCTTCTGGGTCCCTTGATACCACCAAGCCGTTCTTATTCGCAGCCCCGACTTGGTATTTCGGCAATAATAGGGAGACGATGGGAGCGAGTACCTGCAGAGGTTATTACAAAGTCAGGGATGCATTTACTCATTTTCTAGAGTCCTCGTCTAGTTTGCAGGCCTGAAGAAAAGAATATATCACTTGGGTCCTTACGGTGTGAATTGGGTGCGATGGCTGAACTCCTACGGCGGGTGAAGTTACCACAACGCCTGATATGCATGCTTCGATTTTTGGGTCAAGAGCAGCCTGTATGAGCATTTCAAAAGATGGGGGATTCGCTTATGAGAAGCAGATCAGTACCAACGGGGAGAGGATATTGGTACGCTGAAAGATGACGCACCGAGAATTTCACATCGCTCAATTTGAAATCTTACCTTAAGAATGATGGCCGCACCTGTTGAGTGCCCAAAACAAAAACAAGGGAGGCCGGGATTCTCAGCCAAGACTCTTCCGATGAATGACTTCTGCAAGAACAAGAAAAGAAGAAAAAAAAGGAGATCACGTCACGCTCCCAACATTTATTTATAAGAAGAAAAGGCTTTATGGAATTGTATGAAATGGACATCGTACTTACCAGATCACATACGGCATCATCAAGAGAATGAACATAAGCATGCAACCCATCGCTTCCACCGTGGCCTGGGAGATGACAAAAGAGTCGAACGAAAAACACATTAGAGAAACATCAGTCAAATCTTTAAGGAAGGTATCAGTCAAATTTCACAGTCACGACAAGTAAAGTATGTTGTCAACTACAGACTCAAAACCTTGCAATTATACAATTGTCCAGCAATCTTGTCAATCCTCATGAGACCATTCAGCATTTTGACAGCCATGATGATTCAAAACCCCTTTTTCATCCACTCAGAATACAAACTACACAGATGCATCTCGCAATTGCAGACGCCTAGTACCTCAATCTCCAAATACACACTTGACACACTGTGAAGAGACGGAAAGGAGGGAGGGAGATAAGAGTGGGAGATGGCATCTTCAGTTTGCACAATGGGTAACGTATATGTAATGCAATTTTCATCTGATAAGCTGTCTCTAAGGTTTAACTTAGCATTTAGACAGTTTCTCCTTCGCTTAACTTTTCAGATATTTGCGTGTTCCATCTACATAATCATAGAAGTTCAAGGCTAGGCAACATTTCTGATATTATGCTTACACATAAGCAGAGGCTTCCCACCCAAAAGCATCTGAAATGAAATACTCATTTCCTGCATCCAAATGGAGATGCATTGTTGATAAAATAAATGATTCTTCTCAATGCAGTAACTACAAGACATTTTATATTCTTCTAAAAGAACATCAATAAATAAAGCACATTAGAATTATGTAAAGCAGTTCACTACTTATGAAAGCAGCCATCTCTTGATGGGGGTTTTGGATACTGCTTGGAAACATAATTATACATAGTGAACAAAGCAGGGGGAAACCAAATTGCTTGCGTCGAATGGATGGTATCTGATATTAAGAGCACAGGAGCGTAAATTCTGTCAAATTGCGTAATTTTTGTAACACCGGAGCAAGTTATCACCTCATCACACACAGAATAAGCAGCGGACACAAGTAAAGAAACTGCAACTCTCAAGCCAATTGACGGAATTCGAATTTTGTTCGTGCAAATGACACTTGACACCCCATATGTGAAAATGTACATTAGTATGCGAATGGCCAGTGATGGTGCAAAACAATCAGGAATTCGCATGACTAAAGTTTCAAAAAGCGACTCTATCCTGAAGTTAAAGACGGAGTTTCAAATGAAGCCAATCCATCATATACTTCCTCCAGAGTTGAGTCTACTTTGGAGCTGGTATACCAATTTAAGGTGAACTTCGTGTGTAATTTCTGTATTTTCAGCTATTGATAAGCTGCTAACTTAGCCTATTTCCTATTGTTCACTGCCAAAGAAGAGCGGTTTGTTTTTGTAAATTGGGACATCCTCCATTGCGTAGAGTAGCGCATGTTCTAGGAACGGGTACAAGTATCACAAACTCCAGGTTTCTTTAACAATACAAAGAGGACAATTGGAATGCGAACATTTTGGTTCCCAGAAGCGAACTCTAACTTGGAATAAGCAAACTGAGACAGATTTGGACTTACCAATCCAATCCATTCCGTAAACGTTGAAACCATTGGCATTCAGCTTCTTTGCAAAATTACTGTACCTCCCACTGGCACAAGAGACAAAGAAATCTCAATCATCAGGCCCAAAGATAACCAGCAGCACATTAACACCTGAGCTCAGGTGGAAGACAAACCTGTGTTCATTCAGACCATGCAAAAGAATGACCAATCCCCTGCAAAAACATAAGCATGCTTTGTCATAATAGCGACCGACACTAAGTTTGTCATGTATGTTCCAGTGTAAATGCACACAGGAAGAAACCAAGATATCACACAGAAGAACATGCAGTTTATGAACTCACCTAAGTAAATATCAATGCAGAAATGTGATCAAACAATCTTAAAATGTTATAAATGCAAATTTCACACAATGTTATCTTTTTTTTCCCGGTCTGACAAATTGTACATTCCACAGTGCAGGATAAATATATTCTCAATCGCCCATAATTTTAAGCAATTGCAAGAAACATCCTTTCCCAAAAAAACGTTCTGAAAAATCAGAATTCAGCAGGCAAATTTCAATTTAAAAATCTTAACAAAATAGACAGCAAACCAAAAACAATTTGTGCTTCTAGTTCACCTGATCTTCCCATTAGGAGGTCTCCAAGATTGCGTGAACAATGCATCACGTCTCGCATTCGTGAAAATTGAAAACTCCCTAACGACAGTTTCATCGCCATCCTGCACCACCTGCTTCTTTGCCATTGCTCTCCGTGCAACCACCTCCTGCTCCACCGACGACGATGCCACCCTCCTCCACAACAGGGCCGTCGCTGGGACCCTCACCACAGGCCCAACTTTGTGGTTACTCCCACTGTTGCTCTCACTCCTCTTATCCTCAGACTTCTCTGCTCCGGATGCCGAAACGAGAACGACCCGCTTCCGACCCCGGAAGGGCATGAGAAGCATCAGGACGAAGGCGCAGATCAGCATCAATGGGCTCTTCAATGTGCGCACCGAGAACAGCGCATTTACGTGGCCACTTGTGCGAGTCACTGCATAAACTGTAAGACTCACGAAAGAAGCATCCAAAAAAAATATTTATCACGAAAGTCGGAATCACCTCAGGAAAACCATCCATGTACTGCAAATTAGTGTAAGTTTCCACAAGACCCTCGATGAACTCGGTCACCGCATCTGCAGTTACACCAAACAGATGTAACAGGTACATTTCCTTTCTGTTTACCCTTCCTCTATTTTTTCATCCACCAGTGACTCAGATAATTTCATGTCATCGAACCTCGTAAAGGCCAATAAAGACATGAAATAACACGTCAAGGAAAAGGAAGAGATTAACTCCCAAGATTTTAACTATACCATCATGCAAGGTTACATCTTTCTCATTTACATCAAACATGAACCGACCGAACGGCAGGAACCACACTGAAGCGAAATGTTAAGAGGCAGAAGACGAAGTCAGGTGCGAACCATCTGGGTCGTTGATGAGTTTCTTTCCCTGCGAAGACATGTTTTTGCTGAAAAAGCTCATAACTTCGAAGAGTGATGGTTCAGTTGACTCAACACCGATGCATCGAACAGGGCAGAAGTCCCAGTGTAGGCTGTGATCGGCGACGATGGCTGATTCTGATGTCAGCGTCAAACGCCTCACTTCGCTTCTTGGGTGGATAGAAGGTGTGGATTGCGATAATTTTGAGCACCTTTGAAGCGTGTCTTGGTTCATTTATGTGGATCTTATTTCCGATTTTCCAACTTATTCAGGTAAAAGCTCATGCAAGAATTGGCTGGCATCAGGAGTGTGCCCTGCTATTAAAGAGAAAAACATTATAGGATCCTCCTGACGAAGTGAGGTAGTTAAGAGCTAATTCGTTGTCGCTTGTTACTCGCAGATTTATTTCCCTTTATTTTATTTTTTTGGTCGAAATTTCCCTTTCTTGAAAAGTCGGACATTCAATCCTATTTCTATTTAATTTTTTTATGCACAAAATTGAAGACCTTTTGTCCAAAATAATTATCTCTGAAAATTAATTCTCAAAATAACTCTTCTAAAATACTAAGTTCCAAACCGGACTTCTCACTAATAAATCATTCCTAAAATTGCCTAGCCATCCTCTTCATACTAGTCAAAATAGTTTATAATGTTTCTCACCATCTTTAATATTTTTAGAATTAATCTAAAATAAACAATTGAAATGTAAACATAAGTTGCATGCAATCAACAATTCACTTTTCGTTGATTGATTTATTACACGAATTTAACCTCTCATGGAGTTTATATCAAAAGCATTGATAAAAATTACTTAAACTACACTATGAACATACATAGTTTATGGGGAACATAATTACTGAAGTAATTAAACTAAAAGTTGAATGTTAAAAAATTAAAGTTTATTATTATAAATATGATTTACAATTTGAAGTGTGGATTTATTTCCTCATTACATCCACATTTATGAATAGATAAGAACAAAAATATGTTACCAATTATTTCCTTACTAATTTCAATTCATATAAAAGAAGGAACACAATCATATTGAAAGTTAATTACTTTTATTGCTAGTTAAGGTAGAATATTTGAAAAAAAAATAGCTCATAATATATCCTGTTGATTATATAAATTTGTCATTATCTTAAGCATTAATGAAGATGGAGAAAAAAGGAACTTATCAAAGAAAGACAACTTTAAGCCTTTATTTATTGACAAATTTTCATTAGTAACTCTCAGAAATATAACTTATCAATATATTTTTCGCTCCAACTAGACCTGTCAAAATGGGTCATGTACCCATTTATGACCCATTTAATATATAAATGGGTCATAAATGGGTTGAGTTTTTTTTTTCAATCATCCATAATGGATTTAAAGCTAATTGGACTAAAATAGATGGGTTGTTAATGGGTCAAGGTTTAAACCCATTAAAACCCAACTCCTCACTCCTCAGTCCACCTAGACCTGTTAAACGGGTGGGTTGGGTTGGGTTTGGGTTGGGTCATAAATGGTCCGACCCAAATTGACCCATTAACCCGTTTATGACCCATTTAAGCATAGTATAAAATTTTTGACCCATACCCAACCCAACCCATATCCAACCCATACCCAACCCATTTTGTTAAAACACTTTCCTATCTAACTAAATCTAGGAAAACTTATTCTTAAAAAATATTTATATTCCTTTAATATTTTTATTTTTTTAAAAATCGAATTCTTAATAATTTTAATTTTAATTTTTTAAAAATCAATTTTAAATTTATCTTTATTTTAAAAAATCAATTTTTTAATTACCAATGTTTACATAAAAGGCCTTTTCAACCTTGGATTTGAGCATTTGAAATAAATTTCCTTTTGACACTTTGCCGATGTATATTACAATTGTTCTAAAAGATTATACAATCATATTTTCTCGAAGGCAAGGGGCTTGATGAACAACATGTGCCAAGTAGAGGTGAGGCACTAACTAGAACCAAGTTAGAAATATATGAATGCTATAAAGTTTACAAGATTGATGGAAATAAGCCGCACATTGCTTAAGATGAAATTGTTTTACACTCTAGCGATAGCATAATATGAAATTTACAAGATTGAAGGAAATAAACCACATTGCTTAAGATGAAACTCTTTGACACTCTAGGAACAACATTACATAAACAAACCCTTTATTATCCTCGCATTACATAGAGATATGCAGGTGCAACATATTAGCATCCTTTGTCCATTGTTGATCTATTTTCCGAGGCAAGACGATCGGGTTTGACCTTCCGATAGGATAACACATGAGCGGGTTCACAATTGTACCAGAATATCCCCTAAATGATCATCCAGTCCCAACAGAATCATAGAAACTGTCCAAAACCAGAACACCAGAAAAATCAAACCTTTCACAAGCAAAATGACAAATTCGAGTTATAGAGGATACCCCTCGGCTGATACTAAAGACAACCATCCTCCAAGCTCGACCGAAGTCACAAAAGGGCAAAGACTTCATGAACAGAGTATCATGATTCTATGATCAAAATACACCTAACTACTACAAGATGACAAGACGACAAAGCAATCCCATGCTTACCATCTCTTCCACCCCTAGGAAACACACTGGAACACGCAAAGAGAAAAAGGATGATGTGCAAACATCACAAGGAAAAGACTAGAAACAAATCACCTTCGATTCACTGAGATTGACTCTATTGCTCCCAGCCATGGATGTAGAAACACCCGAATAGCAAAACACCAATATCCATGTCTTTGGCACTGGACAATTTAAATGTTAACAACCGCCAAGAACTTATGAAACATATCAAATTCTGTAGTAGAGTATGTTCATCAACCACTGAAATTGTACATGCTCCAATAGCTACATATGTGTTCAATTCTAAGCTAATTTGCATCTGCCCATCTTTCAAAAGCATGATCTTGTCAAGCAAATTTGCATCTGTCAATTTTGATTTACAAATAATGCAAACCAGCATGCTCTAACGACTTAACTGTTCAGAAAAGATAACTACCACTATGGCCTTATAAGTCACAACATCACAAAGTATACTAAGAACACATCATTATGAAGACAATTGTATTAAATCATATAAGCAAACCAAAAGAATAAGATGAAAAAAGTACCTAATGCAAATAGTTGTGAAAGTCAATTATGAGAGACTCCTCATCCAAATCTTCTTCAAGTGGAACTCCAAATAACCAATCTCTAGTACACAGCTCGGCCTCTACACTTTCGGGTGAAAGGGAACTTCGATATTTATTTAAAATCCGTCCTCCAATGCTGAAGGCTGATTTCGAGGCAACGGTAGTGATGGGAATGCTCAATATATCACGTGCCATGAGAGACAACTCGGGATACCGATGAGAATGAGTCTTCCAATAATCGAGGACATTGAGATCCGGGAACTTCTTCCTATCAAGCCTATTCTCCTCCAAATACAAATCCAATTGTGACTTAGTAGATTGCGATCCAAAGTGTTCACTCTCAAATGCATCATACTCATCAATGTCGTCCCCAATGTTCTCTTCTACATCCTCAGCTGAAATCTTACCTCCACTAGTTGAAGAAATAAAGCAGTCATCTTTAGAAATATATGCCACATATTCATCAAAAAGCACATAGAGCTTTTTTCGAATGCTCCGTATAAATTCCACATGATCATCCATGTCCAACTTTGAATAGCAAAACTCTAACAAGTGTAGCTTATAACGAGGGTCTAATATCGCAGCAAAAGATAAGATGACGCTATAACACCTCCAATATTTTTCAAACTTTTTGAGCATTGCCTTAGCCATAGAACTAATAGCTTCATCCTCAATATCCCTTGCCTGTATTAAACGAAGTTGAATCTGCCATACTCCATAAAAATATAAATTCGCCGTGGGATATCTAACTCCGAGAGAAGAGAGTAGAAATATCATAAAAGGGTTTCAACAAGAATGCTATTTTCTTTGCTCTAACCCAATCTTCAGACGATGGACATGTGATAAAATTACTATCAATTAACTTCAAATGTGAAAATGCACCTTCAAAGAAAAGTGCACCTTCAAGCATTAGGTACGTAGAATTCCATCTAGTAGCCACATCTTGACGTACCTTTTTATTGGTCTTTAAGCATGACTGCAATATACACTCGGCAAATTTTACTCTCCTCCCTTGTGTAGCTCTCACATACTTGACAGCTTCTCTAATGTTATGTAATGATCCATCAATAACCTTTAGACCTTCTTGTACGATGAGATTCAAAACATGTGCACCACAACGCACATGAAAAACTGTCCATCACATAACAAAGAGGATCTCACAGAAGGTGTATTTTTCCAAATATCAACCATACTTTGTCATTGTATGATGCATTGTCTAATGTTATGCTGAAAATTTTCCTCTCGATACCCCACTCTCTCAACAAAGTCAGTAATTTTTCTAAAAGTATGGCACCACTATATGGAGGTGGCACATAGGAGAAACACAAGACTTTTGAATGCAATTGCCAATCTCCATCGATATAATGAGCAAAAGAACAGTCATATAATGATCGTAGTGACGAGAAGTCCATAGGTCAGAAGTCAAACATATTCGACTTGAAAGAGATGCTAAATTGGATTTCAAAATTCCTTTCTCTTTCTCATAAACTTTTATCACATCACTTCTTGCTGTATTCCTTGATATATGCTTCACATTAGGGTTGAGGTAACTAAACAATTCTCTAATAGCCTCGTGCTCGCAAAAGAGTATGAATAATTGTGTTTGATTATAGCTCTTGCTAGCATGTCTCTAAAAACAGCCTGGTCAAATTGTACTACGGAACCATCAACATTGACCTCTCGGTTGGGACAAGTATCTAAATGACGCAACAAATTTTTTGTCCCATGGCTAGCCATATAAGTTACTTCACACCACTTACATTTAGCCTTTTTCATGCCATCACCATCTGTGAATTTTTCAAATTCAGACCATACAATCGAAGTGCATTTTCTTGAACGCTTAGAGCAAGTAGAGTTATCTTCCTCGTCCTCATGAATTAAGGATGTAACTCTATGTCTCTCAAATCGATCAGTAGTTGACCATTCTTCTCGGTCCTCATTAGCTCTTGACATTTCAACTAATTAGTGAAAAAAAACATAAATTAGAACAAGTTCATGATTGCACGTTATGAGTTCAACATAAAGAGTAAAGAATATTTTTCTCAAAGTCACCTCTAAAATCATACACAACATGCATGTAAAAAGTATTTTTCTGATAAGTAAAGATACATGTGAACAACAAATTACCCATATAACTAATGAAAACCAAGAATACAAAGTTACATGGACACATGAAATCCTGTTTCTTCAACTAAACACTGCTTACCTAGATCTTTCATGGCTTACTCTGTTTTTCCTTATTCTTGTAGCCTCATGTATCATTCATGAGCTCTCTACTTTTCTATCTCTCCCCTGCTCACGTAAAGACAATTAACAAATGAACACATCTTCAATGAATTAAAAAAAAAAAAAAAAAAATTATAAACTTCGAATTCAAGCTAAAAAAACCAAGAATGACTAGATATATCCAAATTGAAGTTTGATCATAAGGGTTGCCACGAATTATGTTCTTAGTCATATTTATTCACGAAATATACACACATGTAATACGACCCTTTGAAAATGCACTATAGAATAGAATTTTCGTATTTATAACATTTATTAAATAGAATTTTTGTATTGATGACATTTATTAATCAAATGGAGGGTGTCGCATTGCATAAGTTTTTTAATGATCCTCTGGCATCCTATATCGAAGAAATGTGCAGTATCATGTCATGGAAACCTTTTGATATTAATTGTTTTTTTTAGTAAGCTCTTCGTAGTAACGAGTAAATTATTATTAATTTGCTAATCTTCATAACATAAAATATACACAATCATGAATTATAACTTTTTAACCTCATTTTCATGTAGATAGTTCGAAATATATATATTAGTACAAAAATATGCACAATCATATAGTATAACTTTCTTCATCTAATTATAACTAGATAGTGCAAAATACAACCTTCATACTGTATGAATATGCATACATACGTATATGTATGTATGTTTGTGTGTGTATGTATGTATGTATGTATGTATGTATGTATGTATGTATGTTGTGTGCGTGACGTCAAAATACACTATATATACACATAGACACACATGCATGAGGATTAGATATGCAGAACTAGAAATCCACTAAAATGTGCGGATTATAGTCCATCAAATTATTCATTAATGGGGTAAACCAACTCTTGCCTCGTCCTAATATACTCACCTTCAAGTTACACAGATCAAACAGCAAAAACTACTTCTACAACCCAAGATCAATTAAATAAAGATCGAATAATTCCCACTTATGCATTGCACTACGGTCCGCATGACGAGTTTGACGCTGAAAAGCTTTATTTGGGCAAAACCAAAGGTTCGGGCACAGAAACCTCAATGTTAGCAAGTCGTGTAAGCACTTTCTACTGCATCATCGTTCTCGTAGTCAGGAAGCCCTTACAATCCTTCATGGGTGAATGCACAAGTAATCAAAATACATGCCCCAAGCGCCAACTCGAAAGCTCGGACCTTCAAACCACTATTGCAGATGGTGCTCAAACGAGAGAAGCCATCTCGATCCGCGAGCACGAAATAAATTGTAAATTGGCAAAAAAGGGACAACGGTACACAAAGTAGGTAAACAAATAAATTTGAAAGGGAGAAGGCAGAGACTAAGATTTATATTGCTGAACTCATCGGATCATCCATAGGAGAAACCAAGTTAACATTTAAGTCCGAGAGAGGGTGGCCAGCACATTGGTGAGGGTCACTAACCCTCCTTATGCCTCGAGAGAAAAGCGGGATAGGGCGAGGGCCGCCTTGCCCAAAACCAACAAGGGAGGCACGGCCCTTGCATGACAACAAGGTGAGCAACCCATCTCTTGCGGGCAATGACGCAAATGCATTGTATATGTACATTAATAAACCCAGTGTACAGAAATTGCAACAGCAAGATCAACCGAGGTGAAAAATACATAGAGCTATTTATGGTTTGTTTAAAGTAGGCTATGGCTACCTTTCCTCATAGTTCTTTTTTCACACAGGCATATCACATTTAAAAGTCATTTGCTGATGTATGAGACAATCCCCTATCAGTCCAATTTGAAGGTAGTTGCACGAAAAAAACCACAATATGATGGTTTTTCTCAGGCTTCCCAGAACTAGAAGCACATCTTTACATCATAATCAAACACCAGTCCACAAGATTTCTCATACGATGTTGTTCACAATGGCAATAACAGAACACATCCAAAGATGATGGCCACAATCCATGCAGATTAAGTACATTGTTTGTCAAATTAAGAGATATATGACATCTTCCAAATGTGCGAAAGGATCAAAGACGAGCCTTAATGACGGTGAAGTTAAATTTCAAGCGAACCGTCACCGGGGACATCTTCTTCAAGGACAAATTCAATTAGAACGTTGAAGGAACCTTCAAGCCTATGAAGGATGGAGCAAATCAGGATCTCATTGCAAGTATAATTGGACTTTCTAGATAAAGATGTTTAAGGGACTTCGCTTGGCCATATCTCCATATAGAGGCGGATTTCCTAACGGTGCTATAACTACTGACAAATCCCACAATGAGTTAATGTGACAAGCATGCTCTTTGAATTCCAAGACATGCTTTAAATTCAACAAACAAGGCACAACAAGGCAACATAAGCAAAGTTTCCAATTGGCAAGATGAAAAAGACGTTTCCCTTCGTGTAAAATCCATATGCAATCCTGCCCTTCTCACCTCCCTACGGAAGTTTGCCAACCCCCCTCCCTTTTTTTCAGCAAGAGAAACCAAATCCAAATCAAAAGTCATCTCTATTGAAAATTTGTGCAAAAGGAGGCCATCAAACACAAGACACATCACAATTCGGTGGGATACCAACAGAGAAAAAAAAAAATCCACATGCGATCTTGCCCTTCTCTCCTCCACCGCAATATCACCATTACGGATCACCCCGAAATAGCATATCAAAATTCCCACAAAAGCCCCCTAATAGCCATAACCAAGATGACACGAGCAAAAGCACCTCAGTTAAGCATCAATCACGCAATCCGCTGCTACACCTACACTACTTTGTAGCTGAATTGGCAAATGAGCCACCGCATCATCAACCCATCAATCAACTACTCAATGAAATAAGCATTCGCGCGTGCGCACCCACAAACAACATGCACGCGCATCCTTCGAGTCCTCCGTGGATGTCACCAGCGAATCCTTCTCCAAGGGTTTGCTTTTTCACGCCGCGATTACTTGCAAAACTCAATCCAGCAAAATGCAAAATGCCCCAAATTTCTTCAGCCGTCTCTCTTAGCAACCACAAAGCACAAGCTGGGCGAACGACAATGGAGACAGAAACAAGACTCACCTGGCGCCTCTTCAGCGACGGCGGCGGCGGGGCTCGCCTCTGGCGGGGGCGAGAACTCCCCGATCGAGCAAGTCGCGCTCACGGTCCCGACGACGGACGACCCATCCCTCCCCTCCGTCACGTTTCACACGTTCGTCCTCGGGACCCTGGCTTGCTCTCTCCTCTCCTTCCTCAACAAGTTCTTCTGGTACCGACGCGAGCCTCTCTCCGTGACCTCCGTCTCCGCTCAAATCGCCATCGTCCCTCTAGGTAGGCCTCGTGCTCAAGCCTCCGTTCGGGCGGAGGTCAATCAAGCCAGCAAGGCACGGTGGCTGGGGTTGTGCGGGCGCGAGTGAAGGTCGGAGATCGAGAGAGGTCCGACGACGGTGGTGGCAGTGTGCGATGGCACCGCCGTGCGAGCGAGAGGAGGAGCTACGAGCGTGGGTGTGAGAATGCCGTGCAATTCGAAAGAGGAGACGCGATTTGAGAGAGGAGAGGAGAGGGAGAAGGACCGACCAAGTGAGGAGTAGTCGGGTCACTTGGGTGGACTCGAGAGTGAGGAGTTGGGTTTTAATGGGTTTAAACCTTGACCCATTTAACAACCCATCTATTTTAATCCAATTAGCTTTAAACCCATTATGGATGATTGCTAAAAAACTCAACCCATTTATGATGGGTTTTATATATTAAATGGGTTTAAACCCATTAAAACCCATTTTGACAGGTCTAAGTCCACCCAAGTGACCCAACTACTCCTCACTTGGTCAGTCCTTCTCCCTCTCCTCTCCTCTCTCAAATCGCGTCTCCTCTTTCGAATTGCACGGCATTCTCACACTTGCTCGTAGCTCCTCCTCTCGCTCGCACGGCGGTGCCATCGCACACCGCCACCACCGTCGTCGGACCTCTCTCGATCTCCGACCTTCACTCGCGCCCGCACAACCCCAGCCACCGTGCCTTGTGGCTTGATTGACCTCCGCCCGAACGGAGGCTTGAGCACGAGGCCTACCTAGAGGGACGATGGCGATTTGAGAGGAGACGGAGGTCACGGAGAGAGGCTCGCGTCGGTACCGAAGAACCGGTTGAGGAAGGAGAGGAGAGAGCAAGCCCGGTGGTCCCGAGGACGAACGTGTGAAACGTGACGGAGGGGAGGGATGGGTCGTCCGTCGTCGGGACCGTGAGCGCGACTTGCTCGATCAGGGAGTTCTCGCCCCCGCCGGAGGCGAGCCCCGCTGCTGCCGTCGCTGAAGAGGCGCCGGGTGAGTCTTGTTTCTGTCTCCATTGTCGTTCAGTTCAGCTTGTGCTTTGTGGTTGCTAAGAGAGACGGCTGAAGAAATTTGGGGCATTTTGCATTTTGCTGGATTGAGTTTTGCAAGTAATCGCGGCGTGAAAAAGCAAACCCTTGGAGAAGGATTCGCCGGTGACGTCACGGAGGACTCAAAGGATGCGCGTGCATGTTGTTTGTGGGTGCGCACGCGCGAATGCTTATTTCATTGAGTAGTTGATTGATGGGTTGATGATGCGGTGGCTCATTTGCCAATTCAGCTATAGTGTAGTGTAGGTGTAGCAGCGGATTGCGTGATTGATGCTTAACTGAGGTGCTTTTGCTCGTGTCATCTTGGTTATGGCTATTAGGGGGCTTTTGTGGGAATTTTGATATGCTATTTCGGGGTGATCCGTAATGGTGATATTGCGGTGGAGGAGAGAAGGGCAGGATCGCATGTGGATTTTTTTTTTTTTCTCGTTGGTATCCCACCGAATTGTGATGTGTCTTGTGTTTGATGGCCTCCTTTTGCACAAATTTTCAATAGAGATGACTTTTGATTTGGATTTGGTTTCTCTTGCTGAAAAAAAAAGGGAGGGGGGTTGGCAAACTTCCGAGGGAGGTGAGAAGGGCGGGATTGCATATGGATTTTACACGAAGGGAAACGTCTTTTCATCTTGCCAATTGGAAACTTTGCTTATGTTGCCTTGTTGTGCCTTGTTTGTTGAATTTAAAGCATGTCTTGGAATTCAAAGAGCATGCTTGTCACATTAACTCATTGTGGGATTTGTCAGTAGTTATAGCACCGTTAGGAAATCCGCCTCTATATGGAGATATGGCCAAGCGAAGTCCCTTAAACATCTTTATCCGTAAAGTCCAATTATACTTGCAATGAGATCCTGATTTGCTCCATCCTTCATAGGCTTGAAGGTTCCTTCAACGTTCTAATTGAATTTGTCCTTGAAGAAGATGTCCCCGGTGACGGTTCGCTTGAAATTTAACTTCACTGTCATTAAGGCTCTGTCTTTGATCCTTTCGCACATTTGGAAGATGTCATATATCTCTTAATTTGACAAACAATGTACTTAATCTGCATGGATTGTGGCCATCATCTTTGGATGTGTTCTGTTATTGCCATTGTGAACAACATCGTATGAGAAATCTTGTGGACTGGTGTTTGATTATGATGTAAAGATGTGCTTCTAGTTAAGGAAGCATGAGAAAAACCATCATATTGTGGTTTTTTTCGTGCAACTACCTTCAAATTGGACTGATAGGGGATTGTCTCATACATCAGCAAATGACTTTTAAATGTGATATGCATGTGTGAAAAAAGAACTATGAGGAAAGGTAGCCATAGCCTACTTTAAACAAACCATAAATAGCTCTATGTATTTTTCACTGGTTGATCTTGCTGTTGCAATTTCTGTACACTGGGTTTATTAATGTACATATACAATGCATTTGCGTCATTGCTCGCAAGAGATGGGTTGCTCACCTTGTTGTCATGCAAGGGCCGTGCCTCCCTTATTGGTTTTGGGCAAGGCGGCCCTCGCCCTATCCCGCTTTTCTCCGAGGCATAAGGAGGGTTAGTGACCCTCACCAATGTGCTGGCCACCCTCTCTCGGACTTAAATGTTAACTTGGTTTCTCCTATGGATGATCCGATGAGTTCAGCAATATAAATCTTAGTCTCTGCCTTCTCCCTTTCAAATTTATTTGTTTACCTACTTTGTGTACCGTTGTCCCTTTTTTGCCAATTTACAATTTATTTCGTGCTCGGCGGATCGAGATGGCTTCTCTGTTTGAGCACCATCCGCAATAGTGGTTTGAAGGTCCGAGCTTTCGAGTTGGCGGTTGGGGCATGTATTTTGATTACTTGTGCATTCACCCATGAAGGATTGTAAGGGCTTCCTGACTACGAGAACGATGATGCAGTAGAAAGTGCTTACACGACTTGCTAACATTGAGGTTTCTGTGCCCGAACCTTTGGTTTTGCCCAAATAAAGCTTTTCGGCGTCAAACTCGGGTCGCGGACTCGTAGTGCAATGCATAAGTGGGAATTATTCGATCTTTATTTAATTGATCTTGGGTTGTAGAAGTAGTTTTTGCTGTTTGATCTGTGTAACTTGAAGGTGAGTATATTAGGACGAGGCAAGAGTTGGTTTACCCCATTAATGAATAATTTGATGGACTATAATCCGCACATTTTAGTGGATTTCTAGTTCTGCATATCTAATCCTCATGCATGTGTGTCTATGTGTATATATAGTGTATTTTGACGTCACGCACACAACATACATACATACATACATACATACATACACACACAAACATACATACATATACGTATGTATGCATATTCATACATGTATGAAGGTTGTATTTTGCACTATCTAGTTATAATTAGATGAAGAAAGTTATACTATATGATTGTGCATATTTTTGTACTAATATATATATTTCGAACTATCTCCATGAAAATGAGGTTAAAAAGTTATAATTCATGATTGTGTATATTTTATGTTATGAAGATTAGCAAATTAATAATAATTTACTCGTTACTACGAAGAGCTTACTAAAAAAAACAATTAATATCAAAAGGTTTCCATGACATGATACTGCACATTTCTTCGATATAGGATGCCGAGAGGATCATTAAAAACTTATGCAATGCGACACCCTCCATTTGATTAATAAATGTCATCAATACAAAAATTCTATTTAATAAATGTTATAAATACGAAAATTCTATTCTATAGTGCATTTTCAAAGGGTCGTATTACATGTGTGTATATTTCGTGAATAAATATGACTAAGAACATAATTCGTGGCAACCCTTATGATCAAACTTCAATTTGGATATATCTAGTCATTCTTGGTTTTTTTAGCTTGAATTCGAAGTTTATAATTTTTTTTTTTTTAATTCATTGAAGATGTGTTCATTTGTTAATTGTCTTTACGTGAGCAGGGAGGAGATAGAAAAGTAGAGAGCTCATGAATGATACATGAGGCTACAAGAATAAGGAAAACAGAGTAAGCCATGAAAGATCTAGGTAAGCAGTGTTTAGTTGAAGAAACAGGATTTCATGTGTCCATGTAACTTTGTATTCTTGGTTTTCATTAGTTATATGGGTAATTTGTTGTTCACATGTATCTTTACTTATCAGAAAAATACTTTTTACATGCATGTTGTGTATGATTTTAGAGGTGACTTTGAGAAAAATATTCTTTACTCTTTATGTTGAACTCATAACGTGCAATCATGAACTTGTTCTAATTTATGTTTTTTTTTTTTTTTTTCACTAATTAGTTGAAATGTCAAGAGCTAATGAGGACCGAGAAGAATGGTCAACTACTGATCGATTTGAGAGACATAGAGTTACATCCTTAATTCATGAGGACGAGGAAGATAACTCTACTTGCTCTAAGCGTTCAAGAAAATGCACTTCGATTGTATGGTCTGAATTTGAAAAATTCACAGATGGTGATGGCATGAAAAAGGCTAAATGTAAGTGGTGTGAAGTAACTTATATGGCTAGCCATGGGACAAAAAATTTGTTGCGTCATTTAGATACTTGTCCCAACCGAGAGGTCAATGTTGATGGTTCCGTAGTACAATTTGACCAGGCTGTTTTTAGAGACATGCTAGCAAGAGCTATAATCAAACACAATTATTCATACTCTTTTGCAGAGCACGAGGCTATTAGAGAATTGTTTAGTTACCTCAACCCTAATGTGAAGCATATATCAAGGAATACAGCAAGAAGTGATGTGATAAAAGTTTATGAGAAAGAGAAAGGAATTTTGAAATCCAATTTAGCATCTCTTTCAAGTCGAATATGTTTGACTTCTGACCTATGGACTTCTGTCACTACAGATCATTATATGACTGTTACTGCTCATTATATCGATGGAGATTGGCAATTGCATTCAAAAGTCTTGTGTTTCTCCTATGTGCCACCTCCATATAGTGGTGCCATACTTTTAGAAAAATTACTGACTTTGTTGAGAGAGTGGGGTATCGAGAGGAAAATTTTCAGCATAACATTAGACAATGCATCATACAATGACAGTATGGTTGATATTTGGAAAAATACACCTTCTGTGAGATCCTCTTTGTTATGTGATGGACAGTTTTTTCATGTGCGTTGTGGTGCACATGTTTTGAATCTCATCGTACAAGAAGGTCTAAAGGTTATTGATGGATCATTACATAACATTAGAGAAGCTGTCAAGTATGTGAGAGCTACACAAGGGAGGAGAGTAAAATTTGCCGAGTGTATATTGCAGTCATGCTTAAAGACCAATAAAAAGGTACGTCAAGATGTGGCTACTAGATGGAATTCTACGTACCTAATGCTTGAAGGTGCACTTTTCTTTGAAGGTGCATTTTCACATTTGAAGTTAATTGATAGTAATTTTATCACATGTCCATCGTCTGAAGATTGGGTTAGAGCAAAGAAAATAGCATTCTTGTTGAAACCCTTTTATGATATTTCTACTCTCTTCTCGGAGTTAGATATCCCACGGCGAATTTATATTTTTATGGAGTATGGCAGATTCAACTTCGTTTAATACAGGCAAGGGATATTGAGGATGAAGCTATTAGTTCTATGGCTAAGGCAATGCTCAAAAAGTTTGAAAAATATTGGAGGTGTTATAGCGTCATCTTATCTTTTGCTGCGATATTAGACCCTCGTTATAAGCTACACTTGTTAGAGTTTTGCTATTCAAAGTTGGACATGGATGATCATGTGGAATTTATACGGAGCATTCGAAAAAAGCTCTATGTGCTTTTTGATGAATATGTGGCATATATTTCTAAAGATGACTGCTTTATTTCTTCAACTAGTGGAGGTAAGATTTCAGCTGAGGATGTAGAAGAGAACATTGGGGACGACATTGATGAGTATGATGCATTTGAGAGTGAACACTTTGGATCGCAATCTACTAAGTCACAATTGGATTTGTATTTGGAGGAGAATAGGCTTGATAGGAAGAAGTTCCCGGATCTCAATGTCCTCGATTATTGGAAGACTCATTCTCATCGGTATCCCGAGTTGTCTCTCATGGCACGTGATATATTGAGCATTCCCATCACTACCGTTGCCTCAGAATCAGCCTTCAGCATTGGAGGACGGATTTTAAATAAATATCGAAGTTCCCTTTCACCTGAAAGTGTAGAGGCCGAGCTGTGTACTAGAGATTGGTTATTTGGAGTTCCACTTGAAGAAGATTTGGATGAGGAGTCTCTCATAATTGACTTTCACAACTATTTGCATTAGGTACTTTTTTTCATCTTATTCTTTTGGTTTGCTTATATGATTTAATACAATTGTCTTCATAATGATGTGTTCTTAGTATACTTTGTGATGTTGTGACTTATAAGGCCATAGTGGTAGTTATCTTTTCTGAACAGTTAAGTCGTTAGAGCATGCTGGTTTGCATTATTTGTAAATCAAAATTGACAGATGCAAATTTGCTTGACAAGATCATGCTTTTGAAAGATGGGCAGATGCAAATTAGCTTAAAATTGAACACATATGTAGCTATTGGAGCATGTACAATTTCAGTGGTTGATGAACATACTCTACTATAGAATTTGATATGTTTCATAAGTTCTTGGCGGTTGTTAACATTTAAATTGTCCAGGTGCCAAAGACATGGATATTGGTGTTTTGCTATTCGGGTGTTTCTACATCCATGGCTGGGAGCAATAGAGTCAATCTCAATGAATCGAAGGTGATTTGTTTCTAGTCTTTTCCTTGTGATGTTTGCACATCATCCTTTTTCTCTTTGCGTGTTCCAGTGTGTTTCCTAGGGGTGGAAGAGATGGTAAGCATGGGATTGCTTTGTCGTCTTGTCATCTTGTAGTAGTTAGGTGTATTTTGATCCTAGAATCATGATACTCTGTTCATGAAGTCTTTGCCCTTTTTGTGACTTCGGTCAGAGCTTGGAGGATGGTTGTCTTTAGTATCACCGAGGGGTATCCTCTATAACTCGAATTTGTCATTTTGCTTGTGAAAGGTTTGATTTTTCTGGTGTTCTGGTTTTGGACAGTTTCTATGATTCTGTTGGGACTGGATGATCATTTAGGGATATTCTGGTACAATTGTGAACCCGCTCATGTGTTATCCTATCGGAAGGTCAAACCCGATCGTCTTGCCTGGAAAATAGATCAACAATGGACAAAGGATGCTAATATGTTGCACCTGCATATCTCTATGTAATGCGAGGATAATAAAGGGTTTGTTTATGTAATGTTGTTCCTAGAGTGTCAAAGAGTTTCATCTTAAACAATGTGGTTTATTTCCTTCAATCTTGTAAATTTCATATTATGCTATCGCTAGAGTGTAAAACAATTTCATCTTAAGCAATGTGCGGCTTATTTCCATCAATCTTGTAAACTTTATAGCATTCATATATTTCTAACTTGGTTCTAGTTAGTGCCTCACCTCTACTTGGCACATGTTGTTCATCAAGCCCCTTGCCTTCGAGAAAATATGATTGTATAATCTTTTAGAACAATTGTAATATACATCGGCAAAGTGTCAAAAGGAAATCTATTTCAAATGCTCAAATCCAAGGTTGAAAAGGCCTTTTATGTAAACATTGGTAATTAAAAAATTGATTTTTTAAAATAAAGATAAATTTAAAATTGATTTTTAAAAAAATTAAAATTAAAATTATTAAGAATTCGATTTTTAAAAAAATAAACAATATTAAAGGAATATAAATATTTTTTAAGAATAAGTTTTCCTAGATTTAGTTAGATAGGAAAGTGTTTTAACAAAATGGGTATGGGTTGGGTCAATGGGTCAAAAATTTTATATTATGCTTAAATGGGTCATAAACGGGTTAATGGGTCAATTTGGGTCGGACCATTTATGACCCAACCCAAACCCAACCCAACCCACCCGTTTAACAGGTTTAGATATGGGTTGGGTTGGGTATGGGTCAAAAATTTTATACTATGCTTAAATGGATCATAAACGGGTTAATGGGTCAATTTGGGTCGGACCATTTATGACCCAACCCAAACCCAACCCAACCCACCCGTTTAACAGTGTCTAGCTCCAACGTGTATTAATCATAACAAGATATTTTTGGTGATTAAATAACTTCGTTTCTATAGATCTTGATTATCATATATTTTGCTAAAAAAAATAGCTACATCATTATTCAGTTTTTAAATTATACTTTAAATAAAACCAAAGTGGCCTATATATTTTCTTTAACATATAGGTATTCTTATCCATTAAAAGAAATGAGAAGTTAACTCCCACTTAAATCGAAATTTGTTATTTATCATTTAGATATTATAATATTTTTAACTTATTATTTAAATGGTATTAGTTTGCAATGCTTTGATAATCATATTCAACATAGGCTACTTAATTTTAAGTTGTTTTTCAATATACGTTTTATCTATAAGTTTAGTCTAAACTTCATTAGAAATTGAATTAGTGGAATAACAAATCAGGAAATTAAAAATTAGTTGTTGATTATGTGCAACTTAGTTTTGATTTTAATTGTTCACGGTAATAAAGATTGCACAAAATATTTGACATTAACTTAATAATTGTAAGAGAAATGTATAAGTGACAAGGATGAAGAGGGTTATGACTGGGTAATTTGGCAATGAGAAGCTAAATTGCGAATTAATTCTGGGAGAGATTTATTTTGAGAATTCTTTTGAAAGGAATCTATGTTGGAAAAAAGAGAGTACAAATCAAATGGACCATTTGAGGATAAGATAGATGTAGGTGGAAGAAAAAGGAGAAGACAAAAGTAGAGGAAATGTGAAAGGAAATATACATGGATATCTTTTATGAATTTATTGGAGAATGTGTTTCTTCTACATAATTCAAAAGATAAAAAAATTCTAATTTTGTTTGACATTATAATAAGGTGGGAAAAAAGCATATTTGTTAACACAATGTAGACTAGTGGCAAGAAAAAAAAAAAACTCAAAACATGCAAAAGTTTCAATCATGCTTACTTTCATGCGTCGATGCTCGCACACTTCACAACCCTTGTTGATAAGTGGATATTTTTCTTCTCCACCAACCAAGAAATATAGGAGATGATATTATGGAGTCTCTCATCCTAGGACAGATCTCTCATATATTTCTTCCATTTGAGTCTTTTAGCGGCTTGTTCAGATCCATATTGGAGAATGTATTTGTTCTACATAATTCAGATAAAAAAATCGAATTTTTTGGACATTATAATAAGGTGGGAAAAAAGCATATTTGTTAACACATTGTCTATTTGTAGACTATGCGGTAAGGTTTAAAAAAAAAAAAAAAAGCCCCAAAACATGAAGAGAGCTTAAACCATTCGCTAATTTCACTGGCATTCACTCTAAAATTTGTAGTTTACAAATAAAAAATTGAAGTACTTACATGAAGCCTAGTCCTAATTACAGCCTCAACTACAATAACCAATCATAAAACCTGGGATGAGACAAAGCCAACTTATTCATGCTGTCATAAAACAGTCATTTTCTTCCGAACACAGATGCTCAGTAGTCGAGAAAAGAACAGAGACATTCATTTTCAGTAATCGACAGAAAAAAAGAGTCCAACCAATTTTTTCAATTTCTGGAAGCAGGTTGTTCATACTGTCGGCTTTCCAGTTCCGTTTGTCTAGAAAATCCCCTAGTTCTCTCCTCTTCAAGATAGTTTTTAAACCTGTTTGAAGATTCTATTTTGCAATGCACTTTCACCCATCATATAGCATCAAGGAAGAAACGAGAGCCAGCAAGAAATTGGAAAGCTTTCTAAATACATGACTATGAACAGCGGAAGACGAGAGCAAAGAATTCTCTCCATTGTACAATCAACTTCTTTGGCCATACGAAGATCCATTCAAACAAGGTTGGAGTATTGATGGAATGCAAGAACTTTACCACAAAAAAACTGTATTTATTTCCTATATGTTTTGCAAAATCTTCAGGGCCATGCTATTACTTCCAAAGTTCTAGGCAGAGCATCCGCAACAGGACTGGTGTCATTAATATAAAGATGTTGAGAGGCTCCTGGATTTGTGCGAAAGGATAGCCCCAAAGCTTCTTGCTAAGGATCCAGTCCTTTTCACAAAGTAGTTTTATGTTTAGAATGCTGTCAATGAGATCATACCATCTAGCCATTCTAGGAGACCGGAATATGTGCAGTTGGAAAAATTCCATAAGATCAGTTATGAAAAGGTCAAGCATGAACAATCAGTCACATACAGAATCATTCTTATTGATTGCAAAACTTCCCTGCATGCTGTTCTCTGTTGCATTGTCAGGGATAATTACATTTGAGGGCTTTTTATAATAGCAATACATAAACTGACCAGCTATGCACTTCAGAGAACATGAACAAAAGCTAGAATCTTGAACCGACCAAAACCTCAGCTTCCCCTTCAGTAGTTTTAGGGTATGATCCCCTCAACGCCAAAAATTGTCCACCTTGATTATGCTCCACCTAAGGGTGCCAAAACTCCCCATCTAATGCATCCATCATTCCGAAAAGGTAAGCAAGGAATCCTTGCTTGCTCAGTTTTTCAGCTAGCTACAATAAATGCTGATGCCATCAAAACTTACAAAAATGCGTGGATGTATGAGGGCTATTATGATACACGATCGCCTAAATAAGCATAAACCCTACATTTAAATGCTCTTTCCAATTCAATGACCTTGAATTCCCTCACCTGCCTATGCCAGCTGTCTAGCTGCCTAAACCTAATAGTTCTTTGGGACATCACATTAACGTTCAAGCTGGCCATGTCTCTGCTATTTGTCAACATTTGTAAGCTAGCAGCAGAATATGCAGGGTTGCCAGTTGAGTAATATCAAAGATTCATGTATTAATAAGCTCCTAAGAAATAGAACAAAGTTAGTGCAGGAGAAGGGAAGGCAAAAGAAGCAAAGATAAGAGCAAAGACCCCGATAAGGATGTTAAAGGACTAACAATCAACTGGCATTTCAAGAATAACTAGTTGAAAACAAATGCAAACACAAGTACCGTCAAATCTCAATGATAATGGCATTGCCATATGACTAAGGTGTTAAATTAACTTAGTCAATAAAGGAGATTTACCATAAGTGAATAAAGCAAGCTATATGCAATGGAAGAAGCAAAGCCAAAATGATACCAAGATGCTGGTCATAATGAAGTACTGCTTTCAAGATTTCTGGTGGCTCAGTAGGGCCTCCTGCTTCCACATCCATCTCTGATATCAATGGAAGCAAAATCAACATAAGGAAATTCACTCCATTGGATAGCTTGTGTTTCACAAGGACTTCAAAGCCAGTTGTTCCAGATGAGGCCAAAAATGGCAGAAGCATTGCTGCTCTTTTTTGAAGCTTCATGTCCTAAAAGTGGACATTAAGGCTCTGTTTGGCAACTTGCCAATTTTTCTTTTGTTCCCCGCAATAGAAAATAACATAAATCCGTTTGGTAACGTTAGCTAGTATTTCTCTTCCCCGAAATAGAAAGTCATTCCAAAGGATAGATTTGGAATAGAAACAAGAAGTAGAAAAAATTAGCTTCTTGTTCCCGGGAACAATTTCTAAAATAAGTGTTTTTTTTCTTTTTTTCTTCCTCCTCTTCTAACTAGTCGCCACCACTCGTGACCGCCGCCATCCCTTGCCACTACCGTGGCCCCTAAAAGAAGAAAATATAAAATTTATGAGCCGTACCAAATGCATTCCTACTCTTTTTCTATTCCAAGATTAGAAAATTTGTGCAGTTACCAGAAGTCCTGTTTTACTCAGAAATTGTTCGAAGGACTAGAAATACAAAAGAATTATTTCTAAAAAGAAATTGTTTCTGGGAACAAAAATATTACCAAATGCACCATAAGTGAAATTTCAATGAAGAGATGATTTTGTGCAGATTACCACTAGTAGAAATGCTAACTTAAAATACATATTGACGTAAACAAGAAATGAGCTTTGGACTGATATAGTGCACTGTCAATGTATACATCAAAGCATTTATAAAACACAAGAACACCTGAAAAACAATCCTTACTTGTATGCCACTTACCCTAGAAGATACACAATCTGCCAAGCCCTCAAGAATAAAATCAGATCCTCCAAAAATTATCATTGTTTTGTCATCGTTGTAATCCATAGGAAAAGCATATTTTCCAATTTTATTACCACAGAAGAACTTCTTTAAGCTTTGTGGCCCTGCAGATGATGCTAGAAACTCAGATAGTAAATATGGGGAATGAACTTATGCTAGCAAAAAGCACATCTACCAAGCCCCACTTCCAAGGTCCAGGGCTGAGGCAACCATTCTAAATAACCTCAATCTGATCTCTTAAGTCTCAGCAAATCACACACATAAGGAAAGATCATGTAAACTACACATTCCATTTAATAGAAGGAACAGCAGATGAAATGCTTCCTCTTGGACATATAAGCCAGATTCCTTCTTTAGGAGTGTTGGAATGCTTTCCAGAACCAGTGAACATCCAAACCTGATCAAAATAAGTCAATTAAGTCAAGTCTAAAACAGAGAAATAATTGCTCATCTTTTTCTTTGGCGGTACATATATAAGTTGCTCATCCTAAAATTGTTCTAGTTTTTACTAGTAGGTGCAATCGGAGCTTACTGTTCCCTGTCCTCATAAGACAGCCCCTTAGCAGAATCAATTTTCATGACAGAAACAGCCTCTACCCTTACACATTCTTCAGTGTTCTTCTTGGACAGATTGATGCATAAGTTCAAACACAGAAACATAGTCTTGAAAGAAGAATGACAGTATGCTATGGCTCTTCATCAACTGAATTTCTAGATCAGAAGAGCTAAGGCCCTATGAACCATAGACAGCACAAAATGTCTCATTGCAATTCACAGAAAGGGGGCATCCACTGATATATTCACGTATGTCTGCAAAACTCTTCTTGGGTAGAAGTCCCTCTGCTAAGTCATTGTCCAAGTAGAGCGCATTAGACAATCATACTAAAGCTCATAAGCATTCTAGATATTCGTAATTGAATCAAGGTAACATAACATCAAAGTACAAGGCATCTAGGCACCAATGATGTTACTGAGAAGGTATTTGATGTGAGGATACACTACTTAGCAGTAACACAGGGTGTAACAAACCAATCAAAGGTGCAGTACATACACATGACACCATGTAAGATGAGAGTCATACCACACAGGCAATAGTGATTGGTTGGTTACACTGCTTCATTACTGCTTGTAGTGTATCCATTACATAAAATACTTTCTTTATATTGTCATCATATGCTATAGGAAGAGGTATCCTCACCAAAAACTTTTCTCAACAGCAAATAAAACAAATTGACCACAGTCGTGGAAATAACACAAGTTAGATTGGCCTTTAATTCCGTGGATTGAATATAAAATGTACAGGCAACTATTAAAACATCAAGAAAATTCATGATGCTCTCATGCATCAAATTACTGCCGAACAAGAACAAGCAAGAACAAGCAAACAATCTGATGTCAAAATTGAAGATATTACTACTCGGAGAACTGAAGTTAAATGATGCATGAGAAGAATCAATTATATGCTTTTCCCCACATTTCCTTTCAACCCCATGATTCAGAATCAACTGAAGTATAGAGAGGGACCTATATGAAATATTGAGCTGTTTCCAGGAAAAAAAAGGTCACCCCAACATAGTACAGATTAAAAATGCATCTGGGGATAAATTCAACTTCAGCTCGAAAGATAATGCCAAAAATGGGAGGCAGCTGAAAAATGCATAGCCAAAAAATGATCAACCCCTATCGAACCAAGTTCCTTATTGTAAGATATACAATAATCAGGAAAGAAGCTTTGGAAAATCAAATTCCCTCACCATGAGGTAAAGAAGGACAACATACAAGACAAAACAACCAATCAAGATTTCTGAACCTGTGACTGAGAAGGCATGAAGCAACATATGGGACTTCCTAGTCAAAACCCATGTTAAGATGTGACATGAAAGTGTCTTTGCATGAAGAAACGCTGGAAAGTGACCTGAAGGACGTGAATGACTTTTTATCCTTAAAGGTTCATAATTAAGGGCATAACATACAAGATGACCTAGAATATTCAGACTCTTAGGGCTCTAACTAGAACACTTTATTTGACAATCAACTTTCTAAATGAAAATATTCTAATTCTTTTCCTTTTTGAATGATAAACAGATTTTTTGTTAGAAAGTCTAACCAAAAGCTTAAGATGATAGGTGGAGATAGACTACACGAATATAAAGAGCTTTTAAGACTTGTGAAATTTTGACTATGCACATTCATATGGAATTTCGACCATGCACATTTGCGAAAGGAATAGTACTATGTCTAATATCAGGTTAAAAAGTCCAACCCAAAAGCTTAAGCTAATAGGTAAAGATAGACCACATGAATATAAAGAGAATTTAGGACCCGTTATCAAGCAATGTGAGATGACATTTCAACAGTTTCATTAAGAAGGTACCAAAGGGTACTCCCTCTAAGCAAAATGGCTTAAACCAGAACATATTTACAAAATTATGCACCCATCTATATATCATGTTCTCATAATAATACACCTTGAGTCACTCCATAGGATGATGGGATGGAGGCTTTCAGATAGACCAACTATGTAAAAGAAAAGCAAGGGAAAAAAAAGCACAGAACAAATTAGAAGTATGGAACGCATGCAATTATTACTTATTTCTTTCTTCTTTTTTTGGTTAGACAATTATTACTTATTTCAACTGCTTAAATTTTTGTTCTCCTACACCAGATGGCTATCTTGGAATCATCATTCCTGCTATTAAATTTGTCTTTGGCATATGCTTATTGCTTAGAATAGGAGTAAACCCTCACAATCATATTAAATCATAATAGAGCTTAAAGTTTGCCACCAAAGCAATCTCCATAATTTACTTCATCTAAACAAAAAAGATCGAATAGTGGTTGGATCAAGACTTCTAAACATTGTACAAATCTTGCTCCACTAAATTTCTTAAACGCTGCTTCTCTCAATTCTGAAGTTTGCACCGACTAAGAAAGTCTTGGTAGGGATCGAAGCTTTCTTGCCGCTTTAAGTACTGTCCTTTCAATATGTTGTAGATAGCTAATTCCTTAGACCCAAAATCCTGTTGACTGGAATGGAACGTCATTCTGATTGGGCAAATATTATTGAAAATTTCTAACCCAGTAGCATCATTATTCTTGCTTGAAATGGCCTTAGAGTCAACCACTTTGGAGACCATATGAGAACATACAGGATGCGCATAAGGCTTAAAAGAACCTATGTGGTTCAAAAAGAATGGTTTTTCTGGTTGCGATGCAGTCCAGGTCTCTTCTCTGTCATCTGCAAGCGAAATGGCTTGCTCATCATGAACCTCAGGACCTGAGTCCGACATGGCCATTTTGGTAGCCACCTGCATAACTTCACCAAATTGTAGGCTAAGTTCCGCCTCTGAAGAAAGTCCAACTGATGCTTCTGAAGAGCCATCTCTGACCTGATGAAGGGTCGACAGGAATGGGACAGGAAGCACAGGACCAACAAGAGCATCACTTCGATGAACTTTATTTGACCACTTGTTGCTGCGCAATGAAGGTTCTCTCAAAACGAAAGGCTGCAATTGCACTGTCTCTGGAACAACCAAGAATTCCAGAGGTACTTTCTTCTGGTCCAAAAGCACTTCGAGAAATTCAGAGTAGCCGGAAAATGCTAAAAGTAAAAGCTCCATGGACAAACCTGCACACTTTTTTCTCAATATAATCTCACCAATTGTAGTTGGCAAATGAATGTCATCAAAAGCCAATGTTGAAGGTGATCCGAGTTGGAAACCAGAAGCCTTGAGCATTTTACACAAAGCTACATGACAAGCGGGGTCAAAGGATTCCTTTTCTTTAGGGCAACTAGAAGTCTTTTTGATTTTTGCTTCTAGCGCTGAAGCAAGATTACCATTTAAAAAACTGTAGAGGTTGTCAAGTTTCAGATACTTGAATCTTTTGGGAAACTTGTAATCGTCTTCCACCACTGAACACAGACCATTATCCACTAATGAGAGTCCAACATCTTTTTGACAACTTCTTGTGACATCCCAAGACGCGGAGTATCTCTGATATTCAAGCTTCCCAGAGGACATCAACCTGATAAGTGTAAAGCCACCATATTCATCATCATCAGAAGCTGGTGAAGAGAGATCGCTACCTAAAATTCCAAATCCCAGAACCAATTCTCTTTTCCGTCGCCAATCTACCCATTGAGGTGAAGATTTCTTTAAGCATTCTTCTTTCAAAAGGCAGCTTCCAGAGCCGCACTCATGACCTGAAAGTGAGAGTTCTGAGGGGAGGCCCCATGCATAAAAAGAGTCACAAATCCCTGAAGCTTTTGAAGGAAACGATCCTCTGGCGTCAGGTAAAGGAGGCCCATAGCAGAACAGGCTCCACTCACAGTTCCAGAGAGATCCTAGTAAAATACAGAAACCCAATTTGGAAGCATGTTCATATGTGTCTTGCTTAGAGTTTGATCTCAATTTGGACAATTCAAACACATTGATGCAGCATGGCCTATCAAGACCATGGGACCATTGCAACACTGGGTTCAGCGGCTTGCGCATATCACACAGAAGTAAAAGCTTGTTTGAAGCCAAGGCAAAGTGAAAACCATCAGACCCGGCCCGAGAAAATGCAACAAACCGATCCTTCTCGGTAGATGAATAACTACCTGACATCTCAATATTTGCTATGCAACTTACAATGCATTGCTCAGATCTAAAATCCACTAGAAAGACTGCATCTGATCGTGCAACAATCAACATTTTCGGATGCCAGCTGAACTCACATCCTAACCATTTATGACTCTTTGAACCACTGGTATAATTCCACGAAACCCTCAACCGAGTACCTTTCAAGTTATGTTCCAAACCAACTTCATGCAAGATACCCTCAAGATCAAACAAAAATATATTACCACTCTCCAACAAAACCACACTCAATTCAGGCAACTCAGGACACCAACAAGCATGCACAATAGAACAAGTCTTGAAAACCTTACTACCCAAAAAGACCAACACCGGTATCCCGGAATTTCCGCCACTCCTCACAACAAACCAGTGCACTGAGTACATCGTATATGCCAACAGATACCCAACACTGCTCGACATGCAATTCCCCGAATCCGGAATTGAGTTAACAACAATTCTGACAATGGGCTGATAAAATCTCTTCTTTGACCTAAAAACATCACCATCCTCACCAATCTTGACGTTAAACATCCCATCCCCCACAGACAAAATCAAGAATCCAATTTGGTCCGAATTAGCACCAGTTGGGAAGAACACAATCACCTTGCCAGTGTCCGGACAGCAAAGGAACTGGAGTCGGTTATGCGCGAAGCCGGAAGCCGCGTCGGTCTGCTCTGGGCCGAACAAAGCTTCAATTTTGTAGGACGCCGAAGGGGTCACCGGAGAGCTAGTGCTGAGGAATCTGCTGAGGGAGAGCTGAGGGAGCGGAGGTAAAACCGGAGGCGAAACCAGAGAAGGAGAAGATAGGAGTTCGGCTTGAGAATCGGGTTTTGCGTTAAAGATTAGAGGACCCAGTTGAGATTTTGAGGAGGAGGGGTCGGACGCGAGGAGTGGAGGCTTGAAGACAGTGTTAATCGGGAACTTGGACTTCCATCCTTGATTGAAGTCCATGGCCGTCCGAGAACTCAATGTCCAAACATGAGAAAACTGGGTTTCAGTCCATGGCTAAGTTTCTTCTGGGCGTGATCAAGGTCGGAGCTTTTGCACACCTGCACCGATGAACAGAACGGCGCCAATCGGTGAAGAGGGTGGTTCCGGAAGAGCTCAAGTTCCCGGAGAATCTCGATGCCAGTTCTCTCCGCGGGGCGCCGTCTCTCGCTGTTGGAGGGATTCCTAAAGAGACTGCAAACTGAAAGTATATGTTTTGCAACCAGACAACTACCGATATTAGGCACTGATTCACGTATATTCACCATTAAATTAGGATTATATTCTACTAATTATTCATATCCAAACTTAAATTACCGATAAAATAAGGACTCAAGTGAGTGGCCGAAGAAATAGAGATTATTTCATAATTTACAAACAGAATATAATTTTGATTCTTTAGAATTCCATCAATTATATAAAAATTATTGGATATAAATTGTTTATTATTCAATACTTTTAATATGTAACTAATTAATATTAATATCGCTGTCCAACAAGAAAAACTATTTATATCGATGGAAATGCATATTATATTTTACTTAGTAGTTAAAAATTATAATCCTAAAAATTCTATTTTCGGGAACGTAAAATAAAATTTTAATCCAGCTATTCTATATTCTATTTAGTATTTTCATTGTACTTATTTAATTTTGTTACGTCATATTTCGAACTTTATATATGGGTGATACAATAATAAATTAAATTATGCAATAAAATATATATAAAAATAATGTAATTGAATTGGTTCACTTCAATGCGAATTATGAAAACGGTCCGAAAGTCTCCCAAAAAGTCTCTTTCATTAAATTCAATGTTAAGAACGCATAATGAAATTGAGTATTGAGCGTTCTCCTAGATACGAGAAGAATCTAAACCTCATCCTTACCAACGGATGAGCCAAGTGAATTCCTGCCCATGGCCCGGCCAAAGCCCGGACGACGCGCAAAACATGGTCACGCCTGATGGAGCACATGGTCGAGCAGAAGGTGCTTAGGCCAGTGCACAACTCGAGTTTCTTCGTTGTGGTTGGATCAATACTCGATAAAAGAGAATATCAGATTTCGCCAGCTTGTTTGAAGTAACGTGAGGGTTAACTCTTCACTAATAGTAATTCAGGCAGATCGACCAAATTGTCAAAATCCTGTATTCAGATATTCCCATTTCACAGCATCTATAATGTAGTTTGCTTAAAACCGCAGATATTAAAACAGTGAGCCGGAGGTCAACTCCAATGCTTCCGATGGTTAGGATCCTTTTTACTTCTCATTCATAAAAAGCTTCAGCTAATCTTTCAGATAAAGAAAAAATACTGGAAAGATGATTTTTTTTTCTTTTGCATCAGTCAGATTCCCTTGGAATGAGAAATTGCTTCTCTTTCCTACCTCTCCACTCTACAATTCAGCCACTCAATTATTTCCTCCATAATGGCTTCGCGCTCCGGCTCTGGCTCGAAGAGCAGATCGTGCAAATGCCCTTCCAACAATCTGATTGTCTTGTCCGTGGCAGATGCTTCCTCATACAACTTCACAGAACCATCTGGGTCGGTCACTCCATCTGCAGTGCCATGGAGGACTAAAAAGGGAACTCTCAGTTTCCTGAGGTTCTGCTGCAAGTAGGATGCTATCCGGAGGATCTCGTGCCCCGTTCTCACACGGATGGATCCAGTATAGACGAGGGGATCGGAGTACTTGGCTTTGAGTGCTTCCGGGTCCCTTGATACCACCAAGCCCTTCTTATTCGCAGCCCCAACTTGGTATCTCGGCAATAAGAGGGACACAATCGGAGCGAGTATCTGCAGAGGTTATTACAAAGTCAGGGATGCATTAACTCATTTTCTAGGGTCCTTGTATAGCTTGCAGGCCTGAAGAAAAGAACGTATCTCCTGGGTCCATACCGTGTAAATTGGGTGTGACGGCTGAACTCCTACAGCGGGTGAAGTTAGCACAACGCCTGATATGCATGCTTCGACTTTTGGGTCAAGAGCAGCCTGTGTATGCATTTCAAAAGATAGGGCGATTCACTCATGAGAAGTAGATCAGTAACCAATGGGGAGAGAGCATGACACCCTAAAGATGACACATTGAGTGTTTCACATTGCTCGCTTTGAAGTCTTACCTTAAGAATGATGGCCGCGCCTGTTGAGTGCCCAAAACAAAAACAAGGGAGCCCTGGATTCTCAGCCAAGACTCTTTCAATGAATGATTTCTGCAAGAACAAGAAATGACGAAAAAAAGGAGATCGCATCACACTCCCAAAGTTTAAAAAAAGAAGAAGAGAGATCAAGGCTCTATGAAAGTCAAGGAAATGGACATCATACTTACCAGATCGCATACAGCATCATCAAGAGAATGAACATAAGCATGCAACCCATCACTTCCACCATGGCCTGAGAGATGACAAAAGAGTCGAACAAAAGCACATTTGAGCAACACAGGTCAAATCTTTAAGGAACGTCAGTCAAATTTCAAAGAGTCATGACAAGTAATGTATGCGGTTGACTACACACTCAAAACCTTGCAATTGTACAATCACCTAGCAATCATCCTCATGAGACCAGTCAGCATTTTCAGTCTTGTCGATTCAAAACCTGATTTTCATCCACTCAAGATACAAACTATACAGATGCATCTCACAGTTGCAGACACCTAGTACCACAATCTCCAACTAGACACTTGACTCAATCTGAAGAGAGGGAGAGGAGGGAGGGAGAGAGGAGTGGGAGATGGCATTTTCAGTTTGAACTATGTAGGACATAAACGCAATGCAATTTCCATCTGATAAGTTGTCTCTAAAATTTCACTTAAACATTTAGACAGTTTCTCCTCAGCCTAACTTTTCAAATATTTGCTTGTTCCATCTACATAATCATAGAAGTTCAAGGCCAGGCAACATTCTGATATTATGCTTACACATAAGCAGAGGCTTCCCACCCAAAAGCATCTGAAATGAAATACTCATTTCCTGCATCCAAATATAGATGCATAGTTGATGATAAATGATTCTTCTCAATGCAATAACTACCAAACATTTGAAATTTTTCTGAAAGAACATCAATAAATAAAGCACATTAGAATTATGTAAAGCAGTTCACTTTTGTGAAAGCAGCCATCTCTTGATAAGGTTTTGGATATGTCTGCTTGGAAACATGATTAGACATAGAGAATAAAGAAGCAGAGGGAAACTAAATTGCTTACGTCAAATGGATCATATCTGACATTAAGAGTACCAGAGAGCAGATTCAGTTGAATTGGGCATTTTTTGTAAAATGGGAGCAATTATCACCTCATCACACACAGAACAAGCAGTGGACACAAGAAACTGTAACTCTCAAGCCACTTGACGAAATTAGAATTTTGTTCATGCAAATAACACTTGACCCCCTATATGTGAAACTGAACATCAGCATGCGAATGGCTAGTGATGGTGCGAAACGTTCAGGAATTCATATGGCTGAAGTTTCAAAAGCGACTCTATCCTAAAGATAAAGACGGAGTTTCAAATGAAGCCAATCCATATGTAATTTCTGTATTTTTCAGAGTTGAGTCTACTGTTGAAGCTGGTATACCACTTTAAGGTGAACTTCATATGTAATCTCTGTATTTTCAGCTTACGATAGGCTGCTAACTTAGCCTATTTTCTGTTGTTCACTGCCAAAGAAGAGCAGTTTGTTTTTGTAAATTAGGACATCCTCCATTCCATAATCAGCTTGCAGTTAAAACTGGGTCACTCAAAACGAATCAGAAGAACAAGGAGATAGTGTAGAGCAACTCACGTTTTAGGAACAGGGACGAGTATCACAAACTCCAGGTTTCTTTAACAACACAAAGAGGACAATTGGAATGCGAACATTTTGGTTCCCAGGAGCAAACTGTAACGTGGAATAAGCAAAACTGAGACAGATTTGGACTTACCAATCCAATCCATTCCATAAACGTTGAAACCATAGGCATTCAGCTTCTTTGCAAAATTACCGTACCTCCCACTGGCACAAGACGAAAAGAAATCTCAATCATCAGGTCCAGGGATAACCAACAGCATATTAACACCTGAGTTCAGGTGGAAAACGAACCTGTGTTCATTCAGACCATGCAAAAGAATGACCAATCCCCTGCAAAAACATAAGCATGCTTTGTCATACTAGCGACCCACACTAAGTTTGCCATGTATGTTCCAATGTTGAATGCACAATGTAAGAAAACAAGATTTCATACAGAAGAACATGCAGAGTATGAACTCACCTAGGTAATTCGTCAATGCAGAAATGGGATTAAACAATCTTAAAACGTCATCAATGTAAATTTCACACAAATGTTGTCTTTTTTCCTGGTCTGACAAAATGGAAATTCCACAGTGCAGGATAAAAAAATTCTCAATTGCCTATAATTTTAAGCCAATGCGACAAACATCCTTTCCCAAATTAACGTTCTGAAAATCAGAACTCGGCAGGCAAGTTTCGAATTACAAATCTTAACACAACAGACAGCAAAGCCAAAACAATCTGTGCTTCTAGTTTACCTGGTCTCCCCATTAACAGGTCTCCAAGATTGCGTGAACAATGCATCACCCCTCACATTTGTGAAAATTGAAAACTCCCTAACGACAGTTTCATCGCCATCCTGCACCACCCGCTTCTTTGCCATTTCTCTCCGCGCCGCGACCTCCTGCTCCAACGACGACGACGCCGCCCTCCTCCACGACAGGGCCGTCGCAGGGACCCTCACCACAGGCCCAACTTTCCGGTTACTCCCACCATTGCTCTCGCTCCTCTCATCCTTAGACGTGTCTGCCACAGTCGCCGAGACGAGAACGACCCGCTTCCGGCCCCGGAACGGCATGAGAAGCAGCAGGACGACGGCGCGGATCAGCACCAACAGGCTCTTCAAAGCGCGCAGCGAAAACAGCGCATTTATTCGACCACTCGCGCCAGATGTTAGCATCAAGGCCGACGGTGACGATGCGCCCTGTTTTGGTTCCATCACCATTAAAATCCTCTCAATTGCCAGTGATTTTTGGTCGAGCGAGCGAGTTTCTAAAGATGGGTATGTCTTTCTGGGCTTGAAGTTGCCGACTTTAGCATGGAATTGAGGTTCTGCCTTGTGGGTGAGGATCGAAGTCGTTGCCAACGCTGTCGTTCCCAACGAGACCATAAGATAAGGGTGAGGGATCGAAATGGACGACCCCAAAAATAACGGACCGACCGAAATCAAGGAGCGGGGCTGAATTTAAAGCTTCCTGGTTTACCGGAAGCGGAGAATCCAGAATTAGAGGAACGGAAACGATGCTCTTCTCTTCGCTCGACCACGATGAGGAGTCGCGCGGGAACACGAAGATGAGGGTGGTTTCGAGATGGGAAGTCGAAGTTCGAATCGATTCCGTCCCTTTAGACCGAATCGATCCGTTGGGCGGGACGTCGCCCGCCGAAAGCCGTAATCCGGACGCTTGCGACCGGATGGTTCTCGACAAGACAGCTGTTGGAGCCATGAGCGAGCAGAGGGCAAAACGGTGACAGCGAGGAATCAGTACGGCGACAGGTGTCGATGAGGCCACGTCCCATGTGGCCAATGCGGCGACTTGCCGTCCTCAGAAAGTTGGGGAGAAGGTCGATTGGAGGAACCGCTTGACACGTGTCTCCGTCTTAGTGGGGAACGCGAGCGCCTGGGCTATGAACTTCCGACGCGTGTCCAGTGCAATGGGGCAGTACGATGTTGGGGAAATAATGGGCGTTTCTCATGCTTTAGTCATCCAAGAATGTGCCTGGCCGTATGAACCTAATGCGCACCGTCCAATGATCCAATGACTATTATATGTCCGATTTATAGGTGGTTCAATAGCTCGTTGACCCTCTCGAGATTAGGTGTAGGCATAGTTACGTGACAAAATCGCAAATTGAGAATCGGGACGCTAGATCGAGAAAAAAAAAGTAAAGGTATATATTTAATATTATCTCCTTCGACAGCGACATCTTATCTGAAAGATTTTTTTTTTTTTTCAGATTTTTTATCGACTAAATTTTGTCATATTATTTGAAAATTAAATTCTGGTTCTTCATTTTTTTTTCTTTTGTATTAAATACATTCCAGAAATGGTCTTAATCCTTCATAACAACCTATGAAGACACTCGTGCCAAGATCAAAGTTACTTGCGTTTGAATTTGTCCTCCGCCAGCTGTGTTGAGTGAAAATAATCCATATTTTATAATTAGAAGAGCAATATGCACCAAGAAAAATTAGGGAATGTCATTTTAAAAATTGAAAGAAAAAAAAGAGAGAGAGAAGAAAATAGTTTTATGATTTTTGTGTAAATTGTTTTTTCTCAATTCTTAAGTCAGTTTTAAGGTTCAAACTCTCCATCTCTTTCCATTCAACCGAAAGTGACTTCAATTGATAAACCAATAAAAAAATATTTAGCATGTAGATTAAATTTATCTATTAGATATTTAACACAAGTCTTCTTTACATATGCATCATTCAGTTACCTACACAAGTAATTATAGTTACTACCACCAAGAATTGAATGGGTAATTAGTATGTATTTGTATTTCTTACAAAGCAAATTTAGTCAATATATAGATCAGGTAGCTTTACTTTTGGTAATCAACAATGATATCATTTCTAAGGTGATGTATATTTGCCATTAGACATTATATTCATCATCGGACTTGGAATATGTATGACAAACCATAGTGTTAAGAGAGAAAGTCAACTACCAATTGATGATTGAATGTGAACAAGAATAAATTAAATACATAACCATAAATTCACATATACGCACGCAAATGTATTTGCTTGTAAGTTCTAACCACTTTATTTTTTTATTAGGAAAAAACATCAATGCATGTGACCATAAAGTTTTTTTTTTTTTTTAAATGAGCCTATTAGACCTTGGGACCATCTTAAAACCTTTGATAGGATAGGTTTCAGGTTCAAAAATATGTAGAGTAGGTTTTACGTTCTAAAACATAAGAAATTTATTTCGATGAATAGATTCAAGATTACTATCTAGGTTCTAGGTAGAACATGCAAAAAACTTGAAACCACTCCACCCCTACTTGAGGTTTGTGTAGAATTTCTTATGACAAGGCTTCTTTTGTTTCATGAAATAAAGAATGATTAAAATATATATTCTTTGAACTAATTGATTGTATCTTTTATAAAAATAAATAAATAAATGTTTTTCTTGGTTACGAAAATACTTAACATACATTGTTGTTAATAAAGAAAACATTTGTTATTGACTAATTATTTTAAATGATACAACTAATCATCTCATTCACTCTTTGCGAAATAAACAGAGCCTTGTTAAAAGATATTTTTTCTAAAAGTGCAAAAATCTTTCATTTCAATTAATGACATAAAGAACCATTGGGGTTTGTCCCAATAATCACTTTTTTCATAAGGAAATGGGAATATGGAGGGTTCAAATCTTCACATTCTCAAGAGGTTGTGGTGAGACGATTTAATTCTAAGTGTGCGTTTCGATTTCTACATTCTACAAGAAAAGAGAGCAAAAGTTTGAGAGCAAGAGTTAAAGAATAAGGGTAAAATAGAACTAACAAAAAAAAATTAATAACATAAAGAAAAAAGAAGAAGATGTACATTGCTGCAAATTTGATGGGGTTTTCATCTGTAGGGTGGCAAGTCGACAAGAGTATTTTAAATGGGTGATTGAGTGTACGGGGCGAGATTCATTACTTGCAAACCAAATGCTTGATAAATCGATCAAAGATTTGCTCTTTTAAACTTCTTGATGTCTGTGAAAAGCTCTATTCTATAAAGATTAGCTACCTTTTATCGGAAAAAAAAAAGGAGGTAACTCATAAATGTTTAGTACGATAGCCTATTTGATAAATGAGGGTTCTTTATCCAAATGCTCCTTTGAAAAAAAGCTTTGCCTTGAGTTCTGGAGAGAGAAAGAAAGAAGGCCTATGAATATTACTGAAAATGTAAACGTTGATTTAGCCCTTAAGTAGTATGAAGAGAGAGGAGAAGTTCATGATGTACCCATCTTTTTTCCATTAAACCAAAAACCATTTAATTCATTCTACCATTTGTAAAATAATTGCATAAAATTCACAATTAAATTCTACCCACAATCTCTAAGCACCCGCTTGTTTATAGTATTTATCCTCACTCATTTCCTCCACTGAAATTTTTAGACAACTCTCAATCTAGTAATTTTTTTTCCTTTTACAAAGTAATTCAAGTACGCATGCATTTCGACCAAAAAAAAAGTATACACGCACGTATAGCACACTGTGCATTAAAATCTTATTTAGGTTCAATTTGTTTCGTTGAAAATGAATATTTTGAATATCACCATCCTGAAAATGATTGTTGCTATCACATAAATAATTAGCGAATGAAAACTATTTTCGTTACCAACAATAATTTATATTTAATATTTTCGTGGGCGAAAAAAATATATTTTATCATTTATTTTTATAAGCGATATATGAAATCAGTTTTAAAATTTTTTTTAAATAACTCATTTTTCATTGAACGAACGAAATTCTACAATTATTGCATCACTCCATATATTAGCTTTGTAAACTAACACCAACTTTTTTCTATGGATAAGTTGAACAGTCTTATTCAAACACTAGATCGCAGGTGAGTTTGGTCACGCTACAAACTTACTCTAAGAATTCATCAGGAGAAAAATTTATGGTTATATATGCAAGGATCAACTAAACAAATGTACTCCATTTCTCGCTAATGGCTTTGTGAAAATCACGTCTTTCTTGCTCGACACTGTACATATGTATTCATTTTATTCTATGTGTTAGGCAACAAATATCTATTCTTAAACTATGCATTACTCCTATGATCAGTCAAGACGATAAATGCTATGATCGTTCGAGTGACCACCTTAATCGATTGAGAAGTTGGAATAATCTTGTCGCGTCACTAGATTAGGGTTATATCATAGATTATTGTCTTTTTGGGCCGTGCATTACCGAAGACAAGATCTTCCTTGGTGCATGTCCATGGTCAATCTCTCTCTATAATATATATTGTGCCCCTAATCATATTGATACTTGTGAAAAATGAGATCAAATGACGATTACATATACATAGAAAAGAAGCTGGTGGCTTTTCAAAGATTGGGTATTATATATAACACGAGGGTAATTTTGAAAAATGAAAAGTGGGACAAACGGAGGTTTTGGCTTACTGAGATAAATGTAGATCAGATATAACCATGTTAACACCTAAACCCTATTCTCTCTCTCTCTCTCTCTCTCTCTCTCTCTCTCTCTCTCTCTCTCTCAAAGAACATGCGTCTCATTTACCATTCTATTTTTCACTTCAAGTCACTAATCCATGATATTTTTTGCTTAATGAAGAATCCACACTTTCAATCAGTTCTACATGTCTATTGATGAGATACACGCACGAATCAGAAATAGAGAACAGGTTTGCGTCGCTTAAGAAGTGTCCTAGAAGAACAATCCTGGAGACAGAAGTATAGATTGAATACACAAAGGCTTTTGAATACAATCCATTTGTTAATAAGTAGTTGCGCTTTACCGGATGACTTCCAATCCATCTTTGTCCTCAAAGGAAGGAGAGAGAGAGAGAGAGAGAGAGAGAGAGAGAGAGAGAGAGTTACCTGGAATCTCATAAGTTGGACAGAAGGATAGAGAGAGAGAGAGAGAGAGAGAGAGAGAGAAAGAAGGGAGGGAGGGGAATGAAGCCTGGTCCGAGAGAAATCTCACGAGGGATCGAGATGGCCAGTTTACGAATTTCTTGAGCCAGACAACATTCCCCTCACCCCCCACTTTGTCGGGCTTCGGACTTCGGCCTGTTCAGTGCCACCTTTCCCCTTCAACACAGCGCTAATGTTATAAAGAGAGAGAGAGAGAGAAGAGAGTTGGTAAGCCATTGTTGAGGGCGGTCTTCCCTTTGAAGCTCAAACTTGGGGCTTGAAGTCTTAGCCGTGAAGCTTTGCCAAAGTTGAGTATGGCATGGTCTGGTCACGCAGCTTTCTTCATATTTACAGCTCACCATTCTCTTTTCCTACTTTTCCCAAAGTGGGTAACTCACGAGCTCACAGATCATCGCTACCTTCGCCTTACTCATGCAAGGTCCTTTTGTTTCATGAATTCGGGCGGGTACCCTTTATTCCCCCACTTCTGTCTAAGGGAAAAACGGAAAAAAAACAAAATTATTAGATCGATTTATTTTTGGAAAAGGAAAAATTACGCCCAAAGTCTTAAGACATTTTACCTAACGCGCAATCAAAATCCAAACATTCAAAGAGTGCAATTAAATCTTCAATATTCTAAATCAGTCGTAATCAAAAACCGTTTAACCAATTTCAGTGACAATGGGACCCTGTTTTCATGCTCTCTTTTGTGTTTTTCTTTCCTTCTTTTTCCCTTTATTTCTCAATGTCACGTCAAAGGTCTACCGAAGGGTTCAATTGGTACCGACATGGTAATTTACAGCAACGGTTTTTTATATATTATAGTAGAAAAGAATCAATGTGAGAAAAAAAAATGCCCAAATTTCTAAGGGAAAATTAATCCAAAAAATCATAAAAATATTATAATTTTGTCAATTCAATTTTAAAATTTTTGATTTTACCAATTGAGTTTTAAATATTTTCAGATTTTATCAATTAAGTTTATCTAGCCAATTTTGGCCGGAATTCACAAAAGTAAGCGATAACAACCAACATTGACAAAAAAAAATTTTAATAATATTTTAATATATTTTCTTTTATTTTTCCTTCTTTATTTTTTTACTATGGTTGGCATGAGTTGCCAAACCATTGCTCAGATCTGGGTAGGCTATCGTGACCACAAGCTAGGCTAGCCTCGTCGGCCATGGGCAAAGGTGACCTCACTTGTGGCCGATAAGGCTGGCCTCGCCCATGGTTGCTCAAGCTCTGCTCACGGCCATGGTTGCTAGATCTTGAGCTTGTAGCCACCATGGTCACTCGAGCCCGAGCTCTGGGTTCGTGGCTCTAAATCGGTTCAAGCTTGCGGGCTTTTAGGATGGTCACACACATGATGGACGGGGACGAGCTCCCACTCAACTTTCGTAGAAGTTTAGAATGGGTAACTAGGAGTCGTAGATATATAATCTGCTCGTGGAGCCATTGGACATGACGGAGTCTTATCAGTTAGGTATGCACTCAAAGAAAGGCTACTACATGAGTAATGGGAGAGAGAAGGTATGAACCCAGAGCTTGAGCTTGAGCAACCATGGTAGTTGCAAGCTTGAGATCTGGCAACCATAACCGCAAGTCGAGCTTGAGTAGCCATGGGAGAGGCCACCTTCGCCCATGGCCAGCGAGGCCATGAGCGAGGCATCACATCGCCACGGCCTCACCTAGATCCACGGCCGGCAAGGCCATGATGACACTCGTTGGCCACAATAACAAAAAATAAAGAAGGAAAAGAGAGAAAAAGGATAAATCAAAGTCAAGATTAGTAAAACATTATTAAAATTGTTCCTGTCAATGTCGATCATATTATATAGGACGGCCAGTATCCACAATAGCAAATCCCCGATTAAAATTGAAAGTTTTAATATTAAATTGACAAAAATGCAATTTATGACTTTTTGGACAACTTTCTCGAGTATCCAATGAACAAAAGAAAGTACAGAACTAGTTGAAATTTTTGATTAAAATTCTACGATGGTCTTTAGGATACGTTTGATAGAAATCCGAGGTGAGGGTAGGATACACTCAAATCAGATAAAAAAATTAGAAACTTACTTGAGAATCTTTGTTATGTTCTAACAATGGAGTGATCCAATGAGGCATCCGGATATTACTTCCCTGGCCACTGCCCGGTCATTGTCTACTCCCACCATCGCACCACCGCTAATCGTTATTGACGGCTAATCGATCATATTTTGACAACCGAGAGCTCGTTGCTTCGTCATTGCCTCGAAATACTCCTCAAAAGATTTCGACTGAGTTGGGCGACACCAGGCAAATGTTCCATCACCAATTGCTCTTCACTTCGCCCCACACCAGAGTCCCCCTACACCCTCCTCTTCTCCATCAGCAGCTTCGCTCGTTGATGAACTGATTTTCCCAATTTCCTCCGTCGAATCAGCTAGAGTTTCACCATTTTCTTCGACCGCGAGAATTTTTGTTCTGCCATCAAGCTCTCCACAAGCATCCCCACCGGCCAAAGCATGTTTGCTCGGTGTACTCTCAAAACCCAACCGATGATATCAATGACCCATCTTCAACATCGACACGGATCGACCCCTTCAAGTTCTACCTCTCCATCTCTGTGATATAGACAGGAGTTCATGACCCTTGTGCAAGGTTTGCACACTTCCGAAGAAAGTTGATCGAGAGGGCGATGTATGAAACAGTAGACTCAGGGGCACTACAGCAGTGTTGGAAATGGTGGGTGAAGGTCATAGCAGTTGAAGGATTTTTAATGTTTTTCAATCTTTTCTTAGGTTACATCAAACATAAATTGAAGTTTTTAAAATCCAGATGATATTTGAAGAATTTCTGCCATCTTATCCTATCTCATCCTAATCCAAATTTGGATGATACGCAAGCTTCCCTCAAGTTCGACCCATCAATCAATGCATCGATCTCTTTCGGATAATCCAACTTCAGTCCTTTTCCAGCGCTTTCATTGATGCATTCATTGCACACGCAATTTGGGCAAGTTGTGCCTTGCCTGAGGCGGCTTTTGAAAGAGGCAGATCCAATGCGTTTAGATCAAACCCCCTTCCTTCTTCACAAGTATTTATATCAATGTCGATCCACCTCCCTTGACAGAGAAGATGAAAAGCTTCGGACCGCAAGTGGCCAGCCCCGGATGATTTGGTCCGACAAGGGCCACTTGTCAGGGGTCTACGTGTCGCGTACCGTCTCAATGGCAATGACTCGTTAGAGACACTATAAGAAGGAGAGCACTGCTCCCGGTTTTGCAAGTTTCAATGGGAACAAACTAGTAAAAGCTCCGAACGGACGGTTACTCGGCGGCTGGCGACGGCCATTTCCCGATCTTGCATGTGCATTTTTCGAGTATTAGAAGAGAACACGTGTCGACAGAAAAGTAAGCAGTGAATGCCGTTTATGTTGAAGTCGTTTGCTACGACCTACCTCTAGTCTCGATTAAGTCAAGGCTGTAAGAGTTAGTTGTTCAGTTGCCTATGGCAATCCATTAAGAGGTGGACCCCACTCCCCTCCCTTTCCCCACCATCCTCCTCCTTTCTCCTCCGTCGTCTTCTTCTTCTTCCAATCCTACTCGTCTCAGCCGTCACTCCATCCATCCGTCTCACTCACTTATATACAGCGCCTTTTCTCCACCATAGAAAGTCCAAACCCTCTCCCTATCTAGTCATTCTCTCTCTCTCTCTCTCTCTCTCTCTCTCTCTCTCTCCCCAACGATCGCATGGCCCTCGTCCGCCACCGCCGGCAACTCAACCTCCGCCTACCCTTGCCGGAGCCCTCCGGCCGCCTCCCGCCCTTCCCCGCCCCCTTCCCGTCCGCTGCCTCCTCCTCCTCCTCCTCCTCCGCCGCCACACCCCCGCCATCTCTCCCTCCGACCTGGAGACCCTCCACGTCCTCGGCCACGGCAACGGTGGCACCGTCTACAAGGTCCGGCACAGGGTCACCTCCGACGTCCACGCCCTCAAGGTCGTCCGCTGCTCCGGCTCCGATGCCTCTGCCCGCCGCGGCGCCCGACGCGAGGTCGAGGCCCTCCGCCGTGCTGCCGGCTCCCCCAACGTCGTCCGCTGCCACGGCTCCTTTGAGGAGCCGTGCGGCGACATCGCCATCCTCCTCGAGTACATGGACCTGGGGACCCTGGAGTTGGTGCTCCGGAACTACGGCCCGTTTGGCGAGCCGGACCTCGCCGACGTGGCTCGCCAGGTGCTGAACGGTCTCGACCAACTCCACTCGCGCAAGATCATACACCGGGACATCAAGCCGTCGAATCTGCTCGTGAATTCGAAGATGGAGGTCAAGATCGCCGACTTCGGAGCGAGCAAAATCATGTGCAGGTCCGGCTGCTAGTTCAGTTCATACAAAGCCTCTGTTTTCATGAACATGCCAAACCGTCTATAAACATGCTGACAATCGCGTACTACTGCAGGACGCTCGAAGCGTGCGACTCGTACGTCGGCACGTGCGCCTACATGAGTCCGGAGCGGTTCGACCCGGACTCCAACGGCGGCAGTTATAACGGTTATGCGGGGGACGTGTGGGGGTTGGGGCTGACCCTGCTGGAGCTGTACTTGGGCTACTTCCCATTCCTGGATCCGGGGCAGAGGCCCAACTGGGCCAGCCTCGCGTGCGCCATTTGCCTCGGCGAGATGCCGAGCCTGCCGGAGCAGGCAAGCGGCGAGTTCCGAAGCTTTGTCGAGTGCTGCTTGCAGAAGGAGTCTGGCAAGAGGTGGACCGTGTTGCAGCTTCTGACCCACCCGTTTGTGTGCAAGGATCCGACATCCGGGGCGTGAAGCGCAGGTCGACCCGAATCAAGATTTCAACATCATTCGGACCTCTTTTTTTTAATCCTTTAGAGATTTTGATTTTGTACATAATGGGCGAATCGTAGGAGTTACATTCTTTTGTTCTAAATTTCATTAATCAATGTTCATGACAATGGATGAGCTTCTCTTGCAATTCTTCTCTTCATAGCTAGTACCTCTACAGAAAGATTTAAGAACGTATAATTAAAGAAATTGGACATTAATCAATTCACCACAAATAAATAAATACATAACATGAAAAGCAAAAACTTAATGTTAGACTCCAAATATTAAAGTTATTCGCGTTTTGATATGGGGAGAAGTTTCGTACCAAACCTAGTCATAATTTGGAAAAGTTTCCAACGGCAAAACTGAAAGGGAGCTGCGAAAGTGAAACTTCAGTTTCTCTTTTCCTCATGTTTTATATCCAGGAGCACAGGGCGTGCCGACCCGACTATGAGAAAGGCCATCAAACACCCAATAAATCTTACCCATTGGTTTTGCTCAAATTTTTTATTTGCACTACACTGCATATAGTGAAATTCTGATGATTAACCCCTAACTTTGGAACTGGAAATTCTTCAATTCCCAATCAACTGCACAAATTTTAGTGGGTTACTTCGGCTTTTGTTAGGTCCTAGTCTTTTATTCTAAAGGGTTCTTTCTTTCTTTTTAAGTAACGCCTTGAACTTCTTCTTCTCGTCCTCAATGGCACCAATTGTGGCCGCCTCCTGACTTTCCATAGATATTTCTCTTCCGAATTCAATCTTCATGTCCATGGACAAAGTAAGAATCCTACTAACCCATCAAATTATATATTTCAGTACTGCCTAAATCTATTTTGGCAATGACAAATTTTCAAATATACGAAGCACGACGGCATGGCTCACCTTAATTCATTAGCACACGTAAGTAGAGTAGTATTTCACCTTCCAAGGACCGAAAGCCCTTAGAGAAATCGGATCGGTCAATTCAAGTTCAATTTCTTGGTTAAGGACTGCTGATCTAAAGCCGTCTAGTAATGTCTAACTTTGCAAGCGACTGGCCCATGTATTTCTCTTTGAGCCGGCCGACAGTTTATGAAAATGCTGAAAAATGTCGAATTTTTTTTGTAAATAACGTAGTAAACTTTGGTTGGCCACTCAAATACGACACATCGATCAAATTTTCCCAGTTGATAAGTTGACAAACCAAAACGTGCCAAAAAGGATAATTTGGCCAACAGCCGAACAAAGACGAAAAGTTCCTTTCGAAAATGACGTTCTGATCCTTCCCTTTTCTATCATAATCTTCGCCCTTTAATGGAAAATTATACAAGAGAAGGAAGTTGGCTTTCACGGGCAATCATCCTTTGGCCCACAAAAATATTGAAATGAAGCATGTACATCGAAATGAAGTATGGGTGGGTGCATTTAGTTCGACTTTGGGTGAATATTTTTAAAAAATTGTAAGGACTTTAAGCCAAAGGGGTTTTTTGAAATACAAGTAATATTTGTTAAAGTGTATTTAAAAACACATTGGAAAGCAACTTTGATGTAAATGCCGTCTAGTAAAAGTTATATTTTGTAAAGAATATTTGATAAATTTTTTACAATAAATCTCAAACTATTTGACAGGAAACTTGCCTGCACGCCAATTACCCACCGGTAACTAAGGTTTTCATGGACATTATTTTGGGCTAAAGACCTTTAAAAACTTTGTAGATGAAAATGCATCTCTCAAAAGTATCCAAAAATTTTGCCAAATGGCATTTGCATTTGTTCAATGAGCTTTGGAGCTCCAAAGGGCTTTACAAATGCTAAAACAAAAGCATCCTAAATGTATAAATCCTGTGCCCTTTTCCTTCTAATGTATACTAAAATAAACGGCAACAACAGCGAAGATTGTAACGGAATCTAATTTCGTGTACACGGTGAGTTTTGAAAATCGAGGCAATGTCAGTACCACCGTCATCAATGCTTTAATCAGTGCCGGCATTCACGTAAAAACATGTCTCTCTATATTTAAAACGCGAGGCGGATGCTTCGGCGCAGCTTCTCCGATCGCGATCCCTCCAGGAACGGAAGCGCATGGGGGCTGAAAAGGTAGATTAGGATGGTGGGATCGTGAGTCAGCCTCGTACGTCTCTTATCCGATCCAATCGAAGTGATTTGGTGCAGGAACGTGAACCGAACGTCACTCGCCAGACTTGTTTGCTGCACGTGAAAGTGACACTAAAATAGTCATCTTTGGTAATGATGCGTCGAATAAAGGAGAAGAAATAATGTGCAGTGCACGCTTTCTCGTGAATGGCGATAGACGTGGAGGGAGGATTGGATGACAAAGATGACTATATGGTAAGATTACCGAAGATGTAAATCTAAAAGACATTTTTGCCATCTCACACCATCGTTCATCGATCTCAGCCATTTAAAGGGCCACTAATGTATCATCTATATGCATATCAACAAAAAAGCAATTCTCTCTCTCTCTCTCTCCAAAAATCACCCGTCGGCATTTAAATATCCAAAAAATCAGATGTTTAAACCAAGGATCATGATTCTTAAGAGTAATCAACTTACTTCTACGACATGATTATCAAGCTCTTACTCTCGAAGCTTGCCTCCATGTTCTACCCCTATAACATGAGATGTGTCCTCATTCATAGGTTAATTGCGGGCAAGGAGATGCAAATATAGAATCGATTCTTTGTTCTCTCTCAACCAATTGTTGATGTGAATTATTGATATGCATGCGTAAGTTATGTAAAGAAAAAATTTCACATTGAAAAATTGACGTAGTGTAATACAGTTAATAAATTATAATTGGTTCATAACTCATTATTTTTATTTTTTTAGCAAACATAATTCAACTAGATATGTCGATGAAGTCGGTTTTGGACTTGGCTATCTTTTCAGGTAAAGATATTAGCCTTGGTTGCCTATTCTTAATAAATGGTATTAGATTACTCCTAACTACACTTGTTAAAATAGGTGTATAACCCATTTATGACCCATTTAAAGAAAATCTGACCCATTTATAACCCATTTAATATTTAAATGGGTCATAAATGGGTTATACACCAATTTTGACAAGTGTATATATAATGGGTTTAAAAATTAAAAAGACTAAAATACATGAGTTGTTAATGAACTTGAATAAGTTTAAAATCTTTAAAAAAGATTATAAGAATAAGTTTTCCTAAATTTAGTTATATAGAGAAATGTTTTAACAATATGGGTCGAGTCGGGTATGGGTTGGGTTGGGTATGGGTCAAAAATTTTATACTATGCTTAAATGGGTCATAAACGGGTTAATGGGTCAATTTGGGTTGGACCATTTATGACCCGACCCAAACCCAAACCAACCCACCCGTTTAACAAGTCTACTCCTAACATGTATTGATATTTGGCGAGATCGCCATAATATCTCAATAAAGAAATTTCATAGTCTTCATGATTTGATCTGACGGAGATGGACATTCAAGTTGAGATATGTCGGTGCCAAAGGATACAAATTAAGGGGGAGTATATCTAACACTAAAAGACTTGAGCATGTCCTTAAAAGACTCAAGGAAATAATAGACAAGATCTCCGCCCAGGGTTGGAAGACCCCGCTTGCCTCCTGTATTCCCTAGTTGAGGAGGAAGAAAAATATTCTCCTATCAATGAGAGGTGCAAGGCGTCCAAATACTGAGACATTAAAATAATGAAAGCAGTTTGATTGGCATTGAGAGGACTATTGCAAGTGGGCAACCACCCGAGTAGGCCGGGAGGCTAAGAAAGGAGATCATCAAGTTAAAGGGGAATGTATTTAACACTAAGATTACAAGTAAGGGCATTAAGATATATGCGCGAGTTGTATGATGCAATATAGTTAATATATCCTAATTTATCAATAAATTATTAATTTGAGTTATTAAATAAAAGTAAGTTCAATTAAATATCTAAATAGATTTAGACTAAAATATCGGATTTTTACACGTGCTCCCAATAAAGAACGTGAAAATGGTGATGTAAGTTCGTGACATTGGTCTCTCGGATTTTTGGTCTCGTTAAAGATGGTGGGAGTAGGCAACAACAATGAGAGAGGTGGGGGACGATCAAAACCACAATTGCGGAGGCATTGGTCGATCGTAGGGGTGTGCAAAAGACCCGAAACCCGCCCGGACCGGGACGGAACCGGTGGTTCCTAAGGGTACCGGTCCGGTTCCCGGTTCCAAAAAATTGGAACCGGTGGATACTGGTCCGGTTCCCAGTTCCATGGGCAGATCCGCCCACCCGGACCGGACCGATTTTTCCTTACTCAAAATTTAATTTTTAATATGTCACATTCAAATTATTCAAAATAATGGTCAAGCTTTCCTCATTGGTGTTGTTTTGCTCACGTCAAAAAAATTTGACCAACAAAAAGAGCCCTCTTTCTCCTATTTATAGAGATCAATGGCTTGTTGTCTCTCCTAAACAATCAATGTGGGACTGAGCCACTCACTCCCTCTCCCTTCTTTTCTCTCTCTCTTTGCCCCTTGCTTGCAAGTTTCTCCAACAAGTCTCCAATTGTCCCACATTGAGCAATTACTCAAAAAACATTTGAGAAATTGCCTATAAAATCCACCCAAGGAGATTAATAAATTTGGTGTTTGCAATGGCCTTGTGGTTGAGATTGTGTATTTGTCTCCAACCAAAGGAGGTTGAAATTTCAGATTTTTGTTTGGAGTTTTAAGGTTCGGTTCTTTTCGGTTCTAGTCTACGTCGGTTCCCAAAATGAGGAACCGACTCTTCCGATCTGGTTACAGCTTCACCTCTCGGCCGGTTCCGAGGATCCACTAGGGAACCGGATCGGACCGACGGTCCGGTTCCCGGGTGGATCCATGAAATCAATGGGCGGTTCCTGGTTCCAATTTTTCGGAACCGGTCCTTGGCAGGCGGTTCCCGGTTCCGGGGTGGGAACTGTCCACCCGGATCATGCACACCCCTAGTCGATCGTGCAGGTGGAGGGGGTTGCTGTTTGGTGAGGGGTTGCCACGTGGCACCCATCCAACAGTTGATCAAGCGGGCCCTACCAATTCAAAAGGCACCATAGCAGTGCAGCACCCAAAGATGTCCCGCCATTCTCGATCCAAGAATTGGTATGTGTTTTTTACTTCAATCCAATAGCAAATTGACACATATTTGTTAACGTGGAATAAAAAATATATATAAAAATAAAAATAATTGCTATCTGTTTACTCAAGGAAGCTTCTTCTCTGTTGTGCTCTTGCTTGCCTCCGTCTTCCATCGTGGTCGCTCATGGCCGACTTTACCGTCCTTTGCAGTTGTCTCGTGGTCAGCACCATCAACGGCCAAGCCACCCCTTCATCGTCACGGTGGCTCGCGGTCGTTTTCTGTCCAAATCTAGACTGAAGTCGTGTCTCCAAATCTAGTCTTGTCCATGGCGACGGGTGGTCGAGATCTCGAAGGCCATGGACAGAGCTCAAATATCAAGGAACAAAAAACAGAGAAGCCATCTTCTTGCATTTGGCTTGTGGTCGGCCACGGCAACGGGCTACGTCAAGATCTCGGAGGCACGGATAGAGCTCAAATATCGAGATTTGTTGTCCCTCGCAGTCAGCTTGCGGTCAGCCATGGATGAATGATAGAGATGACACTTGAAGGCGTTCAACCATGAATGAATGATGCCGACGACGGCCATGGATGAACCCGGATCTCGAGACGGAGAAAACAAAGGGAGCCGACCATGCTTGCTTGGACGCAATGATGATTAGCTTGGTTGCGACGCCAAAGGTGGTGATTAGAAGTGTCAAAATAAGTCATAAAACTCATATTATGACTCATTTTTAGTTAAACGAATCAAATATGAGTCACATATGGATTTTAAAAAGCTAAGCAAAAATAAATATGAGTCTTAATATGGGTTAAGTGGATTCCCCTAATAACCCACTTTGAACCCATGATCTCAACGCTCTCCTCCTCTCTCTCCTTCCATCCCTTGCTTCCTTGACCTCCGCTGCCGATCCTACCTCCATGTGCCATCACCATTATCAATCCTGAGTTTGCTATTGCTGGCCAGAGCTCAGCCCGGCTCTGGGCAAGGCAAGCGAGCCGCGAGCAAGCCAACCTTGGTCGAGCTTCGACTCGCCTAGATTTGGGCAAACAATTTCTAAGGTCACTGGCTAGAGCACGGCCTGGATTTGGGCAAGCAAACCCTAAGCTTGCCGCAACAAGGCTCAGCCAATGCTGGCGAGCTCGAGCTCACCTACTTGCCTGGATCGGTCGAGCCTCAAGTTCGCCAACCTAGGTTAAGCTAGGGCTCACCAGCCTACATCTTGGCAAGTTATTGTCACATGGCACCAACGGAGGAAAAGGGGAAAGAAGAAGGGAGAAGAAAGAAAAAAGAAAATAAAGGAAAGGAAAAAGAAAGAAAGAAAATAAATAATAATAATAATAATAATAATAATAATAATAAAAAAATTCAAAATTTTTAAAAATAATTTAAATTTTCGATTTTGTTAAAAAAATTATTTTCCAAAAAATATTTCAATTTAAAGATATTTGCATTTTTTTTATAATTACTACTTTTTATTATTTAATTTACTTTATAAATTTAATGTGAATTTTTTATTTAAATAAGTTATATGTGAAAAGTTTAAAGTGGATTAAATGGACAAGAGTAGATTTTCTTAAATTATGTTAAATATTAATGTGTGTCGGTAATATGGATTAGGTCGAGTATGAATTATCAAATTTACATTGCATGAAAATGAGTCAAAACGGATTAAATTGGTCAATATGAGTCAAACCATTTTCGACTCGATTCAAACCCGACCCGACCCATCCATTTGACATCCTTAGTGACGATAAAGGGGGGCTATGGACCGAGGAGTAAGAAGAGAGATGAAGAGATTTTTAATTTTTTTATTTAGATTCCACATTAGCTATTGTTGACATGGATTAGTGAATATGTGTTAATGACTTTGTGGATATGAGTAAAAAAAACATATGTCACATATAATATTGATGTAATGATAACAAACCACTAAATATTTTCTCATCCAATCCAGTATGCTTCTAGGATGTTACTAACATGGAACATTAGGGCTGTAAGTTTGGAGAGTTTATTATACTCAAAATGTTATGTGATTCTTTTTTTTTTCTTCGTTTACACCAAAGTCCTAATATTAGAAAAGGGATCGTTGAGTGGCATGTAAATGTGAGCTCCTAAATGATGATCACTTTAGTATTCGTTGCAAAATTAGAAGAGGGATTGTCGAGAGATATATAAGTGGGAGTTACTCCCAAATGATTATCATCGTCGATACTCATTTTTGATTGTTTGACCTAATGGTGCAAGAACTGAATCAAAATAAATAGAATGGTCAAACTTTGACCCATGCAAATCAGGTCGAGTCAATATAAATAGAATGATCCCAATTGATTTGTTTGCTTATTAGGGCCTAGCTGTTTAGACCCAATTACTCTAGATAAAAATAAAAATAAAAATCCTAATTTTCTCGATCATGACCAAAATGGGAAAGGTTTGCATACTCATATTATTGTCGAAAACTTGACTTATTCATCTATCATGCATAGTTTACTCATAAGAAATTTTGTTACGTTGCATTGATTTTCATAATATACTATTCAATAACTAAACGTCTACATATGTAGATGCATGACACGATGTTGGCAACAAAACTGTAATTTTACAAAGCCTAGATGATTGAAAAGTCAATTGATGGTTAATTAGAGGAATTAGTCAACAATATTGACTTACCTTTTCCTTGCACGCTATAATATCACGTGGACGTGTTCCACCGTCAGATCCAAAAGATGCGACGTGAACCGTTGGATTACAAAGCACTCTTCATTATCGGATTACAGAATGTTTAATGTTGAGTGTCGGTAATACAAAACTGAACCACGTGGAATCTTTTGCAGATTACATTATTATTCACAATTTACGATATCATCCAAAGATTTCCGCGCATCAGTCCATCCATTATTAGCTAACCACTCTCCACACATCAATCAATGCGCCAGATTAGGTAGCAGCAATTAATCTCCACTCCCACGTTTTTCTTCCTTCCCTTGTTTTTTCTTTTAACCTATTTATTAAAAATGAAAAAAATGACCCTAATGATCTTTGATCAAACATACAATATGATTCTTAAATTTTTAATTTATTAAATATAATCCTTAAATTTTAATTTAATAAATAATGCGGTCCATAAATATTTGATACATAATCAATTTAGTTCATAAATTATTTAGAAATTTTCAATATTTAAATTAAAATTTTACAAATCAACATTGATTAATATTAAGCTAAAGCTTAAAAATTATTTACGTTGTTATAATGTATTTTACAATCGAGTCTATGATATCTACTTTATAAGTAAAAAGTAAAAAAAAAAAAGAAGAGAAAATGATGGACCGGATTTCAATATCTCAATCGTTACTCGAAAGTTAGATTCGGCACGGACTAAGTAAATTAAGATTGGACATCGATCATATTATCGTGAATTGAGCATAGAAATTACGGATATAATCAAAAAAGAAGAAATGAAAAGAGGGGTTCAATTATTACACCACCGATGGATGCGGTGATGGGAGCAAGGTCAAACTGGAACCGCAGAATAATCAAAGAGAGAAAGGATAGCAAAAAGCTAAGCCAACCCAACCCACGTGCAAATCCTTCTCCATCGGCAGCAACTCCCCAGTCATTCCTCCATTAAAATATTCAAATCCTCCAGCTCGAAACAGCAGCTATCGGACGTAAGCGATTCTCCCTTTGATCCCGCCTCCCATCCGTCCTCCGCCCCCGAAGAATATACAGCTCAGATTCACCCTTGAATCTTCTCGATCCACCGCCGGCGCCCTCCTCCTCGCTCTTCCTGTTCGTCGTCCGCCCACCTTTCGCCGATGGCTTCCCTCGGTATGAAGCAGCTCGGAGGCGGCAACCGCTCCGTCGCCGACGTCGCCGGGCTCCGGTGCCGGCCGGGCTCGACCCCGCCGAGCAGGGTCGGGTTCCGGGTACTCGCGTCCGGGGATCGGGCGGAGCCCGACCTCAGCGTGACCGTTAATGGGCTGCACATGCCTAATCCGTTCGTCATCGGGTCTGGACCGCCCGGGACTAACTACACTGTGATGAAGAGGGCCTTCGACGAGGGTTGGGGGGCTGTGATCGCCAAAACTGTAAGTTTCTCGCTCGTCCACGATGCCGAGCAGTTGAGATTTTTGTTCGTTGGTGAGTTTAGAACTTGATGATTGCCAAGATCTTTTGAGTTCCTTGTCGTTCTAGCTAATCAGCCCTGTCGTTGTCGGAGTATCTGTCTGCGGTTAGAATTTCGGGAAACCGAGCGTTTCTGATGGGTAATTTTGTGTTTCTATACATCGCATCTGAACACTGGCACTTTGAGTTAAGGTTATTCCGTAATCTGCGTTGAAGTCGGTTCGTCTGCTCTGCTGCTCTGCTGCTCTGTCGATCCTGTTTTCCGTAATCCGAATTACGGTCGCTTCATCTGCTCTGCTGCTCTGTCGATCCTGTTTTCCGTAATCCGAATTACGGTCGCTTCATCTGCTCTGCTGCTCTGCCGATCCTGCTTTACCATCAGATAAAATTGAATGGCACGTAAATATTTAGTTTCGCTTTTGTGGGTCGGTACATAACGTTGTTATTTATTCCCGATTATGTATAAGCAAGTGTTTGCTTTCCTAAACGATGGCTGTGAGGTGCGAACTGCTTTGGTTACGCGTCAAATGCATTTGGAGTGTCATTTGGGAAAACCTGCATGTGGACGGGCCATAAGTCGTGCTATGTTAAGGTTGCTCGGTGGATCTTTAGATATTCACTGAATAGTATTGATAACGGAGAAAGGAGATGAGAGATTTAACGCAGTTAACTTGAAGATCATGACAGGAAAAACAGAGTATTGAGGTTTTGTGGACGTTTCTATCTGCAAGTGAACTCATTGAAAGAAAAAGACAGGACCTGAACTAGGATCGATGCATTTATTGTCTTAAAAGTAGCAGAATGTAGATGCCATCGTGGATTATCACATTCGTATTCTTTTCTCTTTACTACTTGGACTTTATGGAAGGGACTTTGTTGGAGCTTTTGTTCCCCCTTTTTGGCTTGATGTTGGAATAATATCTATTACTGTGAACAAATCGTGCAGATGGTATTGTGTACTTCACTAATTTTTTGTCCACCCCTTGTAAATCATTCTGCTAGGTTTCCCTGGAGGCGGAAAAAGTTATAAATGTCACCCCTCGATATGCTCGGCTACGTGCGGGAGTAAATGGATCAGCTAAGGGACAAATTATAGGTTGGGAGAATATAGAACTCATCAGTGACCGACCTCTTGAGACGATGCTGAAAGAATTTAAACAGTTGAAAGAAGAGTATCCAGATAGGATTCTTATTGCTTCTATTATGGAAGAATACAACAAAGCTGCATGGGAAGAGCTCATTGATCGAGTTGAGCAAAGTGGAGTTGTAAGTAAAAATATTAAATTATATATGTTTTCCCTCATATGGCTAAATCAAGTTGATGACCTCTCCATCTAACAATATGTATTGTTTCTTAAGGATGCCATTGAAATCAACTTCTCATGTCCACATGGTATGCCAGAGCGCAAAATGGGTGCTGCAGTCGGCCAAGATTGTGCTCTTTTGGAGGAGGTCTGTGGATGGATAAATGCGAAAGCTACTGTTCCTGTTTGGGCAAAGATGACTCCTAATATTACGGACATAACGCAGGTTAGCTCTCAGTGTTGCAGATTCTGCCTTCAGTGAAGAATGAGCATTAGTGTCCAGCAATTTTTTACGGAAAATAACTGATTGTCATTTTTAAAAGAGGAGAAGAAGGTGCAGGTGTTAGATCTGTTGGGAGTCTGTTTTATATTGTCATATAAGAATGTGCTCTCATGGCCACTAACTGGACTATGTCTCTCCTATTTGCTTAGTGCTTGTACTCTGAATTAGTATCCCGGCCATTTGATGCCTGTGTGCAATTGTGGGATGATCAACCAAGATGATAAAAGGATTATTCCTCTCTGAGTGTTAGACTGCTCACCATGTACAATCAAGAAAGACAATTAAAACTGGTGTTTACTCTGTTCTTTTCGCTCTTGCCCTTACACTAAATGGAAGATATTTAGACTAAGGTTTGAAGTCTGCTAGGGATTATATTTTTTTCATGTGATTATGATATATAATCCAACTAAACAAATCATGGATCAACTATGCACGTGTCTTTGTAATCCTACTGCTTTAGTAGTACTGGTTTATGTATTTAGGAGAGATCGCACAAGAGCCTTGAACATTGGGTATGAAATGTAGTGAAGTCTTAAACCTTTGAATTCGTGCAATCAAGTCTTAAACCTTTACTTAGAAGTGTAACTGAGTCTTAAAGTTTTTAAATTGTTGTAATTATGTTTTAAACCACTATTGGGAGTGCATTTAAGTCCTAAATATAATATTAAAAACTTTAATTTAAGGCCATCGCGTAGGCAATCCTTGATTGCAATTAGGATCCTCAATAGTGCCAATTGAAAGATTTTGAATGAATTTTTTGAAATAGGTTAAGGACTTGAGTGTATTCCTTGGGAGGTTAGGACTTCTAGTGCACTTTTTGTGACATTTAGATTACACCACCACTATTAATAACCCAAACTAAATGCACGGAAGGAGGGCAATTTTGGCCTGTAGATTGCAATATCAAGTTTGTGCATCACCTTGGCCATATAAACGGGTTGTGTATCATCTTCTTATATAAAAGTTAGCCATGCTTTAACTTCTCCTTGATCTTGAAGCTTGAAACCTGTGATAAATTACATGTATATTGATCGATCTTGATAATGCATCTGTTTGTTCTGCAGCCAGCAAGGGTGGCTCTAAGGACAGGATGTGAGGGGGTATCTGCTATTAATACAATCATGAGCGTGATGGGAATCAATCTTGACACATTACGGCCCGAGCCTTGTGTTGAAGGGTTGAGAACTACTTTTAACTCTTTTGCGTCGACTATGCTTTTATTCTCTCTTGGGTATCGTAAAATGTAATCCTACATTTGATGTTTTAGATATTCGACTCCTGGGGGCTATTCTTCCAAGGCAGTCCATCCTATTGCGCTTGCAAAAGTCATGAGTATTGCAAAGATGATGAAGTCGGAATATGATGATAAGGACCACACTCTTTCAGCCATTGGAGGTGTTGAAACAGGAGGTGATGCTGCTGAGTTCATTCTCCTTGGAGCAGATACTGTTCAGGTACAACTGGGGTTTAGCTACTGTTACATATCCTTGGAGTGTCTATAATGCAAATTTTTGCATTTCACCCACTTTTCACAGTGTCTACCTGAATTTATCAGTTAGTTCCTTTGATAAGATTCCCTGAATGTTACCAAGCACATCAGATAATGGTCTTTTCCTCTAGTATCCTACAATTTAATTAGTTGGTAAAATTCTTTTTTGTAGTCCTCTTTCTTGTTCTTGCCTTCCTCCTTCAGAGGCTGGGGTAAACCAACAGCATGTTATTCTGCAATGTCCTTTTCCATTAAAGCCTGGGAGGAATTGTTTGCTTCAGTTGACAGCCACTAAATCTGCCTTGTGAATCCTTCCTAGCCGAGCTGCTTGTGGCATAAACTAGCAATGTATATTGCATAATTGGGGATCCTCAAGTTTTCATTATTCATGCACTGGCTTAAATTATGCCGAAATTGAGGTAATAACTATAAGATTGGGTACAGAGACTAATGCTACCACATAATCTCCTTTAGATTGATGTGATACCTGTTAATGGTCCATACAAATTGGTGTTTCAACCTTTCTCTGTTGAATGTCTTAATCTTTTATTATGCAAAAGAAGAGAGCTTCCCATGGAAAAGCTACTTGGCGATGTATGTGTTTTGCGAACTGTGCAGAGAATCATTCATTCTTGGTTTGCAGGTATGCACAGGTGTGATGATGCATGGCTATGGCCTTGTCAAGAAACTATGTGCTGAGCTGAAAGAATTTATGAAGATGCATAATTTCTCAACAATAGAAGATTTCAGAGGGTATAAATTATTTGGGAGAATCAAATTCTTAGAACCTCGCTCTAAATTCCCAGACGTGATGAAGCAGGCCAGGATTCTCACATTAATTTTTCTTTTTACCTCATTGGTCTTTCAGGGCTTCTCTTCAGTATTTTACCACTCATACTGACTTGGTACAAAGGCAGCAAGAAGCAATTCGACAGAGAAAGGCAATTCGGAAAGGCTTGCAGTCGGACAAAGATTGGACTGGAGATGGTTTTGTGAAGGAGAGTGAGAGCATGGTTTCCAACTAAAAATGTAAGAATGAGCTAAGCCTTTCCTTGTACACCCAAAATAAATTGCAGCTTGGGTTTGTAAAATGCATGTGTAGATGATGACGTTTGTTTTCTCTTTACGCTGCAATCAAAACTGATGTTGTAAATTGCTGACTCATTCATCTGGCGCATCCCTGATTCTGGTACAAGGCCACGAATAATTGACTGATTACATGAATTCATGATGTTAATTTCATCCTACATTCAGTTAGCTTCAAGCCTTCATTAGTAGACGCAAATGCCACTACATGCACTCTGCACGTTCAGATTGATTTCACAATAACACAAAACGGATGCGGAAATAACATGAAACGCAGTGCTCGGGCGGGGCGGACAAGCTTGGTATCACCACGTCCGTAGATCATAAATTAGGGGCCCACACAATATAAATTCTTGAAATACTAATGCAGTCCATGACGCGGAAGAAGAGTGAAGTAGCCGGAGCGGCCGATTTTTGTTATCCTCCGGTCTTCGAAGCCACCTTTTTTCCTATCGTCTCGACCGAAGGCCTCCCGGTCTTGGGTCAGGCATTTGTTTCTCCTGGAAACCACGATTCAGATTAAACAAATCAGCAATGACAAATGTTAACGCCTTTCAGTTCTGTATGACGATTCTTACATGAAAGGAGTGCGTTTTCACGTATCATTGAAGTCCGATCATCTTTAGCTGAATGACTTGGGTTCAAGATAAGTTCGAATGTGGAATTCTTTTCGACGAACAAATTGTTACCCCCGGGGGAGGGGAAATTCCGACAAGGTAGAAACTACGGGATTTTCATGCGTGAAGCTTAAAAAGTTGTCCGCATCATCAATGATATTATCTTTCTAGGGTGGGCAATTCCACAAATTCACGGGCTAGGAAAATAGGAGTGAGCATATCGTACTGTCCGAACTGGAAACTGCCTGGATCGGACCAAACCAGCCAGTTTGGTCTAGTTCCTAGGGGCATTGATCTGGTTCTTGGTTCCATTTTTATGGAGCTTGTTCCGGGGGAACCGAACCAGACCGGGCCAACTTTTTAAATTTAAATATATATATATAATTTAATTTCTTAAAAATAGCTATAAACTCTAAAATGGTAATAGCTCTATTATTTTTTTTAAGTTTTTATTTTTATTTTTTTGTTAAGTGGCTAGTTCCATTAGACTGGACCAGATCAGTTGCTCCCAGACCAAAGCAACCGGTCCGATCCCTAGTCTCAAAAATTGGGACCCAATCCGATTCCTGATTCCTAAGTGGAATCGGACTAGACTAAGAACTAATCACTCCTATAGGAAAATGATCAATCTATAGCACAGGTAACTGGCTCAACTAGCAAGTTAGACCACTTGTGCAGAATTACGAGCATTTGTGCAGAATTGCTAATCACTAACGCATTGATATTCTTTATTTCCATCATCCAAAAAATAGGAAAATTATATAAAAAAAAAATCACAAACATATTTCAATCGTGCCAATTCAGTCATAAATACTTTTTTAGCTAAGTGAGTCCTAAACCATTCACATTTCTGTCAATTCAGTCTATTCACCTAATTTTGGCTAATTGACATTGAGACATAGCATGACCAATGACAACCAATATTTGACGTTGACAATTTTTATAATATTTTATTACTTTAATTTTATTTTTTATATATTTTTTTATTTCTCTTTCTTTTTTTTCCCTTCCCTTCATTCTTGCAACTAGCTCTGTGAGGTTGTGCCTCACCCAAGAGCCACCCAACCACTAACGAGGCTCGAGCCTTCACTAGACACCGCAAGGTCATGTAGTCTTCAACCTTGCAAACCTCTAGCGAGGGCTCAAGCCTCGGTGATTAGATCAACGAGGGATGGCAATGCTCAACCTCACCAAATCCTACCAAGTCGTGCCTCGCCTAGCCGCTAGCGAGGCTCCAGCCCTTGCTAGATCCGGCAAGGGCGAACCTCACTTGCCCTCTCCCTTGGCCGATCATCAAGGTTTGATGACCAGCTAGTGAAAGAAGGAAGGGAAGGGGAAAAAAAAGAACAAGAAAGAAAATAAAATCAAAAAATAAAAACATTCGAATAAAATTTTTATTAAAAATTATCTACATCAGTATCAAGTGCCGACGGAACTACGTAAGATGGTCAACATTCATGTCAACGTCGGACTCAATTGGTAAAAAAAGAAGAAGATTTGTGATCAAATTTGTACAATAGCGATAGGTGTAAGATTTCTTTAGTAATTTTTTCATAAAGTTGCTAAGTTTAAATATTACTAACTAGAACTGTGTTTCTAGTAACTTTTTTTATATGAAAGTTTACTAGTCACGAGAAAAGTAGTTAACCCCATATAAAATCTTAATTTCTATGTGTGCACGTTGGCTAATCGCATCGGTACGATTCTAATTTCTAATATCTTCAAATTACTTTTCTCTATCAGAGTGATTATCCACTTAAAGAAGCTACTAGTTACTAATATGTCAAAAGTAACTTTTTCTCGTGAAAAAGAGAGAGTCAATTCTCAATTAAATAGTATTCTGTTAAAAATGCTCCCCAAATATAAATTAAACAAACAAGGTCATATTACCATTTTCAATATTTTAAAAATTAAATATTTTTTTTCGAGTATAGTTCCTACATAGGAGATGATTATAAAAAATATTCTAAATTTATTGTGCAACAATGAATTCAATCTATAATTTTTCAATTGTTCAAATTTAGTTATAAATATTTTAACAATTTGTCAATATAGGGTCAATTTTTTAACATAAACGCCAACCGTGAGAAAAAGAAAAGAAAATATAAAAATCACTAAAAAATTTAAAAAATCTTCGATGTCAACGCCATTTGTACTGCATAATACAACCAGTATTCACATTAGCAGTTTCCAACTACAATTGGCTGGAATGATTACATTAGCATAGCAAATTGTCAAGAGATTTAGTAAATTGGTATAATTAAAAGATTTAGACTAAAAATGTGTTTATTTTGAGGTGTGATCCACAAACTTCGCCCTATCCCTCCTTGGTTAGTCCAAGCCGCCATGTCTCCCCGAAGCTTATCAAGCAGCGAGGGACGGCGCTGAGGGTGGCGACTTCCGGTGGCTTGAGCTCCTCCTGGCTGGGTCATGGGGGCTCTCTCCTGCTCTGAGTGCTCGAGATGCGGTGACCGAAAGGGGAGGGTGGGGAAATAGGAGAGAGAAAGGTGGGAAAAGCTAGGGCTCTTGATTGAGTGTCAAGCAAGACACTCTTTTCTGTATGAAGGTGGAGAAATGCCTAACTGCTGATGATTTGCAACTTACTTCATATAAAATTAAACTAATCACGCGAGAAAATTGCAAGCTAAAACTAGGTTGTTTATTACCTTGAATGCGGGAAATCACTATCTCAGTAGAACAATTGCAACACCCGTGCAACAGTCACTAATAATAACGATTAAACGCTTGTTTTTCTTTTGCAGAAAGTTAGTTTCTCTATGTTATTAGTAACTTCTCATTAGGAGAAGAGGAAGTATGAGCCTACAAATGGACACGATGTGATCTTTTAGATGTGCTTAGTAAGCTTCCAATAGGATAAATAACTAGTAATCTAGCATATAGTGAACTGCTCAAGATGGTCAGGGAAGTAAAATCACATCCACGGGCAGTTTTCTTGATGCAGCTGACAGATGACAGTTGAGAGAAAGAGAGAGACTTACCAGATAGAGAAGAGGTGGAAGGAAGGGTGGGAGGTGGAGTTGTGATCATGTCCTTGAGCTGAGAATGCATGTCGTCGATGAAAGCCATGGTCTCCAGTTGAGGCTCTTCCATTGCTTCTCTCAACTTGCTTAGAACTGAGCAGTAAGTTTCCTGCGGGCGTCATTCAATCTTTGTCATCTTGATTTCCATAATAGCACTTCTTCATTTTTCTCTTTGGGTGGTTACTTCTGACATGTATATACTCATCCTGATCTAACAATGAAGCTACGTATGATCTGTTTCGGAGCTTACGGTTCTTAACATGCATGATGAATTAGTAAATGCCTGACTTAGTAAATGCCTCAACGGGTTTGTCCCTCTTCTTCTTCTTCCCCCCTCTTCACTAAGTGGCTATATAAATGTCGAACTGCAAGACAAGATTCTCGAAGCAACATTCAAAACGTGCAATTTCAAATTAGGGTTAGTCTTTGCCAGTAGTTCGTTCTTCAATTACTTTTTGTTTTTCTCTGCATCATCTCTTTGGTTACGCATATTTTATGTGGACATATCTACAAGCCACTAGTGAGAGATTTTAAGTGCTTCTGGAGTCCAACGGAATCAATGTTCACATATCTTTTTGAAAGAAAGCAAGAAAGCTCGCAGTACTTGTTCGTCCAGACGAAAGTGCAATGCTTCAAAAGCATTTTAAAAATCAACAACAAATTGTCTAAAGATTTGTGGCAATCATTGCATCTTGGACATATAAAATCAGATCAAGTGGGGTCAAGGGATCTACAGGCATAGATTTCACTTGGTAAGTGAACTGAAAAAGAGAAAGGGGGAGCAAGAAGAAAGGGCACATAACATCAAGAACTAAATGACTCGATCTTGACTGGCGGGGTACGTTCAATAATGAAAACATTTCAATATTTCACCAATACAGATACGTTGTTCACAGAGTGAGAGGGAGAGAGAGAGAGAGAGATTGGAAAAAAATCTTGTCCTAGGATCTGACTTCTAGTTGCGAAACCTGAGAAAACTGAATGAGGGACATGTGACCTCAATGATAGGACAAGAACAGATTGATCCACAGCTAAGAACAGTAGTTCGATTTAACCTGTCTTGATCGACTTTTCAAAAAAATCGTTTACATTTGAGGTGCTTGAACAATGATACCAAACACAGGCAAACAACTGGCGAGTGGTCAGTGAGTTGTTTTATTAGTACGTCAATCATTGCATGTGAAAACTCCGAGCTCAAATTCCTGAATGGAGAACCAAACTACCATGCAATTGCAAATATCCAGAGCTCATGTCCCTTCTTTATTTGGGCAAACCCCGAGTATTGTCACTTTCAAGTGGATAACAGATGCCGCTTTCATCAAGCCCTCAGAGCTCGGTCACTCAAGATAAAAAGAAAAGCAAAGTGGTCAAATCCCACTACTGTGGATTTGATTTGACTCACATTTCAGTGCCCTCTCTCTCTCTCTCTCTGTGTATGCACAGTGTGCCCTGTTAAAGTTCCGTACTTGACAGTGACATTACCCAAGATGAATGGAGTTAAAAGAGATGCCCATCTCATTGTATGAATTTACATTGGGAATGCAAAGGTGGTGGTAGAAAGTAATGTTTCAAAATTCCTACTTTTGCCTTCTGTAGTGATTTTTACCCACATACCCATTTAAGTTTGTCACCCAAAATTTTTATGTCCCTAATATTACTCATGAAAAAAAAAACCGTGAAAACAGAGTTTCATGCATTTCCCTTTTCTTTTTTTTGGTCAGAACACTCATTACCCTTGAGATGCCAACTAATGACTTATTTGGAAATTACGACTATGAAATTTTATTGCTCTGCAATTTTGCGTTCCAAACATTTACAAATAGTATTAACAATTATAAGTCTGTTTTTTTCTTTTTAGCCATACTTCAAATTCAAATCTAGTATCTTTATTGCTCTACAGTGTTATATTCCTAATAATGAATTTACAGATGAAAGTTTTCATTTGTTTGCTTTACCAAAGAATGATAATTTACATAATGAAACAAAATTGTCTTTTGCAGATGCCACGAAGTAGTAGGGCATATAATTAAGAAGCAGCTTACCATAAATTGGTCTAAATCGGATTGACTCGACATGCTGATCTTGGCTTCACCATGTTGATGTTGGCGTAGGAGTACTTGTGGATTCATCGTCGTCTGGAGTGTCATGTCATCTTTGCAAGCTCCACCAACCTTCAAAAGAAGAAAGTGTAAATCATCGACGTATAGATCAGGAAACGAAATGACATAATTCCGTGTAAATGTGTCTGTGTTTGTGTGCGAGTTCTGTGCGTGCTTGCGTGAGAGAGAGAGAGAGAGAGAGAGAGAGAGAGAGAGAGAGAGAACTTTCAAGCAGTTGAGGTGAGCTTGAACAAGCTTCCCATACAGAGGGTGGTTTGATATGCTTCTCTTGAGTGCATCGCGATTTTCACATTGATCTTCTCCTTCTCCTCCTCTAATATCTTCATCATAATCTTCTTCTTCTTCTTCTTCTTCTTCTTCTGCTTCTCCTCCTCCTCTTTTCACATCCTTTTCCAAGAACTCACAACTATCGTCCCTCTGACCCTCCATTTCTGGAAACCCTCTAAACATGACGACGCCTACAACGTGTACCCCGACCACCTCCTGTATTTTATACTAGTGGTTGTCTGCATGTGAGCAAATTTACATATCGGATGTTGCGATATGGGATTGACCCACGCATGCATATTTTGCATCTCTTTAAATGCACCAGATCGATCAGAAGACCCTACTGATGATGAAAGGATGGGGAGGGCATCTGGCCTTTCACTCACAACCCTGATATTTTCGTGTCTTTTCACATGCGCTCTTGAAAGGAACGGTTCGATGGGGGACTGCTGCTGTGTGTTCTCGAGCAACTCAATCTTTTGACAGTACAAGACTCTATATTAGCTCAGTACTCTCAATTTTTAACTTTCTCAAGTCTTGTATCTTTCCTCTCCCACTACTCCCTCCCCCCTTTCCCACTGTCTCTCTCACGCACAGACTTACCCCCACACCCACCATCAAAAGAAAGCTTCCAAAATGGCCACTGTTCAATAATGTGGGGGCGGGATGCTTCGAGTTCGTTTGCACCTAAGCGGGGAAACGGACGTACTTGAGTCCCCGTTGTTCGGATCTGGTCATGGCCTCATCACTATAAATGAGCAGTCGCTCACAAATGGTTAAAAGCAGCGATTGCCAGAGTTCTGTGGTGGGACTTGCGTCATTATTGGCCGAGAACATTGACCGAGAAAGTTTCAAATTCGACTGCAGCAATGATAATGGTGACTCTCCTTATCTTCTGCTTTTCTTTTTTCCCTTCTCATGAATTGTTTTTGTCCTCTTTTCTTTTCTGTTTTTTTTTGGCCTTCTATTTTTTTCCTTTTCGGTAAACGTTGAACTTATTTGCGCTCTTAAACCTCTAATTTTTATCTCACAAAAAATTAAAGATTTGAAAAATATTTTCTTCAAAATGATTTTTTATATATATTATAAATAAAAAAATTTATCATCTGTGAGAATATTTAGACATAAATTATTGTCGGTAATAAAAATATTTATTATTAAATAATTATTTAAAACGATATATTCAATTATTTTTTAGGAAGATATTTTTAAAATTAATCATTTTACATGAAACAAGACAAAAGATGATCCCGAGATCCGTAGAAATTTTGAGATATTTTCGGAGCGTGATATTCTCATGCACCATAAATTAAAATCATAGAGCGGCATTGGAAATTGTTTAATTTTAGAAAAATGGTACTTGCGTTTGTGACCCTCGTTACTCAATGGTGGAATAAGGCGGAGGGTTCGGAAACAATGACACGTTACGGGATGTCTGGCGCAAATTTACTGTTATTATTAGTTCAAATTTTTAATGCAAGTTTGGTAAAACCAAAATATAAGTGCTGAAAATAGAATTAAAACATTGTTTGATAATAATTAAAATTTGATAACTGAATATGAATAATCTCTTACCAAGAGATTTTTAATATTTATCAATTTTAGCAAGATTCTAATTATCATCGATTATTTATCTTTTACACAAATTAAGTAACTTTACCCTTACTTACCGGATTAAGTGATATTTTGCCTAATTGAATAGTTTAAGTCAATTTTATTTAGGGATAAAAAATCACAAAAACCTTAAACTATGTCCATACGACAAATTCACCTCAAAGCTTTTTTGAAACATAAAAAATCTCAAATTTGTGTATGTGTGACATATTTACTCTCCATCTAGATTCTATTCATGAATACCATTAAAAATCTGCCTATATGGATGTCATAAAACAACATTTTCACTGGTTAAAGTGAAATGAAAATGATATTGTCTTGACTTAAAAGGTTATCCGACAAAATATTGATAAAGGTGAATGTGTCATAAGGGCATAATTTGATTTTTTATATTATAAAAACAATTATGGTAAATATGTCACAATAAGTATGATTTGTAGTTTTGTTCTGACTTTTTCCTTTAATTTAACTTTAAAAAAACTTAATCTTATTAAATGTTGAATTTCTAATTTTCAACCCTTAATTAGTTTACCATTCCCGGTTTGCGTAATTACTTACTTATATTCTAGTACCTCCGTTCTTCGTTGCATGCAAAGAACGAGACGTAATTACTAGTTTTTCGTAGGCAAGGGAAAAGAATGTGGAGAATGACCCATGACTTATTTCAAGTTTCTTTCATTATTTAATGTGATATCTATATCTTTTTCCTTCTTATCAATCTAACTCCTATACTTTTCCAAATCATCTCATTAATTGGCCTATCCTTTCACGTTAAGCGCCATCTCAATAAATGACATGGACTGCCATCTCATTCCCATTTCTCCATCAAGAAACTTTCCATTTTCTTTTATTTTTCCTTTTTCCGACTTATACCTTCACTTCACTTCACTTGAGAAATCATCAAGAGAAAATTCAACTTTGAACCTATCAACATATTTAACTGAACCACCTTCACTTAAATACTAAAACCAATGAGTATAGGCCAATTAAAGTATATTTATTGCTTAAAACAATATATTAATTGCTCTATATTATACCCATTCTTCGACGTAGATTTTTCTAACACGACTCGCTTATGCATTCTGATAACCACTGCCATCCACCTTTGTGTGCATGTGTGTGTTCAACCTTCGTGGAGGTTGCACAACCACCATTCGGTGCCCAAATCCATCCAAAAGAAAAAAAGGGAGGTGGTGGGGCTGGTGATGGCAGTGGTGGCCAAGGGGTTGATACCAATGGTGATGTGGTCACCTAGTCGTCGGTTAAGTTTGGCGTTGATATTTAAGTCTATCAGAACTAATGAGATTGCCTAAAATGATATGAGCGGCATTTTATGGATATAAATTTAACCAGACATCATCAACGTTCGCTATCCCCATTATATTTAGTAGAAATGACTAGGTGATTTTGAAAAGCTAGGGACTAGATTATTATTAGGCCATTGTTTTTAGATGAATTGATGATGGAGGCGGCATTCTCTGACGATGACTGATTGATATATTGACCCCTATGTCAAGGATCTGCTTCTGCAACCGATCAAAACGCACGACGGACTCCTCCTCCTCCTCTTCTTCCCAATGATAACAATGCTCATTCTTATCGCGCTAAAGCCAGGCCTCGCAAGTTACTTAACTTGGACCATAACGCAGTCATCGAGTTCATATACATAACAAATACGAATTTCTGAGAACAAGATCAGCTTGTAAGTTCGCTCCCAGGTGGAGGTAAATTGGTTGAACAAAACAATGAATCAGCTATATGAGCAAAGATAAGACCGAAAGGACGGTTGAGAAAGGAGGGAAGATCGACTAACTACGATCGTTCATGGCAGAAATGTGAAACCATGATAATAGCAAACCAGAAACAGTCCCATAAATCCTCGGATGAATGGAGAAAGCGAGAAACTGCAGTTGATAAAGAAAGATGATAGTTATCAGAATTCATAAGCATCGCTGCTTCCAGATAATTTACCCCAAGTAGGTGAAAAGCCTAGCCTTGGAACAAGCATTTCCAATGGCTGCAAGATTCAATCGCAGAAATTTTGCTTGGCATAGTTCACAGCAAACACATAGCAGCAGAACATAAATTATTATGGAGCTCAAAGATACATCCATTCAGACTCAATCTGATTGGGACTTTGAAAGGCAAATCCCTTGCAACAAGTCGATTTGTTGTGACAATTTTCAGCATACAAAGCGAACGATGTGGAAAGTAAATTATTGTTTACTTTTTCAATTTACAGCAGGACATTGAAACTGATGAATCCAAAGCATTTGAATAGTAAATTATTGACCCATTGCTCTAATTTGCACAACCAAGACTTTTGCTCAAGGAACAACAAAGAACTCTACATTTACAATATTTTTTCCTTCAGGAAAAAGTGAACAACAATGATATAACAGCATATAATCATCCCAATCTTAATGGGTGATCAACAGAATTACGGAATGGAAAAATTATGCAAACTCGCTCCAATATACGGCAGAAGTAAGGAGATAAAAATATTACTCGGTAGCCATCCCCTCGCATATGGCTGAGCATCGCACCATCTCATGTAAAAGCAGTCTCCCAGTCATCAGCTACATCGACCATGTCGTTGGTTTCATGAGAAGCTACATCATGCTGTCCTTCCAGATCTGAAACACCTGTCAATTCCATCTGGGAACCGTCATCTGAGACGTTCCAAGTGGTTGCAGAAGCAGAACTTGGAGCTTCTTTTCCTTTGACGGTAGCAGAAGCGACTGACCACCCTTCATCATTTTCCCATGAATCATTCACAGCCCCACGCTCCTGAACTACAACCTTCTTCCATGAGCTGCCACTCCTGTCAGCAAATGCAGGCCCTCGCCATGCATTTGTGCCGAAGGATTGTGCAGATGAACCCCCATTTCCAAGAAATGCGACTGCCCCGTAATATGCTGATCCATGATCCAAAGTTCTCATGGCAGTTGCCGCTCGAGTCATGTTGCTGAATACAGCCAATGCATTCTTGTCACTCAACCAAAGCAGCTCACATTCTCCCCCGAACCTTAGGACCAATGAGCTTATGTCTGATTCCCTAGGCAAGTCGAAGAAAGAGACTACATATCTTGGATCCATATCCACCAAAGGGTCAAAGGTAGGTGGGTTCAGTGCATTTGCATTCACGGGGGCTTTGGCACTGAACACACGAGCCGGCGCTTTCGATTTCGGCGTGACCCTAATAACTGTAAAACATCTCTGCTCCCGACCAACCTCATGGATCGCGAGCTTCCACCTCTCTGCTATGAGCCTCAGTGCCTCTCTTTTTTCCTTATGCATCGGACGGAACACGTGGACCTTGAGACTGGTCGCGCTCCCCATGCTCTTGCCATACAACAAGAATTTGCATCTATCCTCGACAGATAACACCCACTTGGGATCACGCCTGAAGAGGTCTGCCACCAACTCGGAGTTCTCTTTCAAACGAAGAGCATCCAAGTTCGGAGAAATAATGTTAAAAGCATCCGCAAGGACTCGTTTCCGTTCCAACTTAGCACACGTATCATCACACATCAGCTTCCTCTGTCCAAGAGGGATCCTTCCAGAAGAGGCCTCCAAATGCTGCAGTGGAGGCAATTTTTGGAAAAGTGAAGCTTCACCGACGTCACTAACGTCACTCCCTCCAGCATCACATGGGACATTTGCCTTTATCCGTCCACAAGAACACACAATTGTGACAACGAACTTGCATCTCACCTCAGGACAAGGAGATAAGGGGTGACAAGGTGCTTTACAAGTATGCCTACATGCCCTTCTCGGAGCACCGCATACTTGCCCACAAGAAGCCCTTGGGTGGGCTTCATCTGGGTTATCGACATCACAAGGTGCTGGGTGACAAGTGCGACCACATGCATGCAGACCGCAGCGCCTCGTCTTGTTGCATAGTTTGTTACACGTGATGTTACTGCTGCTCCCACAAGGTATGTTCCTGAGAACAACATGCCCACCGATGCACTCCTTCACCACAGGAACTGAACAAGGAGGACAATCCCCAAAGTGGCAGCCATGAGAAGGTGCATGACCACAAGGTTGGATGACCGAACAGGGGAACGGACACGAAGGCGGAGGTGTGCCACAAGGCAATGGAGGCGGAATAGAAGTTCTCCCGCACGCACAGCTTAAGTCAGTAAAGATGCTGCGGAGGCAAGGAGGGCAATGCCCACTGTGACACAGTACTCCACATGAATGCTGTCCACACCTGAGCTTTTTATCACATACCAGGGTGCAAAAATGTTGATTCGTGTCAGAACTGGATTGAGGGCAGCAACGGTCGCTGCATCTATGCCTGCCACAGTTCTTCTTACGATCGCACGGTTTCTCACATGTAAATATTTCATCCATCATCTTGTGGCACGGCACTCTGCGTGAAGTCGAGCCACAACGGCAATTCTGGATCATAGGAACTAAGCAAGGTGCACAATCACCGGCATGGCACTTGTCTTTACACCGGTGAATTCCACATATTAGGGGCTTGTCACAAATCTCCGAACATGTTGGAATTGGCTCCAAACAACTCCGCCTTTCTTCTGCCAAATTAGTTTTCCCACAATAGCAAGTTTTGATTCTGCTAGGAAGTAATCCACACTCCCCACAAGGACCGGGGTGGCAGATCTCGTGGCATTTGTGATTGCCACAACCAAGCTCCTCTCCGCAAGTTGAACCACAAGAGAACACACCTTGTTCAGCTTCTAGTTCTCCTTTCAAATCCATGTCACTGCATGGAATTACCTCTCCCTTCCTCTTGCAGAAGCAAGAAGCGTCGAGCAGAGCATGGCAAGGGTCACAAGGGCCCATGTGGCAAGTCTTTTCACACCGATGGCGTCCACATTCAAGTAGCTTGTCACACTTCTGACCACAAGTAAGAAGAGACTTCCGGTCAGAACATCGCGTCGTAATTATTTCTTTCCCACAAGGGCATGGCTGTGGTGGAGCAAACGCCTTACAAGGAGGACATGGACCAGGATGACATTGCAAGACACAGACATGAGGACACAAATCCTCCTCAGCCTCATCCACACTTGAGGCCCGACCCTGCAATGGCTTCCCGCAAGATTCGCCACATGAATGTGGCATCAAATAGAAATCAGAGGGCGGATCTGTCCTCTTCCCACAGAAGCATAGATATTTGATCTCATTTGAAGACGTGAGCTGCACCTTCTGACATCCGGGGCACCGCCAGTTAATACCACCATTCTTCTCCACGGACAGATCAGAAGAGGTGGGTGCACGAGCCCACTTTCTGATACAGTTCAAGTGGAATATGGAGTAACAGCTCAGGCACGACCAAATGGCAGCAGTTCTGCGAATCATTTCACAACATATCATGCATTCAACAGTGCCCTTCATAAGCTTCTCCTGAATTTCCTGGGCGAGCTGAGGCAAGTTCTCATCTTTTGAGCCCTTCCTTTCATCCATAACCGTCCTTTCAGAGCCCCTCTCCTTCCTTTGTCCACTGAGGTGACTCCGATGAACTTTTGAGCCATGACTAGCTCCATGTCCCGAAGTACTAGTTGTTTCTCCATTACTTCCACTTAATTCCGAAGTGTTGCCTCTAAGTCGACTAGGACGATCAGAACTCACACTATCTGTGGTGGGGTTTGAAACTGAACTTGATGATGAGTTCGAAGTAGCAGCAGTTGGAGATATTCCACTTTGGACCCACTCCTGAGGAGCTACTAGGGAAGGAAATCTTCTAGTCCCTCTTCGATTTTCTTGGTAGTGAAAGCTCATAATCTAGATATGCAGGGCTGTGGAAGACACCTAATGGTATATTCAAACAAGAGACTGAGTCACAATCTTCGTTTGTCTAGATGTATCCAGTATAGAAAAAACAAATTCACAAATTTTCAAATGGTGGCAGATCCTGCAAGTTTTAATTTATCAAATCACAGATTATGCCAGAGACATTGCTAATCCATCTTGTTTGGAAAGTAGCAAGAAACATGAAATTGTGAAGTTTTAGCCGATTTATATGATAGCAAGAGTATGTTGATGGCCAAATTGTGGATACTAGCAATCGGTGTGATCAAAGCAGTCCAAGCTCAGAAATCTGTGTTGTCAAGAAATGATGCGTGGCAGCATTTTGAACACATCTAGTTCAGTTTATTCTCTCGTTGCTGTTCAACTCATTCTTCTCACATTTAATTGTTTCTCCTCTAATCTCTCTCTTCAACTAAAATTCGTCTTCTCTCTTAAAACCCCCTATTATTCTAATTCAACAATCTCTGGTTCAGTCAGTGCCATGAAAGGATCATTAACACTGGTCAACTAGATGCTATGTTTCTATGCCAGTCCCTCATTTCTACCGGATTTCAGGGTTGTTCAGCGCATCAAAAACCCCACAACCAAAAACTGACAAGAAATGTTCTTATGGAAGCAGTTAAAAGAACAGCAGCAGCAACAACAAAAACAACTACTAAAGGAAGCAAAACCTGGATTTGAGACTTCCAAACTGATGTAACATAGCAGAACAAAGAAAAACTAAGCCTTCCACGGAGATAACGTTATCCTAAGGAAATTTCACCAACGACCAAGTTAAAGAAAAGTGGAACCACGTCATTACCCGTCAAGAATCCTGCAAGTGAGACCCGCCTCCTCGCCCCTGATGATTTCCTTGAAGTGAAGAATGGAACGAAGTACAAGAGATCTCTTCTTGTTTCTCCTGCTTCACTTTTCGAGTTCTTGGAGCCGAAGAGGTGACTTTCTTACGAGTAAAATATGAGAAAGCACGGGAGGGTCGATTTGGAGAATATATAGGTTCATGTTGGCGGCGGTTTCGTGCGGCTCGGCCTTGGAGCCGAAGGAATTCGGACACACAAGCCGCCGTCGCCGTCACGGTCAACGCCGCGTGTCGATTCTCCAATGCAAGTTGGGTACTTGGCGAGCACACAATGGGCTGGCCTGGGGCTCGCCATGAGCTTAGGCCCACATGTTATGAAGCTTATGACTGAGCTGGCCCAAAACTCAGGCTGCTTTCCTTTTTCTTGCTGACTCGCCGTCGTTGATCCGAGTTTCGATCCATGGGGCACGGGGTTCTCGCCATAGATCCAACCCCTGACCTCACCTCGTGCGTCGGGATTATTCTCGAGCTGCTTGTCGTTTAGCCTGAGCACGAGAAAGAAGGCCCCTCGTAATTCTCACGGGCGGGGTTGGCGACCATTGGGTCGGTCCATGGAATTTTCCTTCCTTTCGACCCATTTCGCTCAAAGGGTAGCTCTCTTAATCCCTCTCCATATTTACGGGCGGGGGTGAGATGCGGGAGTTAGGGACCGAAACTAAGAAGGGTCTTCTGGGATTTTGATTTTAACAAGGTAAAATTCACTCGGTCGATTTTACCTATGTTATGAATTGTATCAATGGAAAAAATATAGTTCCCTCGACACGAAAGGAAAGGAAAATAAAGGAAAGACGGAATGTTTGTGTCAATTGACATATGCTTATTTTAGCATTAGCATCGTGAGATTTGATAGGATTATTGTCAACTGTCTAAAGTTTAAGCTTTTAAATGAGCGTGATTTATTATTTAAATATTCTAATACTTCTCCTCACGCGTGGGTTCTCTGGAATTTGGCTTTAGCCTAAAGCATAGAAATATTCAATTGGGAAGACAAGTAGGAGTTTAAAATATTCAAATTCAAAAAAATTTAGCTCCAATATTATATTAGATTTTGTGAGACTATTGACGATTATTTTAAAAGTTTAATTTGTTAGCCAAAAGTATCATTCATTATTCAAATATTCTAACAAGCATAGCTAGAGAAAAACCTTAGAAATTTGACTTACCACAATAGCAAAGCTAATTTAGGCTCATCTATCATAAATCGATTAACAAAGAGTTTCAAGTACTAGTTATCGAATCAATACTTACAAGAACTTAGTAATAAACATCGATGTGGGCTTTGATGCTCGCCGATAATCACACTTATCGTAATAAAAAAGTTTTAGTCTAAGCTAGCTAAGTTCTTCAAGAGAGGATGTGCCGAGCTAGGTAGGCATATTCTTGTTCATTCCTTTGTTGTTTCGTTGATTGCAAGTGGATCGAACACAAATTTGTGGGTGTTTTCGTAATTGACGACGAAAAATTGCAAATAAATCATTTGTGCAATTTCCTTATTTTCCTTGTTCTTTTTCTTTCGTTGTCTCCGTTGTCCAACAGAATTTGGACGTCTATTGTAGCCCCATAAGAGAGAGAGAGAGAGAGAGAGAGATTGCCTTGGTAATCGAGGGACCTTGTTGAGGTATGCGATCGCACAATGGAAGTCCTTGTAAGCAATGCACCAATTTACAATTGGACATCTTCGAGGAACTTTCTCGTTATTTAACGCGAGTTGCCATCTGTGTCGGAGAGATGGTCGTGGGACCCCGACACATGCATAGTCGAGGCGTGAAATATACAAAAATATAAAAAGATAAATAGAGGTGTATTCTATGAATCCGAGGGGCACCGATGTCGAGAAAAGGTTTTTTAACTCATCCAGAAACATATGTGATGTATCCGCTGATAAAATGAAAACCATATTATATATATTAACTCGAACTTAGTGGTGCAATTCTCTCGATTGCTCTTCAGTGAGGTGTCGCATTAGTCTTCTTCTATCATTTGATTGACAACTAAAGATTCGAAGTACACTGCAACTTTGTCACCAGTTTCTGGCATTGGATTGTTGTTGTTGATAGCATTATCCGGCTCTTGTTGATTTTTTATTCTTGTATTGTAGTCTCGTTTAATTAACAAAATGCGTCCCATTAGGCATGCAAAAAAATGTTTCACTACAATTGAATTGATGAAAAATTACTTTTAAATATATCCAAAAAGATGTTCCATTGAATGGACAATAAAAATATATTTTTTGAAAATCCATAAAGGTTCGCACAAAGGTTGCCGAGGGTCTTTTGTTGATTTTGGGAGGAGAAGTAAGTGACAAGAAATTTAAAAGTACAATATCAAAGGTACTTGTAGCTAGTTATTTAAATTACAAAAAAGTAAAATATAGATAAATTTGCAAGGAACATTGAGTTTTGTGATTAATTGGGGGTCATTACAAAGAATATGATGTGTCTATCTAAAACTTACAATCAATGGTTTATAGGGATGATCGGTTCTCAGTCCGATTCGGTTCCAAGGTGGAACCGCGGGAACCGAACCGGGAGAACTAGTTCTCAAATTCTAGAACCGTGGACTAGACTTGCCGATCTTGGAACCGAGAACCGAGACCCGGCCCGGTCCAATCCGGTCCAATGGAGCTGAGTAATTTTCTTTTCGGAAAAAAAAAAAATTGTTAATATTACGAGACATTCTCAAAGACAATCTCACTTCGTTTATACAATGCTTTATTGATTTGTCATTTTAATCTATATATAATTGTATTTTCCTAAGACTGAAGAATTTTCTTCTTCTTTTTTTGAATTCTTGAGAAACTTTAAAATATTTAGATAAAAAACTATCAGTTCGGTTCGGTCAGTCTGGTTCCCATCTTGGAATCGAGAACCAGACCAACTAGCCACCGGTTTCAAGAATAGGAACCGAGAACTGGACCACCGGCTACGGGAACCACCCAAAACCGGCCGATCCGGTCCGGTTTGGGCGGTTCCGGGTTGGGCGATTCCCATTGCACACCCCTAATGGTTTAAATGATTGTTTAATTTAAAAAGAAAACTTCCTTATCCTATTTTCAAAACAAATAACTTTCTAATCCTATATGTGATTACAAAAAGTTATATTATTTATAAGAAGTTGCAAAAGCTTAAAATAGAGGCAATCACCATCCTGTAATTGCTTATTATCTAGTAACCTTTATCTAAAGAAGTTAAATATCTTAAAGTATTACTACTCGTTAGTTACATGTCGTAGCAATTACATGTTGATGACAATGGCTTCATCCCCAATGAAGCTCCATCAATAATTGATGTTTGCTGTCAAGATCTTCCTTAGTGAGTTGCCAATGCTCTTAAAGTAATCAATTATTCTTTTCATCAATGACTTTTGCTATTAACCAAACTCTACATATATCAACTAACTCTATCGCTTGTCTATTATAACCAAAAGTAGGTCATTTTTGGGTATCAGCATATGTCATATTGTAGAGAATTGAATGATTTATCGATCATTCGATTCTTTAAAATAAGATAATGAAGAGTTAGCATACTCCTTGTCATTAGCAAATTTTTATTTTTCCTTGCCGAACAGCCTCTGCATGGTTGCTAACATATGAGGATTTAATGCAACTTCTGTCAATGGCTCTTTAGTGAGACTTTTTATTTTCTTCAGTGAGACGTTGCGTCAGCCTTCTTTTGTCATTAAAATAACGGCTAAAGATGCGGAGGGCGCAGCATCTTCATATCTAGCAGGTGGCACTAGATTTTTGTTATTGGCAGCATTATTGGACACTTGTTGATTTCTAGTTCTTCCAATCATAATCTCCTTGAATCAACAAAATGTTTTCCACCAGGCATGCTTAAAAGATGTTATGCCAAAATTGAGTCAATGACGAAATACTTTTCAATATATTTATAAAGATGTTCTAGCAAAATTGAATCAACAATGGAAATACTTTTTCAATATATATATGGATCAATATGTAAATCAACAATGGTTGTGACTGGAGAAGTTTAATACAAGTGCCAACACTTTCGTACAACACTTACTTAAATACCAAAACTTTTTTTTTGCTCACTTGAGTGTCACATATTGTACAATTGATCACTTGCGTGCTACTTATGATTGCCTTACTCGAAAAGCTAACATGATTACTGAAAAATATTTTTATTATTAAATTTGATGAATTTTTTCTTTTTCTTTTCTTTAGGGTCGCCAGCAACCTTCACCAGCCATGGCCACGTCGCCTTCAGCCATGAAGGCCTTGAGAGAGGCCCTCACCCTCCCCACAAAGGCCTTGGGTGAGGCCATTGGGGCCTCGCCAACCATTGACAAAGTCGCAATAGCCCTTGCCTGCCTTAGGCAGTGTTGCTTGAGGCAGCCCAGCAACTAGTGAGGGCCCTCACAATTGAGGATGAAGCAATCCTCGCCAAATTTAGGTGAGGCTGTTGTGACCAATGAGGGTCACCAATGACCTCCACCGGCCCTTAAGAAAAAAAAGCAAATAACAAATAAAGATAAAAGATTCAAAAAAAAATCCATGTAGGACATTTGGCTAGATATGGCACTTAAGTGATCAATTTTTCTCTAATATGGCACTCAAGTGAGCTAAAAAAATATTTTGACAATTAAGTAAGAGCTGTATGAAAGTATTAGCACTTGTATTATACTTACCCCGATTGTGAACGACCCTTTGTTGATTTTAAACATTAAAATAAATGACTAGGAATATAAAGGTATGAAGACTGGAGAATATAAAGGTACGAAGACTGGAGAGGTTTTACAAAGGGTATGACGTGGCTAATTAAAGCCCAATTAATGGTTACAAATGCTTATTGAATTTAAAATGATAACTTCATAATCCTATCTTCAACAAAATAAACCTCCTAATCCTATGTGGTTACAAAAAGTTACATTTATCCCTGATAAGTTTGAAAAAAGAAGAAGGTAGCAATAATAATCACCCAACGGTTACTTATTATCCAGTAACACTTATTTAAAATGGTCCTTTATAAATTTTAGTGAATGACAAGAAATTTAGGTACAAAGAACAAAGCAATTGCAGCCAATCACTTAAATTGTGGAAAAGTAATGATAATGACAAATTTGCATAGAATGTCGATTTCTATGATTGATTGTGGATCTTTATTAAGAGTACGATGTAACTATTTATTTTTTTGGTTTTTTTACTCAACTTACTCTCAAGTTTTTACCTTATTTCTTTAAAGAGTGTGGAAGTCGAACCCTATATTTGAAACTCCCACCATCAGCCCATGAGAAGGTGGGGAATCAAACTCTCTACTTTCCTATTCTCATGTAGGAAGGATGGCCATTGTGCCAACCACCAATGATTGTATGATGTAACTATTTAAAGCCTACAATCGATGGTTACTAACGGTTATTGGATTTAAAAAGATAATTCCTAATCATATCTTTAAAATAAATAACTTCCTAATCCAATCTATAGTTACAAGAAAATATGTTATACATAAGAAGTTACAAAATCCTAAAATAGGGACAATAATCACCCAACAACTGCTATCTAGTATTTTACTTTTATGAAAGATGTTACCTATCCCAAAATATTGCTATTTGACAATTATATATGATGACTTTATCCCTAGTGAATGTTCTCATCGATAACTAATATTTATTGTCAAAAACTTCCTTGGCAAGTTGTCGATATTTTTAAAGTTAAAAATTGTTCTTTTCATCAAAAAATTCCATTGTTCATTAAATTTTATTTTTATTGATTAAGTCTGTCACTTATTAATTATAACATAAAAACTGGCATTTTTTAATGTCAAAAAGAATCATATGATATTTTGCTCGTACTTTTTTGTATTTTGAAATACTTTTTTTGCTTCTAAAATTATGAGAGAAAGCAATATGTATTCTTTGTAGGACTAAACAAGCATACTAAATTTTAAAATATAAAAATTTGAAACTCCCCAAGGAGGAAAGGTTAATGGTTGTTAATAGGGGTGTAAACAATCCAATTCGGTTCGGTTTTTCTGAAAATCGAATCGAACCAAACCCATAAGATATGATACTGAACCAAATCGAATCTATCCCGAAACAAATAAGAATCAGTTCGGATCGGTTCGGTTTTTCGATTTTCCTATTTTTGTATTGTATAAACCAAAGTAAAGAAGATGTGAGAAAGAAAATAAATTGTTCAATTTTGTTGAGAATTTCGATTTAGTTCAGTTAACCGAACTAAAAATTAAACCCAACCGAAAAAGTTAACGGTTATTTTTCGGTTAACTGACCCAAACTGAAAATTCACGAAATTTCAATTCGATTCGGTTTGATTTCGATTTTTGGTTCGGTTTTTAATGTCCCTAATTGTTAATTTAGTGCTAACTATTTTAAAATTATAAGTATATCTCAGCCACTATTTTAGAAAATATAGGGAAAATATTGAAATATATATTGCCTTTCACTCAACAACCATTCACATACCTTGACTATTGAAAATGTCAAAATATACCTCAGCATCACTTTGCACCTCACATCTATTATTGTTATGTCCCGCTGTATGAAAATCTCATTTTCTTTTCAAAAATGTCCATCCCGAAAATCGTAAATGCTCACATCCACCCCAAGCGGCGTCTTGGAAAACGCTGAAAACCATTTACGTATCTCATATTTATGCGTAGAGATACGTAAATGGTATTTGCAAAAATATAGATATGTAAGTGGAGTTAAAATCAAGATGTTCTTGGTAATTTTTCAAAGAGATAGATACACAATGGTCGTCAGTCCAACCGCAAGTTTAACGCTGGACATCATCAAATCGCAGGAGAGATTTATGACCCCACGGAATTTGGACTATCGAACACTTTAACATCCACTAACCTCTTATTTTAATTCCTCAATGGTGGAAAAAGAGGGCCTAAAAAGAGAGAAAGGCGAGAAATATTTTAGCTTCAAGGAGGTCATTTCTTAGAACTTTCGCCTGTTCCCCACTTGTGGACTTAATGTGTTGCGTAGGGAAACTTCCATTGACTTGACTCTGTGGATCAATTTGTAAGAAGGGTTAATTTGATTCTTTCAATATAAGATTTTGTTTGGAGACGTGTGAGTGGTATTTGCAGATGTACGTTAGTGATTATGGGTAAAAAAAAAAAAAATGGTTTTGGGCTTTTCCAAAAACGTAAATACATTCTGTGTTCTTCCGTTCATTCGGGAATTCATATGCTTGCCAACATTAAATCGCAAAAAGGAGACATTGACATCATGGATTTGGACCATTAGACAATTTAAGATCCACTAACCTCTTATCCCAAGTCCAAAATGGAGGCAAAAGAAAAAAAGAACCCCCAAGAGAGATAAGGGAAAGAAATATGCTCTTTAGTTCCAGAGATGCCTTTCCTGTGAACTTTCACATGTCCCCCCCACTGGACCCCGTTACTGGCATTGCATAGGTTAAACTCCATTGACTTGACTCTAAGGCTTCATTTTCATAGACCAGCTTCCTCAGAAAGAAAAAAAATTACTGAAAAAGGGGGTTTTCTTAATCTGCAAAATCCTATTAAAAAGAGGAAATATTATCAAAATTAAGATGTGTAAATAGCCAAGAAAAGGAGGATGGGGCCAGGTAGAGTTCCGGTCAGGCGAGGCCACGGTGGTACGGTGAGAAGTCATGCGGTGGCACCCACCACATTGATGAACACCTACCCCTTCATCATCAGAATGATGATCAATATTCAAGACCTTGACTTTTAACCTACTAATTTTCTTGGTCTTTTTTTAGAACTTTCAAACGACTCCCCTTTATTTAACTTGCTTATTTTTATTTTTATTTTATTACGCTTTGGATTCGAGTACGGCGCCATCAATGATAATTCCGCAATTACCATTTTTTTTTATCCTTCTAAATTTCTGTATCCACTAGTGCATTCTGAAAATTGGGAGTACAGCTCATCCGTCGCTCCGAAATTCACGCGCCTACTTTCCTAGTCTCTCGCTCACATCCCCTCTCAATTATATATGTTGACGATTGCACGGAGAGAGCTCTGATCTAAGGCTTTTCTCTCTGTCTCTCTCTCTCTCTCACGGAAGCTTTGGGAGTTCGTTCTTGAAAAAGAAGAAGAAGAAGAAGAAGAAGAAGAAGATGTCTCTGCTCTCAGATCTTCTGAACCTGAATCTCTCGGACACCACCGAGAAGATAATCGCCGAGTACATATGGTACGTTCCCTCGGATCCGACCCGGGTCTCTTCTCCTGATGCTTTACGCACCCTTCTGGCGTCAGCTGCTGAATCTTCCGTTTCCCTGACGTTCTTTGTCTGAAGTGGAATCTAAATCTTGGTTTCCTTATGAATCTTTTTCCTTCTTTTGGACCAGGATCGGTGGATCGGGTATGGACTTGAGAAGCAAAGCGAGGGTATAGCAATTTCTTTTCTCGTCCTTCAAAATGAAATCGGTTTTTAGTTCACATGATGACGTTCCCTATTTTACTGGATCTTGACTTTAGTTTCTGGGGAATTTTCTTGATCGTGTAGACTCTTAATGGACCGGTGACCGATCCCGCAAAGCTGCCGAAGTGGAACTTCGATGGCTCAAGCACTGGCCAGGCTCCCGGCGAAGACAGTGAAGTCATAATATAGTATGTTCTCTCTCTCTCTCTCTCTCTCTCTCTCTCTCTCTCTCTCTCTCTCTCGCTTTCTGTGTCTGTAAGTTTTCTTTTCTTTTATTTATAAATTGTTATCTGGGGTATTGATAAGTGAAATGGCCTATTTTGGTGTCTTGTGATAGTCCCCAGGCGATTTTCAAGGACCCATTTAGGAGGGGGAACAATATTTTGGTGAGCGAATCTTTGGGAATCTCTTATCTTTTGCTTTTTATTTGCTTCCAAACCATATATTATAACGATTATATGATTATAAGTTGATTTTCCATTTAAGCAAGCGTAAAACCTCTCTCTTTATTCTCCTCCCCCTTTAAGAAAATAATAAATTAATCATGCGAGCCATATATTTTCATCTTGAAGGTCATGTGTGATGCTTATACTCCTGCTGGAGAGCCCATCCCCACGAACAAGAGATTCGATGCTGCCAAGATCTTCAGCCAGCCAGATGTGGTTGCTGAAGAGCCTTGGTACAATACCCAAATTTTCTCAGCTTGATTACTTTCTAATCCGCTAGTTTCAACACAACTCCAAATGCTAATGAGAACTGGGGATGAAAAAACAGGTATGGAATTGAGCAAGAGTACACCTTGTTGCAGAAGAATGTGAGGTGGCCACTCGGGTGGCCGGTGGGAGGTTACCCTGGACCTCAGGTGATTAACTTAGAACCATGCCATGGCCCTCTTTCATTGAAATAGCGTTGTCATGTGCTTGTCGTCTTTGTCGTCCCTCGTATGTGATTAGGGCTTTCATCAAATATGTGTAGCCTAACTTTAGTTGCTTGGGATCTAAGACGATCCTTGCTTCTAGCAACAACTCCAACTCTAGTTAAACGCATTTTGCTTGGCTTTGTGCATCTGATAGGGACCATACTACTGCGGTGTTGGAGCCGACAAGGCACTGGGGAGGGACATCGTGAACTCTCACTACAAAGCTTGTCTTTATGCTGGGATTAACATCAGTGGCATCAATGGCGAAGTCATGCCCGGACAGGTGCACTCAAACCTCGAACCCTTAAAACAAAAATTGAAAAAAGGAAAGCCGAGAAGGAATTTGTCCCGTTTCTTTCCGGTGTTCTAGAGATTTTCAAAATTTTGTTGCTTCTGAACAACTTATCGTAATTGCCAATCTCATCCCACGTATCTAAATTTTATGATAGTGGGAATTCCAAGTTGGCCCTGCTGTTGGCATCTCTGCTGGAGATGAGCTGTGGGTCGCTCGCTACATCTTGGAGGTACTTAAGAAAGAGCCATTTATTTATGTATTTATTTATTTATTTTTGCAATTACCACTTTTTTTCCTTTCATTGTTCATGACGAAAGTTGAAAGTAACTGGTGATTTTGCGTTCTTCTTTCCTTATTGACAGAGGATCACAGAAATTGCCGATGTCGTCCTCTCCTTGGACCCCAAACCCATTCAGGTCAACCCGGATTTCCTAAGATAACGTTCATATGCTTCATTGTGACATTTGTCCCTAGACATTGACTTTGTAAATTACAATTTTTTTTTTCAAATAGGGTGACTGGAATGGCGCTGGTGCCCACACTAACTACAGGTAAATTTGCACAAGAGCGTGGAATAGTATGAATTCCTTTATTGACTTTGTGCAAGACAATTGCTTCTTTATAAGAGTCTATCAAAGGAAATGGTATGTCTGGACTATAGAGTGTATAGGGCTTAAGGCTTCTTGTTTGAATTTGACCGTCGTGGTTTTTACAGTACCAAGTCAATGAGGAACGAGGGAGGATACGAAGTTATCAAGGCAGCAATTAAGAAGCTCGGACTAAAGCACAAGGAGCACATTGCTGCTTATGGAGAAGGCAATGAGCGCCGCCTCACTGGACGACACGAAACAGCCGACATAAACACCTTCTTATGGGTAATTAAACTTTCATTTTGCATTCAAAATACTATGCTTCGCCAATAGACCAGAGAATGTAGTAATCTTTTTCTATAATGTTCACGAATCAGTATAGATGCTAGAATAAACTCTTCCGAACATTCGACATCTGTCAAGTGGCCAAAATTTTATGAGCCATGTGACAAGTACCATTTTCATCTAATGCTAAAAAAGAAATGGTAACCGATGTGAGATTTATCAGAGGTATAGAGAGTTTGATGCAGTTACGTGCATCAGTGCAAGCTAGGCACGACTAAGATTTGTACCCGAAGCTAATCTCGAAAATGGTTTTGTCTTATTACCAGGGAGTGGCGAACCGTGGAGCGTCGATTAGGGTTGGGAGAGACACGGAGAGAGAAGGCAAGGGCTACTTTGAGGACAGAAGGCCAGCCTCCAACATGGATCCTTATGTGGTGACCTCCATGATTGCGGACACCACCATTCTCTGGAAGCCTTGAAAGACCAGAGACGATTGTGAAGGAGAAGAAGCCAACCACCATCGACTTGATTTTTCTCCGAAAAAATCAGCGTGAAGTGATCGAAACGACGACATACGTTGGGCTTCTCTCTGTTGTTATGTCCTTGGGGGGGAGTGTTGATAACAGGAAAAAAATTGCACCTCGTTCTGTTGCCTTTCGTCTTCAAGATTTGGTCGTCTTATGCTAGGGGTTAAATCTTAGTAAATTCAAGATTATGTAAATTGCTGCGGCGTCGTCAGACGTCCAGGCATTGCCACGTACCGCGTTTGCAGTTGTCTTTTATGATGAATAAACCCGACTACTAGTCGACAATTTGTTTTTGTATTGGGAAAGATGAATCCTCTCCTTTAAAATATTCGTCGTAATTTATGAAGCCTTGAAAAGGGCATGCAAATTGGAAGATGCAATTATGTGATGGAACAGCACGAAAGCTCCATAGCAAACGCAGCGGTTGGTAGGTGGAGCAGCGATTTTGAGTTGCAGAACACGTGTAATTTTCGTTGTTAGATATAAGCGCACCAACACCAAACTCGCGATGATGAATTAGATACTGAAATTTCGCCTCAACGTACAGCAGCCCCAATAGCACGAGAATCACCTCGAGGTCAGCCGGTTCTATTTTTAGCACATGGAAGCGTTTCGACGATACAGGTTACGCGTGACAGAAGTTTGGAATGATGAAAGTGAGGGAGATGAAACGTAAGAAAAGGAAAGTCAGAATGGTAAAAGATGGGCGATCGCTTGGCCAAATAAAGATCCACCACTACCATCCAACGGAGAACTGTAGCTCTCGTGAACTTGGGGTTATCCTTTTCCACAGCAAAAGATGCAAAAAAAAATAAAAATCAGATGGCGTTCGTTTCCCAAGAACTTATCAGATATCTAGATTAGCCCCCGCAAAAAGAGATAAAATCGAGAAAGAGGAAGCGGATTATATCATCTATTCTAAGAAGAGAATTAGGTCAAGCATCCAGATGTTTGAACCGGTCATTGGACGATATGGTGTCGTTTGTCTTGGGAGCTACTCTTCCACAAATCTTTTTAGCTTTATGGCCACACACTCACCAACCCACCAACCCCACCCCACATCACATGCGCAGATAAAGTCTATTGCATCACTCATCCCATAATTGAATCTTGAGCCCCCACCAGTTCACACCGCTGGGAGAGAATCCCGTCGTCTAAGGTTTCTTCGGTTCTCGATTCCTGGTCAACTGAAAAATTACCAAAAAAAAAAAATGATAGACATAGATCTATATATTTATTCTGTCCATCTCCCATCTCAAGTTAGATTTCTGAAGTATAGTACACAAACTTGAATGAGAGAGAGAGAGAGAGAGAGAGAGAGAGAGGGGCATCTCCATCTCCAACCACAACCACCTAATCCTTAGAAAGGTGACACATGCATCTAAGGTTATCAGATGTTGACGTAAATGTGTGAACAGAATCCTTTGTTCCAAATTTTAAACCTACTTTTGTTTGCTTTGAAAATGGATTATTTAAGGGGTGAGTATCCTATTAGTCAACAATCATAATCCAGATTTGGTATCATCTCTCTTAGATCATTGGTCAATAGGTGTTTTCTAATAATATTAATGGATCATCTGTAATTATATATATCGTCAATTACTAATGACAATCATTTTTAGTCATATCAAAAGCAATTTATTGTTATGATAAAAAAGGAAATTATTTGATCGGTCCTAAAAACTCTATTGTGTGAATATGAATTCAATCTTAAACTTTTCAATTTTGACAATTAATGCTAAAACTTTGCGGAAAATTGTAATATAATCATTTCGATGAGTTAAATCGCTAATGTGGTGTCCAATGACCATCCTCCATGGCATGTTGCCACACTAGCAATTTTTGGCAAACATTAACAAAAAGAATTACATTAAAATTCCACTTAAAGATTTACGAGTAAATTGACAAAATTGAAAAGGTTAGGAATGAATCGACATCCATCCAAAAGGTTTAAGATTGATTGGATTATTTTCCAAACAAATTACAAACTAAGAAATTGATGAAAATTCTCAAGTCATTCATTCTCATACGAGCGTCAAAATTGGCACAGTTGGTCAAAGCGTCAAGAGTTTTTTCACTAAGCATTGGAGGTCACCCGTTCAAACCTCACCAATTGCATAGAACAATAGTTTGAACCAAACAGATTATTCCTTGGACCTCCACACCCACAACCCTAAATTATCAAAAGAATTATACTCGTACGAGCTAAGCACTGGAGGTCACCCGTTCGAACCTCATCAATTGCGTAGACCAATAGTTTGAACCAAATGGATTATTCCCTGAACCTCCACACCCACTACCCTAAATTATCAAAAGAATTATACTCGTACAATATATCATGACTAAGCTCCGTTATTTTCCTTCGTTTAGCCAAAGATCGTGATTAAGTTAACTTTTCATAGCTTACGCTTGATTATATTTATGTCGGATCTATGTCGTGGTAGGTAATAGGCACTATCGCAATACCGCTACCTTTACAAATCATGAATCATGTTCAATGTCTCTTTCCTTTTCCTCCTCCCATTACTTTTAGAACGCCTCACCCTGCCTACATTATAATGTCAAATTATTATGTACGACCTCCAATGATTGAGATCATGGAAAATTTGCGAAATGGATGATGGGCCTCGACGTATCGATGCAGCAACGTGGTGTTCATTATTTAGTTAAATTAGGTTTATTTCACGTTGAACTTTTGGGTGAATTGCTACACTGACAATTATTCATTGTTATCTACCCTTTGGCTTTTGGTTATGGTCCACGTCAGAGAACGCTTATCTTGTAGGCTACTACGCAAAAGCTAAAATGAAAGTAAAGAAAAAGCAATGAGGACCAACCCAATTGAGAACGCAAAGCAATTTATTATGTCACGCAGAGGAATCATTCAGTCGTGGCTACCACGGGGCAAAGAGTCTTCTCAAGAATTTGTTCTGGATATACTTAGCATGAGCATCGGTCTTTGCAGAAATGACTTGGGATCGATGGTAGAATCTTGCATTAATTCTTGTCCGGTTATAATGTTTTAGAGAATTTTGATTCGGTGGGCTTATTAGGATGATTTGACCTATCCCTTCGCTCTTTTTAGCAAACTTGGTGGCAGCTTATGCCCTCCTGCCATGCGGCAACTCTTTTTATTGGCCCATGTTCCCCTTTAATGGAGGTGGAGGCTGTGGCTGCCAGGAATTCCAATCCGTGGACAACGGCAACTCGCCCATGTCTCAGCTACACTAATCCCTATTCTTTTGAAATTTTTATTTTTAAAATTCGTTAAAACGTTTTTATAAGTCTAATTGCCATGGAAAATCTATGTACGGTGACCCATTAACATTTAACACCCAAGTCTATTATCTATTTTTAAAAGGAAAGACCAACTAGCTCAGTGACCTCATTGGACAAAAAAATAGTTGAGGGTCTTAATTGAATATTAAGAATAATTTAGGGACCTCTCGTAGCTTTATTCCCAAGAAATTGTTCAACATTAAGCCCATCTCGTTATGTGAAAAAAAGGGGGGGGGGCTTATAACTACGATGAAATCCACTACATCTTGGGCTTGAAGTCCACAAACGGGCCCATCTTTACTGGTCTCTACCTTTTGGACGAGATGTGAGCCCAGATATTATCAAATCCCCCTGTTTTTCAAGTGAGGGAGGGCGGCATGGTCGGGTCGGATGTGTTTGTATTTTGAAGCCAAAGCACTGGCTATTATACTCAGATTTATTAAGGTGCGGACGGACCTGGTATTACGATTATCGGGTCGGAATCGAGCGGGTATTGAAGAAAAGGTAAAGATTAAAGATTAGGAAATTTAAAGGCTCCATTCATTTTTCAAGGTAAAAAAAACTTTTAAATTAGAGGAAAAACTTCCAAAAAACATTTTCTCATTTACTTTCTCTTATTTCACAAATGAACCTTTTCATCTTGTTTTATTTAAAAAAAAAAAAAAAATCAAATTTTTAATTATTTTTATTTTTTTCTCTTTTTTCAAATTTTTCAACAATCGACAATCGTTTGGCGAGCTCGAGGACGATGAGGGCAAATAAGTTATTTCGGTGGGCCAAAATGTTCTAAATTTTTCAACATTTTCCGAGAAAATAAGTTATTTCAAGGTAAAAAAATCTTTTAAATTAGAGGAAAATGCTTTCCACTTTTCAAAATGAGAAAAACATTTTTCTCATTTACTTTCTCTTATTTCACATCCATATGAACCTTTTCATCTTGTTTTATTTTAAAAAAAAAAAAAAATCAAATTTTTAATTATTTTTATTTTTTCTTTTTTTTTTCACCTCTAATCCTTCTATCTTGGCCAGTTGCCGACCACAACAACAATCGACAATCAGTTGATGGCGAGCTCGAGGACGATGAGGGGCAAGACCCAATGCCTTGAGCTTGTCGCTTGCCATCGGTGGCTAGCCAAGCAAGCAATGAGCTTTGGCCTCACTAGATCGACAAGCATAGTAGATTTGGCAAGTTCGAGGCTTGTTGTTCGTTCTCAATGCCTCAAGCTTGCCACTCATCAAATCAGCGAGCCAAGCAAGTGATGAGCTCCGACCTCACTAGATCGGTGAGCTCAACACTCGCCATTGAGCTCAAGCTCACCTTCAGCAGATGCCAGCCAGCGCCGGCTGAAGAAAAAGATGACAAAAAAAAAAGAGAAGAAATATATAAAAATTGATTTATTTAAATTTAAAAAAATTATTTAAAAAGAATGAATAAAGGAAAATATCTTCCTTATTGAATAGAGGAAAATATTTTTTGCTTCATTTTCAGGTTTTAGCTAAATATCATAAAATAAGTACATTTTCTTGGAAAATGGTTTCTTAGAAAATATTTTCTAAAAACACTATATTTTCCGTGAAATAAATCAAGCCTTAAAAGAAAATAGAGAGGGAATGAACTCGATTTCAATGCATTCTGCCATATAACAACACTTAGTAGAAAAAGTTAGAAAAGTCAAGTATCCACAATCTTAGTAAACATTAGTTTCCCGAATCTAGAAATAAGAAAACTGAGTCCTAATAAATTAGGAAATGATGAATAAATAAATAAAATCCATCCTCCATCACCTAGCCCTTTGCTAGTTTTGACATGTGGGGGTTGGAAATGGAACCATCGATTCCAAAATCATTCAGTTCTGGATTCTAGCCGATAATTGATAATTTTTTTAAAATTAAGGATAATGATATTACGAGTGTCATAATTTTTGTAACTTTTTTTCGAACACTTAAAAGTAGAAACTTCTAAAAACTATTTACTTGAGTGTGATAACTTTCAATCGATCATTTAAGTGCAAAAATTTTTTAAAACCTTTGACCCAAGTGCCAAAAATTCGACATGGCATAGCACTTGTAATGAAAAATTTCTTACAGAGTTATAGCACTCAAGTGAGCGTCATAATTTGACCCAAAAAAAAAAGTGAGCATCACACCCTGCAAAGAAGTATGGCAAAAATCAAAGTAAATTGAGAATTAGAGTATGACAAAAAAATAGTGAGCGTTGTGTGAAAATTATAGCAATTATGATGTCATTTTCCCTTGAAATTTTGATCTTAGAAAAGTTGACACATAAACATTGAATCTAAAATCGAATTATAAAGTGGAGAAATTTGTAACACAAGCTAATGATTTTTCTTAGTATATTAGATCGGGTTTGATTAAAGTGAAAATTCCTAGATTAGTTTCAAAATTAGTTGTACCAAAGAACTAGCGATTCTAGAGCTTGGACAAGGAAATTAAACTGGTCTGGACTTATTCCAAGTTCAATAAATGGGAACCAAACCGATTCTTCCCAAAACCATCTCAAAATGAGATGAATCCAATTGATTTCTAACTGACCTCGGACATCGGCTTATTGCTAGATTTGTCAAAATAGATTTTAAATGGGCCACTTTAATTTTAAAGGACCTTCCTTAGTTGGGTTTAAAAATTTACAGATTAAAATAAATGGGCCCAATAGGCTGAGTTGATTACCCATTTCCTATCCAAGGTTCACACGCTCTCTCTCCCTCTTCAGTCTTATAAAAATTATTTCCGTAAAAACTGAAATTATGATTTTTTTTCTTTTATTCTTCCTTCTTCCATCTTCCTCCGGTGGCCAACAATCAGCTAAGCAAGGAATGAGCTTACTAGCCCGGGGTGAGCTCAAGGTCACCGATCGGGCGAGGCCTTGGCCTCACCACCATCTAGTGCTAGTGCTAGTGAGACTCGAGCTTTGCAGGCCTTGAGCTCGCCTATGGTCAATGACCGGCTAAAAAAGGAGAAAGAAAAAATAAAAAGGAAAATAGAAATTAATTAAAAGATCAATTTTTATGATAAAAAAAAATTATTTTTGGATTTCAGTCAAACACTAAAAAATATTGTTATTTTCTTTTTAAAACATTTCCAAAAAAAAATGAGCCTCAATTTTTAAAAAAATTATAAAATTTGGCCACTAAATTTGAATTGCATGAAAATATTTTAGCAATACCATTTTTTTAAAAAAATATCATAAGAAACAAGATCTCATATATTTGGTTAAATAGGTTGGGTTGGGTAAAGTTTGGCACGAGTCGGGTCGGGTTAAATCAAGTCGAGTAATGGTCAAGAAATTTGTATAACGATAAATGAGACATAAACAGGTTAAATAGGTCCATTTGGGTTAGACCATTTTCTGACTTAACCCGATTTACCTATTTAATAGGTCTATTCACCACCAATTATTCGTCAACAAATTTAATATACAAAGAAGTGAGCCACATTCAACTCCCGATAAGAATTCATCGCATCACTTTATATATCAATTTTATTCATCACTTTTAATACCCCCGTCATTATTTTCTAAAACAAAGATGCCGTTATTGGTGGAATGGAGGATCTAGGATTCCCTTTTTTGTTTTTCTTTTCCCACTAGGAAACCCACTTGAAGAAACCTGAACCAATAGCCGACGACCCCCATCTAATTTGCTACCTTTTGCTGTCAAGGTAGATGCCATGTCTTAGAAATTCAAATCTCTAACTTTGGTTAGTTTAGCTGTTGTTAAGTGATGACAAGACCATTATTTAGTCTATAATTTACTTTTTTGGCAAGTCTGAAGATTGACTCCGGACGTTCTAGAACAGCGATGTCTTCAGCAAGCATGCGGATGATGGGTACAATTTAAATATCATAATCATGCCCGGATAAACAAGAGGAAGCATCGAGCACTGCAAATCTATCATTCATTAGTAAATTGGCCGTCAAGTTACTCCATCGACAGGGAAATTTGATTCCAGGAATGATTCTCTTGCCCCCACCGCCGAACTTTGATGAGACCCACCTTCGACGATGGCCGATTGGATTTCTTTGGACGATTGTGATAGGAGGTCAATTCGCGACTTTAATTCCAAGACCAGTTATTTTCTCCCGCAAAATCTCTCTGGCCATGAAAATTACCCTGTGTACGCACTCGCAATTATTAAGGAACAGAGATCAGGCTTGACCCTGTGCTTTGTACTCGAATTCCTCTTTCAATCTTAAGGGCCGAAATCAGCCTCCGAATCTGTAATTCGACTTCGTTGCTGAGGAACAGAAGCAAGGAAGCACCCCTGTTTTGCTGTTTCGCGAGCGCAACTGGAAGGTAATAAGATTCTATGAAAAGATAAATCGAATATTGCACAAATCCTGATTCATCCAAGTCAGAAGTTGAAAGAGAAATAGAGGATAAGAAGGAGCTCGGTATCTTCTATATTCCGTTATAGTATGTACAGAGAGGTCAAAAAACAGGGAAGCAAGAAAACAGAGGAACTCTGTATAACCAAGGCAATAACAAAAAAATTGCCACCAACAAAGAAAGGCTCCGTTTTCGTCGTCATCATCTATAAGTATAACATCATATCTACGATCACCCCCGAAAGGCGGATCCGCATCAAGGGTCTCCAATGGAGATGGGCCGTCCGGCCGCCAGACCCAACGGCGACCGGGAGCGCTGCCGCTTGATGACGTCCCTGGCTCTGAGAACAGGCCTCATCTCCGGCTGGACGGTCGACCAGTCCACGGCCGTGGCCTCCGATTCCTGCTTGATCTTCCTCACTTGGCTGTGAACCGGGAAGCCGGCGTCGTAAATCACCTTGTTCTTCTCCTCCGTTTCGCCGTCCCTGTTTCCGTTGCAGCTGCTGGTGTTGGAATTCCTCCGTTCCATCTTCTCGGTCATCTCGAAGGCCTCAACAACAAAGAGACTCTCTCTCTCTCTCTCTCTCTCTCTCGTTCGAAGCTTGTGATGAAAGGAGGTTGAGTAAAGATCTGGAGTTGGGGAAGAGAGAGAGGGTCGGGGGGGATTATATATACGAGGAGACGTGGGGGAGAAGGAGAGAGAGATTGGGCGAGGAATACCGCAACTATTCGGATGAGCTCGAGACGACTCTTTTGGACCATTTTGACATTCAACAGCCATCTTCTCCTGTGCCCGCGCCCCACCCAACTTAACCTGCTCCTCTCTCTCTCTCTCTCTCTTTCTATCTTGGAAAAGTCACTAGGAAGAAGTCCACATGTTAAAGTCGTTGGAATAGCGTGTACGATGTAAATGCCTCTAGAGAAAAATTGAACCACAAGGATAAAGTGTGAACACAGAGCAGAGTGGTCAAATTTTGGGAATTCAATAAGGGAGAATGAGTTTATGCCAAAGAATACCGACCCGCCAAACAGCGATTCGGTCGGGTTGACCTGGACCCAGCCATTTCTATATTTCGATGAATTATCGACATCGACGCCACCCATTGGAATTATGGATGGGGACCCTTCGTCACGGTTTTCTTGATCTTTAGCGTCTGAGGACTAGAAAGGAAAACTAAGAAAAGACCACGCCCAAAGTTTGATCCATGATTACCGAATTTGTAGGGCAAAGTGAACTTTCTTCAAAAAGTTAATGCTTAGGAAGAAATTTCGGGTCGTAGGATCTTATCGTCAAAGGCCCTCCCATCAAATTTTTCAGACTTTGAATCTTTTTGTTTTTGGTTTCCCACTCAGAGTTATGAACTCGGATCATTTTTCTTTTCTGTTTTCAGATTCATTGAAACACTCTCCCTCCCGCCGGACCCATCACACACCCCTGCCCCCACCTACTCACCCACCACATGGACTTTACCGGACACGAACCAAATCATAACAAATATGGATTCGAACATCATCGAATGAATATTATATAAACTTCACTCAAAGTACAATTAGTTTATCTAACCAAAAAGGAAAAATATCGAAATTTTCAATTGTGAGGGAATTTTTTTTTTTCCTTTTTGTTTCGATGTAGTTTCTTCAGCTATATCTAACACTTGCTTCCAAAATCTAGCAAAAGAAAAAAAAAGTTAATTGCATGAAAGACCTCAAATTAGTACGTTCATGATAAATTTATCTCAAATTAATTTTTTTACCACAAAAAGTCCAAACTAGAACACGTGACAAATAAATCTCAAATGACTACAAAATATCCCAAACCGGTATACTTGTAACAATTTATCCTAAACTAATTTATTAATCGTCAAAAACCCTACACTGATATATTTGTGATAAATATACCATCCGTTAAATTTGATTAATATCACATAAAATAACAAAACCAATACAACATATGCCAACCAATTGTCACGTGTTATCTAACTCAATAATTTCACAGTAAAATTTAACGGAAACTAATGAAAGCAATTTTATTACAAGTGTATCAATTTTGGATAAATTTACCAAATGTGTACTAATTTAAAGTTTATAGTGGTCAAAGACTTAGTTTAAAGTAAATGCGTTAAAAACATATCAGTTTGGATTTTTCTATGATATTAATTCAAAAATAAAAGAGCTACCTACGCCAATGGTAGAGCTTGAAAGTTAGTATTCAAGTAAGATGAAAGGCTAATGAAGATTGTGGTTATCATTTAATAGACGATGTTGTAAAATCTAGTTTAGTATACTGAGTATCGTTAAACGTAGATCCCAAGTTTCGTGTTGCTTCATTTTCAAGGCGGAAGGGGCAATCCTGAAATTTCGGGTGACTTCCACGGTGAGGGGGGCATGGGGAAAAGCCGAGAAGATGGGCGCCATCGCGATGACGTGGCATCTCGGATGGCATGGCGAGCGAGCGAGGGACGGTTAAGTTAGTTAGTGGGGGTGGGCAACCGGTCAACTTTGTTTCCCGTGAAGTTACGATAAGCATGGCCGCGTGGCCAGGGCCGGGTGGCCATCGTGGCCCCCCATCTCGAAACCTCTTCGCGCTTCGCAATCCTGTCCCGTCCCCGCCACAGATTCGTGCCATCCACGTGGCGAGCTAATATTGCGCCACGGGCGGAGTTGTTGGCCGAACACCAATAGGGAGTCGCCGATGGGTGGACGGGGAAAAATCAACGAAGCAATTGGCCGTCGTTGCTTTTTGGTGATTCGTGGGGAGTGAAATGGGAATGGCTCGTGGATGCAAATTTGGCTTCGACGTTTGGGATTACGTCACGATTGTTCCTCGAGCATGCCCTCACAATTTTACTTTGTTTTTGGAATTTGATATATTGAGGAAAATTTCAAATTGATTTGTAAAATATCAACCCGAATTAATTCTTATCAAGTGCTTCTTCTTTTTTTCCATTTGCTAAAACTCTATCAAGTTCCCGCCCTCCATCTCCCCTTACTTTTTTTTTACCAACCATAAATAATTTGTAACTGTACCAATTCAATCTATCAAGCTAATTATGAAGTTGAGTTAAAAAAAAATTAAAATATTTCATCTTTTGAATTTTTTTTATTACATTCTTTTTTTCCTTATTTTTTCCCTCTCTTTTTATTTCCTCCTTCTTCCTCCCGGCAATCACTAGCAACAACCGCCTAGAGGAAAAGGAAGAACAAGGAATAAAGGAGAAAGAAAATAGAAAAAGTAAAAAGAAAATTCAAAATTCAAAATTAATAACAAATTCAAAAAATTAATAACATCAGGGCCAATTGGCCAAAATTGGCCTGGGTAAACTAAATTAGCACAATTATATAATGTTTAGTACTCAACTGATAAAAAAATTAGGACTAAATTAGTATAATTATAATAGATTTTGGATTCTTTTTAGTAATTCTCCCATTTCCATTTGAATCACACTTAGTGAGCCATTGGGCAAAATAAAAGTGTGCTAATTGCCCCTCAAGATTCAATTAGTGGGGAAGAAAAGCATTTTTGAACTTCTCTTTATTATAGGGAGAGACCTTTTCTTGTAAAATTAGAAACTATTAAACTACCATAACGTCCCCAATTTTAACTCTCTCCATATTGTCAGCTTTATTAATAGAAAGGAGAAGATGGACTTGGTCTCTTCTAAATGATTAATTTTAAGTACAAAAACTATGTGACATATTTGTTACACAATCCGTGTTAATCGTAACTCATCATATCACTCACTATGAGGATGAATTGTGTAATAACAAACTTATACAAGCTGTGAATTATATAAAAGCCCATAGCAAAAACCCTTTTAAACATGAGACTAGCTGATGGGTAAGAGACCCAAATAAATATACGATACGATATATATAATTGCAAACTTTCAGTTGCTCACTTGAAGCCAAAGAAGAGATTAGATGCTTTTGTTTGTCATTTAAAGAAATGTGGTGCTACGCAATTTATACGTATATTAGAAAGGAAAAAGAGAAGAAGAAAGAAGTACAGCATTAGAAGAAATACAAGCCAAAATGTCTTCTTACTCGGTCAGCCCTTGGCTGATGGATCAAGCACGTGAATTGCCCAAAAGAAATATTTTATCTTAGTCGGAGTGAATTCGAACACGACCGAGAGAGAGCGCGCGTGCGCGTTCGACTTCGCTGATGGATCAAGCGCGTGAATTGCCCAAATGAAAAACTAAGAAACGCGAGAAGCAAGTGGGAAAGCCGGCGAAAGGCCACGGATTCTTCGAAGGGAAGACTTGGGAACGACAAGGGAAAATCGTTAGCCAAAAATAGAAAAAAAAAAGAGAAAGTCAGAGCTCACGACCAAATCAAAGCACGCAAGCTCCTAAAAGAAAACATCGACAACCTAGGCGAATGCGAATCGGTCAGCCCAACACACGTCCCGAAACGAAGCTGAACGGCGAGTTCCCCAGAAGGGTCCTCGGGGTTTCGCAGCGCCGTCCAGGTGACGTCACCTTTCCTGCGCTCTTCGGCCCGGTTTATGATGTATAGCTAATCGATCCGGTTCATCTCGCGCTCTTCGGCCCACCTTTCCCTTCTCTTGATTTCGTTTCGTGGGTACTTTGCTTCGCTTATTGAAGAGAGGAGATCGTGACCGAGGCCCGTAAATGCATGAGGCCCGCCAGCGATTATAGACATTTGACTTGGTCGTGTTTTGACCCTATCTTATGGAAGGGCTCGATCAAACTTGGGCCTTTATCGATTGGCATAAAAGAGTCGGATTCCCTTAAAGAATCGTGAGCTTTAAATCCAAGGCCAGTTTGATATAGAGATGATCGGTTCCTAGTCTAGTTCTCTTTTGAAGTGGAACTACAAACTGAAGACCAGACCATTTGATCCCAAGATTGGGAATCAGACTAAACCAATCGATCCGGTTCAATTCTCATGCAATCCCAATAAAATTGATCACAAATATTTTCATGTGCTAAAAAGTCAAGCCCCACTTGTGTTTAAGTTTACATGTGTGTTTTAAAAAATGAAATAGTCTATTTGAGGAGTGTTACTTTTAAGAAATTAAAAAATATATATTTAAAAAAAATAGTTGATCCGGTGTAATTCCCCACCAGAATTGGAAACAAGACCAAAAATTACTGGTTTCATTTTCATGAAATCGAGAACTGGACTAAATCGACTAGTCCAATCCGGTCCCGGTTTGGATAGTCCAATATGCTCACTCCTCAATCCACTCTTGAGCTCATGACTGGTTTAGTGACCTCCCAAAAATGGAGCTTGAGACTTGATCTTAAAACGTTATGTTGATGGGGAATAACACTCGAAACTAATTAGCGAGCTCGATGACCTTAAAGTAGGGATTTTCAACTAGACAGGTTCCTGTGACAAAATCCCAAATTAGGTTTTGAATAATGACGATATTTGAAGGAACCGTGATGGAGATGGAGACCATATTTTGGTCGAAAGGGGCAAGTTTGAGATTTTACTTAATGTGTTTCAAATTTAGACCCCATCTTATGGAAGGGCTCGATCAAACTTGGAAATAAGCAAAATTTTATGATCACTATATAAAAATAAGGCACGTATATGGGAATAGGTTTGAATTATTGGAGGTAGCCACTTGCCTATGTCCACGGGTGAGTTTAGTTCAAGTATTTTCAAAATCTCTTAGGGAAAATAAAAGGCTTTTGGCTTTTAAGAGTTCTGCAAAAATGCAAATTGCATGAGGTTAAAAATCATTTGTGAAGAAAACTTGGGTTAGGTAATATTTGGTAAAAAAAAATTTGCAAAGGACTTTAGCTGTAATTTTTCTTTTTTTATTATTAAAAATAAATCAAACCTTTCGCCGGCTTTGCTAGGCCAGATTTGGTGTCATCGGCCATTGGCTAAGGTTGCACAACTTCACGTGACCTTGCCAATTGCCAATTAGATCTTGCCCATCAGCCTTCGCTAGCTGTCCTCACATAAAGAAGAAGATGAATAGTAATGAGAGGCAAAATTGGAAACTGAAAAATTGATGAGGATAATTTTGAAAAAAAAAAATCATTCAACCTTTATTTTAGCATTTTCAAAATGATGAAAATTCAAGGCAAGCTAGCTCTCACCCCAAAATCGTTGGCAAAGGTTGTCAAACACCCAAAAATTTCTTTATGGACTTCTAAAATACTAAACCAAACACATTCATAGCATTATAGATGACGGGTAACATTCACTATCAAACTCGAGTGAGACTATCGTGTCCATGATAAAGTTTGCACGTGTATAGTTTTGAGGATGTCCATCTATCCTTTACAAAAAATTTCCATATATTATTGAGCTTGTTGAGTGGGTGTGTTCATTTTTCATTCCACGATTGATGAGGCAAATTTAACCGAATCGTCATGGAAAATAAATAGTTTATTTTTTCTAGTTTTAATAAACCTGTCAAAATAGATTGTAAATGTATTTTCTAGTCTATAGTTGATGGGTTGGGTTATTATATAAATTAGTTATATTCAATAAATAGGCCTTACACTCAACTCTACCGATCATAAATAGATTTAATATGAGTGTTACATGAGTTTACAACTTACTTAAATCCAACCCACTTCTACGACTCTTTCATGCCCTCACTTGTGCTCGCATGTTGATTTAGATATGAATTTTCCTAAATCTAGTTAAATAAATAAGTATTTTAATAATATGAATCATGCTTGGTGTGAGGTTGATATAGGTCATTAGATTTGTATTGCATAGAAATATATTAAAAATGGTCAAATGAATTAATTTGGATCGGATCATTTTCAACCTGACCTGTCCTACTAGTTTGATAGATTGACCTTTTAACTACGCGACTAATATATTAGATGATTTTATAAGATAATATAAACAATGGGCAGAATATATGTAGATTTGGTCATGATTTTCTTCGTAAAGCTATATCCCATCTAAAACCATAGCTAGCCATAAAAAGAGAACCATAACGGGAATCCTAAAAATAATGGGGGCAAAAGATGCCTATGGTATCAAATTATCCTTAGATTCTTTTGTTACAGCTCGCCCATTATACAATCGAATTTGAATTGTAAAGAAAGGAACGTAAAGGGCCGCTCGAGTTGTGATCATCCATGATGATGGGTCGGATCCACACAGGAGGAGTCAAAAGATCTCCAATTGCCAGTTGCTCAATTGCCAGTTGCCCAATTGCATTTGTTCCCAGTCACATCATGCAATTGCACGATCGGGGGTAAAGAACAAAAGGATAAAGAAAAAGGTTAGTGCACGTACATCAACTTTTTCTACCGTCTTATGTTTTACGTTCTTGCCTTTTTCTCTTTTTTTTGGTCCTTTCCCTTATCGCCTTGTCTCTTTACTGATCCAAGAAAAAAAGATTTCCAGAAAAAAAAAAGAGAGAGATTTTTTTGTGCCCGACTTTTTTGGACGTTATAATAATGGAGGGCCACGTAAGTGAGGACGAATGCCGATTCTTTTGTTTCACGAGCAACTTGTGAGTGGCTGCTAGTCTTGTCTGCAGTTTCCCCTGTGGCCATTGACTTGATATGATATTATCGACAGTCATCGACAAGCACATGGGATATCGGAATAAAATGAACCAAGTTAGCATATTTGCCAAAGAAATGTCCTTCTCTTTTTCGTGCCAAACTAAAAATTAAATTCGACGATTTGCCCATTTCCTATTGCCGCAACATTAGAATTTCTCTACCATCGCATCATGCTTTTCATCATATCGTTTAGACTTTTATAACTATTAGCTGTGATTGTATAAAGTTTTACATTTTGCTCCACCTATACCATCGTCAAAAAAGAGGGCATGAAATCGTGTAATCAGCAAGTTTCGGCGCAGAAAACTTGATTATGTACGGGTTTTGTCTCGCTCAAACTCAATCTTATGCCCCTAGATCCATTGTAATTGACCCTATAAAAATTAGTCACATGCTCTAGCAACCCATGCGGTCACCAATGACTTAAAATAAGTAGTATTCAAGAATCGTGCACGCCAGCCCTTGGTCGCTAACTCGAGAGGTTTAAGGGAACAAATTGTGCTCCCGCACGCTTCTTCGTTTTGCCTTTTCGAGTAAAACGTTGCACGAAAGAAAGAACCCATAGAGGTCAAAGCCTACGCAGAGTTGGGCGCGCTGGGTACGAATCGCATTGACTAAAATATGAGGCCAAGAGTTCCTTGCCGATCTTTCGAGGAAACAAAACGAGAAGATATCAAGTGGAAGCACATGTAGGGTATTAGGTAGCGATAATAGTAGCTATTGAAGAAAAAAAAATTAAATAGACGAGATTGCAACGTGTGTCTCAAGAAATGTCTTAACTCTAATAGGTGATACGTGGAATTTTTGTATATTTCGATATGTTGTAAGGTTTAAGGTTATAAAATAAACATAATACCAATTTCAATCAATCGGGGATATGCACATCAAAAGAAATATATGCATAATTTCGAGAAATATAGAGAATCAATGTACGTATTATGATATTGCTAACAATCCCTGTCCTCAACTAGTGGGGAATCTCTTTTTCTTCATTACACGAGTGCATTGCATCTCGATGCATTTGGAGCCTCACAATCTTTTATCTTGCAGTGTTATACGCTTAAGGTCTAAGGTCACGAAGCCGCTTGGAGAATTTTTTCTTTCTGCTGCACAAACCCTAATTGAAAAACTTTCTGCACAAACCGGAAAACATCTTGCAAAAGAGAATAGATGGAGTCCGTCACAGCGCACGCACGGCCACACGGCTATGATCACTATCGTCATATTAGTCCTACCGATTGCCATTCTAATCAACTTATGTTACCGAAACCCTAGCCCGTGAGGCGAGAACATAGGGTACTGAGTCCGGGGGAGTGACGGGACACGCGAATCACAAATATGAAGATTCCCTGATCAAAATATCACACGAAGCACCAAGCGAGCGGAGGGAGACAGAATCCGTCATCTCTTACGTCATTTGTATCGGATTCCCTAGCCCTTGCTCAATGGAAAAGGGAAGGCCCTTTTTGCTTCTATTGCTTTCAATTCAAAAACAATAATTTTTTTTAGGCGGGGGGGGGGCCGCTCTGGCCATTAACCAAGCCTTGCTGTGGGGATGGTGAAAGCGATGGGGAATTGGGGAACCCGGAGAAAGCAGAGGCCATGTGAGGCCAGTTGTTCGGCAGAAACCTGATTTTGTCCTTGTCGATGCGGAGGGAGATATGGAGCAGAAGTAAAGACGAAAAGAAGGGACGACGTGACCCGCCAACGGCGTCGACCACATGTAGTAGTAACCTTCATTGGTAACAATTATGATTCAGCCATTGACTCGGTTGCACCTTTCGGGTCGACGATCATCATGTCGCGTGTGGTGGGAATTCTCCATCCCCCCCGGTTCACTCTCGGTGTCCCTATCTCCACCGTGCGTTTGTGTTTTTTTGGCGATTAGTAAATTTTGAAGTGGTCACATCCTCCATGCTCATCCTTGGTAAAAGAGGTACTCTATGCATATACCCAATTTATTTTGCTACTTTAACATTGACTTGATGATGAGGATCAAAGAGCTCAAACAAAATGGGACTCTTATCAAGTTTCTGAAATGGAGAATGGGAAGAGATAAATCAAGTTGTTCTTGAAATGATACGACCGCTTAATGAATATTGAGATGCCGATGTTAATGATTGTTTGAGTGGATAACACCAAGGCGAAGCACACTTTCCTGTCTCCATCCTTTTATCAAATGATAAAACACGCGTGACCAGACTTGCAAGTGAGTCCACGTCCTCGACACCTACGTAATGGATAAATGAATCCATCCATCCAAAATATCAATTTAAACATCGAATCGACACCCTCAGTAGAAATTAGAGCGGTGCACATGAGCTCGCAAGCAAGGGGGGGGAGGACGCAGTGTTCATGGAGTTCCATTGAAAGTGTAAAAGACTACATGCAGAACTCATCCGTCGCAATTCGACGCTTGATTTGATGCGATTGATGCGTTCACCACGCCGATGGCCTGGAGAAAGCGACCATACTAAAAAAGGTGAGAGGGGTCGGGCGCCCCCAATTACCCAAGAAAAAATGAAGCCCACATCTTGAATGAGATGTGAATTGTGGGGAGCCCAATCATAGATTTTTCCTCTTTTTCGTATAAAGGCAGTGAAGAGAGAGAGAGAGAGAGAGGTAGGTCAGCCCAGAGAGTCGTCGTCAGGGTCGTCGTTCAGAGGGTAAAACGCTGAAAGCGCGTTGATGGATCGCGCGGAGACAACGAGTTGGAGTCGGGGACGCCATTATCAACCCCCCCTCCCCTCCTCAGCTCCTCCTTTTTGATCGAACGAAACCGAGTGCACCCTCTCCTTTTCAATTCACTTACTGTCGCTTCTCTCTCTCTCTCTCTCTCTCCTCTGTTCCACTCCTGTCCTCGACAGCGACGTCCCCGACGCGTCCCACGTCCCCCCTTCGTTCCGTAGGATAAGCACCACTGCCCCCGGGTCCTACTCTGCCTTCACACCCCCCCCACTCGCTCCCGCCTCCCGCGTGTCCCTCACCCCCTTCCTCTCTCTCTCTCTCTCTCTCTCTCTCTCTCTCTCTGTGCTCGGATTCTCTTTTCCGTTCGGTCGTCTCTCTCCCTTCTTCTTCTTTCTTTCTTTGTGATGATAAGTTGACTTCACTTCGGTTTGACCCGATCCAACCATCGAAGCCTCGTTCCCCGGCTCGAGAAGGTGAAAACGGATTGGTGTGAAAACGGATCGGGGTAATCCAACTTCGAAAAATGGATACTTTCGGTGTTAATTTAACTCAACTTATGACATCTGGTATACTTTTAATTTATTATTATTATTATTCTTTTACTTATCTCGATTGAATAAGGAAATGGGTTGTGATCGAAATTATGAACCAAAGCTTAATGATGATCATCTTTTCTTGAAAAAAAATATTGAAATTTGGAATTTATCTACCCTAAGGGTAATTTACGTTTGTTTTCAAGTAACGCATTGATTAATCGACTCTATGTCAAATAATCCCTATATCATCCTCTCTTACTGAGTAAGTCAAATATAGTAATTACACAATATGACGAGGGTTAAGGAATTGCTGCACTCCATAAAATACAATCAACCAATCAAAGAGCTAATACACTCCATTATTACAAGGGTATATTTGAAATATGATAATGCTTAATCACATAACAATTGATTTGACTCAAATAGATGCTTTCAATTCGCTTACTTTTGCTTACAAATTTTTAAGAATAGTTGAGTTCATACATAGCGTGCCTCAATGTATACATACAAAGAACAAGTTTACCCATTTCATATCTACTTATTAACTATTAAGTTAGTTTTTTCAAATGCTTTGCCCTTAAGAAAAAAAATGAGTGGTATTCAATGGTGTGCAAATTTGGAATAAATTTGCCAAAAGTATCCATTTGATATTTTTTGTGATATTAATTCTAAAAAAAAAAATTCAGACATTGCAACTTTTGATATATAAGAGCAAGAAATTCCAAATGAGTAACCGTTTGGGAGGGAATCTTTGCAAGGTCCAACTTTTCCGTCTCTGAAATGTTTAACCGTTGCATTCACTCGCCATGACACGCGCGTGGGGCTTCTCCTCTGCCCTTCTCTCTGTCTTTCTCTGTGTCTTTCTCCCTGTTTCGTGCCCTCCTTCTCACCGATCGAAATCGAGGATTTCTATAAAAGGCAGACTCGAGAGACATACACCTCCAACTTTTATAGTTATCCACGCACACCCGTTCTCGGGAGATTGTCGTTAACGAAGAAGGTATTCGATGTTAAACAGTTTCCTGGTTTTTGTCCCGAGATAGCAAGAGAGCGTTGTGTCTCCCTCCCCTCGCTCAGAAATCTGCGGGTGGGTGAATTCCGCACCCCGGTTTCGTCGATCGTTCTCGGAATCAGAGAAGAAAAACGCGTTGTGGGGGCCGGAATTCCCACCGCTCCGGTCGCTATGGGTCTATTCCTTTCCAGGAACCTCGTCAATTGCCTCCTCTCTTTCTCTGCCAAGAAAATCCCCGTTAAAATCTTCCCCGTCCAGATTGAGGACGTTGTCTCTCTGGTCTCCCGCACGGGCAGGCATTTGCAGCGCTACGACGAAGGTTATCGCCAAGTCGTCGGGTGCGTTCTGTTTCCCCTCCCTCTGTGTACGCGAATTCTCTTCAGTTCCTGGAGTTTTTAGTTGCACCGTAAAGTTTTTGATTTTTAATGGCGATTTCTTTAGCCGAAGGAAAATGGAGAACTGGGTATTCTCCTAATTTGTTTTGTAATGGGTTTTTTTTTTTTTTTTCCATTTTTTTTTCTTCCGCGTGCCTCGGTAACTTGTTGCTGATATTTTCGGATGAAGCTCAAATTTTTGACACGTTTCTTCTACTATTGGCTCCTGCAGATGCATACCCTACAGATACAAAAAGACCGATCAATCATCTGGCGGTTGGGGTGAAGAATTAGAGTTTCTTCTTGTTAGTTCACAGAAGGGCAAGGGAATGATGTTTCCCAAGGTACTATAAAAAGTCTCGAAATTTTGCTACTGTTGAAATGACGGCCTTACCCATTTCTTTAGTAGTTGTGTGATTGAATCTCGGTAAGGGAATTGAATGTTTTCGCGTTGCAATGTGACTACAGGGAGGATGGGAATTGGATGAGACTATAGAGCAGGCTGCTTTGCGCGAAACAGCAGAAGAAGCCGGAGTGACGGGCGCTCTTGAGGTTCGTATTCGTAATTCATATACAGATAGCTATGGAATTCGGTTCGATTTTGCTTTCTGTGTGCTGATTTGCGGTTTGAAAATTGCAGAGTAAATTGGGTAAATGGCAATACAAGAGCAAAAGCAATGGCAGCTTTCATGATGGCCACATGTTCCCTTTACGCGTTAAGAATCAGCTTGACTCGTGGCCGGAGAAGCATATCAGGCAAAGACGTTGGGTATGTATTTGCACTGCGGTGCACTCTGTTTGAACCTTTGTTTTCTTCTGAATGTGAATTAATTGGCAATGGCAACTATTTGAGGGAGATGGAACGAGCCCTAATTGTGGATTTTTCTGGCACATTGCAGGTGACAGCTGATGAAGCGAAAGAATTGTGTCAACAGCTGTGGATGAAGGAAGCTCTAGAATTACTAATTCAAAGATTGAGGCAACAACAAAATGGGTATGCAGCTGAAAGACAGCGTGCTTAGAATGTGTCTCGTGGCCTTCAGAGTGCTTTGAACATTAGAAACAGCAAAATTGTAGATGAGAAGGTTTTGCTCGGGAGCCATGAAGGCAAGGTGTATGATCATCAGATATGAAGAATATCAATTAGGATGGATGGTTTCCGCCTCTTTTTTTTTTGTCATTTTAATCATTCCTTGATTCTTTTACTATCTTCAACTCCTAGTGGTAGGTTCAGAGAAGTGAAACCAAAGAAATTGGTGGGAGATCCCATGAAATGCGGATCCTTTTAGGGAGAATCTTTGTACATGTACAGAACTTGCTCCATTCTTTAATTCGTTATCATTAAAATCCCGATTCTTTATTCCATTTGCACGTTCTGTTGTCTTTCTTGGGGATTTTGTGATATTCCATCCACGTTGCTTGTTGGTTGACTTGAAAACAAATGATGCATATTACATAATTGAACTCGAGGAAAAGCCAAGAGATAAACCGAGAGCGCAACAACTTCTGCCGGTGATCTTTCTAAAATGTCAACAGTCTTAAGATTAGTCGTTGATTGCGTTGGACTATTGATAGGGGGGATTTGAAGCTGAAAGAAAAATGACAAATGAATTCCGCCGACTTTCTCTGTAAACGTAGATTTGACGAAGGAGGGGAAAGAGTATGTGACGATAGCCATCCTTACACGGGTTTATTTGTGGTTAGCAACCAGTATTTGATATCTCAAGGTTTGATTTTTATGAGGACTTGTGATTTTGGTGGAGTTGACATTCAGCTACCTTGCGAGCTGAGCTGTCTATTAAGTCAATGGAAGATGGGTTATAAATGACGGACGAAGAAGATTACTTGGCTTTTACTAACAAAATTCCAATTCCAAAGGCAAAGGTCACCAGCGACTTCGATGAAATGTGTGATTCATGCATGCTTTGTCTATTGGAAAAAAAAGTTTTTCAAGGAGGCGCGTCTCATACTTCTCAGCACAGCTGCAAAGTCTCAAAGAAATCGTCTTGTTAGGTAACCGTCCAAGGGTTTAGCATGAGAACGAGTGACGCCGTTCTTGCTTGGGAGCTGTCACTGTGGCCAACGGAGGTGGTTTGTACAGTGTCGTCGACTGAAATAACTAGACCCACCAGAGGACACTTCATTACCAAATGACTGGCGGAAGATTTTTCTCCAAGTACTAGTGTGGATTGTTTAAAGCAAAATTACCGAGTGACTGGTTCTTGACAGCTCTATTTCTCTGTTACTTTTGTAAACCGTATCGCAAATGGATTTAGATAAATCAGCGGTTGCGCACGGATGATTGATAGATCTTGAACCCCAGTGATTAGCGAGGAAAAGATGCATAGTTTATTGACAGATGCACCAAGTTTTTGTGAATGAGTTTAAGGACTGATAAGGGAAAAGGATAGCACGCTGGGCAATCCAAATGGCTGTTCTTACAGATTTTGTGGTCAATCGGTGTCATTGGGAGTGATATTTGTGTGAGGCCTACACAGACTGCATGTAGGATTCTGTGAATATGAATTCTTAAGAGTAACACGGAAAGCTTAAGACTAATAATATCCTAGTTTCTGTTTTTGCTCTCCAATAATCGAACTTCGGTATCACTCATGGGCAAAAAGGGAGCACTTGAATAGTTGAATCCTTCTTTCAATTCATATACATGTGCTTCCTTCAACCCTAGGCTTCTTAATCTCTTCATCTTTTAGTGTCTGCGTGTCCAATTCGTGAAGTTCTCATAGATTTGTTTGGTTTACTAAATTAAACAGAGATCCGTCTATATTGACAAATGTTATGACCATCATCTCTTTCCAGTCTAATTGTCTTGCTTGTGGTACTCTCTCTCTCCTTCAAAATTGGTGATATCCTTCGAAACGTAAGATGGTTACAGGGGAGAGACTAGAGAGAATCGACATTCACATCACACAAACACTTCAGAATGAAAAATTGGTCAATATTTGCAGGTAGCATCTTAAACGCAGATTCTAAATATATTGCATTTCAGGGTACACACTACTTACTTAATGAATACTGAACAAGCCTTTGAGCAAATGATCCTTCAGCTAGAGCCATAATAAAGGTTAGCTGAAAAGACTCAAAATCACTGACAACGCTGAAAATACAATGCATATAAGCAGGTACGTGTTTAGGCTCACAGCACATTCACTAATGAAAGCGGTAAGTACTTTCTTTCCGTGACATTGTCACACATGATAAGTCAAGTCTCTCCTCATGGAAATGATAGGAGATTACATTTTGGGATGCTTCATATTGCTGAATGTTCTATTGTCAATTTAGCAACTCTGTATGAACTTTATGTAACTGGAAAGACGAGAATGGCTCCATTTGGTTACCTAATACACCATGTGTTTTGTTCCAATACTGCGAACTTGTGGTTGTTCACTCTATCAACGTGCACCGAGTAAAGCTTGGATCATAGAACGGACGCGGCCGTTCAAGGTTAGCCTGGATAGAAAACACCGCAGTTCGCGAAGCTAGGTGTTCTGCCTCGAACCAAACCCTGAGTCAATCCAAATTGTTGCATTTATTTAGGAGGAAAACTAACATAAGGTTGAAGTTTCGTGGGGGCTTAATCATGTTGGACACGCGAACCAGTCCATTGGTAACAATTACAGCTGATATCAAAGCCGCACCAACCACGTCGCATGGTCACCCTCCATCGAACCCAACCATCTGGAAGAACATAAATCCTCAGCTCCCGCTTGCAGGTTCGGGTTTCTTTCGTGCGATGCATCACGTCCACTCGAAAAAGATTTCTTATTTTTTATCTTGTAATAAGATGTAACACTGCAGGAGGTCGTAGACACAAGAAAGGAAGAAAAGCTTAATTCAAGCTCAACCGTCCCAACCGACGTCAATGGATTAGACATGATGGCAAATCAGCTTTTGATTTTGCTTTCTGAAGTACTTTTGTCTTGAATGATTGAAACGGGCTCGACCGACGAATTTGCCTCTTTCCCTTTCGTTTGTGCGGTCCACCGGTGACTAATTGCTGCAGAATTTGCTCTGTACTGAATTGAAGCGGATTAGACGGGGCATTAGAAAGTCTGGCTCTTTCTTTCGTCTTTTCTTCCTCGCTTGGCCATTTATCTGAATCAAGAAAGTAATCAATCCAGCTTTTAAAAATGCTGAAGAAATGGTTGTTGTTCATCAGCATAATATGATGAAACGGAATTTCAGCGCTTTTTCTAAATCAAGAGAGTAAGTAAATAATCTGGTTTATTAAAAGAAAGTTTTTTTTTTTCCAATTAGCGTGCTAATGAAACAGAGGCTTGGCCGTGAGACGACTTTAAGATATTATTCTTGACAATGGAGCACGCTAAAAAGTGAGTGATATGGTTGTGCATGACAAAATTGGGAAAAATTTACAAAAAACTATAAACATATGACATTTTTGTCGATCCAGTCCTAAAACTTTTAATATCAATTAAGTTGTAAACTTTTTACCATTTGTTAATTGAGTTAATCTTGCAAATTTCGATCAAAAATTGACAACTTAAACGCTACTAGTGCCGTCGGGTCGGGTAGGTAGACCAATACTAATGTTGACAATTTTTTATATAAAAATTAAGTTTTTTAATATTGCTTTATTTTCTTTCTTTCTTTTCCTTCTTTTTTATTCTAGTTTGGCAAGGGTTGGCCAATGGTACCCTTCATAGGCTTGGAGAAAAAAAAAGAAAAAATTATAAAAAATTTAAAAATAAATTATAAAAATTATTCATGATTGCACTACATAAGATAACTGGCATTCATGTTAATGATTTCTGATTAAAAATGATTAAATAAATTCAATTACATTGACAAAAATTGAATTTTTTTTATCAAGAAAAATTATATTCATGACTTAAAAAGATACATAAGAAGTATATAAACTTTCATGGTAGAGTAAATCAAAGTAGAGTAAATGCTAGAATACTACAAAAAGTCAAATCCATAAAGCAAGGAAAATCAACAAACACTAGCAAAATTAAGCATACACTCATTTCAAAAGAGCAAATATATCAAACAAAATAATTGACAACTAATCACTAGATCTTATATCATCATTGGTGTTCCTTCTTCAATAATTACAACATTGCCAATTGACGATGCATGCCTAGGTTTGACTTCTTTTATAACATCGTCGTATGGAAACAATCAAAATAAGTTGAATAAACACAAATCTAACCTTTAGAAGAGCAAATTATTATAATTTAGCGAACACTAGAGGTCTTACGATCATCATTGAAATTGGAGGTAGAAGATTTGTATACAGATAGAGCATGGGGGTATGAAATCTCCAAAAACGTTATTAAACTTCCAAATCTAAATCAGGGGAGAATAATTCCTAGGTCTAGAATTAGATTCGGAGAATTCAAACTCTTGAATTTAAAACTAGATCGAGAGAGCACAGCTCCTAAATCTATATTGAGAGGGAAAAAATAGGAAAATACGAAAAAAAAAAACTTAAAGAATATCAAAACAAATGGAGGGGAAGGTGAAATTAGCTCAAATCCTCCCATGATTGAAGGTCGAAGAAGACAATGAATAGAGAAGAGAGAGGGAAAGACTTTTTGGCTTCTTAGGAAGTTTTTCTTCTTCTTCTTCTTTTCTAAATTGAATTGACCAATGACTCTTTGGACAAAATTAAGTATGGTTTCTTCGTCAGGGGAGGGGGATGCTGTTTCCACAACATTTATATTAATAAAGAGACTAGAATACCCTCATTTATGTCTGGTGGGTGGACTCCTGCTTTATCCTTCCAATTCAAATCTTCCTCTCCCGCTCTCATTTCTAAAGCGATTGTACCAGCTGATTTATCCTGTGCCTTATATGCATTGAATTGAATTTGAACCACTAAAAATGGCGAATCCAAATAGATCTAACGGTTCAAATTGAATGTAGTATGTATACACTATATTCATGAAATTCTTACTCTCGCTATAGAGAGAAATACTTTAGAAGAACCGCATAATTATGTTGAAATAAATCATTAAACAAAGTCATGTGATGAATATGACGGGTATCTCTGACCTGTCTTTATTTATATCACATCCACCTTATTCATGATTTTTTTTTGGTCAGATACCTTAGTCGTGATCATGAACCCTCAATTTACACATATAATTCTTATTTGTACAATATAAATATAGTTAATTAATTAATAAAGCACAACGGCTTCATGGAGTATAACAAGCTTAAGATTATTTTTGCAGGTTAATTTTTCCTTTTTTTTAACTTAGCAGGATCCTTGTAATTTTCACTTACTTCACGCAAAATAAATAAATAAATTAAAAGACACAGTAATTAACTAAAAAAGTTCTTTAAGCGTAAAACCAAACCCCGCCCCTCCGATAATTGTTGGAATTGTGGTAAGTTTTTCTTTCCCTCTCTAAGAAGTAATTAATTACATAGGAAATACCAAAGGCAAAAAAGAAAAGAAAAAGAAATGACGAAGAATCGACAAAAACATACATTAGTATTAAACTTTTGTCTTTGTCATCGGTCTCCGACATGCTTGATATCAGGAAGAAAACAACAGAAAATATATTATAGTTTCCTGTCTTACACGTCTTTAATTAAAATGAGATACCTCCTGAGGAAGATGCGATGATACTCGGTAGCCGTTATACAAATCCTCCCCAAAAATTGAACAAGATCCGGAATTTTCTCCCATGAACCAAAATAAATTTTATATTTGATGCCATTCGATCGAGGATCATTATCGTTTTTTAAGTATTTCTTTTCTGAATCATTCATTACAAATAACTTTTTTTTATTAATAAGCACCTCAAAGTACTCAATGAGAAATATGTTTAAATTTATGATATTAATTATACATATACACAAAAGATGAGGAACTGATTTTTATTTTATTTTTATTGAGTAGTTTTGGATCATCAGTCACCAAATTAGATAAATCACTTTATCTTACAAATTTGATTACTTATGATACTAGACAGTTGAGTAAAAATTTTATGATACTAAATAGATTTTTTCCTAATTTCACGCTATGATCGATTAATCTCATGCTTAGTTTCGTAACATACACGTTCCGTTCCTTCACGATGATGGATTTTATAATGGTTATCGAGTTTCAAGTCAATAATCTTAATAGATACGGTGGGCTCCAATTTATTTATGCATGTGATGATTTCTATATCTCATGATAGCTTCGAAACAATAGTATAAGTACCATGATTCATAATCAAGCTGATCTCGCAAGAGTCTAGATTAAGTAATGCAATTTTGGGGGGGCCTGAATTAGGAAAGACTGAATGATACTTGTTTACACTGAACAGCATTCGATCAGAAGACACTCTCTTGCAGAAACTGCGGCCAGAGGCCACAAAATGAACACCCAATTTTTCGGCCAAACCCGAGATAAACACGGTAAGCATTTAAGGCAAATGAAGATGGCGGTTAGAAAGGGAGGGAAAAAAGATGGAAAGAGGACCGAAAAGCAGCTCGTGTAGTTGAGTTTTGACAATCGATGGAGCTGGAAGTACGATGCCCCAGCTAGGGTTTCTTTAAACGTCCCTTTTAATGTCGTTATCCGTCTTCTTCAAACCTGCCCGGACTTCTCACTCTCTCACTCTCATCCACAAGAAGGCACGCAGAGAGAGAGAGAGAGAGAGTGCAGGAAAATGCAGCTTGTAAACCCTCACGACCGACCTCTCCCCACTTACTGAAAAGCCTCGACAACTTGTGGTCTCTCGCCATTTCTTGAAAGAGTTTCTTTTCTCCTTCTCTTTTTCTTGAAACATGCAAGTGCCCAAAACCCTCCTGGTTGCGCTCGCCATTGTCGCCTCGTTCTTGTTCCCCGTTACAGAGCAAGACCTTGCCTCGGACAGGAATGCGCTTCTTGCCCTGAGATCCTCGCTCGGTGGCCGTACGCTCCTCTGGAACGCGAGCCAGCAAAGCCCCTGTTCTTGGGCAGGGGTACAATGCAAGTCCGGCCGAGTTACGTCTCTTCGCTTTCCCGGAGCTTCGCTCTCTGGTCAAATCCCGGTCGGCATTCTTGGCAATCTGACTCAGCTCAGGACTCTCTCGCTCCGGCTCAACTCTCTCGCTGGCCAAATCCCTCCAGATCTTGCTTCTTGCACCGGCTTGCGCAACCTGTACTTGCAAGGTAATCGGTTCTCAGGCCCTATCCCTGAGTCTCTGTTGGGTCTACGCGAGCTCGTGAGGCTCGACCTTGCCTCCAACAATATCTCTGGGGACATGTCTCAGAGTTTCAGCAACTTGACTAGGCTCAGGACTCTGTTCCTCGAGAACAATTTGCTCTCTGGGTCGATTCCTGCTGAGCTGAGCCTGCCAAAGCTCGAGCAGTTCAATGTTTCAAATAATTTGCTTAATGGGTCAATTCCTGATGGTTTACAGAAGTTTAGCTCGGCTTCGTTTCTGGGTAATTCATTATGTGGAAAACCCCTTGTTTCATGCCCGAAGGCTGTTACTTTGCCTACTATTGGACCTAGCGGGGGTGAGAGCGGTGAAGAAGGCAAAAGGAAGAAGCTTTCTGGCTCTGCCGTAGCCGGCATTGCCATCGGTTGTGTGTTCAGTTTCATTTTCATTGTCATATTGGTGATATTCTTGTGTCGCAAGAGAGGTAGCAAGAGGACGAGGTCGGTTGACATGTCAGTGCTTAAGCAACAAGAGATGGTGCTTCAGGGCGAAAAGGCATCTGGGGATGCTGATATTGGCGAGTTCAATGGCGAATATTCGGTGGCGGCTGCAGCTGCAGCTGCAATGACTGTACCGACCGGAAGGAAAGAAGCAAATGGTGGTGGGGCGAGGAAACTTGTTTTCTTTGGGAGAATGGCGAAGGCCTTTGATTTGGAGGACTTGCTGAGGGCATCGGCAGAAGTCTTGGGGAAGGGGACATACGGGACGGCTTACAAGGCAGTCTTGGAGATGGGGCACATGGTTGCAGTGAAGAGGCTTAAGGATGTGAACATTTCAGTGGGGGAATTCAAGGAGAAGATTGAGGCCGTGGGAGCGATGGATCATGAGAATTTAGTGCCTCTTCGGGCTTACTATTACAGCAACGACGAGAAGCTTCTGGTCTATGATTACATGCCCATGGGAAGCCTATCCGCTCTATTACACGGTAAGCAATTCTGTTTCTGAATGTCCCCTATGGTCTAGAGTAGTTTCTACACGTATTATCATGATGAGTCTTACGATATATTTGAGGTTCATTCCCTGTTTAACATGAAGAAAGAAAAATTGCAGGTTAGTTTTCAGGTGTTTTTACTTGGATCATAAGCATTTCCACATTTTTGTCAGTTTTGACTGTTTGCTTGGATTGTTCCAAAGATTGAATGAGTTCCTTCTGGATGCACGAATTAACCTAATGCCCTTACTTCTTTTAAATTTAAGCGGCTTTTATTTCCTGTAATTTGTTGGAAGCAATGTCATGTGATCAAACTCTTTGATGACCCTGTACATTCCATTCCCAAGACCTACTTCCAGTCTAATCATTCTCCCCAGAGACTTAGTAGGAGATTGGTAAAGTCTAGTAGTACAAGAAAGTATAACAAATCTTTGCTTCCATTACTCGGTCTTTTGCATTGTTAATGTTTTACATATCTTTTGAAATTATATGCTGCAGGAAACAGGGGGGCAGGAAGAACTCCATTGAATTGGGAATTACGCTCTAGCATTGCCCTAGGAGTTGCCCGTGGCATTGAATACCTTCATTCTCAAGGACCTTATGTCTCTCATGGAAACATTAAATCATCCAACGTTCTCCTCACCAAGTCCTACAATGCTCGCCTCTCTGATTTTGGCTTGGCTCACATTGTTGGCCCCTCAGTGGTTCCCACACGTCTCGCTGGCTATCGTGCGCCAGAAGTCACGGACCCTCGCAGAGTATCCCAGAAGGCTGATGTCTATAGCTTCGGCGTGTTGCTCTTAGAGCTTTTAACTGAGAAAGCCCCAGCCAATTCTGTCTTAAACGAAGAAGGTATCGACCTTCCGAGATGGGTTCAGTCGGTGGTCCGCGAGGAATGGAGCTCAGAGGTTTTCGATCTTGAGCTTCTAAGGTACCAGAACTCGGAGGAGGAGATGGTCGAGGTCCTGCAGCTGGCCATGGATTGTGCGGCTCAGTATCCTGACCAGCGCCCTCCCATGCCAGATGTGAGGAGGCGAATCGAAGAGTTGTCTAGGTGTAGCTTGCCTGATCAGGTTGATGATATGGAGGTCATGTCTTCTCAATGAATCGCTCACTGCCGGCAACCGTGATGTATGGTCTTAATGTCCCCTGATTAGCGTGTCAATATTACTCTTCTTAGGTTGTAAGAAGAAGCCGATATTTACGCCTGCATTTTCTCGAGAAGGAAAATTACAACAACTCCCCTAATGCACCTCTGGCCTAGTCTACTGTTTTTTCGGTGCTTCACTCGTGAGATGTATCATGGATCTTGTAATTATGACTTCTGCTTTTCCTTCTGATGCATATCCTTTTCAAACCTTTTTCTTTTCACTAGCAGAGTCACTTTAGCATGTGGTCTCGATGTTTTCTCAGTTGAATTGGTCCCCCAAACAAACCCTATCTCTCTCACAGGATTAAAGCGAGACCGAGATAGGCTCGGCTGGTGCTCAACTGTCTACCAAACTTGAAGGCTGAGTAGGAAGGGTTTTGATTGAACACATGAAAGAAATCTTTGGCAAGCCGTGATTGTAGAGCGACTGCAGGCATGTCACTGTTTGCAGCTAAGGCCGGTTTCGGCCAGCAGGATTGTCTCTGAAATGGTTACATAAAAGCTCGGTTTTGCGTTCTCTTTTTTCGCATCTCTTTGTCGTGAACTTCACAAAAGCTCGAATTGATCCGTTTCACAGCATCATTGGTAAAGATCCCTTTACGACACTCTTTCTGAGTCAGGCTGGCTCGAATTGATTGCTTTTGATTGTACAGCTGGGTAGGGTTTACAAAAGCAGACGAGCTTATCATGAAAGTTATTTATAAAAGGAGCTCCTTTGCAGGACTAAACTTGTGCTTTTGAGAATTTAAGGATCGTTGCTGTAAAGTCAGCAGACATCTTTTTGTCCTCAAATGATTGTCTTGACTCTGTTCCCTTCCGAATCATCACGAAAATCTCTTTGAGACATGCTACTCTGTACATATTTTAGTCACCATTCAGTGAGTGTGATGTGAAATTAATTTGGATCGTTAAATCCGGTAGGGCTCACTACATCTGACGATTCAGATGCAATTATTTTTCTGTAATTTTCATACTTTTTCTGTGATATCCAGATGATTGCGCCAGCACATTCACAATTTTCCACATTTTCACGTATAATAAAAGCTTGGGAGCACCCAAAATATCTACACGAAAGGTCAAAAGTAAATTCTGACAACTTAAGAATTTATTTTTCTAGCTCCCGACTAGACTTGATTCGATGTTTTCGATGATGGGCCACTACGGCCATTAGCTTTTCTTGCAGGGTCTAGCAAAAGTCGTGGGAGTCATTGCGTGTATTTTGATTCAGCCTATGGGGAAAGGCTCAGGGAATTGCCATGGATTTTAACTTGAAGAGTTTTCATATAAAGTATAAAAAGGCTATTTGGTTGGTGCTTGATAGACTGTAACTGAGAAGTGCCGGAAAAGCCGCAGCTTTAAAGAGGAAGGCATTCTGGTAGATATATGTTTGAAAAGTCATTTAGGGTAATAATTTAAATTTGTTTAAAATTGAAAAATAACAATGGCGGTAACATTTTATATTTTCAGGTTGAAAGTAATGTAATAAAGATGTATGAATAAATCCATATGTAAAAATATCACGTTCAAAGCGGATCTTTCTTAATTTAAAAAAGAGTAATTTCATTATGATAAACATGATCGTGTACATCCCAAGGAAAGAAATTTGCTATCTTTAAAAATAACAAACCTCCTTAACCATTTCCTAAACTCATTGGCTATTTAATAGTATAAAATGTCATATCTAGAGATGCATTATCATCTGAAGCACTTATTCCCTCATTTACGTCAACAAGGTAAATTGAATATCAATAATTGGGATCCAAATCAACTCTTTCAAAATTCATAGCAATCACGACATTTCTTTGCAAATGATTGTGTAGAACTATTCACGCTGTAAAAATTTTATCTTGCTTTTCATACAAATTTCTTGACATATTATTTAGAATCTTCCACTTCTTTATTATTAAGCCAAGGCTCGCTCAATTTATGATTGTAACAAGAAAGGGTATGGTTGATAGCTTCTTGGCTACTCATAGGTATAGGATCTCATCAAAAATTTGGCCAATTATATCTAACTTTTTTATATGGCATCAAATAATATGTGCAATTTAGATATCCAACATCTATTAAATAATATTTACCTACTCGAGTATAATGTAAATTTAATTAACTTATGTCATGTATATAGATTTGGTAAAATATTTCATTTGGTGCCGGACAAACATATGTCACTTAAATATGATGTAAATTTAAGTAATAAGGTGTTACTTAAGTCTGATAAACAAATGGCAACAACCTAATTTTATCTCCTCCTGGGGGCATCACAACCCTTAAACACTACCATTTTCATTTAAAGCTCGGATTACATTTCCTGTAATTTAGTCCACTGGCTGAGATACAGTAAGACATGTGCATAAGTGCCGTTCTATCAACGAAGCAAAAACTCAGCACTGCAGGAGCAAACTTGAGAAAAAGTGGAAATAAAAAATCTATCCAACTTTAAGCTTATGCCAACAAAAGTCCCAACGCAACCCGACTCTGACAGCAATACAGATACCAATGATCGTAATCGAATAATAAAAAATAAAAGAGGGCGATGGAGGAGTCAAATCAGAGAGACTGATTGAGAAAACAAGTAGAAGCAATTAAAAAGTAGGGTTAATGTCACAAAAAATCATAAACTTTACTTCCTGTGACAAATTTACCCTAAATTTTTTTTTATGACACAAAAAATCCTGACACATTTACCTCAAACTTTACTCCGTGTAACACATTTACCCAAAAAAATTTTTTCTGCTACCAAAAACCCTAAATTATGCCACTTGTGACAATTTTATCCTGAACTATATTACTTATGACAAATTTACCCCAAAGTTTTTTGAGCTGAAGGACATTTTTGTCATTTTATATTTTTATATTTTTTTATTGAAGAGGAAGCCGGCGAGGCCATCCTCGCCGGCGCCGGAGTCCGGCGAGGCCATCCTCGCCGGCGCCGGAGTCCGGCGAGGCCATCCTCGCCGCCGAGTCTAGGGTCGCTCGGGCGGCCCTCGCCGGCGTCGGGCGAGGGCGGCCCGGCCGGGCGACCCTCGCCGCGTCTCGCGAGGGTCGCCAGGCGGCCCTCACGCGGTCGGGCGAGGCGGCCCTCGCCCGGGCGACCCTCGGGCGGCCTCGGCGAGGGCGTCGGGTGAGGGCCGCCCGGGCCGCCCCGCCCGATCTAGCTCGGGCGGCCCTCGCCCGACGCCGGCGAGGGCCGCGGATCCGGCTCGGGCCGCCCTCGCCGGATCGGCTTGGGCGGCCCTCGGCGAGGGTCGCCTCGCCCGGCGAGGCTCGGGCGGCCCTCGCGCGTCGGGCCGGGCCGCCTAGGCCGAGCTCGGGCGAGGGCGACCCTCGCCGGCGTCGGCGAGGGCCGCGCCGGCGGAGGATGGCCTCGCCGACGCCGGCGAGGGTCGCCCGGGCACGGGCCGCCCTCGCCGACGCCGGCGAGGGCTGCCCAGGCGACCCTCGCCGGACTCCGGCGCCGGCGAGGATGGCCTCGCCGGCTTCCACTTCAATAAAAAAAAATAAAAAAGAAAAAATAGAAAATGACGAAAATGCCCTTTAGCCCAAAAAACTTTGGGGTAAATTTGTCATGAGTAATATAGTTCATGGTAAAATTGTCACAAGTGACATAGTTTAGGGTTTTTGGTGGCAGAAAAAAAAGTTTGGGATAAATGTGTCACACGGGGCAAAGTTTGGGGTTTTTTGTGTCACAAAAAAAAGTTTAGGGTAAATGTCACGGGGGTAAAGTTTATGGTTTTTCGTGACATTATACCTAAAAAGTATTGATAACCAAGAAACCTCTGTTTTTTTTTCCTTATTTATGAAAAATGGGTAAATTGGGAATTCTAACCAGCGAGTGAGGTGAGATGGGAATTGCAAATTTTCATTAAACCCAGGTCTAATGTCCGAAAAGGCCACCATTTCTAAACAAGTCTGAGACAGTCGTGAACTAAAGGCCCTTTGGAAGATACTTGGAAATACTGAACTATTTGGCAATAATTTAAAGGTGGATAAGACTAGCTTAGAAAGATCTTGTTACATCCGCGGCGGAAGCTAAAATTGCTTTTGCTCTAAGTGGTAGGCGCAGAAGAAGCAATCAATCCAATCCAGTTTAAAAGAAAAAATAAAAGGGTGTTCATCGGCTGTTGAAAGAAACTTCATATGGGGCTGGAGGGGTGATGGGCTGATGGATCATATGGATCAAGAATTTCGATCGATGTCACTCGCAGGCCTGAGCCTGGCCCTATCTCTGCTTCAAAAGCCCAAAAGTCAGTGCAATAGATCATCGAAATAAGCAATGATACTATTTCTACATAAAATGACATTTATAGGTAGTTCAATTGAGGTACCTAAATGGGGCATTAATTCTTTCTTTTGTTCTTAAATCAATTGGAGTGGAATGAGAAATTGATTTCTTCACCTTTTTGCTAGTAAATCAGAATTATCATGGAAAGTAGTAGGATATTTGAGATTACAATGAACAATAGATCTTGTTCAATGAAGTTCTAAATAATCAGGAATCCTATTTTCTTTTATTTTACTAGAAAAGTCAGAACTACATAATTTTATATCTCATTTGATTATTATTCATCGAGAGACTCGAAATATATATTTGTTTGACAGAAAGAGAATGAAGATTCATTTGATCTTGATGCACAAGATTTTGTGCATCAATTAGAGAAAAAGTTATAATGAACAAACATGTAATCTCTTTTCAATTAATAAAGTAAAATTTTGAATTATAATATTTTACGTATATTTTCATATCAATAATCAAAACCAAACAACTTCAAGAGCATTTTCATAATCATTTCTCAAGTGTTTCCGATCTTATGAGAGAGGGGGTGAGCGATTTTGCCGATGATTATCCATGTAGTTGATTTGCTTAATCATTGCATTTCATGTTTGATGACGGTCCATGCATTTTCATATTTTACACAATCTTGCTCTTCTTTGGTCATTTTTATTTTTTATTTTTCGAATAAGTACATTAGAAGTTCTAAAACTCATCACGAAAGTATAATTAAGTTTAAAAACTTGATGCGAAGTGCAATTAAATTTTCAAAATTTCAAAAAGTATAATTAAGTCTTAAAACTGGTGAAATTAATTTAATCAAATTCCTTCGTTAATTGCATGTTTTTAAGTTTTAAAAGTCAATTATACTTTTTAAAAATTTTAAAACTTCCTTGTACTTTCATAATCAGTTTTATAATTTGATTGTACTTTTTAAAATTTTTTAAAAATCGATTTTACTTTCACGATAAATTTTAAAACTTCTAATATACTTATTATTTTATTTTCGGCTTTTCTTTCAAACTCCATATGGCAGTATCATTTGCGGTAATTGGGCATTGATATTTGCTCAGAAAAAAAGGTTAGCCCTACGTAAGAAGTGGGTCTGGGGACCATTCGTTTTTCATCCTTTTCGACCTCATTTTCTTTGTTTTTTTCCTCTTGTGCCACCCACATGCCCATTAAATTAATCGGAAAAAAGAAGAAAGGAAATTTGATCATAACGCAAAAGGCGCTTTGAATCTTTGTCACGTTGTCGACTTTGGACCACGAAGAGGGAGAGGGAGGACTTCGAAAGGGAGAGGGAGAACGTGCGGGAAGGAACCCAAATGCTGTTCGAATCAAAAAGGACAAATATCTTTATACGTTCATGTCTTATTTGGCCCATAAGATTTGTACTTTTTTTCTAGCAAATAAAAAGAATTTAATTCCATATCTTTTTTACAAATAAATTATTATTGATTTTTTTTTCTTTTTCTCGATTTGGTTGGAGGACAAGAGGTTGAGCTGTCACTTTGCATGGATGGCGATTATTCTATTTGTTTGGCAACCCCAAGGTGCCACAAAGGATGGTTCAGAAAAAAAAAAGATTTTTACCTTATATAATCGTGGAAATCTTGTGGGTTTTAGATTGTGAATATCTTTAATGGCCTCAAAAGTAAATTAGCCCACCAGAGAATAATAATAGAAATTCATCAAAAAGCAGTGCAATTTCCCATTCTTTTAATGCGAATTGCTTTTGATTTTGCATGTGCAATTGCCACATAAAGCGTGCGAGTGAAGGGACATTCACATGGCCTTTACGAGAGTGATTATTATAGTAATGGATTAGGACTCTTGCTTCTCAAGTAATTAGAGGCAACATTGACATCTCTATGGTTGCTTTATGCACGTTATCATATAGACTTTATAATAGAAGCAATGTAACCTTAGTATTGGCATTTGCATTTTTAGCCTTAATTGGAAGAGAAGGTGGGGGGGGACATTAATATATAGAGTGATGATGAATAGGAAGAGTTGTAACGAAATATATGAGAGATGACATTTTGATTTTTTTTTTATTTGTTTGGTCGATATAGATGGTATTGTGCTGCAATGCAAAATTAGTTGTACATAACATTGTGGTTATCTCCCTTTTGATTTGATAAATTTTTAGATAAGAGTTTTGTTTGCATTTGTTATTGTTTGTATATGATATGGGCATTGACTTAGCTAAAATTAAGGGAAAATTCCAAGTAAAAACTTAAAGTGCATTTATTTTCTCAAATAAAGATTTGAAATGAATTTTATTTTAAATAAAGACCTCAAGTGGTTATGTTAATTTGAAATAAGAGTTTAACATTCTAGTTGGTCAACGGCATTTTTTTCCTTCACATTTTTATGAATTTCTTCTTTTCCTTTTTTTTTCCTTTTCCCTTTCTTCTTCGCCAGTGGTCGGCCTTGCCATGAGTGATGCCCCGAGAGGGTTGGGCAAGAGTTGCCCTCACTCGATCTGACAAGGGCCACTCTCGTTGGCCATAGGTGAGGGTCACCTTACCAATGACAAGCGAAGCTACCCTCAAAAGCCATAGGCAAGGTTGATGCCAGTGGCCATCAAAGGTTATTGGGCCCTTGCTAACATTTGTCGAAAAAAAATAAAAAAGAAAAGAGAAAAGAAAAGAACAATTTAAAATTAACATTGTTTTTTGATGAAAATATCCTTGATCAGTCGGAATATTTAATTGAACAACGATTGACTAGATTCAGCCCTTATTTGAAATAGTTATAACTATTTTAGATTTTTATTCGATACGAAATACACTTTTAAGTTCTTATTTGAGAAAACCAAAACACTTCAAGCCATCATTTGGAGTTATCCCTAAAACTAATCGAGGTGGGCCATCTCAAAGTTTGTATAAATAAAGTGAGATGCTTATGTTAATAAAATAGAAGTAACTTTAAAATACAACCAAATCAGCGGCTCTTTTTCTGTGCTTGACATACTAGTTAATAAAAATGGGCGATCTTATAGAGTTTGCAAAATTGTTCCTTGAGAGCTGGTTGCCGTTGAATTACAAGTACAACAAACCGATCTCAAATTTTTCATTGAAACCTCTGGAGTTATTGTTGTATTTCGAAATTTGTTATCAATTATTACAACAAAACGCACGTGGTTATGACATCCTTTAATTAGACATTGTAATGTAAAGGCACCTTGATAAATGTTCCTTAGAAATTAAAATTGGACGAAATAGACAATTATAAGAGAAAGATATATAAAAAATTACCGAAAACTATTGCATCAAAATTCTCGCGACGGACATTATTATGTGTACCTGATCCACAAAATTCATATCGTTATGTGGGATTGGATCTATATCAAATTCAATAGATTGAACCCATTACGATTTTTGCTTCTTTTTTCCCTTCGCAATAAAGTCTCGACTTAGAGTAATTTGCCACGTGTGAAGATCACCATCAAACCGAAAAAAAATAGAATAAATAATTTTTGTTATGTCAGATGCATGTGAGCCTAATTCACATGTAATGTTCGATGAGGTGGGTTCCGCGTTGGATTCACACGATCTAACGATAGACAAGAGCTTCGCTTGCTCCATCCGGGTGATGCCCAATGTCTGAGAAACCAACGGGCCTTGAGAATCTTGGTGCGTTTCGCACGTGGTCGGCAACTGGGAGCAGCCGGTTGCCTCGACCGGAACAGCCAGTGGATCAACTCCGACCAACCAAATTGGTACAAATCCGACGGTCCACATCTCACGACAACTCGGAAAAGCAAATTAATTAAAGCTCCTCCACCTCTTCTTCCTCCTCTTCTTCACTCTGTTCTTCGTTGCATTCCTCTGTTTCACTCGAGCAGACGAGGCGGCACTTTCTTTCTCCCTATTTAAAATTTAGTCTTCGCATTTCCGGAGATTTCCGCGATCCAGGAAGAGAATTTGCATTAATTCGGCGGGCTTTATCCTTGCGTGGTGGAGATGGAGAGGGATTTCCTGAGTCTGGTTTCGAAAGATTATCCCGTTTCTGCCAAAGAGGAAAAGGGTGATGATGATTTTGCAGACCCAAGTACGTCTCGCCTTCTCTTTATCGCTTTTATCTTTTGTTCTATTTAGCTCTGCAAAGAATCTTTCGACTGGTGTTGTTTCATTGGCCTCGACTTCGGTTCGGTTGTCGTCTGAATGTAGTCAACGTGGGTAATGTCGAAACGCATGGAGTGCTTCGAAATCCAAGAACTTTGGCGAGACCTTTCTTTCGCTTAAAGGAAAAAAAATTGTTTACTTTCTCGAAGTTTTGACCTTTGCGTAGATGCCGCTGAGCGAAACCAAGATGACTGTGACTTGCTTGGTCACCATTTGTTTGCGGATAGTTCTTGGCGGATGGTTTAAATTTAGCGAAATAGATGGAAGTTGAATTGGTCAAAAGCTGAGGTCTTTATAAAGTAAACCGAGGCGTTCCGCACTTCCAATAGATCTCGTTGAGTTTCTTTTCAATTTCACACTCTTAAACATGAAATTTACACAAAAGAATTTTTGAATACTTTTTGACTTTTGTCTAGATTAAGGAATAAGTGAGGCTAACAACTCACTGGATTAATGATAGGTGCAGCGCCTAGCAGCATCTCTTGCATTGCGTGAGATACACACAATGCTTTCTGATAATCAACGCAAGAAATTGAAACGTCGCTTGCCAAATATCGTTTGTTGTTACAGCTACAACACAACGTACATCGAAACAATAAAAGACGGAGCAACGCCAAACGGAAGCGTCTTTCATTAAATTCCGCCTCAAGATACTGAAGATGAAACTTTTCGTTTTACAAATTCTATCTTTTGTCTCAAGTCATCGAAGTATTTCCCAAAGAAAAATTGCCTAAGAAAAAATAAGTAAAGGATGTTTGTTCAGGCGCCGTGCACAAGGGGCGTTCATCGCACACAGTTGGTGCAAGCATTCATTCACAGAGGAGGTACACCTTGGAACATGTTTAAAGAAATTATCACTCGTGTTAGCTGCACTCGATGTCCATATCAGAAGCATTGGATTTGAAGATGAAGCAAAGTGTGGGCTTTTTTTGGTGCTCTGCTCATTTGTAGAGGATGAGGAATATGACATTGTGGGGCCACCATCATCATGCCTTGTTTCTGCGAGAAAAAAAGAATAGGATAAAGGCTAAAACGTGTACTATTCGAGGTTCATCCGTGGGTCAGTCAACCGAGTCAAATAGGTGAATGTCAGATTGTCCTGCCATTTTGAGAGTTGGTTGTGGAAACTACTTATTTTAGTTTGTCCTCCTATCTCTATCTTGACACCTGGGATTCACAGCCTACAGAAGCCCTTCAATTTCTAGCCCTCTTATTTTAACTGGGTAACGTGGTCCAATCTATAAATTATTTTCCATGTGAAACTTCTTTGCTGCTATATCTGGCTTTGGTGAAGGTGAACTTTAAAATATTGTTCTCTTGACATGTGCATGAGTTGGTGAGGTGTTTCATTTATGTCTCATTTGGTTTTTTTTCTTTAAAGGAGGGAGTTGATAATTAGTATTTGTACCTGAGCAGGTGTCCGGCATCTCTGATAAAATAATATGTGGGACTGAAAGAGCAATCATATTTAATGATATACACGCTGCAATTCCAGTTGTCCAATGCATTTGAGAATTGCGTTTTCCATCACAAGCATTTAAAATGAGATTATGAGGAGTTGTGCCTGGCTGGTTACCACCTGACCCTATTCCTTACATAAATCCTTCCAGTTACTAAATTAACATGAGAACTTGTAGGGACCAAGGCTTTATGCAGTGAACCTGCTCATCAAAATGAATTAAATAACCCACAAGCTTAAAGCATGAATATTTGGAAATGGTTTTGAGAGGAAGACCCATCCACGCAAGATGTCATTCTCAATATTCTTTTTTGCTTTCGCTCTCTTGGTGCAAGATATTCGGAATTGTTTATTTGCGGATTTGGCAATCAGCTCCATGTTCATGACCACCTTTTATAGCCCATATTTATATCGCTTTCCTTTTGGGTCATCTCTCTCTTTTTTTTTTGGATTATATTCTGCATGCTCATCTTGCTTTGTCATTTGTAAAATATAATCACTTCGACAGTGCCCATTTCAAACCTTTCCTTCATGAACAAGAGCATTTCTCCTTTCAAATATCTTTAGGCACCTCTGATATCTTTTGTCTTTAAGCCTACATAATTCTGCTATTCCTTACTTGGATTCTTAACCTGGATATATTAGGGAATCTGGCAACAGCAAGAAAAAGTTGAAGCGTGCATGTTTGACCGCTTATATCAACAGTTTTGTTGTGAATGATTGGCTGGTGTTCTTCCGTCTTTGCTGATTTTTGGTGATCATTTAAAGGTTCGCAGATGCAGTGGGCTTTCTCGCACAAGGTTTGTGGCTCTTCTCAGTTCCTATCTTTCAAGGCCTTTGAAGAGGAGGGGCCAAAGAAAGTTATCCATGATTTACAGGCATCTTCTGGATCTACGACCACGCAAATCCCAGATGTTTCAAACTGTTGGTGGAAACTGCAATCCAGAGAGCCCCAGGTACATTTGTCCGCCTCTCTCTCTCTCTCTCTCTCTCTCTCTCTAAATTCTGAAATTTCAGAGTTATTTTCAAGTTATGAACTACTGGCTTGCTTTGAAATCACCTACCTTTCTGCTTGCAGTAGACAATTACTAATTGTTCTAGTTTGTATTGGGATAGTGTAGTCAAGTCCCGAAGGTGATCTTAACAGTACCTTGAGACTATATAGGAACATATCATATTTCTTTCTTTCTTTCTTTCTTTCTATGTTTATTTATGCTCCTTTCATTGCAGATGAGCATAACCGTTGACAAGAAAGCACAGGAAAAAGGTGCTCTGACAATCTACCCCCAGCAACACCTTAATGGGATTTCGGTCCATTATCCCCAGGAAGTTAAGATATACTCAAGATCTAATGGACCAGATAAGACTGCCTCTCGTCCTTTTAAAACTCCAGTTCTTCAGTCTAATTTTTCCTCAGTTAAGGAGAATATGGTTTGTTCTACGGTGAACTCACAACCTCTAGGCAGAGTTCTGGTTCAACCTCCTGTTTCTCTGCTTCCATCCACAAGTGCGACTGTCGGTTATACTGAGTATAGGTAATACTTTTATTAACTTGAGGAAATCTTATATTCATAAGTTGCCGAAAACTTAATCTAGACATTGAATTGCTGTTGTACTGGCGAGCTTTGTCCAAGAAAATAGGCTGAGTCTCTATTTTCCTTTCTCAGGAGTGCTTCAAAACCCCCTCAGATGCCTGCTCAGATGACAATCTTTTATGCTGGGTCTGTGAATGTTTATGATGATGTATCTCCAGAGGAGGTACATATCCCTTTTCCAATTCGCTTTAGTCACTTCTTAGATTTCAGATGTGTCATTAATTGATCTTCACTTTTGTTCATTGTGTTCTATATCCAGGCTCAGGCTATTATGTTGTTGGCCGGTAATGTGGCTCACAGTAAGACTCTTGCCACAACTCAGGGTCAGGGTCAGGGTCAGGGAGCAATATCAACAATCACTACAGACGACTCTTCAAGAGGAAATCAGCCTCAGAATATTTCAGCGTTTTTGGGACTTCCGAACCTTGTGTCTGTGACCTCCCGATCTGGATCTCCATCAGGAAGAAAATCTACATGTGACAATGACACAGCGACAATGAAACCACTAGGATCTTTTGCATGTCCTGTCAACAAATCAGAGACCTCCAAAGTCATTATGCCCATCGGACATGGTGCAGCATCTTTACTTCCAACTGGTAAAAGCAGTAGTCTATGTGCTTCTTCATTTCCTATGTAATCTAATTTTGTTATGTGATGGAACTGTGTTGTGCAGTTGGTTTGCCTCAGGTTCGTAAGGCGTCTTTGGCTCGATTTCTAGAGAAGCGCAAGGAACGGTGAGTAAAAAGAGTTCGGATCCTTTACATTTAGTCGTACTTATTTCTCTGTTAGATGAGTTAACACAAATGGTTGAATTTCTCGGGTTTCTCTTCGATTTACCATCACAGTTGGAGATGTCTGAATTGGATGTACCAATTGATGGTTCGCACATATCGATTGCCTGAAATCCCCCTTCTAGCTTTTACTAACCCCTGCAATGCCTTAATAAGAAGCAATGAAAATCACTGATGTAGTCCTCTGATCAGGAAATGGAGGCAAATACACCTACTTTAATTGGTTCTACAAACGACAATTTGTCTTAATGCTCTGTTTTCCTTGAATATGACGTTGACAGAATCTGTAATTCCTTGAATTGCTTTTACAACACCAAAGACAGGTCAGCTCAGAACGTGCTTTAGGAAAACTGACATCTAAAATTCTGCACATTTTTAGAACTAGACCCGAACAACCTCATCATGTTCATGTTGTCGCTAATGTAAATGCTTCTTTTGTGCTCTATTCAGGGTGATAAGCTCATTCCCTTATGCCATGGACAAGAAATCGCCGGACTGTAGCACCAGCACCAGCACGTCGAACGAAATTAGCTTTTCCATCCTCAACTCATCCGTTCCTAGTCCACAGTCAGTGGCCAAAAAGTAACTTTCGATGGGAATTTTTCTTACTATAATTTGGAGAAAGCTGAAGCAATCACCTTTGATCCGAGCTCAATGTCATCGCCAGCGAGTGGTCGATCAGGAACCATTCAGCTTCTCATTGTTGCAGCCTATTATCTTGTATCCCCCTGTAGCAGAATAATCCAATCTATTTGCTTAGATTGTGAAAAACATGGCGCAACTTGTCGCCAAAGGAGTCACTGTACATCTCTAGAATTCATAATTTGGAGAGGAATCCAATTTATCTGATTCTTGCGGGCAATAACTCCCAGCACTCGAGATTCAAACTTGGTGTAGAGGCTGGGGATTTTGGTGAGATGGAGTGATGGTTAAATCATCACTGTTGAATTATGGATGGATAAGGGTCAATCATTTAATTGACAAAGAAAAATTAAGGAGGAAAAAGGAAAAAGAAAAACCCTTCGATATTCAATAATTACAACCTTTGCAGTTCATATGCTATATTTAAAAGTCAACATTAATATTGTTACAACGAAAGTCACCCTATATATTCTGCTTGAAATAATCGAAACATGCTAGAAACTTCCAAAGGCAAAAGAGGCCATGCGCATGCAAATTGGAGCTGTTAGTTACGTAGTGAGAAAGACCTGACAAGCTGATGGAAACCGTCTCCGGACAGAGAAATATTAGGAACAACACCAACACGAGGAACGAAGAATCCTATTCATAGGAAGAGGGCGTTTAACCAACATAACCATTTCTTTTTAAAGGTGAGGCCCAAGAGAGAACGAGAAAACAATTCCTTCTTTACATATTTTCTTTTGTGTTCTTCTCTTTCCTCTCCTTTAACAGTAATCGTTTATGGCTTCCAAGTTTCTCTTCCTGTTGTTCCTCTTGTTCTCTTCATGGGCCACTCGAATTTCTTCGCAAGGCCTCGCGGATTTGGTCAGCGGGGCTAGCGGCACGGGTTCGATGCCATCATGCGTGCAGAAGCTGATCCCGTGCCAAGCATATCTCGGAGGGTCATCGACACCGCCAGATTCATGCTGCGGTCCATTGACGGAGTTGGTGACCGGCGATTCACAGTGCCTGTGTCAAATCTTCAACAAGCCTGATATGCTGAAGAGCGTGGGCATCAATCAAGCTGGGGCCCTGGCTCTCGCCAAGACTTGCGGCGCCACCCCCGATGTTTCGGTTTGCAGTAAGGGTGATTAACGACCAACCTTTTGTAGCTCATGATAATCTTGGATACTCGATACCTTGTCGAACCATTATAATTAAAAAAAGAAATTGAGAGTTTCTCCTGGACGAGGATTTGTTGATCCCAGGCTCTTTCATGAGAATTGGCCTTTTTTGTTTCTGAAGTTGGTCATCCTTCGTTATCTGTCATGGTAGTTTTGAGACGGGATATCTGTTGTGGCGTGAATTTTTAGCGGCTGAAGCTTTTGCTGCAAATGATGTTTACGTTCATGCGTTTGTCGCTCCGAATTTACCCAGGGCTCACCGAATCACCGATATTTTGCTCGCTCCTTATTTTTCTTGATTTAAAGCCACATATTGACTTAAACTTTTCTTCTCCTCTCCTCTGATTTGCAGGAGCAGCAACTTCTCCGACTAGTTCACCGGCAACCCCTGCCGATTCACAAGCAACTCCTGCCGATAGTAAGTTCCTACTTTTTCCTTTTCCATAATACATGCATCGCTCCTCCTCACGGAGCTTTCTGCTGTTGACCGAGAGCTTTCATCTGCAGTTGCATTGCATGTCAGCTCTTACCATTTTTCACAAAGCTCCGCATTGAATATCTTTGTAACTCTAGAGCCAGCATTAAACATCTACTTTTGCATAATAAGATCCGGTTGCTCTCTAGATTTTGTCCGTTTACATTCAACTCAAAGAGTATTCAAGGGAAAGGAAAATGTTTAGTTGTAAGCTGCCGACAGTATTGTACACAAACACAGCGCATGGTGCAGAACCCATGGTTTTGATTACCTAATATTTGTACTTCGGCTGTATGAAACAGGCTCTACCTTAAGAAACTCTAATTTGACGGCTGCAGCTCCTCAGAGCCCTGTGCACAGCGGGGCGACTAATCATCTTGCTGGATTTGGATTTGGAGTTGTCGCTGTGTGTTTTGCTTTGATCACGTCAAAGCTCTGGTAGTTTCAAACTGAATCAGTCCATGAAGAGCTGCTTCACTCGGCTTTTATCCATTCTTGCCTTTTCTTTATCTATGAAAACAAGGATGAGTTGGCCGCTGCTGCGAGCTTCTACTTAATTAAGACAAAGCAGTATGGTTAACAAACCATGCTTTTTCCTTCTGTACGAGTTCAAACCCAATTTGGAAGAAACTATAGTTGTCCCGAGCACAACGGCTTGTCAGACTTGCATGGCGAAGGAAAGATGACATTTCATTACAAAGGCAACGCAAAAGCCTATCCTTGACTTAGGTAAAAACAACTAACTCTGATAGACTCATAGATCGTCAAAACATGGATTATACGATTCACTATCATTTCCTGTAACTGTACAAAATTTGTACACGAGACAGCTTGCTCGTAAAAGAATACAACCAAAGAATGATATAACAGGAAACAAACTATGACTCACCACATAAAATCAGGCAAAAGCACATCAAAATTACTACAAAAGAATGAAATGAATATCAAAGCAAAACAAAGGGAAGAATCACGATTCACTTCTTATGAATAGAGGAAAGCCTGTCCCGGCATGGAGTGCCTTCAACAGCGCCACAAACTGAGAAAGACCCGTTTCGGAGGACCACTTGAGCTTCCATGACAGAATGCCTGACGACAAGTTCCCACGAGGAGTTGCTGCAATCTTATTGTGCGCTTTTGTTGATGGCCGAAACTCCTGTGCAGCACGCTCAAGAGCTAAGGTCACACAGTAACTCACCCCACTTTCGATGACCTGAAGCCGATGTTTCAACCTGATTTAGAATAGGGAACAAAACAAGCACATGCATGTGGCAAGTAACAACTAGCGTGAACGGAAAAATATCATATTAAAGGGATGATTCACTTAAGGGACTAAAGTGACAGGCAATCATCATGGAACACATGGCTAAATCACTTGACAAATGCTTGTGAATGTTAAAGAGTTCTTCGAGGAAAGAAGAAATACCATCTCGGACACATCGGCAATACCGCAAGTTGACACTAATGAGAAATAGGGGGGTGAGGATGAATCTCTGGAAAGAGTGCCAAACTGCCTGATATCCTCAATGCATATAAGCAACTGACCTCCAGTAACAAATAATGATCTTGAAGCCCATGATTTGTCTGTCAGGTTTCAAGTCAACTAATGTAAGAACAGTGGAAACAAACAAAACCATCTAAGATATGCTACATATACACAGAATCTGCTAGCTTACATCACAATTGTATCATTACCAAGACAACCCCCCTTTTATTTTCAACTTGTTGGTGCAAGGTATAAAATATTCACTCTCAGAAGCATGTGAAACCCAGAGGTTGAATTAGCAACCATAATCCACGAATCACAAGGCACTCACTCTTCCAACTTTCTACTAGTAGTTTCAAGTGTGAAATCACCCAGACCTTGATCAAGGAAAAGAAGATGTGTCTTTGGGCTAAGAAGACACCCAGACTACTAGGAATCAAAATCCGAATCCAATTTGATTGTTATAAAGAAATGTATTTCCTCTGTTGGATGATATGTTCATGTCTTAGTTCTAAATCATGACTTACTTCTACTAATTAATAGATGTTCTATGACTTAATTCCCTTTGTCTTTTTGCAAGTCAATATTTCCTATTCTAGAGTCTAGTCTATTTTTCCTAACAAGATAGACCAAGATGTATAAGAGGTCACAACATCGAGAAAGGAATTGCAGAGCAACCACCATACTGAGAACAAACCTTTGATTTTGTCATGACAGAAAAGAATCATCGAGTATTGAAATATGTTCACTTTTGCGCCTCCACCTATTTGCTTGCCAAATAACTCAAACTGCACTGGCTCCAAACTGTCATCCAATTTTCCAAGAAACCACAACCCATTACCACATGGTATATATGAAAACATGCAAAGGCAACAAAGCTGCGAAGCCATATAAACATGGACATATGATCATGGATAATATACATCAATCTAAGTCATGCAAAACCATGCACTTAGACCAAAAAAAGGCATGACTTGCAAATTAACATGCACATCGATACCTCTTCAAAGAACACTTTGTATCAAGCACACTGAAAACTCCCAATAATTCAAGTAGTAGTCTTGATTTATCAATGCTCCTTGTGATGAATAGATACCTCGCTCCAGTATCAATGCACACCCTGTGTGAATCAGAGAAGGTGTTTAGAGAAATAATTGGTTCGATGAAAGCAATTATTTAAGTAACAAAACTTACTAACCTCACAATTTGGAAGCCCATTCCAATTGAAACTTCTCTAATATCTTCAACCACGTGGCAACCCAGCACACTCAAAATAGTTCCTGCAAGTTCCATCAAGCTGAACTTCAGCATAACCTGGAAGAACTAGATGACGAATTGATTAATCAAGGTTTATCACGAGAGATATAACCACATTCTTACAGTTACTTGAAATACCCCACCTGACCCATCGAATCTAAAAGCAATCAGAAGCACATAGAGGCGACGTTCACTGCTTCGCAACAGAGCCACTTCTCTGTATTAGAGAGAAAAAAGAAAGGGTTAAAAAGGGAAGCATGAAACCACAGAAACTAAAACATAAGTTTCTTAATATCACTGTCTACTACATAAAATCAAGATACAGACATATGCACTGGGTGTAAAGATAACAAACATCAGAATAGACAAAAAAGAGAAGAGAATTAAGAATAGATTCAAATGAGCTGGGAATATTAATAACCATAAAGTCCATAAAAAGTAATTACAATCAGTTTGATCATAGTATCCAATTATTTGCCAAATCCACAAAAATTAATGGATCTTAAAAAACTGCTTTAATATACACTGGAAGTACTGCCAAATGGGTTGACAGAACAACTTTTCAGAAGAAGCCAACCAATAGGACATGAGCAGGTATAGAACAAATGAACTGCCAAAAAAGCTAGGAAAAGCAACTAATCAAAGCAAAAATCTTACTAAAGAAGTCAAGAAAACAAGTTGAAATACGGATCTATGGACAACAATTAAAGTTACTCGCCTCTCTCTATAAATGGATTCTTGCTCCAGTACACAATCACAACGGAGGTATTGCTCACAAGTTTCACGGGTTCTGGATGTGGCAACTTTCAAGTAAAAGTACTGCTCAATAAATTCATCAGTCCCTCCTGTTGAGCTTTTTTCCCCAGCAATGACTGTGTCATTCGTTTGGGTGCTAACAGCACCCCATGCCTGCTTCTCACAAACTTCCTCCAAATCACTCCCTTTAAGGATTCGTTTTGTTTGTCTATCTTCCAGATGACTAGTGTCTGTAGGACCACCTGAGGCTGATGGTCCTCCTGACCTGTCAAATCCCCTGCTCTCCTCTGACAAAGCCACAACTCTTTTCATAGGCTTCCTTTTGCTTTTGCGCTTCTCAGACAATTTAACCCCTTCATTGACTGACCCAAGAACCTCACGATCATGATGATGAGAACCAGAATAATATTGCACATCAAAATCCAGAATCCTAGATGGTTGTTTAGCTGGTGCATCAATGAAAAATTCATGAATTTCACCTGTCCCTGGAGATGGATTTTTTGAGTCATCACACTTCTCCTCAAAGTTATTGATCAACAAATCTCCATCCACTTTCCAATTTCGGGGGCCTCCATTCAATCCCTTATCCACATCAGACACTGATGTCCCAAATTCAGTAAGGTCATCTTCACTGCAACTAGTATTATCTGAAGATGCTGTGGAATAGGAGTCAGCAGTGAGTTGCAGAATTTCTTCTACCATGCTGTCATGGCGCTGAAGAATGTTCTCTTGATAATGTGGTGGAGATCCATGGTAAGAGGAGGAAGAACGTTTCTCTATCACATCATCACCAGGAGGCACAGATATGATTAAATTTGCAGCCATTTGTTGTCCGTTAGCAGCAAGTTTATTGTAATGTGAGCCTTTGGTATGCTTAGACCCATGGTAGTTATGCTCATGAGTAAGATTTGTCCTGCCCAAGTCAAGAAGAGAAACACCACCAGCGTTTACCACTCCATTGACCTGATCAAGGAATCGATGCCCATGTGATGGAGCCAACGATCCATCCAATTCCAAATTATTTGTGCTGCTATCATCTTCTGAATCTTTAAAATAATCTGAAGTGTATCTCGAGTTTTCACCATGATGCCACTTTTTGTTTCTAGAATCAAACTTCCCATTCTCCCTGAAAGTCTCAGAAGACTGGTCTATCCACTCCTTGAACTCATGTAGCCAAAAAACGGAACGCTCTTTCTTCATAAGTTCTGCTCGATTCATCAAATCAACAATCTCAGCCTCATCATCACCTCTGACATTTTCCTCTCTGCTGGATACCTCATTATCACATGAGATGGTATCATAGTCAGAGCATATGCAGATGCTTTCTTCCTCACTCTCGATAGATGCAAGACGAGATTGCTTTTTCTGCAGAAATAGAAGCAGCATTTCTCATAATACATTTTAAACCTGTAGAAAAACCAACTACTATACAAGCATTCCAAACCAAAACCAAGAAAATGATTTAGTGCTTTAATAGAACTAGTGATTTCCCACACAAAGGTTAGGCAAACACATTTAAAAATTTATTTTCATTTACTTTTCTTTAGGTACTATAATAAATCCAACTACCAAGAAAAAGTTATCACATTATCCTGGAGAAGGTCTGCACTACAGGTCAGTATAATCAAATGCAACAAAAATGCTAATTTGTGCTAAAAACTCAAATTGAGGAGTACTAGCTTCTTGCCCTCATCCTTTTGCTAACAATAGGGGTATTCCAAGGCTCTTTAATCATCCTATGAATCCCCACTAGCCTGTCACTTGCCCATCCCATGCACACCCAAAAAACTAACACAGGTCTGTACCCTGGATTTGGATCCATGGGAATGCGCAAGCGCGATAAACGGTCACTTGCGTTCCTTTTCCCTGATAAGAGTAAAGAGCGATTGGAGTTAACTTCACAGATTACCTACCTTTTTCCTGTTGATGCTACCCTCTCCCTCTGCATCATCCTTTGCGGGTGAATAAAATCCAAAGCTTGCGGGCCTCTTCTGCCTAGCAGCAACAAGAATCTGCCTCTTCCAATACTCTCTTTTGCTAATTCCCTTGTCATCTAACTTCAACTAGAAGAATGGGTAAATTTAGCTGAACTGAGATATAGACTATAGTATAATTAGACCAATTACATTCTGGCGAATTTATTAAGATTCACTTACTTTATCTAGATAGGTTAAAAGACTGAACACTTGTGCTCGATACCATCGGGCAGAACATATTGGATTTCCTTCCAACCACAAACTTAGCAATGAAGGCAGGCCAGCAAGTACCTCTAGCTCTGAAAAATTGGAAATAACATTGTAGGAAACATCAAGCCCTTCGAGCGACTTCAAATTCTCAATCCCATGTAATGTTGTTATAGCATTGTTCCTCAAAACAAGTTTTACAATATGGGACGTGACCTGCATAATCCAATGACATTCATATAATCCATGTATCAGTCTTCTAATTCCTAAATGGAAAAAAATCGAACTTGCTGAAAACACAAATAGTAGATAAGCCACAAAACAGAGGTAGAGACACGGTGGAGAAGAGTTATTTGTTGGCGACATGCCAAACCATCTCCCAAGCATCGGATCATTTATGCAGTGGAGGGGCAGACAACAAATTTACATTTAAACAATGAAATTTGGATGTACGAATTGTGTATCAATATCTCTAGCTGACATGATGAATGTGGTTCCCACCAACGCATTATTATCTTTCAACCTGGCATCAACTACCATTAGACTGCCGACTTCGAGAGATAAGGCTTCCACCACTTAACCATACCAAGCAAATTCTGCCATGCACTCCACATATTTGTTTAAAAGATTCAACAAACTAACTACTATATGTGCTACATAGTTGATGTACCAATCGTTTCCCCTCTCAACAATACTTCTATGGCTTTGGTAGCACGCTATTTTTGAGGGACCAATCCAATCTTTCAACACAGGCGTTGGCTATGGAGATTCTGAGGGCATTAGTATGATTGACTGCATCAGTTGTCAAACATTAATTTTTAAGGCTTTGAAATGCCCAAAGTCATTGAGGGAAAATTTAAATTTTAAAAGATACATGTTTTTTGCACAAAAAAAATTGCACATCACAAAATATCTGCCAAGACCACTGTTTACTGTTAAATAGAAGCTAAGGACATCAGGGCAGTTCTTCTGTCATGACTAAAGGTTCCCAAAATCTCGAGAGGCACCAGCCCTAAAATCCACATGTTGTTAACAACAGAAGCTCCACATATCTTTGATCTCACTCAGCTATTCAGAAAGATGCAGATAAAGTTGGCATTAGCTTATCATTAATTTCCCACAGCAATCTTTTGGCTCCCACTTAGAACATTCTGCAACTGACATAATCATGGTTCCCCCAACCCCCAAAAAGACTCCAAAAAGTAAATTAACGAACATGTCAGGTCCTGAATTATTATCTTAGAAGCACAAAAGGCCTCGATAGAGACCAAAGAGATCCATGAGATACCTTTGATGTGCCCCTGAAGAACAGATACTGCTTCTTAGCGCTACTGAAAGGCTTAAGAAGAGCTAACAACTTATCACAAGATGGCTAATTTCGCCATTATATAACCTATAAATACAGAATAGCAAATTGAAAAGCACAAGAAAACTACAAGAGCCTCTTCAAGCTATTAGGAGAAGAAAGAAAAGACAAGCCTCCAAATTAATATGTGTATCTGAAAGCTAAAATATATAATGCAAATGATAATCAGAAACCAGTATTTCAATTTCATTTTAACCTTCCCTACCTCAGTAAATGATGAAATTGTTCTCAAATTATTGAATCCAAGATCCAGGTGCTTCAGTTTCATGCATTTCCGGAGATTACCCAGCTTTGAGAACTTGTTTCTACTAAGATCAAGGGTTTCAACTGCAGGAAGAAGTTGCAAGGACTCATCCATCAATACCAAGCCATTGCAAGCACATGAAACAAACGATAAGCGGTTCCACTGTGGAGAGTCCTTTATCTCAGCAATTCTACTTGCAAAAACATGCCGTAGAGCATCCTATATTTCAAAAGAACAGTGGATTATTAATAAGAATTTTTGCAAAGTTGGCATTGTTGCATAGTCATGTACACAATTTTGTATTAGGTTAATATTACACATAAAAAGTAGTCATAAAGTGTTTATGAGAGAGAGAGAGAGAGAGAGAGAGAGAGAGAGGCTCACTAATCAAATGCCACAGATGAAAAGGCATATTCAGATTGAAGGAGGTGGAGCATATATATTCTCTTAGGCAGGAGTCCAAATGAAATGAAAACACCTAAAAATTCCTTCCTTAAAACTTTTCGAACCACAGTTTGACAGCAATGAACTAATAAACTTATTTTATAGAAACAACCATTTCTCCAATTAATTGAACAACATCAGCATTTGCTTTCTATGCCTTCTGAAAGGCCAAAGTTATTAACAGCATTACCCAGTCCATATGCATTCATGGCAATCACAATCAACACTACTCTTTTGGCTCACACTATTTCCACGGACACCTCTACTCATTCAACTTGGCATTTAGACACCATTTCACCCGGTACCTCCCTTCATTGAAATTTGCATGAAGACACCATCTCTACTGATTTTCATTTAGTATGAACCGTCAACAGCATAAAAAGCAAAAGGGAAAGGGGGAAAAAACACCAAATGGAAACGACCTTTTTCGTATTCTATAATTACCCTTACTTAACCGCATGCTCTATTACTTTTTTCTCTTAAGAAACCCGAAGTTCAACATTTTACATAGATGTTCTAAACATGCAAGACCGGACTGAAGTTAAAATAAAACAATGTAATCGTGATCGACATAAGTAGAACGGCCTATATGAATATACGGGGGAAAAGGGAGCGGAATTGATCTATATAGAATAATTAACTCTAGTTTCTCACGCATTTGTACTAAAATTCAGCCAATTTCCCCATCTAAAACATCGCAGAATTAACTGATGAGCAGAACCAAAATCAGCTATAGATATAGACTGGAAAAAGAAAAACCAGGCACTCGAGATCTGAGCCAAAAGGTCGAGAGAAGCAGGAGATAGCACAGAACTCACAGTAGAATTGTGGCAAATAAGCTTCTCCAGAGTATGCCGTAATTCTAGCAACCCTCTCGCGGCTGATGTGGACAAATCACAACCTCTAAGCTCGAGGAACCTCAGCCGCCCGAACGGGAGCAGGGAGAGCGGCGTCGGATCCCGGGACTGAGGCGGAAGCACGGAGACGACCTTCAAGGAAGTAAGGAGGCGCAGAATCCTACGGAGCTGCTCGAGGGCGCGGTGATCCCCGAGGTCGGAAACGTAAGCCCGGAGGTAGTCAACGGGAGCCCCCGCGAGGAGGCGCTCGAGCTCGTGCAGGGACTCCAGCCTCGACTGCACGTAGTGGAGCCCCACGGGGTTCAGCTTGAGCACTAGTGTTCCGTCGATGAGGGGGCCAGCCTGCGCTTCCACGAACTTCACGAGCTTCTCGAGGTAGCGATCACCGGTGACAATCGCCATTCGCGAGGCCAAGCCTGGGGGCGGCCCTCAATCGCGGTCTAGAGGGAGGAGAGGGCGCATCTGGTCCGACTCGACCACCTTCGTCGCCCCGGGGGGGAGAGCGGGGTTGAGGTAGGACGGAGTAGGAAGACGCGGGGCGGGAGAACGGGGAATTGAAGCGGTTGAGAAAGATGAGAGGAGATTCTCAGGGTTGACAGAATAACGCTACCGGAGATCGATGGCAGAGGGAGATCAGCCTCCTTCCGATGCTCTGCAAGCAACGGAGAAAGCGCAGAGAGAGAGAGAGAGAGAGAGAGAGAGGGAGAGGGAGAGGGAGAGGGAGCAGAGAGGGGAGAGAGAGGAGGAGAAGCCGAGCGAGTCAAGCGTCAAATGGACTCAGCCGAGTCGAGTCGAGTCGAGTCGAGAGAGGGAGAGAAGGGAGGTTTGGGTGGGACAGAGGAGAGGGAAACGGCCATGGCGAAGCAGAGGGAGAGGTGGTGTGATGCGGGTTGCGGGGAGGGGGAGATGATTGTTATTTGGGGCTAATGATTGGTTACTCTCGGTGGCCTCGTTTGTTCATTTCTGTCTCTCTCTCTCTCTCTCTCTCTCTCTCTCTCTCTCTCTCTTTCATTTGTGTGATCTTTGATTTTTCTTTCGGGTTTTTTATATCTCTGACGAACGGGGATTCTGCAAGTTCCCCGTTTCTCGAGACACCTGTCTCTCCCCTCTTCGTGACGCCACGGCAATGATTCGGTCCGACATCGTTTTTTGCGTTAAATCTCCCGATTAAATTCCTTCCTTCTTTATTTTTTTCAATTCATCGCGTTACGCATCATCACCATCCCTATCATGTCTCTAGACTTTTGCTCTTGGGGATTCTCTCTGCCTCCCTGGCCCCGATGATCCTCCATGTTGTTAAGATATATCTTATCTTTACACGAATCTAAGATTTGGAAGAATACTAGGCTCGAGAGAAATCATCGGTGCACTAAATTCAAGATTGCATGTCTAAACTTTAACCTAAGATGGCCACAAGTGGCTTTACAATCAATGATCTCGAGTTTCCATCAAGAATCCCGAGTCTGATTGGGTCATAAGATGAAGAGTATGATCAAATTTTTACATCCATCACAAGAGGAAAGCATGTCCTATTTCACAAATTTCTAACTATAGTCAGCTTCTTGAGTATTGAAAGAAATCAAATGCTTGGTATATGTTCAAATAACTTGTACTCAATCAAAAAAATATCAAAATATCATTTTGCAATCAATTGCTTTATCATTGCATAATAATGTCTGAAATACGCTCATTCAAAAAATTGGGATTCCAATTTCTTAAATGCAACATTCTCTCTTTTTCCATATCGCGTCTTTCGCTGATAAGTCTCATTATTGACTATTTCAGTGGCATTAGGGGAAGAAACTTCAACGATCCTGCTCCCCATATGGATTCTACCGGAAGGAAAGAACCTCAATAATGATGGATTTGATATAATAAGGGAATGCACAGATGATGGGTACTTGTCACTGCTCCCATTCTTGGACTGCTATCATCATTTCAAGTCCAAACACAAGAATGGGAAAAGGACCTTTGCTTGCGCCTCTCAAACTTACATTGATGTCTGCTGTCGTTATGCATACAATGAGACTTGGACATTTGGGCCATTTTTCGCTTCATCACCAGGCTCGAACACTACTTCCAAATGACTGGCGCATTCAATAAAGTTGCACTTGCAGGGTCTGCAACTGTGGCTGTTTTTTGTTCGCATTTGGCCCTACAGAAAGAAAAGCACCTCATCTTGCTTCCCTCGTTTGAGCGTGTGTGGGGAGTTTCTCTGGGTTCTGTTTCAATCCTCCGTGTTACTGGCGATTTGATGTTGGTACTAAGTTGGATTTATCGACCCAAACTTCGTGAAGAAAGCACTTGGAAAATCAACATGTGTAAGCAACAATCTTTAGGTAACTTTCACTACACATTAACATGGGGAGCAGACTTGATGCCATGCTTATATACAGATGGCGTGTGCACTTCAATTGACTTGCTCCCCGCTTGCTAAGCGTCTCTTCTCTTCCTCCACTTGTTCCAGTAAAGCTTCGAGCTCAGCTTCTGTCAAGCTCTCTATGCGCTTCTGTAGAACCAAAACAAGCCCGATTGAGCACAAAGAAGGAAGTAGACAGACAGGAGAGACTATTACCACATGAATAAGAAGTAAAAAGAAGAAGCTTCAATATGCAGGCAAAATATACACTACTCCTGAAAGGACATTTAGCAGTTAAATTACCACTATGCACCCACAAAAGATAAACTGGTTTCGAGCAGACCTGTATAATCAACAATTAATTCATAGAAAAGAGACCCCACTAATTTTGTGTACAATATTACTTTAAATTTTATACTCTTAAAATTGTAAAAAGAAAGGGAGAGAGAGAAACATCAGTCGACGCAAGAAAATCCCAAAGCAAAATATCTCCAATTCACCCAGACTGATCTCGTCTTTCAACGCAGCAGCACTGTTTCCATGAAGCCACAAGAGAACAATTCAAAGAAAAATCTCGCCATAAACAAGAATAGTATACTCTACAAACAGCAGAACAAGTTCTCTTCCACCTTAACATGAGAGTGTATTCTAATGTTTCCCTTGTAACATGCAATTCTCAGCTGTACAGATGTAGTTCGTGAGGAAGAAAAGGTCAAACTTCTGAATGCCACAGAAAGAATAGTATACTCTACAAACAGCAGAACAAGTTCTCTTCCACCTTAAGGTAAGAGTGAATGCTACTGTTTCTCTTGTAAGATGCAATTCTCAGCTGAACAGATGAAGCCCGTGAGGAAGAAAAGGTCAAACTTTTGAAATCCACAGAAAGGGGAAAAAAAACCTCGAACTAACTGTTAAGTGAACACCAATACAGTGCAAGGAAGCTCTCAAATATGATACAACCCCATGCCACTAGATGGTTCCTTGTACTTGCAAATTCAGAATCGACTGCATAACAGTTCCCTTTGTCCAAAAATATTTGCTTCTACCAGAAATAAATGGTCATAATGAAAATAGTGTCAGGTCCTTTACCTCCATGACCTTGTTTTCATAGTCACGTAGTTGCTGAGCATATGTCATTTCCTTGTTTGAAACCCTAAATATATAAGTGGATATCCATCCAACAGTTAATCCCAACACCAGCACCAGCTGGACAACATTCCCTGCTTGTAGAGGATCAACTCCAGCAAACTGCACAAGACACCATACACCAACCATTAGATGGTGACTTCCCATCCTAGTGCTGTTCTCTGACCAAATAACAAGCTATAGCAACCAAAGGGAAAGAACAAAGAGCTGTACAAACTATTGCAGAATGGTCAGTAAGACCATTCAGATTCATCTCACACTGGACCATGCAATGACTTGAACAAGAATACTTAAATCAAAAGGGTAACCTGTCGTCCTTAGAAAAACCTTCAATGAAATCTAAAATTCCATTTGGGAAACTGGTTGTTTAAGTGTCTATGTGCATATGCATCAAAGCTGGACAACAGATAAGTAGCCGAAACTTCAAGGTCAATGAAAATTGAGAGCCACGAACAACCTCCAATCCACTTTTTAAGCCAACACCGAGAACGGTGACTCCAACTCCAATCAATAGAACGTCCTTCCTGTTGTATCCAAAAGGTGCCTGCACACAGATTAACGAAACACACGGCCAGTAAAATATATAGTGATGAAAACAACAACAATAACAACAAGCCAAGCCTTATCCCAACAATTTTCAAAACATAGTCGTGAATAATTAAAGCATATGTCACATAAGCTTGCGAAGCTTGTAGTGAGTGCTTAGTATCACCTGCATTCTAAGTAATGTGAGATTGAGTAATATACGACCCATCACTAAAGCCAGACAATTGTTCCACTTGGTAACCCCTACCCAACTACCTGGGGGAAAGGAAAAAAAAGAAACCCAACTTTCATCACCATCTGACAGTAAAGGAAATGTAGTGCATCTAGGAATTTAATCTGGCAGCCAGCAAGTGAAAGTGAGATATTCTAAGAACAAATAGACTTTTATAATGGTTCATACCTTGCCCTGATCAGAGGAATTCTCACTGGTATTGCTAGAGTCTGAGGATCCACCACTTTTGGGAATTGTAAAAATCATCTTCTTAGGCATCATCCTGTCCAATCCTCTTCTGGAGGGAAAAGAATGTCTCTCCGCATAAAAGCTTCTTACAGAAGACCTTCCTGTCAAAGAAGAACCATTATCAGACCCTCAGTCTCTTTTACTCTCTTTTTTTTTTCAATGAGTAAAGTGAAGACAAGAGAGGACAAAGGTGTATAAGTGGGCTTAAAGACACTTGGTTCTTCTGACCGGCCAAAAGACTGTGTAATGGAGGTGGAACCAGAGCTTAAATGTACTCAGAAGGTTTCTTGCTAACAAGCAGAACCAGAGCTTAAATGTACGCAGAAGCTTGCGAAGCCTACTCGAGCACACAATATTGGTCAAGTGCTTACAGACGCTCGGTCATTGACCGACCAAAAGAGTGAGTAATGGAGGCAGAACCAGAGCTTAAATGTACTCAAGAAGGTTTTTTGCTGACTACAAAACAGAGAGATAAGCAACGAGAACAAACCAGAAAACGACCCAAAACCACCACTAAAAGCAGAGTAAAGAATATCTTCCCACTGAAAATCCTCTCATCTGCACTCTACACGAGGCTAACGCTTATAGGGCACTGAGGCAGTACTTCTAGTCAGGATAACCACGCTGAATCTTAGACGAATCCCTTACGCCCAAGGACAATTTAATTTCATCTCAGTGTTCAAACAACCCGAATTCCGCTAGAGGATCACACGTTATAAACTAACCAAGCACGAACAATACGGTCCCCAGAACAATATCCCGTGACCATCAACATTCAAAAGCAACTACAGTAGGACATGCTCCACGAAAGAAATCACGTCTTCGGAACCACCGATTCTAAAGAAGCGTAACACCAACATCAACCAAGAGCTGACGAAGCCGAACGTCACGCAACAGAAATCCACAAGGCCAGACGAAAGGCTAACGAGAACCGCACAAATGAAACTGAATTCGTCTTAGCTTCGCAGCGTGTAACCCACCAACGCGAGAGAATAAGCGGATCGCTAGACTAAACTCACCCACCTCCGGATACATCATTGCCTGCTCTTATATTACGGCGCGACGACGGAAGAGCTGAGGCATCCACAGGCAAAACCGGTCCGTCCCTGGACAGGACTCCGATGTTCGAGCCTCCACGCAGAGGGAGAAGGAGAGCCATCGCTTCAGATCTCCGTCAACGCCGCACGCGATCGAACGGAAGCTCGCGAAGCCGGATTGAAGAGAGAGAGAGAGAGAGAGAGAGAGAGAGAGTCTCCCGCAATCCCCGAACTGTTCGCTCGAACTGACGCAATCGGCGAACGATAAGAAGCACGTGCGTCGCACGCGAGAAGATCTTTTTGCTCGACTTAAGGCCCCTCCTTGCGCCACGTCACCGAGATCAAGAGAGTGCGCGCCTAAAAGATCTGATTTTTGCTCAGGATCTCGTCAATTCTTTCTTGACATTTTATACCGCCTAAAAATCTTTACACAATTTTTTCATCTACATGCCTGAACAACGCAATGTGGATATACGGCAAAATATGTTTTTGGATATTTAGGGCACATATGGTAACGCTTACGTTCCCGAAAATAATTTCTGTTAAGGAATAATTTTTTTTTATTTCGTTCTCGGGTATAATTTTTTATTATTTGAAGTCGTTTGATAACTATCCAAAATTTTTATTCCGAGAATAGAAATGCATTGATTCTTTTAATTTTTAGTACTTTTTATTATAATTTTCTTTTTTTTCTTTTTTCTCCTATTCTTCCTCTTGGCCACCGCCACCAATGAGGCTTGAGCTCGCCCAAATCTGCGAGGCCAAGCCTCGTCGATCGGCGCGAGGCCTAGCCTTGCGTTGCCTGGTCGCTCGTCGGCGGCGGCGATGGGATGGGAGGAGGAAGAGGAAGATGAAGAAGAAGGGAAGGAAAAAAAAAAAAAAAAAGAGATGAGAGAAAGAGAAAAAAAATGGATTCTCGTAATTATTCCCGAGAACAAAATATAACTATTTTTTCTTCGTATTTCTATTCCAAATTCGCTCTCGGGAATATAAGAACAAAATCATTTGTTCCCGAAAACATTACCATGCAAGCTCTTAATGTAATTTGGAGATTAAAAAAAAAAATTCTGAATTTTTCGCGAGTTTCCCAATCCTCGCATCAAACTTGATCTTTGCATGATCAAATTTTTATTTTCAGAGAAATTCAATGGAGTAAGAGATTCGGTAGTGGAGAGTAGCTCCAGAGAAAAAGATATCCCCTCGCCCACTTCATGCGAGTACAACTTTTACGACGACAGAATCCACCCAGTTTCGGTGATAAATCCACCAAATTTCATCACACAAAACATACGCACACAAGCACATAATAACATAATGCACGTGGAGCTTCAATTTGTTGTATCGCTTCCTTCTCGCCCCTTATCGTAAGGATTCGTTTCCTTTAAGCTCGTAAAATTAAGTAGTCAGGACGATCTTATTAATGGGCAATGTCCCGTAGATCAAATCCTCACCCCATGGATGTTCACATAATACAGAAACTCTGCGAGCGCTATTCGGCCCAAAAAATCGTTGACCGACAAGCTCAAGCCTGACAATGGTTTCCCCTTCTTCTTTTCTTCCGGAAGGAACTGCTGCGCTTGCCTTTCTTGTCCTTAAACAGATGAACTGCTGCTCTCTCCAACTCTTTCGCCCCTGATCCATTCAATTTTTCCCATGAACGCATGGGCGTTGTTGAAAGCCTTCTCCCTCACCTTTGAGCAAGAATCAAAGTACAATTACGGGCCAACTTTCCAAGATTCGCAATGTCTGAACAGTAGTCTGCCACAGCAACTTCAAGGGCCGGCCCCCTTGCTTCTCCAATGTGCGTATGACACAGCAGCCATCTGGTTGGTAACAACTGAAAGGTTATGTCCCAAGTCTTTCCCGCAACAATTGCTCTTCCGTACTTAGCTGAGCTTATCTTCGTGCCATCAAAGCGGATACGTTTCCTCTGATTACTAGGAGCAGGGCTCCTACACCCCAATGCACATGACCAGTTTCTTCTGGGCCAAGGAAAATCTTCCCTGACCAATACAAAATGTGAACAACGTCACATGAAAAAACAGAGAGAGAATTGTCCGGCAGGGCATTCTCAAACTGTACTCAGTAATAATTCCTCCCTCTTTAACATACAAGATTTCTTTAACCTGAAAAGGTGACTCAACATATGCCTCTATCTCTTGCAAGGGCATGTTCTAAGGGCGCCATTGATAGCAAGACACTCCGAGACTCAGCCTCGTGTGCTCCGGAGCGAATTTTGGAAATTTCACTGTGCCTACCAACTCCCACTATGAGACTCTACGGAAAAGCAAAGTCTAGAAATGTTGACATAACAGGCAGCTAGCCAGACATAATTAGGGTAAAGCAATCAGTTGCGGGCATACTTGGTTATAGCCTAACCACAAGTTAATACAAGCATAAATGAATGCCAAGGCCAGTTCAGCTCACCATCCAAAGGAGTGTGACCATAGGCATTCCACTTTTAGCCCCAGCTAAATCAGCGTAGAAGATTATCAAGATCTTAATTTGTAGCTTGAAATACACAGGTTCCTGAAAGCTTATCGTTGGATAGTAATGGAGTTCAGGGGGCGACTGAATTGGAGTCACCCAGGCTTCTGTACAGATCCTTCAAAAAAAACACGGCCTGGTGGCTCTATTTGCACATTGCACAAAACTTTAAATACATTCCTTTTGTTGATTGATGGCAGTGTTAATGGATTGCTTTGGCACTGGGAGAAATTGAACGAGTTCATCGCCAATGCCCAAAAGAGACAGCTTCAACCCTTTCGATTCCATTTCATTATAGATCTGAAGACACTTTCTTCTGTCACCTCTCTCGAGATAGCATGCAATCAGCGTCTCATAAAGGTTCGCCTTTTCGGGTAGTGAAGGAGAATCCGCATACTTTAGATACTTCTCAGCTTCAGTTAACTTTCCACAGCGACAGAGGCTATTAATCAAAGAAGTAAAAACCATTGATCCACCGGACAGTCCTCTCTGCTTCGTCTCATAATAGAGCTTGAGAACTTCATCACTATTGCCTTCTCTCACATAGCCAGAAATTAACAGGGAGTACGTGGCTTCATCTGGTGAGAACCCATTGTCCAACAGAAGGGTAAGCATCTCGTTACCTTGCTTGACATTTCCTTTTTCACACAGCTTTGCTACCATCTCATTGAAAGCCAAACAGGTAGGAAATAGTCCCATATCCAGCATTTTCTTACAGTAGCTCAAGCTCTCTTCAACTCTCCCAGACTTAGCCAACCCCTCAATGAGAAGATCAAAAGTCTCAGCATATGGTTTCAGACCTTTGTTTCCCATTTCTTCCATCAAGTTCTTTGCTTCTTCAACTCTTGCAGTCCTGCAGTACGCTCCTATAAATTTAGTATACACAAACGAGTTCTCATTGAAACCTCTCTTGAGCATTTCTTCATGAACTTTCCATGCAGAATCTATGTCCCCAATCATTACCTTGGAGTAAATAACCATTGAATAGGCAATAGTATCGAAAACCATGTTCTTTTGCAACATCCTCTTCAGCAATACCATCGCATCATCAATTCTACCTTCCTCGAGAATTCTATGAAGTAAGCTGGCATTAACAATAACTGAAGGAGCGCATCTCTTCCCGTGGATCCTGTCTAACATGTCCACAAACATCTTCAGTTTTCCTTCCTTACACAACGAATCGATCATAATTCTGGTCGTTGCTTCACTTGGATAAGTTCTCCTCTTTATCATATGCTCATAGATCCTCCAAACAAGAGGATTCTGATCAGATTTCTGGATCACATTGATCAAAGTATTGAAAGTCGCGAGGCTAAAAGAGAACCCACGTTCCTCTAAATAGCAGCAAACATCAAACCCAATCTCGAACATCCTCAGCTTAGCGTACGCCTGCACGAGCAAATCAAACACCAAAGGGGTCCCGAAAGCAATCCTGTAGCTATCGAGCAGCGAATCCGCAACAGAGAGCTTCGAAGACTCCCCGGCACTCCTCTTGAGAACCGATTCGATCAGCGCCTTGGCGTCCCTGATCAGCTGGGCCCGGACCAAAATGTTGATCGCGACACAATACGACCGAATCCCGTGCTCGAATTTCCTCTCCTTCGCCGACCAGTGGAAAAACCCCAAGGCGCATGTCGCGTCGGCCGGCTCCTTCAGTTCCAGCAGTACTCGCTCGACGAGTGCATCGTCCAAGGCGAGGTGCTCGAATTTCCGATTCAGAGCATCCCAACTCCAGCCCCGCCGGAGCGAATTCGACAGCGCAACGGCGACCGCGTCGGCGGGTGCTTCTTCCGCATTGGCAGGAACTCGCCGAGGCCCGTCCCGCGTCAAGCGAATGGAAAGATAAGTGGTGGGTTTGCGAAATGCAGGGAAGCCCGACAGGACAAGCCTTCGCAGCATAGCCGGGAATCGAATTCGACAACTCCGGGCGAGAGGACGCTCAGACGCCCTTCGAAATCCACGATTGCCTTGCGATAGCATCACACGCCATGTCGAATTGGGATGATAAAAGTTGGGTGACAGGGTTCTGCAGGAGTAGAGCAGGAAAGATCCTTCCTTTTGCCCTGTAATTAGTGAAGAATAAGAAGAAGAACTCTCAGTACAGCACTGGAATCGTCTTTTGAGTTCTTTTTGCTGTTGCGAGAGCTCTGCTGCGGCGCAGATTTCAGTGAAGGGAGAGCGACGAGCGCGCGCGAACGCGAGCTTTAGCCATTGACGGCGGCATAGAAGAGTTTCTCTTTTTCTTTTATAATGAAAAAATTTGTAAAAGCCGAAAACAAATATCAACTCGAGAGCTTGCCATCCTAATTTATGGAAAAATACCAAATAAAGATCTAAAGTATCCTCAAATAAAAACCTGAAAAATCTATCATTGTTTTAAATAGAGATTTGAAATGATCGTAATTATTTCAAATAAGAGTTTGACATTGTCAATTGTAACCAATGACCGGTCAAATGATGTCTTTGTTCAAATACAAATTTGATTTTAAATTAGTTTTTATTCTGTTCTTTTTTTCCCCTTTCCGATGAGGGCTCGATGACCCTCATCGACCATTGGTAAAGGCTGGTAACGGCTTGCAAGCCCTTGCCTAATATGGCGAGGGTCGAGCTCACCTAAGGCCAACAAGAGTCAAGCTCGCCTCATGCCACCAAGGGCTCAAAAAAGAAGAAAGAAATAAAAAGAAATAAAATAAAAAAGATAAATGATGAAAATTCTAATGATTAGTCATAAAATCAGACTCTTATTTAATACATACATAAGCACATTAGGTTTTTATTTAAAATAAGATTTATATCATATTATTATTTGAGAAGATGATGATATTTCAAATTTTCATTTAAAACAAGGTTCACTCAAATGCTTATTTGGAATTTTCGATCTAAAAAATTTAAAATATCTCCTGAAAGACCATTGTAACTTAAGTAGTTCGTGAAATCAACTTGAATTGCAAACAAGTCATGAACTAACTCAAACTAACAGTAGCTTTCATCGCGAGGGCTCACGTGCTCAGATTATGATGGAGTCGATTTATTAAACTCACGTCAAATGAAAAGCATGTAGGATTTTAAATGCCCACGCGTGGGTTCGAATCACCGTAGTCGAAGTGCTCAATAGAACTACGAGCACTCCCTGGATATAAAACAACTACTCTGAATTTTCTTGTTCAATTTCATTTTTACAACTTTTTTTACCAGCTCGATGATATATCTTAATTCATGAAAATTATTTGACCAACAAAAACTCATGAAAATTAGCTCAATGCAATCATTTTGTTGAAAGAATTGCACGGGTCATGAGCCATTCATTCAATAATGATTAGACCTTATTAATGTTATAGAGTCTCGTCTTAATTATATAAAAAAGAAAAGAAAAGAAAATGTGAAGCTATTGTTAACTAATTGTCTCAACTATTCAATTCGATAATTGTGCCGTCCTAACCAATCATCTCAATTATTCAATTCAGTAATGTTCTCATCTTAGCTCCTCTCTCTCTCTCTCTTTGAGGTCGACCTTTGATGATCGACTGGTGACACTGTGGTTGAGCTTGACATGGGTTACATTTGGTCTCAGGGTTCAAGAGTCTCTAGGCAACGATGATGGTGTGATGGCCAAACCAAGCATTGGTGGTGATTAAAGTCCAGTCTAGCCCACAATCGCTATCGTTTATCGACAATTAAAGAGTGCTCCATGCTATTTTCACATGAGCTCGACTGGCTTTAGAACTATCGAAGTATGTAATTTATTTGGTAAAATTGGCTAGGAATGGCATAATAAGATATTGGCGAGTTCGTTTCGCTTGCACGCAAGGCATAAGACAACTCGGGAGTTGTCCAATGTAATCAAGTTCGATCCTCTCGAAGCATTTCGTGGGCTGGACAGCAGGGGACCAACTGAAGACGCCGTGTAACCGTGTCCCGAAGAGGCCCTTCTCCAATAACAACGTGTTTGTGTAATCAAAGTGCATGAGATTTTCAAGACCCTGTGAATCCACTCGCCATTATTCATTATTTTCACAAGAGTCGCCACCCGCTCAGGCAGTACAATTAAAAAAAGTTATTTTTACCGATATTCAAGGTCCATCGTTTAAAAAAAAAAAAACTATTTTCAAAAAACTATTTTCAAATTTTCAGTTTTTGAATAACAGAAAATTAATCTACAGAAAATAAAATTAATAATTTCTTTTGAAAAAATGATATTCATGAAAAATACTTTTCTTTATCATGAAATTTTCAATAAAACAGAACGTCCTGAGTTAATCCACTGTTATTTGATGTCTCACTTTTTCCTTGACCTTTAAATTTAAGAACTATGAATAGGATCTCCTAGAAATTTAATTTGGTTACGAAGAAAGAAGCTTTTTCCCATAATTCCCTTGAGGTGAAACAATGAGAATTGGGATCATATATCATATGACCATTCATATGTAATTTATTCGACGATACTTTTAAAACTAAAACATCTTAAAATTGGGGGAGATGACCTTTTTAAAACTATCACAATGTGTATATGTGAGGCAACTAATGACAACACCTACCCATTTTTCAAAATTGTCACGGGATTACGATGTTCTATTTCAAACTTTAATTGCCAAAAGAAAGCCATAATAAACACACTCAATGTCGATTGGGTTATTGGCACCTAATCGGTCTCGTGATGCACAAAACTATTCAGTTATATCTCGAACCGAAATTTTAGAAAGTAAAGAGAGCATGATTCGATCAATTCGGGAATAATGGAAGTGAATTATCTATGCTACTTCTTTCGATACCTCGATAAATCTCAACTACTAATTTATGAAAATGAAGATTTTATGAGAGGTGGAGAATTATCGGGACATCGAGCAGAGCGAGAGGAGGAGTCAGGAGTCTCAATCAACGAGAGAACCCTAAATTGGGAATGAAGCGAAGGATGGCGCCCAATTTGAGCAGTCCTCACGGGTCCGGTCCAAGTCCCCCTCTCTTCACCGCCTAGGTTTCCTTGCCACCCCCCAACAGGGTGTTAAAAACATCATTTTTACTCTCTTTTCTCTCTCTTCTTCATTCCTTGTTCTACTCAACAACTTCTTATCCCCCGGGCTCTGTCTCTCTACCCTCCTCTCTCTCTCTCTCTCTCTCTCTCGCCGGACAGGACATGGCTTCGCAGTCGGCCAATCTGTGGGTTCTTCTGGGGCTCGGCATCGCCGGGATTGTGCTGATGACGAGGAAGCTGAAGCGCGTCGTCCGGGAGGACTTCGGCGCCTTCGTCCACAAGCTCCAGCTCCTCCCTCCTCCGCAGCCCGCTCCCCCCAAAGCTCCTCACCCTCTCACCGGCCTCACCTTCGCCGCCTCCGACGTGTATAACCTGCTCTCCCTCTGTGCTCGTCAATCTTTTTTGTCATCGTCGTCGTTTTCGAGCTTTGTTGGAGGAATCCTGTTTCGTCGATTGCCGACGATCGTTCTAATTTGTTACCTGACCGTTTTTTGGCTGGGGCGAACCTACAAGCTAAGTCCTTTTACGGTAGCGGAACGAATCGCGTGATGATATTACGGACGTTTCGTATCTTCGGAGTCGGAATTGTGAACTTATCTGAATGGTTCACTAACAAGTCGCGTCCTTTTCTTTTTTCTTTTTTCATTTGTACTCTTTTTGTCTTCGTTCGAGTTCCGATTGGAGTTGGTTACGGAACTTGTTTGCCTAGTACCGATGGACGCTTGAGAGAGGGAAAGAGTGTCGGTTGATTGCTCAGTCTAGCAGCTTTTTCCCCCTCTTCCCCATAGGGATGGGAGCTGGCATTTCATTATTTTGCTCTCTGCAAAGTATTTGTATGCAACATGGCGAAATTGACTCAGCCTGTTTTTATAAACTTTCTTATTCCCGCAGTTTTGATATCGAGGGACATGTAACGGGGTTTGGCCATCCTGACTGGGAGAAGACACATGAAGCGGCTGCTCGGACATCGACGGTCGTATCCACGCTTGTTGAAGGAGGTGCTACTTGTGTTGGGAAAACTGTTGTTGACGAAATGGCTTTTGGGTATGAGCCCTTTCAATCGTCCGACTGTTACCATTTAAATTTATCCCGTCAATTATGATCTCCTCATTGTCAAAGGGCCTCATACATATAGTTTTCTATGCTAATCATCGAGCAAAAGACTCATTTTTCATTCTTTTTTCGTGAATATCTTTTCGCTGACTTAATTACCTTGCCTCATGCCCACTCTTTCCCAGTATAAGTGGCGAGAATAAGCATTACGGTACACCCACAAATCCGGAAGCAACTGCACGGGTACCTGGTGGGTCCTCCAGTGGAGCTGCTGTGGCTGTTGCTGCTAATCTTGTTGACTTCTCTTTAGGTAAGGATATACTGATTCTTATTGATGGCTTGCATCAGCCTTTCCACTTGTTAGTCTTCTGCAGGGGCATTAACTCTTTTAAATCCTGATATTGTTCACTTGTTTCACTTTTAATCTGGCAATTGGTTTCGGTAACGAATGCAGGAGCGATTAGCAAAATCCATTCGGGATTTACAATTTTGAATTGTTTAAGATAGGCATGCATGCCTAAGCTGTAAATAATGTTTTGGTGAAAAATTAATTTGGAAAATGCAATTTGCAGGATAAGTTTCATTAAATGCTTGTTGGTCATTGCAGGTATTGATACTATAGGTGGTGTGAGAGTGCCAGCAGCATATTGTGGTGTCATAGGCTTCAGATCCTCACAAGGCACTATTTCCAACATGGGAGTTCTACCCGTCTCGACAAGTTTGGATACAGTAGGTATGTGTGTCTTTGTGTTCATAATTGCAAGTTATGGTGTATACCTACATTGTACATCCATGGTACCAGCATATACAACTTTTTTCGATGGAGAGAACTCATAACATGACTATGCACTTGTGAACCTAGGAGTAGGAATGTCTTATTCTTTTCAATGAGTTGCCCTGCCTAAGAGATATGCTCGAGTGTCTGTTATTAGCGAGACAATGCATGTTGATTATATTCTATTGTAAAGAGACGTGTGACCAGCAAGAAAGCTGATCTGTACACCTGAATTGAAGTACATTAGAATGGTTTGCTTTCCCGGGAACATTGTTCATGTATAAATTTTTTTTGGTTGTAAAAGTAATGAGATTGTGAAAATCTCTCTCTCTCTCTCTCTCTCTCTCTCAAATTCATTGGCTCATTGTTGGCACTACTGCGAAATTACTATTGCAGGTTGGTTTGCGAAGGATCCTTCTATTCTGCGCCGAGTTGGCCATGTGCTGCTGCAAGTTCCATTTGCAGTTCAACGTAATCCAAGACAGATGATAATAGCTGATGATTGTTTTCAGTTGTTAAAGATTTCTGTGGACAGGGTTGTTCAGGTGGTTGTTAAAGCAACAGAAAAGCTGTATGGAAGTGAGTCCACTGGAAGAATAGTTTAAGTTCCTCTTAATTCATTGAATTTTTGTTTTTCCACAAATTTTAATGAAGTTCATACTTCTTAGGGCAAATTTTGAAGCATGAAAATCTGGAGTCATATTTCAATTCTAAAGTTCCAAGCTTGAAAGCATTTCCTACCAAGAAAACTAATGGTGATTTGAAAAGATCTTCTATTAGAGATCTTGCAGAAGTTGCGATGTTTGTTCAAAGGTAAGTTTTATTCAAAGGGGTGTGGATTCGTATGGTGTTTGAGTTGAATTGCCTTTTGGCATCTGTTGGAACTGTGTAGATTCACAATGTGAGACCAAGTTGTCCTCATGTTGCAAATTAATGAAATGTTATTAGTTTAAGTACCTAAATTTAGTAGGCCCTTTGTGTAACACAGGCATGAGTTCATTACTAATCATGAAGAATGGATTCATTCTGCAAAGCCAATTCTGGATGCTGTCATCTCAAAGCAGTTGCAAAACATGCCACGGGCAGCAGAAGAGGATATTGAAAATTGCAGATTAATTAGGAATGAATTGCGGTCAGCTATCAACTCGCTGTTGAAGGTGAGGTGCTTACATGCCTGAAACACGAAGAATTGAATGCATGGAAGTTACATAACTTTCATTGCTTTTATTTTCTAGTAGATGACTCAGCCTGCTGTTTTGGACTCTGAACTATCATATTAAATAGAGCACACTGCATGTTGCTTCCATTTGCTTCATGCTCATCAGCCTGTAATTCAGATACAAGCATAAATAAGTTTAGTTCTTTCATTATCTGTGATATAAATTTTTTGCCATTTTGTATGATGATTTTTTGGATGTAAATGATAGGGGTTTTAAAATGTACATAGAATTGACTTCCCCAATCTCATATATAATCTTTTCCCTCCTTTTTCCCTCCATCCAAAATGATTGTGCTTTTAGAATTTTTTTCCTTGCCTCATGGTCCCTCCAACCAGACTGTGTAAGTGTTTAGTGAAGAGGATTTATAAGAGAAGTTGAGCCTATTGCAAATTAAGTACTGAATTGTTTTGAGATTGCCTTCGTATTTGAATGCTCCCATATGTAAAAATCAAACTCCGTTACTTATTTCTAACCTAGAAAATAGCACCTTTAGATTTCTGCATGTTCAAGTATCAAAGTTGCTTTTATTAATAGGACACAATTTAATTCATCTTTCTTTATAGCTATCTAAAATTCCCGAGAATTTTATATTTTCTCTGAGTAGGCGGAAGAATCCTTTTTTCCCCATAGACATGTGAGATATTTCATTGGACCGATTCTTAAGTACTTTAAATGCACATTCAAATGCATGAGTCTCGAACATCAGGGTTTGTGTGGAGTCCAATTATAAAGCATACCACTTTATTTGTGCCATTCTAAAGGCTGTTTTCTTGGCATGCACCAGTTATCTACTAAAAAAATGGGTATCCTTGAATTTATACTGATTTTTTTGTCTTATACCTTGCAATTCCTAATTTCCATCCATCTCCTGTTGGGCTATTGAAAAACTTATCAGGATACTGTACTCACAGCATTTGTTTGCTTTAAATTCAGGCTACTGATCCTTTGTCTTCTAGCAATAACAATTTTATAGTATTTTTATGCTTTTATTTTATTTTATTTTTGTGTGATTTTTTCATTATTGTAAAGGATGATGGAATTCTGGTTATTCCTACCGTTGCTGACCCTCCTCCAAAACTCGGAGGGAAAGAACTGCAATCAGAAGACTACCAGAGCCGCGCTTTTAGTTTGTTGAGTATTGCCAGTGTATCTGGCTGCTGTCAGGTTATCTCTCTCTCTCTCTCTGGGCTTAGCTAAGGACCACACTACATCACGCACAATGTCTGATTCTAAAGAAAGTTATGTGGCGAGTTATTTTTGTATTTAGTTGGCTTCTATTGAAAGATTGCTTTGATATAGTCGTACACTATTAAGTATACTTAAACCTTCTCCATTGCTTTTCTCGTTCAGGTCTCAGTACCTGTGGGATTTCATGACAAGTGTCCAGTCTCTGTGTCTCTCATAGCAAGGAATGGGGGGGATCGATTTTTATTGGACACAGTTAATGCCATGTATGCAACCTTGCAAGAACAGGCTGACATAGCCAGCAAGTCAAAAAAGACGAAAAACGCTGTTACACAGGAAGACGCAGCTGAAATTGCAAAAGAGAAGGTCAGTTGTAGTTTTCTTTTTTTTCCCCTTCATTACAAGTTTTGAGTGGATTGTGAGCAATGTGAGAGTGAGGTTGTCTCAAATCATGAGTGAAAGATACTCTTGAGTCAATGCTTCTTCTTGGTAAGGATAGAGGCAAGGGAAAAGGAAAAGGAAAAGGAGCAGTAAAGATGTCAACCCAAAGGTTTTTATATATGACTTCTGGTTATGTACTTGAGTAACTGTGAGCGAGTTTTCTTGTGCAATTTTTCTCTCTTCTTGAGATTGTTGGAACAATCAAGTAATGAAAATTTTGGGTGATGATGCAATATGTATAAATAAACATATCGGTTCATATGTTTGCTTAATATTAACTTTGCATTAATTTGATTGTGATAGAGAAAGATGACTAATAGACTCTACTTCGATGTGAATCTACATATGTGCCTCCTATTTTTTATTTTGAATCTGACCATCTCGTGTCATCTCTAGGGAAACCAAGCCTTTAAAGAAAAACAGTGGCAGAAGGCAATTAGTTTTTATACGGAAGCTATCAAGCTAAGCGGCAATAATGCTACATATTACAGTAACAGGGCAGCAGCATATCTAGAACTCGGAAGGTACCATCATGGTTGATTTTAGAGCTATATGTGTGTGTGTGTCTTAGGATACTGATTTCAAGTGATAACTTTTAATTCTCTGATTTCCAGTTTTCTTCAAGCTGAGACAGATTCTACAAAAGCCATCAGTCTTGATAAAAAGGTAACCTTCTTCTTGAAAACAGTCGGTGTAAAGCTCAGTGATAACGTCTTAGGCCTGCTTTTCATGTTTCTCTTAGAATGATGAGAGATGCAGTGTTCCCTAGATGTCGTTGTGGAATATGCAAGATGAAATGAATGAGTTGGAACACTGATGTGCTATTGATCCAGGTGTTTTAATTAAGGGTTAGTGATTTTCTTTAAATGGCATCCTAGAGAAAACTTTGTCCCCCCTCCTTTTACCTGGCATAGGAAATTCCATCAGAAAGGAAACAACATCAAATCACTGGTGTTATTTATCTTCCTAGGATGGTTCTGAATATCAGAATAGTAGTTCCAGGTAGGTGGTTTCGATGCAAGTTTGTCCTTTGAATTGGTCATCTTGTGGAGTATGGTTCCTTTATTGTGGTGCTGGGAGTCTAGATCTTCAAACAGCCACAGCAGGATAGAGGATGAGCAGTTATAATGTGGACCAACTTTCATATTAGTCTCCAGTGATGTATAATGGAAAGTTGAATTTATTATTATTATTTTGCACAAAACATCATATTCGTGGGCAATAAGGTTTCTAGCCAATGGGGACTGTGTAAATTTGGATACGAACAAATAATCTTGACCCTGAGACTTTTCTATATTTCTTTCCCTTCCCATGTGTGTGAATGCATGTGGAGATCATACTAAGCTGGACAAGTAATTTTCTGGTTGCATCTTAAAAGAGTCTCATAAACTGTCTCTGAGTTTTGGGTTATTTCTAAAATCTCCAGAACATAAAGGCCTTCTTACGACGAGGCACAGCCAGAGAGATGCTTGGCTACTACAAGGAAGCAATTGAAGGTAAGCAACTGGATCTCATGAGGTTCAATTTATAATATCGCTGATTTAATCTATATGCTAAGTAATGTTTGCTAGCCATGAGCTAAATATTGATTAAAAACCTTGGAAACAGGGGCTGTTATTTGTGTTAGTCTAAATAATCTAGGTCAATCTAGAAGGCAAATAGCCGAAGGTTTAGTGTAAAATAACATTTATTTCATGAGAATATTGGATTGTAGATATTACAGTTAATACCACAAAAAACCTCAAATTAGTATATATGTGACAAATTTACCAAAAACTAATTTTTTGACCATTAAAAACTCTAAATCGGTATACTTATGATAAATTTACCCTTTGTTAGTTTCGTTAAAATTTACTATCAAATTATTAAGTTGAATGACACATGGTAGTTGATGTGTGTACCAATTTGAAGTTTTACCCTCTGTTTGTCACGTGTACCAGTTTTGTGGTTTTCCGTGGTATTAATCCAATTTAACAAAATGTATATTTGTCACATGTGTACCAGTTTGAATTTTTCTTGGTAAAAAAATTAATTTGGGGTAAATTTGTCTCATATGTACTGGTTTGGAGTTTTTTGTCATATGAACCTTAAATGTTATAGGAATGTAACATGTGATTGAATTTGCGATTTTGTTACTTGGATTTTGCAGCAAAAAGAAAAGAAAAGAGAAGAATAAGCCACTTTTTAACATAAAAGGTGCTTCATGCCAAGTTGTTTTGACAGTCCTCTGCTAGGATCATAGAAAATATTGGATATTGATTCATTCTAGTCAAATACTCAATCCCGTTCGAGTGACAAGAGTAACTATGGGGCATGTTGCTAGCTAATATTTGACATTGCAGCACCGTTCAGTTGTTTATCTCAGATCCTGTTGACTAGAGGTTTCTTCTCTTTGCTTTCTGCAGACTTCAACTATGCACTGGTTCTTGAACCAACAAACAAAAGAGCATCACTTTCTGCTGAGCGATTGAGGAAGCTGTTTCTGTAGTCTTAAACTGGTCTCGCCGAGCTTCTGGGATTTTTGACTGCGAGGTTCTCATCTTGCATCCCACACCAGTTCTACTTTGGATCGAGGAATCCAATTTGCTGATACAGCCAGCTGCATGCATGGTTCATCGATTTATCTTGAATGCCAACATTCTATCCAGCGTGCTAGATAGGAAAGATAAGAACCATTTTTTCATCCTGATGGTAGAGTCAACAGGTCAAAAGAGGATATACGTTCTTGAATTCTTGTTCAGCAGGTCTTATTCTTGTCGAGCCAATTTGTATGTATGGTCCAATTTTGTTGGTTGATATACTATATTTGAGTTGATAATTCGAGCTATGAGGCAAGATCTTTGTTTGCCCCACTCGTTAATTTTTACCCTGTCAAAATGGGTCTTGTACCCAATTTGTTAACCCAAATTTGTATTAATGGGTCACATGGGAATCACCTTAAATTTGAGGACTTAAATATAATAGGTCAAAATAAAGGGCCAAAGTAAATGGGTTTAAATGTGTTATGTTTTGTGATCACATGGTAGATTGGACCAATCCGAATACAGAACATAAAGATGAGAATTTTGAATTAATGACTGTCAATTAACTATCTTTATGTTTATATTCGAAGTTGATGCAGGGAAACACGCAAAGGAAATTCAGAGCCTTTCCCAGATTGTAAAAATTAATAATCATAAATTAATGACAAGATATAGGCTCGCCGACAAAACTATTGAGATTAATTTTTTGAATTTGAATGTAATTGATCAAGAGTCAAAATTCGTTTTGTGATTATTGAATGGCCTGGAACCCTAATATTACCCAAAGCAACACCTGTTTTCTGTTTGTGGATAGCTAAGTCAGGACTTTCATCACCATCTTCACGCCCTGTCCATAACTTGACCCTTCAGTTCCTTTTCTAACTCAATGGAACAAGTTTATGGAGCTACCCATTCTTTTAAGACAATAATTTAAAGAGCAAAATTGTTAAATATGAATCTTAAGTTGGGTATGATATAAATCGCTAAATTTGTACTGCACATAAATGGGTCGATTAAACAAGTTAATTTGGATTGGGCTATTTTTCAACCCGACCCACCTATTTAACGGGCCTACTTCTCAAAATTATTATCGAATAGCTTTATCTCATTTTGCTAATTAGCTTCGAGTCTTCTGTCTTCACCGCATCTTAATAATTTACCCAGACGGATGCCTCCACGTTTGACACACGCCTCTTTTAAGACCTTGTTTGCCCCTTTTCTGTTCTTTTCTTCTTATTCTTCCGATTGTTGCATTGTCCAGTATCCAGAATAAATTTCACTTGTTTTTAAAGGTTGATTTTCTTTTGAATCTGCCGTAAGTATCTAATCTCATACGCCCCCAGTCACGAATTTATTTGCTCTAAGGAGACAGATGAGGTCATTCGGGAGGGGATATGAAGCAGCACAAACGAGTGTGCTTCCGAGTAGCTGAATACCTATCCCACGTGGGGCTGATGCTAAATTAAGAATCTCAAGAAACTGGAGAATATGTTCTTCACATTCCTATTGTTAGAAAATCTGACTGAAGCATATGATTTCTCTCGGCATTAAGTTTCAGTTCTCAAGGAACCATCAGCCCTCCAATGTTGATGATCATCCTAGAAACAGTCCATCCAATTGAAAAGCTTTTGTGTGAATAGCTACGAGATTTTCATTTTAAAGACGTGCATCATTTCCATCTTTAGATGTGACAAAGTGACTTTGTGTTTTTCACCAGATGACCAGAAAACAGGCGGAAGGCCATACGAAAGTGAGTGATGTCTGGACAGATTCATCTGGATTAGGAAAAATGATGTGATGCTCTACATTGAAAAGGGATACCAGGGTAAGGGGAAAAAATGGAAAGTGCATACAAAAATCTCCCAACTCACCAAAGAAGCAATTCATCCTGTCCATTGCCATGTTGTAAGCCAAGCACAAGTCATCCAAGGATCTTTGAGTATGTTTGTCATCACTCGCAGTCCATGAGCTCCTCTAGTTGTTCATCAGTCCACTGCAGGAGTGAAGCTCTTGAGCTAAGCTGCTGCTGCTTCTGCTTCCTCATGCGATCTGCACTAACGCCACCTTTATTGTCAGAAACTTCCGCAATGCCTGACCTTGTGTCATAGCACTTGATGTTTTCTGATGTAGAGCAATCCATCGTCTCACCACTCCTAGCTGCCCTGAATTGGCTTATCTCATGATGTGCTGCTGGTGACGGTTCATTAACCATAGAAACGTCATGGTTTCTGCCAGTTTGGTTGCCGCCAGAGTCAGTCCTTTGTACCCCTCCAGACTGTTCATACTGTGGACAACCACCTGTTCTCTCTTTTGTATTAGTAGATTGCTTTAAACTACTCAAGATTCCCTCTATTCTCCCCCTTAACTGGGACGATGCTTTCTCCTGTGTGCTGGATTTCTCCCAAATCTCTGCCGGCCCAAGTCTTAATCAGTAAAACGATAGATGTATTAAAATGTTTCAAGAACTTGAGGAAGTTTTGTATCTCCCACTAGAGCATATAAGACTGAAGACCTACCCAAACTAGAAGAACGTTCTTTAGCTGGGGGAGAAAAATTCTCTTTTGATGGAGGTCCACTGTCCTTGGAGATGACCTGCGGAAATTTCTTTTTTGGTCTAAGTCTTTGAAAAATTGCAGAATCAATTTTCATAAGGTCTTTGAAACTTGTTAATTCAGACTGAAAGTTTGTTGTCAGTAAATAAGATAGCCAAGATCCAGCAAGCCCTCTCCCCAACTGGTCCACAATCTACCACATGAACTGAGAGTGGCAATAACCAGGGGATATCGTGATTCATGATGTAAAACAAAATCATGTTAACAAAATGCTCATTATGCCATAAAGATTCTAGACACATGCTGAGTTAGCATACCTTTATGATGTTGTTCAAAGTTATGTTGAGATAGCATGTGCAGCGTGAAGGTGAAAACACAGCAACCTGAAACAAAGCACCCCAATGAGCTCCTTAGCAGAAGAATCAGAAACATAAAAATTAAAGAAACTCAAGAAGCAAAAGGCTCCGTCTAACTACCATATATTAAAGCATGTAGTAAGTGAATGTCATGCAATCTTGAAAATCAAATAAGATAATAGTAACACCAGTTTAATTTTTCACTAGTGTAATTGATAGAACCTTTTGAAGAATTAAAACTGCACCAACAGATATCTCCTTTGTGAAACCCTTCTCTCTCAAAACTTTGCGATGAATAGTAGCACCGACTGTACCTGTTGGATCCTGAAATTTTCAACATCACATTCATAATTTCTATATTCTGCCTAGAAGCCATCCTGAGTACACTGGAAAGCATATCAATTTAAGTAGTACGAACTGGAAATACCTTAAGTGTCACCATCATATCACCAAGGCCATTTGGAGTGCAAGATTTGACAATTGCAACGACCTAATCACATCCAAACAACAATCAGTCAAATGATGATTCCAACTCATTGAAGAATTAGCCAAATAATACTTGGTGCAGCTGTCTGTAATCTCCTCTTCACAATATATGAACGGAATGGCAGCAGTCTGTTTGAAATTTCTTATTTTCAATTTTCAACAGAATTCAAGAGACAAGTATCCTTAGTACTTTCAAAATTTCTCATAGATTTTACAAAGAAATGTACTTCCCATTTGTGAGTTCAGAGATCGGCTTTGCATTGGGACTAGAATTGGGTGGGTGGGTTTCCAGTATCCTGTTATGGCCCAATTTTGACATAGTCAAATTCTTCTACTCCATTTGTTAAAATAAGCCAGTATCCAAATCAAGCTAAATGTCAAATAGCTATTCGTTGCTCCATTTTCCTCCATTCATTATTTGTAAATTATCACATTTATCAAGTCGGAAAATCCTAGCATTCATCTCGGCAATTGAAGTTGGATAAAGAATCTGAGGACCTGTGACACTTTATCGGGGACAGTTCCACTCTTCAGGGAGCACAGAGGCGTCCCAATGGCCACACCATCACCATCCACCAACCCTGACAATAGAATCAACCAGCGAAAGCATTACAATCTCGCCATCCAACAACTGGAAAACATAAATCCAAACGCACAGAATCGTCAGGTCACAATCTCAAAAAGGGTCAGTCAAAGACCCCGTGAACTCGAAACCATGACCTCAATACCTCGTCGCCGCACGAATTCCACCGCACAAACCCACGGATCGAGCGTGAAATCGCCATCGTCCTCATCCCCATTCTCCAGAGCCCTCTTTATATACTCCTGTGTAGGAATCACATTCGCCTCCTCCTCCTCTTCGCCTCCAGCTATCGGAAAACCCTCCGACGACCTCCGAGCTCTGCGCTGCATCGCGGCCTGAACGGCTCCTGCCGGTCCGGGTATTCTCCGCTCGCCCTTCGCTTCTTCGCTTCTCGGTCGAGATTCTGGAGGAGGGAGGGAGAACGAGCCCGGGGACCGAGGGGCTTGGGAAACTAGGGTTTGCGGGCCGGGATGCTGCGACGGGGGTTGGGAGGAGCGATGAGAGCAGGGCCGAAGAACCGATGAGGGAATCGGGGGATCGATTAGGGTTTGGCGGCGCTTGGGAGGGGGTCGGAAGCTGGAGAGGTCGGAGTCGTCGACGTCGAGCGCTTCCCATGGCTCCTCCATTGATCGCCTTCCGTCGAGCTCCGACGATGAGACGATGGGGTTTTCATCGTCGGAGAGGATCGTGCAGAAAGCGCGGGAAAGGGACCGTCTATATTCGGCCTATTTTCACAAAAGTCCCTAATTTTGCGCGGTTTTATCCATTTTAGCCCCTAACTTTGAAGCTTGTCCATAAGATGCACCAACTCTTAAAGTTTTTCCATCGATTTCAGGCACTATTATCATTTTTTGGGGAAAAAGACGAACTTTGTCCTCATATTCAATATAATTCCAAAATTTTTAATTTGTTCAATGTGATTCGGGATTTTTCGTGTAAGTTTAATATAGTTTATAGACTCTATGGAAATGTTCAAAATTATTCCTGAAATGAAATTATTAAATGACAACATTGAACATCTTTATACAATTCAAGAACTACAGTGAATATACCAAATGTCCATGGATTACATTAAACAAATTAATAATTTCAAGGATTACATTACAAATTGAGCTAAAATTTAGGAACGGCGTTAAATAAATTAAAAATACAAAGACCATATTGCACATTAAGCAAAGTTTACGGACCATTTGGCTTTTGCCGTAAGTGAAAAATAAACATAAGTATCAAAAACATATTATTATATTTCAATTCACTAATTCATAAAAGAAAAAAACCTATAAAATCTAAGGAAAAAGAAGGAGAAAGAGAGATACATAAGTATAATTGTTGTCTAAACTACCGGAAACAATACCATATATAGACTAAAGTTATTAGATTTAATTGTTGTCTTATTTCTAATGGTATATTATAGTGGATGAAACTGGACAATTTGACTTGATAATATGTATAACAAAAAACCAAATATAGCAATCGTCTGCTTCGCGCTTCATCGAACTAACTCTGTTTCCACTCAAAAACACACAAGAAAAATGTCATCCGATCATTCCTCTTCTTCTTTTCCAGGAATTTCGGTCCTCCTCTCTCTCTATCCGTGGTAAAATTTATCAGGAAATGTAGAGCCATTTCCCCCCATCGTCAAGCCTGCTCAATCCACCTCAAGAACAAGGGTGGGTGGTGTTTTGTCTTCTCCGACCAACCCTCCAGAAACAGCCAACATTGATCGCTCCTTACAGGTATACAATTCCTTTGTTACCCGAGAGATAATTTAATGAAAAAAAAAAATGAGAATGTCAAGGTAGAGAAAAGCTTTCATCTGTTCACAAATTCCACGTTGTGTTTTGTCTTATGTATCTTGATGATTTCGGTTTCACTACCCCATCATGAAGATTCAGTCTTTTCAAGCGCCCTTTTGTAAGGAGATTCTTGGGAAGCAAGTAAGGAAGGGTAGATAGAGAGAGAGAGCATGTCGTCGTCCCCAACAACACCACCTTCTTCAAGAACATCTCTCATGGAGACCTTGCTGGGTCTTCTGAGAATCCGTGTCCGGCGGGGTATTAATCTCGCCGTCCGAGATGTTCGCACGAGCGACCCCTACATCATCATCAAGATGGGTAAACAGGTGCTGTCATCGTAGTTTTTCCCCCTTTTCTTTTCTTAATCTCACATTTTGAATTGCATTCCATCGCTATGCCAATTATGTTCGTGTGAATAAGGTAGTATCCTTGTTAACTTGTCCTAGATCAACATGTCAGGAAGTAAATTTTGTTCCATGTGATAGGTCGAGAAAGACGAGAAATTCGTATGGAAATGTATGGCCCAAATGTAAAGCAGAGGGCTTGTGATTTGAGTAGTTTGCTTCATAGTGGGAATGCATTCATCCTTTTGTTATCTATGCCCTTCAATTATTGGACTGAGGAAAAGTGTTTCCATGCAGAAACTGAAAACTCGAGTAATCAAGAAGGATGTTAATCCAGAGTGGAATGAAGATCTTACTCTCTCTGTTTCAGATCCTGATATTCCTGTCAAACTGGTACGACTCTTGGCTAGTGGCTCCGAATTACTTTACACGAGACCCGTTTTCTCCACATTTTCAATGAAATTGTGTGGTCTGAAGTTGAAGACTCATGCCAAACGTTTTGACGACTTGTATATGTTGCCTTTTGTTGATTTGTTGTTTAAAAGATATGAACTCATGTTTGTTTAAACTTTTAATTACCAATGAACTGTGGCTGGGAACAGGTAGTGTAGTCAGTCTGCCTTTTCCTTTTCAGATATGTTGCTCTTATTCACATGAGACTCGATGTGGTCTGGTTTTCGACATGATATAAGGACACCTGCAAACAGCTATGGACAAACTCATCTGCATTTTTTCCTATTTGAATACTCCAGGGGCACGAGCTAAGAAGCCTGGCCATCTGCAACTTTTCCGCATGCTTCTCCATTTTGTTATATAATGTCGATAAGAGTAAACACATATGATGAAAGAATCTGCATCAATCTTCACTGGATGATCAATTTGGTATGCACGACGCTCTTAAGAGGTAGAACTTAGAACCAAGCGGTTCCAACAAATTATACATGCAACTTCAAGATACGTGTCGATGCCACTAAAAGAACTTCATCGGATAGCTTCACTGTTGATACATCCTCGCTTCTTTCTTTTTCTATGTCTGAGAATTTGGCATTTGCTCTTCTTATAAATGTTGTAATGATGTATGCTACTGGACAGGTCGGCATGAAATGCCGTAAGAACAGTGCCTTGTGGGTCAAATTATCTTGTAACGCTACCAAAAATTTTTAACCTCCCTGACCCCTATTCCAGTTCTAAGAGATCCTAACTTTTTTCCTTGATTTGAAAGTTGACGGAAGTCGAGCAACAGGAGTCAATGCGTTAGGCTGCATAAAAGTGGTCTGCAGGACAAATTGGAGTAAATACTGGTTATGGCCTGATCCACCTTACATTTCTTTGCTTGATTTTTCAGACAGTTTATGATCACGACACATTCAGCAAGGACGACAAAATGGGGGATGCAGAGTTTGGCATCAAAGCATTCATAGATGCCCTGAGGATGGACTCGCAAGGTCTCCCAAGCGGCACAATAATATCCAGAGTACAGCCGTGTAGGACGAACTGCCTTTCCGAAGAGAGCTGCATCGTATGGAGCGAAGGGAGGATCGTCCAGGACATGTGTCTCAGACTTAAAAACGTCGAATGCGGAGAGGTGGAAATCCAGTTGCAGTGGATCGACCTTCCCGGTGCCCGGGGCCTATAGAGAGATTTTGGAGGGACATACTATTTCGAGGTAAGGTTCAAGCATTTGACCTGCTTGGCATCCTCTTGTAATTGGATCTCTTCGATGGATTGTTTTGCGGGAACTCATGGAAATGCCAAAAAGGGGCAGCCTTGGATAATAGAAGGAACCGGAATCACTTATCAGAAAATAGCAAAATGAGAGTTTGAACACCTTCCGCTTCTCCAGCCATATGTCGCCATCCGTCTGTCCATCGTTTGCCGGACAACAAAGAGTTGCCATTAGGTTCTGCCTTTCTGTGTTATCCCAGCGACAAGCTTTGAACATTTGTGGCCAGGTTGACGCCCCTTTCCTTTTACTGGTGTTTATAAGTATTAACTGTTGGGGCCGAATGAGATGGATATTTCATGTGACATCCCGTCCGCATTGTTTGTGTTCTCGCAGCATTCCATATAGTCTAATGATCACATTCCAGATATCGAATCTCGGGCGCCGATCAATGACTCATCTCTCTCCCTCTCTCCCCTCGCAAATTCACAGCTACTCGCTTCTGTCTCTCATCAAGAACTCTCTGTCCCACACTCCCCTCAATTCATTGCGCTAATTGCGACCCCGACGGTCAGATTTGCTGTCTTAAATCACCCTATAGAGTCGCCGCAGCTTGTATGACCGTTTATTTTTAAAGTTAATGAGCCTAAACCGGTTACCGAAAATCGCCGTAGCTTTTGGACAAAAGGGAAAGGAAAAAAAGGGAGAACCCTACGTGCCTCGTCTCCTTAGCTTTACTATTAAGAAACTCCAACCTTTCAACAGCAGCACGTGTGCACGGCCCAAATTGAAAAAACCACAGCACGTGTGAAGCACAAAATATTGGCAATCCTCAGCCCACATTCGTCCTCGTGCTTTGACAACAAAAAGGCCTTTTTCCCCTAACGAAGTAGGGATGGGTACATGAATTCTCGTATCACGTTAGGCTTTGTTTATATTAGCTCTCGCGCATGCGCTACGGCCGCAATTATTTTTATGCGCCTTTTGTATGAAATAGCCTTGTTTCAATTGATTTCGCATCTTGAACTGCTTTTATACTTTGGATTGTGGAAGTAGTAAAGTAAACATCCATACAATCATTTGTTGTTGTTAGACTTGTTAAATGGACAAGTCGGATCAAGAATGATTTGATCCAAATTGACATGACTCATACTTAACTCGAAGCGCATTGCTAGAGCACTTCTATAGTTAACTAATTTAAGAAAATTCATATCCAAACTAATATGAGACCATGGAGCGAGATAACGCAAGATCGAGTGAAGGAGAAAGAAAGTAAAGAGAGAGTTATTATAAAAGTATATTGAGTTTAAGTAAGTTATGAACCCATTTAACACAAATATAAAAAACTATAGAGTTGGTCTAAACCCCTTATGATTTATTTAGTATTTACTGAGCATAACTAATTCATATACTAACCAAACTCATTAAATATGGGTTAGAAAGTGAGTTTATGACTTATTTTGGCAAGTGTAATTATTGTATGGATGGAAAATTAAAGGAGGAGAGACAAGCAATTTTGAAATGCGGGAGTGGAAGTAGTAAGATTAGTGGGGATTGGTGTGCTCGCTTGTAGCGAAACTAATTTGCGGAGGGAATGACTATATCTATGTTATCGAGCCAAAGTGCCCATTGTCTCTTTTTAATTTTCCAAACTTATGCATGCATCAAAAAGATGACACCATCCTCTTTCTTTATCAAGCAACCGTCCAATTCACACATCTTTGATAACGATCTACTATGCATCTACTCAATTAGATAAACACTCGATTTCTTAAAAGAAATGAATCCTTTCTCTTTATATGTTGAACCACCCGCGATCATGCACCCACATAGCATGTGCCTCAAAAAATCAATTTTTCAACAAAATTAAAAAATAATTAAAATCCTTATTCTATTTAATAAATATCTTTCTAATTTTATCATGTATTTTTACCATGAAAAGCATGATAGTATGTCGCATTTCGACTTACTATAGGGCCATTATAGTCATTTAGAGGGCGAATATCAACCGGCCAAAAGATCCGCTCTAATTTGCTGGGAATATCTTTGTTTGTACTATTAAGTGAATGCGTATATTCCAAATACTCAAATCTCATTTGAAGATTAAGAATTGATTGGGGGAATGTGCCAACCCCTTTTTCATAAACAGAAGCGCCTCAAGCAACATGCCAAACAAGAACCTTTATAGAAATCCCCCAAGCCATGGAACTCACAAAAAGATTGGGGTTTGGTATGGTTTGGCAAAAGAGATAAGGTAAACAAAGAACGAAGAACCCTAAACAAAAAAAGTTAAAACTGAAATCAAGTTCTTGGCCCTTCATATTCTTTGAAGACCACGAAGCCCCTCTTGCAATCCGTGCAAGTAAATAAGAAGAGAGTGGGGGGAGGGTGTCTACTGTCTAGGGTTTTGAATTCCAAGAGGGTTTGTGAACCTGACACGCCAATCTTTGTCTCCTTTCCCCTTCATTCCTCGCCACCCTATACCATCATTAACTTTAATGCACGCTTTCTTGTGGTTTTTATGACTTCTAGGAATATATTTATATTTACATTGTATATTGTTTCCTTTCTTCCAAGATTTGAGCCAATCATTTCTTGCCATGTCACCTGTTTTCTTTTCAATATTTCAGAAAGCGTGCGTGCCCTATTCTTGAGGCTCGCTAGGGAAGATGGAAGGAACTTTCGCTTCGTCCCCCCTCGGTTTGGTCATTTAAGAGGAGGGAAATGTTTTATATATGTGAAAAATTCAATGGCTTTCACGTGATTTCAATATATTGATTGGTGAATTTCTCATTTAATTCAGATAAGATATATGGTGTTTTCAAATATTGAATAGAAAGTATATATGGAAGTGTATCTTAAATCTATGAATTGTGCATATCTCATTGTTTGTAAACAGATAATCACAAACATTGGAATGTACACTATTTTGGTTGTAAAATATTTACATATCATTTTGATGTGCATAAAATTGAACAATTCGCGTGCATGAATAGTAAATCCTCATAAAGAACTTTAATGATGAATGACATTATCAGCACAAATAACATCATTCCAACACCTTTAGTATTCTCAGTCTCCCTTCGCTTGATCTTTTGGCAGAAGAGACAATCCTAAGATATTGATTATCGTTGCTAATCATGATGAGACCAAGCTTAATTAAGCCAAATCATTGTTTAGTCCGATTTCATTGACAAAAAAGCATGATGCTAGGGTGTTTAGGGTTAGGCAAAGGTAATTATCTTTTGCCCACCATGGCGGGCGCGAGGGAGAAAGGAGTCAGCATATGCTGCGGAGTGAAAGCAGGGCTTTAGCCAAAAAGCAAAGAAAGTTATTTCATACTTTTTCGTGGGACAAATAAACATTATCAATTGAGAATATTTGCTCTGTCTGATGTTGATTAAGACCCTTTAATTAGATTGCTAAACAAGCTAAGGCAAGCTCAATTATTCACGAAAAGAAGAGGGCTACGTAGCTAGTGCTCCGTACCACCACCACTTTATATCCGAACTCAAGATTTAGTGCAAATTGCACTATATATGATATGGGGTTTAATATAGCATAATGAACCTTTATTAAGCACTACAAAGAAAAATTAAGAATTACCCAAGATCAGATTTTTAGGGTTTAATTATAGAATAATCACTTGGAGACTAACGTCTTAGTTTTGTATTGCCGTTGTTGTAGATGGGTGGGGTTCAAAAAAATTGGAATTCGATTAAAGAAATTGAATGTGGAGTTGAAAGCCACGAACAAGGAGGTGGGGTTTTCTTGAAGGCTTAGAGGTCAGCCATTGACATCATTCGCCTAGGCTTGCAGCAAGTTAGGGACAATAGGCCTTTTAGGCAATGTTCCCTGATTGAGGCAATTAGTCCACCATTAAGGCTGCTAAGCATATCTTTCTCAGCTCCCCCTCAGCGTTTGGTCGATGTCCACCATGCATTATACGCCTACCTTGATGGAGATATAAGATCATATAAGGTAAAATGACGTGTAGGAGACATTATTACACGCACCTGATGTATGCATTCGCATCCATTTAATTTTAGACCATTGAATTACGTAGTGGAATGGGACAAAGTTAATCGATGTTGCCAATTCATGTTTCCCTTATGTGTTACCGACCAGCTTTGTAATTATCTTGTTTTTCTCAAGAGACAGCACTCAGATTGGACAATCGAAGACACATCAAGTGCCCAAAAGCAAATGAAGATCCGTGAGCTTAATGAGACATGTCGAATGGTCTGAAATCTTAAACGTAAATCTTGATTTCTATGGTCAATTTTTTTAGTAGCCATGATCATAATTTTCAACTCCATACTCTTGCATCTTTTACTTCTATTAGGGTTATAGATTAACTTATTCTATTCTTTCCGCTTTCCGCTTTCGAGTTTTTTTTTATTTTAGCATTTTTAACTCTAAAAGGTTGCTTTTGATGAACTTTTCTAGCTCCAATTCCAATATGTGTCCATGCATTCCAAAAGCACTATGAATAGGTGATGAACACTTGGATGAAATTACAGCAATTCATGAGATTTACTCATAAGAAAGATACATGGAAGAGAGACAAATTTTTTCTTTCGAAACTTTATTTTTGGCCACACAGCCATGTCTCTCTCTATATATATGTCGCATTTATATGATTATTTGACAGATTGTCATGACAAATTTATCAAAATTTTTAAATGCATTACCTGGCTATTTTCATCGCTTCAACTAATTCTTCCACAAGTTAATTAAAAAAATTGAACTTTATAGAATGAGCGAATTTCCTCCCATGGAGGGACAGTTTCGACTGGCCAAAGAAAAGTAATCAAGCGAGCCATTCGCCGTTTAGAAAAACTGTAAAACAGAAAAGGAAATGGTCCCTTTTGTACTTTATGCATGGTGAGTGAATCCATCCGCAATATTCTCTTCTCAATCAAATCTTTTTTCTCTAGACTTTTTTGCTGCCAATTGGTCCATTGACAGCAAAAAATTGGCCACTTTTTTTTTAAAAAAAGTACAAAGATTGATATATATATATATATATATATATATATATATATATATATATTATGTTATTAGATTTACAAATCTCATGTCAAATGGGATTGTCGATGGCGGGATTCAAATCTAAATATGATATGCAGAATGTTTGTACTTTACTAGCGAAGCCAATTCATTAAGAATTTGATCTATCAAATTGTGTGCCTAGACATTTAGAATGATGACTTACATTATATACACAATTAGGATTTATCAGTTTACTGGATGCAAATTAAATTCGTAAATCAATCTCATATTCCTAGCAATATTTTAATGGAAAAACACCCTTTTCACCTCGAATCCAAACAAAGCTCAAAACAAATAGGAAAATAAAAACAAAAAACAGATAAATAAATAAGTAAGCAAACTCTGGAGCATGCTTTGGGGACTGCGAGTGCAAGCTTGCTTTGCAACTCTCAAAGCTTTATAGTAGAGTGCAACCAAAAGAATAGGGTAAAGAAAAAAAAGAAATAAAAAGAGGGAGACTCTGCACTATTCTCTGCCTTATTACTCCCAAAGCTCAAGAACCAAAACACATGCTCTCTCCCACTTTTCAAGTCACTCCTCATCATCACTACCACCACCACCACCATCACCAACGTCTCCTCCTCCTCCTCCTCCTCCCTCTTCAGCTCTTCTTCTCCAAACCCATTCTGCAGACCCCTCCATTGATCTCTCAGTCAATCTCAGGGTGCTAACTGAGCAGCAGAGATGATCAGCGCAATCGACTTTTACCACGTGATGACCGCCATGGTTCCACTCTACGTGGCCATGATCTTGGCCTATGGCTCGGTCAAGTGGTGGAAGATCTTCACCCCGGACCAGTGCTCCGGGATCAACCGGTTCGTGGCCTTGTTCGCGGTTCCTCTCCTCTCCTTCCACTTCATCTCCACTAACGACCCTTACACCATGAACTTCAAGTTCATAGCAGCGGACACGCTGCAAAAAGTCATCGTCTTGGTGGTCCTCTTCGTGTGGGCTAAGGTGAGCAAGAGAGGCTCATTGGAGTGGACTATTACGCTGTTCTCTCTGTCGACTCTACCCAACACGCTCGTCATGGGCATTCCTTTGCTCAAGGGCATGTATGGGGACTTCTCGGGGAGCCTCATGGTCCAGATTGTGGTGCTTCAGTGCATCATCTGGTACACTCTGATGCTCTTCATGTTCGAGTTCCGCGGTGCAAGGATGCTCATCTCCGAGCAGTTCCCTGACACGGCAGGGTCGATAGTATCGATCCATGTCGACTCCGACATCATGTCGTTGGATGGAAGACAGCCCTTGGAGACAGAGGCCGAGGTCAAGGAAGACGGAAAGCTCCATGTGACAGTGAGGAGGTCCAATGCTTCAAGGTCAGACATCTTCTCAAGGAGGTCACAAGGCCTGTCCTCGACCACCCCTAGGCCGTCGAACCTGACCAATGCAGAGATTTACTCGCTCCAGTCCTCGAGGAACCCCACCCCAAGAGGGTCCAGCTTCAACCACACCGACTTCTATTCCATGATGGCCGGCCAACGGAGCTCCAACTTTGGCTCTGCCGACGTCTATGGGCTCTCGGCATCACGAGGCCCCACGCCGAGGCCATCAAATTACGAGGAAGACAGTGGGAACAAGCCGAGGTTCCACTATCACGGCCAGGGTGGCGGTGCTCACTACCCAGCCCCAAACCCAGGAATGTTCTCGCCAAAAAGTGGCGGAGGCGGAGGCGGCGGCGGTGCTAATAATGTGAAGAAGCCTAATGGCCAGGCTCAAAAGGGTGAGGATGGTGGCAAGGATTTGCACATGTTTGTCTGGAGCTCGAGTGCTTCCCCAGTTTCTGATGTGTTCGGAAATAACAACCAGGATCAGTTTGGAGCTAATGAATCAAAGGACGTGAGGCTGGCCGTTTCTCCTGGTAAAGGTAAAACGAAAGCTTCATTACCTGAGTTCAGAAACTCTTTTTTCTCTCTTCGGTGCATCTTGACCAACAGTTCTTGTGTCCTTGTGAATTATGTAGTGGAGAATCACAGAGAGAACCAAGAAGACTACTTGGAGAGGAACGAGTTCAGCTTCGGCAACAGAGAGAACGTGCCCCACGAGGCTGAGAAGGTGGATGATGGGAAGCCCAAGGCAATGCCTCCAAGCAGTGTAATGACCAGGCTCATCCTGATCATGGTGTGGAGGAAGCTCATCAGGAACCCCAACACATACTCAAGCTTGATTGGCCTCACTTGGTCCTTGGTCTCATTCAGGTCATTTCATTCTCTCTTCTTCGCTTCAATAGCACCTTTCTTTTTCTGTTTCCTTTCGGGTTATTTTGTTGCTTGCTGTTCTTTTTTTTTCTTTTTTCTTTTTTTTTCCCGGGGGGGTGGTGTTGTTCTAAATTCTAAGACATGCATTAAATGGGGTTTCATTTAATTTCAGGTGGAATGTGGAGATGCCTGCGATTATAGCAAAGTCCATCGCAATACTGTCAGATGCGGGGCTTGGCATGGCCATGTTCAGTCTTGGTCAGTACATACATATAAATAACACCACGCTCTGTACTTGTACTTGCCACATAAATTCTCTCTTAACAGCTTTCTTTTCTCTTCTTTTCTTTTTATTTCACTTTGTTAGCATTTCCTCAATTATTAAATTATTTAAAGAATGCAAATACAAGCGCACACACTGAAATCATTGACCAAATGCTGCCGGTATCTTTACTCGCTAGACACACTCAGCAGAAAACACATTGTACTTTACTTTAGCCGAGTTTAGATCTTGCTTAGGTGGAAAATCCTTCTCAAATCAAGTGAATTTAATTCAATTCTTGAACTGGAGTTGACGAGGTAGACTTAACTTCAGTTTGACAGGTTCGGTTCTCCATCGTCGATATTGCAATTGATAAACCGCTTAATTTATAACCATCTAAATTATCTATTTAAGTAAAACAAACGTCCGAATGGGAAAACACCCGACAGCTCAATTTGGGTCGAGGCTCAAATGGGCTATAAGGATGGCTTTTCTCTTGACCAATCAAGAATAAACAACCTTCAAGTCGAGATTGACTAAGGGACTAGGCTTATACAAACCTTGATGTTGCTTGACGTGCGCCCAAACACTAAAAGTGGGTGTGTGACGAATAGAAAGGTGGTGGTGGTGGTGTGTGTGTGTTTATATATATATATAAAAGATGGTGGAGGTGGTGATGATGAAAGGTGGGAGTGTAGTGTCATCAAGTTCTGATCTTTCATTTGGTGGTTTGATTTAAACTTGTAGGGCTGTTCATGGCATTGCAACCGAGGATAATAGCATGTGGGAATTCTGTAGCAGCTTTTGCGATGGCCGTGAGATTCCTTACAGGCCCAGCTGTCATGGCTGCTGCCTCCATCGCTGTTGGCCTCAAAGGAGTCCTCTTGCACGTTGCCATAGTCCAAGTACTCTCTCTCTCTCTCTCTCTCTCTCTCTCTCTCGCTTCCTTCTGACACTACCAATCCTACTTCACTGGATATAAGCTCCAGAACTGCTGTTTTTTGCTGTTCTTTATAGTTGTTTTTGCTTGCTTATTGAGCTAGTTAGATGGGAAAGCTCCAAAAACTACATCGCCAACCTAAAAATTGAAGCTTTAGTTGCAGATAAGCTTTTTAAATAGTTTTTGCCTTTTCTTGTCTGCCATATTTGGTGTTTTCTCATTCAAGTAGCAGAGCTCGACCCCATCATCTGCAGTTTGCATTTGAGGTTTTCTTGTTGGAGACGGATTAACGGTTTTTGTCAATAGTTCTTGCGGGACATAAGAAATTGACAAGCAAAACCAAACAAAAGGGGATCTTCCGTTTCTTTTCTTCGCCAAAATATTATTTGGGAGAAAATAAATGAAGGGTTTTTTCGGAAATTTCAAAAGCAATGAGTCACGTCTGTCATAATTATTCCTAGTCCACTTAGCAGCTTTTTCGAAATTATGACTGGAAAAGCAAAACCCTAAAAAAATAAAAGAAATCTTGGGCAATAAATAACATTTCTCTTTTTTTTACTGCTTTGAAAAACTTTTTACAGGCAGCTCTTCCACAAGGGATTGTCCCCTTCGTCTTCGCCAAGGAGTACAACGTGCACCCGGACATTCTCAGCACAGCGTAAGTACTCGATAAAAAATTCATCAAAGCCTTCGATTTAAGCACTAAATTCCTTCTTTAATAATCTATTCTAAGTTCTAATTTCGATTTGCTGTTTTGGCTTATGTCTCCAAAATTTCAGGGTCATATTTGGGATGCTAATTGCTTTGCCCATAACGCTCGTCTACTACATATTTCTGGGCATCTGAAGGGGAGAAGATTGGACATGGTGGGATGGCAACCATCCATGGGAAGTTCGATGCTGTGGCCATGTTGGGTTCGTGGAGGATATGGCAAGTTCAGGAATTAGTAGGCAGAAGGGAGGGCAAACGGGGGAAGATAGAATGGCTTAATGTTGAAATGTGTTAAAAAAAAAGGGGAAGTTGTATAATCATGATCTTGGTAGTCAAAGATAGGTTGAAAGAAAAGGTGGGTTGATCTTAGATCACTGTAATTTTTCCTTGATTTTCCATTTTGTATGCAGACAAAAAAGGGGAATTAGAAAAGATTGGAAAAAAAAAAGAGATGGAGAAATTTGAGTAAGAAAAGTGGGCAATGTGATGATGATGCTCCTGATGTTTTCACGCTTGGATAATTACCGCAGGAGTGGTGAAGACTTTCCCTCTCTTTTCCCATTCACTTTGCTTAATTTTGATTAGCCATCAAGGCCGAAGGAATATAAGCATGAACGATTTTTTTTCTAGGGCTTTTTTCCCCCTCTTGGATTACACCCTTTTGACCCTTTAATCCATTAGAGACCTCTTTCATAATTATGATGACATGAAATGGAATCGCAACTATTGTAAGTTTCTGTAATCACGACTCATTTATCTTAAGACACTTGGGATAAAGTATATGTCTAAAGATTACTTTATTCTCTTGCTTGGAAAGGAGTGAGACGACGGTCAATAGAGTGAAAGTTGAGTAAAAATGATATCTTGGGGTCCACGCTCACCAATTACCCTCATTCAAGGTGAATTTTGAATAGAAAATGTAAATTTGAAGAAGCATTTAGTCTCATTAGGTTTGCCACCAAGGCCTCCGGATGAGTGATTTCTTTCTTGGTCTTTTTGTTTTTGTATTTCAAGGCTTTTCGTTTTGATCTTTTAGAATATATCCTTAATTATGGCAAACAATGACCGGATTGATTGCCACTATGTGAATTTGCACAACGTGTTGGATAATCCTAAGACCCTTCAAAAAAAGTATGACGATTCTTTTATTAAGAAAGTGAAAAGATGTCAATAGAGTAAAAATCAAGTGAAAATAATCTCTCGGGCTCCACGCTCACCATTCACCCCCACACGAGAGGTGAATTCGAATACGACAAGTAAATTGTATTTTTCTTTGCTTGTCAATGAAGTAGCTCACACATTTAGGCCTCGAGAGATATTAATAGTCATTTGAATTATCAAAGTTGAGCATTAACATGAAATGCATCGTGGATTCTCTCCATTCAATATGAAAGCACTTCCCATGTGATGAAAAATGAGCATTAACTATTGGGAACGAAGGGGCTATGCATCCAATGAAAGGCACTAGCTTCTATGGATACGATGCTTGTGTAGGGATTGGAGAAGATATGGGTCACCCAATGTCCACATTAAGGTGCTACTTTAGAAAGTTAGGGTAAAGGCATACTTTTTAGAATGTCTATTGATAGTGCGAGATAGAGAGAGAGAGGGGGGAGGGAAGGGGTCCCCCCAAATTGGAAGATGGAGGAGCTTGATTTGATGCGGACATATTTCGAATATCTTGGAGGCATTAGTCACCATCCTAAGCTTCTCTTCCTCTTTCTTTAGGTTGTCCTTACACTTTTATAATGGTCGTGCATCGTCTTTCTTTCTCGACTCGATTCGATCCCATTCCGACCCCCCTCCCCCTCGAATCTAGAATCTTTTCTGTGTGGATTGAATGGCAGACCAACCTTTAGATTAGAATGGATTCACTTAAGATCCACCCGATTCAACAATTATCGTGCGGCGCTATTGGATTTCTCTCTTAATTATCATCACTTGCAAAAATAAGGTTGTTTTGATTGTTCTTACAAACTTTATAACTAACTTGGTTAAAAAATACCCGACTCATAAAAAGTCTAATCCAAAATCTTAAACCGATAAGTTGAAAGAAACCGCATGCGTAAGAATAACATAAAAACCCTATAGTCAAAGCCATGCAAAACATTTCAACAAACTTTACCAAACCTCAATCTTCTCTTCTTCTTTTTTTCGATTTTCTTGTGAAGACTGAAGTGGGTAAATTTCGTGTGTTGTGAATCTTGGCGCGGAAATTACCAAAAAGGTCTTCAAACCATTATATTAATACAAATTCAATTCTAAATCTTTTAACGATGGCCAATATAGTCCTCTGAATCAATTTTAACTAGCAATCATTGGTATGGATGCTAGCCATCTCATGTAGTATCACCGGTATTGAAGTAGACAATTTTACAATTTAAAAAAAAATTATGGATTTTTATATATTTTTTATATATTTTTTCTTCTTCTTCTTTTTTCATTATGACCAACGTGGACTTAGGCAAGGGTCGTAGTTTGGCCACAATTTTTTTTGGGGTCATAGATCTGGCCACAATGAAAAGAAAAACAATATATGACTAATTCAAATATTTTTTTTAAAATTTATAAAATTGTCCAAATTAATACCGGTCGTGCCATAAAGAATAGTCAATCCTTATGTTCACAACTACCGATCAAAGTTGACTAGAATAACTATATTAGAAAATTATCAAAATACTTAGGATTGAATTTGCTAAATTAAAAAATTTAGAATTAAATCGGTGTCCATATGTTAAGTTTGAGATATTTTTGATAATTATCTCGAATCTCGGCTTTGGTTATGCATCCTTATCCCGTGTCTGTCAATTCTCATAATACTAGGTATCTCGTCTTGTTTCAGGACACGACATCTACGTAATCCGCACCGCTACTAATGGCTTACATCGTTACACATATCGCCAGACGATGTTCTCGCTGATATACCCATCGATGGAGATCCGACTTTCGCCGCATTACAAAAGCATACATGCTTTCGAGAGGGTGCAGTCCGACGAGGCATCAACGTCCATACCATATTTGACTTTGGATGCGGTTGAGTATTAATGCCCCATACACCTAATTATAATATTATTTATAAGCAAAAGTACAAATTTAATTAAATCTGATGATCGTAATTCCGTTCGTTATGAAACCATTCTTTAGTGAAGTCATTGAGACATGAGATCACCGTGGATGTTTAGAGAGTACTTCTAAAACACCCCCTCATTGCTCATGAGCTATAAGGCACGCATCCAGATGCATATTGCATAATATGAAGGTAGCCCTGTATGTGGTTTGAATAACGGGCCATGCCATCTTGTGTCGTTACCAAAAGTGATTGATAAATTATTTTTCATTAAAGGTGTGTGAAAACATACCAACCCGAGCATCAAGTTGATTGTGTCATGTTGGGTTTAGATTCTTTTTAATAAAATTCTTTCGAGCTTAGTCTTGTTATGGTCCCATGCCAAGAATTTTCACCCCTAATCACATGGAACAGATAAGTTGAAAGAGAAACTTGCTTAACAGGAAAACAAGCAGAAGAATAAAAAAAAGGGAACCCCCGGATTTGGACTAATTGCCATGTGTTCTCACACCTCGTTAGGGAACCGTTATCTGCAATAACTTAACCCGCCAAGAAACAAGCCCGTTGCAAAGTGTAAAACAAGCACCGTTCGTGGTGAAAAGCTATGTACGTACCATGATATGACATGATCGATCCGACCCGTCGATGATAAAATCCCTGAGTTCGATTATTATGTCTCCCAAAAGTTCACGGATCTTAACGAACTTGCGGAATGATTCGGACAATGACATGAAAGGGCAGCATACAGCGCACGTCGATGTGATCGTGGATCGTTACAACTTCGGACCGCGACTCTTCAACACACTCAAACGCAAACACAGAGAAGAAAACAAAGAAATGAAAATAGGGGGTGGGGGCATTGTCGCCATCGATGCAGTGCGAGTTCGCAAGTGGAATCATGGTTGCCGTCGGCTTCCAGATCAGTTTGACTGAGGGGAGGGGACTGGGGAGGGGAGCGTGGAGAGGAGATGGCCAAAGAATGATTGAGATTGCGTGAGGCGACGGGAGAGAGATGATGATAAGGGTCAAGATGCTTCTTCATTGTTGGGGCAGAAGAATCTGAAGCTTCTCTTGCCCCTACTGCAGCACTCGTCCCTCTGGCTTCTGAAGATTCCCCAGCATGTTACATGCTTGGCCCACGTTTTGATTTTGATTTTTGTTATTATTATTTTTTTTTTTTTTGCTAAGTTTGAACCAGCCTAAGTAGGTGAATCTCAAGCTGATCGACTGTCTCGCTGATCTCGTGGGTCGAAATGTAGGTCGGTAGCCTGAATATGGGATTGTTTGCGCTTCATGGCGAGAGAGATTGAGACTATGTCATGTGTCTGATCCCCACTCATATGTTCATCTCTTAACGATGGAGTTGCCTCCTATGCGATTTTCTACGTGTCATTCTCCATGCGTTCATTTCTTATTTTATCAACTGGGAAATTCGCTTTTTATTGAATTTTTTTATGTAACGTATATTTGGGTATTTGAAAGAAGATAAGCGAAAATGCAAAGGTAATCTAATACTTCCAAACCCCATAAATTATTAAGTCATTCGAAGATATATTTCAGCTGACCCTTGTGTGACGATCGTTAGGTCTACCTAATCCTTGCTCAATGGAGATGGATGTGCTGTCATTGCCGCATGAGCCTTGCCTATGGCAAAGGCGAATGCTTAAACCCCATGGGGGTTCATTGTAGAAAGAGGTATGCTGACTACTAGACCTGTCAAAGTGGGTCGTAGACTCATACATGATGGGTTGATTGTTATATGGATTAATTATATTCGATAAATTGGTTATAAATAGATGTGGAGTCATAAATGGATTTAATATTGATGTTAAATGGGTTTACAACTCAATTTGACCTAATTCACTTATATGCCTCTCTGTCCATTCTCTTGATTTCACACTCACTCATTTCATGTTTGCACTTTAGATTTGGTATAAATTTTGCTATATTGGATTAAAATATAAGTATTTTAACAAATATGGATTGGGTTGGGTATCGATTGTATTAAGGATGAGACATTAGATTTATTTTACATAAATGGGTAAAAACGGGTTAAATTGATCAATTTTAGTAAAATTATTTTTCTTATATAATTAAACCTAATTCGATCTACTAGTTTGATAACTTTTTTTCTTGGAGAAACGACATGAGCCTTGACTTACTTTTTAACTGACAATATCCAAATCATCAGGAAACGGTCCTTACGTGAGATTCACTTGATCAAAAAGTCACACCACCTTATTTTATTAGGAGACAAATAATTGACTTTCGCTTACGGTTGCTATTGTATTCCCAGGCATAACTTTGAGCCGTTGTCAAAGTTAACCCAGCAAAAGGTCAAGCCAATTAACATTTTCTTGCCTTGCTAGGTGGTACCTTTACAAATGCCTACCATCTCCGTTTCGCGTTGTAAGCATTCCCCGTCTCGAAATAGGGAAGCAAAGCATCTTCCCTACTTTACTTTCAAAAGCATCGAAACAAAGCTTAACTAAGCATTGATTTAAGGAATATAGCTACAATTTCTTGAATCAATCGATTCAATCCATGGCCCCTAGTATAGCCCGCGTAAAACTTCTTTTTTACATTGGCAGTATATGCTATAAAATGCAAAAAACAATCTATATATATATAAATTCAGGCGAGTTAAAATTAAGAGAAACGAAAATATACATTCTTTTTTTCTTTTTTTTTTGGGAGATAATTTAAGGGCGTGAGTGTGCAACATCATATGCAACTGGGGAATAAAAAAAAATTTGATAAACATCATCCATAATGAATGGTTCAATGTGCAATACCGTTACACGAATGTCATTAACACAATCTGGGGGGAAAGCAAATTATCTTTTTACCCCCTTTTATGAAATTAAATATGACACGAGGAGCAAAAAAACACATTTTTTACAGAAAAACAAAAAATAGAAAAACAAAAAGAAAAGAGAAAAGAAGAGGGAGGGGGGGAAAAAGTGAAAGTACGTAGGACACATCACGCCAAGCAAATCGGCACAATATGGAGAAAAGAGAACGCGACCACGACCGCGACGCACGTCAGTGTCGTCTTTATCACACCATCGATGCTAACTCCAGCATTTCACACTCCCCCATTCTAGAGATAGAGAGAGAGAGAGAGAGAGAGAGAGAGACTGACGTTTTCCTTCATGTCCCCCCACTATCAGATGTCGGGTCGGCCACTGCGCGGACAATGATGATAGACTCCCCCTCTCGCACTCCATCTCTTAAAAGCAGATGTGTCCACATGAATGTCCCGAGGGCATATGCGAAGGGGCGACTTTTTGCAGCGTGTGTGGGTGCGTGCTTGCTTGTTTCATCCCCTGTCGATTCTCCTCCTCCTCTTTCTGCTCATCGGGACCCGAAACTACATTGGGCTCGCGGACCGAATACATTGAATGTGACACTTGGACTGGACTTTGTTGGGCTTGCTGGTGGGCGTCCGGATCAATTGGGCTTCAAGACAGAACTTACTGATTGCTGCCATGCTAAGGCTTTTGGATGGAAACCAACATGATCAATCGCAACGGACCCTTTTGGGCATGTGGATCTTGCCTCTTCCCCACCGGTGAACCCATCTGGCATTTCCAATATGAGATTGCCACCCATGTCCATCCAATTATAGGCCTCACGACACCTAATCCGGATAAATTTGGAAGCACATCATTTCATTTCCTTGAATCTTACTCATTGCACCGGAAGCGAATTTAGAGCAAAAGGTAAAGAGGACTTTTGATATCGCATTCAAAGATGGTCTATTTTAGACTCATTGAACGGGTGGGCCAAGCCCCCATGTGCTAAAATATTTACATATTTAATCTAATTTAGGAAAACTTATACCTAAAGTGAGGTGAGAGCGTAGAACGATCAAGCGCGAGAACAAATGAGGACAAGAGAGAATCATAGAGGTGGATTGTGTCAATGTAAATTGTAAACCCATTTAATATAATACCCACATTAATTTAGGCTTTACCATTTTAAGTCCATTTATAACCCATTCATTAATTCATATAATAATTTAGCCCATCAATTATGGATTAAAAAATGGGTCTAACACCCATTATGACAGATCTAAGTCTATCTATGTCTTTTACTTAATTAATCCTCACACAATTACCACATTGCACCTAGTAAAAAAAAAGCAGTTTAACATTGTTTTCCCTTGTCCATTTTCAATGGCTTGTACTATTTCCTCCCCTTGTTTGCTTTTGAGGCCCACTTTTACATTGAATTAACCGTGTTATTCTTGACAGGTCCCACTTTTAGTTTAGCATTATTTCTTCCCTTTTTTCTTCCTTTTCTTTTGTTTCAATTTTACTAGAAATGAAACTATCCATGCCCTTCTCAAACAACATTTATTAAATTAAATGTGGGCCCATTTTCATTTAAGGTTATTGCTTGCTTTCTTTTCTTTTCTTTTTTGGGATTTTCCTTTTCTTTCCCCATTTATAATAGATTAGTATACCTCTTTTCCAAAAAAATAGTTTATTTGGTAGATTGCTAACTAATTATTGTGTTTCTGACAAAAAAAAAAGTAATTATTTTGTTAACGAGTTGCATATCTCTTTTCTTTGGTACTAGGAAATTATTATCAACAATATGACTTGAGCACGAGTAAGAGTGCAAAAACCATGTACAATTCTAGTATGCAATTCATTTAATTACAATTTCAATACGTGTCATTACATTGTAATCCGTGTATTTTAACTGCTCAACTTTCATTATATTAGGTGAATCTAATAGTGCAATTTTTAATCATTTATTATGTGGCGCATTCAATGTTTAGAGAAACCATGATCCGTTTTTCTTTCTATACAAAACACTTCAAAAGGACAATCAATCAAACAAGGTCTAGTCTTTCTTCTTTGACCTGGAATTAAAATATTATGTTGATCACAATAATTACCTCTTATATCACAACTAAGAAGAATATATTTGTCTCTCCTTGACCTTTTTATAGAGACAAAACAACCTTAAGCAAAAAGATATATCTGCACACTACTCAAGAGATCCTCTCACCTTAAAAAATTTTCAAGTAAAGTTTTAAATGAACTTGCCGATATGATCGATTGCTATTTTCTCTTCATCATGAATAAATACATTTAAGATATTATCTTCCATAGTAACTACAATATAAAAAACAATACAATCATAGATGAGTGAAATGTGGATAATGCATTAATCAACTACAATTTCAATATCTGTGTAAATTCTTGTAAATTTTTACTAAAAAACAAAGTCAAAACATTTACAATCATGTAAATATCTAGAGAAATAAAGTAAATAATTTGCAAATAAAACTAACGTTTCTTTACATTGATATATGATTAGTGCTTGCTCAGATTATAACAATGGAGAATAAGTTCAAAAAAATACAAACACAAAGGAAATATAACAGGTGTGGAAGAAGTGGTTAGGGTGAAGAAAAAGCTGTTTGAAAAAGATGTGTGTAGTTTTGTTTTCTAGTGAAATTGTGAAAAAAATGTAAGAAATAATCTTAATCAAGACTAGAAATATAAAAGATAATATAATTAATTCAATACAACAAATGGTGTTAAGAGTGGAAATAGCGTCAATCTTTTTAATTAGTCTAATCCCCACGATTGTGTGAGGGAATGTACGTTGGCTTTGTAACTTTAATACCTCAAAACATCAATAAAGGCATTTTTTGATCATAAAAAAAGTAATTAGATGACACAATTTATCCTTTGAAAAGTGTAATTATGATAAAATATTTCCCGCAGCATCACGCGAATTTTTCAGCAACGACCATTGATCTTGGTATGTCCCGACACCGCGCCCTGCTCTTCAGAGTCTCGGCTTCAAGCAAAAATCATGCAACTGAAACTACGATGTTCGTATCACCCAGGAATCAACTGCCTCTCTCAAGGTTCGCTCATCCTTCGCTCAACTCGGTACCGCCCTCGCGACACGGTCGCCTCCAATCCACTCATCCGCTGCCGCCGCCGCGACGAGAACCCACATCCCTAGAACATGAGCTCGACCGAGTGTGCGTATCCAACCGGTCGTTCTGGACCAAGAAGATACACGGTCTCTGCACCCACCACCGGAACGTCGACGAGGCCCTCCGCCTCCTCGACCACCTCCGTCTCCGCGGCTACCGACCCGACTCGCTCAACCTCAGCAGCGTGATCCACGCTCTCTGCGACGCGAACCGGTTCGAGGAGGCCCGCCGCCGGTTCGTCTCCTTCGTTTCGTCTGGTCATGTCGTCCCGGACGAGCGTACCTGCAACACCATCGTTGCTAGATTGCTCGATTCTCGCGACCCGCATGGCACGTTGCGGGTCATAAGGTGTTTGGCTGATGTCAAGCCCGGGTATGTGTGTTCCTTGACTAATTTTAACCGCTTGATTGATCAGTGGTGCTGTATTTCGAAGCCCGGTTATGGGCATAGAGTGTTTCTGGATATGAAGAGCTGGGGGCATCGTCCGAGCTGCGTTTCTTACACCACTTTGATCAAGGGGTATTGTAAGTTGGGATATGTGAGGGCTGCACAGAAGCTGTTTGACGAAATGGTCGAAGAAGGTATAAGGCCCAATTCTTTGACATATAGTGCGTTGGTTGGTGGTTTTCTTCGACGGCAAGATGGGGAGAGGGCAAGGGAATTTATTGTCAGGCTCTGGGAGGTAATGAAATGTGAAGAGGACTCGTTTGTGAGCAATGCTGCTTTTGCGGATCTTATTGATTCTTTGTGCAGAGAAGGGTTTTTCGATGAAGTGTTTCAGATTGCAGAAAGTATGCCTCAAGGCCTGAAAGCTGTCGCGGAGGAGCATGCTTATGGGCAGATGATAGATTCTCTTTGTAAAGTCGGAAGGCATCATGGAGCTTCGAGAATTGTCTATATAATGAGGAAGCGAGGAATCTCACTGAGTTTAGCATCATACAATTCTATTGTTCATGGGCTTAGCAGGCAGGGTGCTTGCATGAGAGCTTACCAGCTGTTAAAGGAAGGGATTGAGTTTGGTTACTTACCCTCTGAGTACACTTACAAGGTTCTAGTCGAAGCTCTTTGCCAGGAATCTGATGTTCCTAAGGCAAGGGAAGTCCTGCAGGTTATGCTGAATGAGGAAGGTGTGCAAAAGACAAGAGTCTATAACATTTATCTGAGAGCTCTTTGTCTCATGAATAACCCAACTGAGCTCTTAAACATGCTTGTTTCAATGCTTCAGAGTAACTGTCAGCCTGACGTTATAAGCCTTAACACGGTCATTCATGGGTTTTGCAAGACTGGAAGAGTGGAAGATGCTCTAAAAATTGTACATGATATGATTACAGGTAAATTCTGCGATCCAGATGCCGTGACATTCACTACAGTTATTTCTGGTTTGCTGGATGTTGGAAAATCCCTGGAAGCTTTAGACTTATTACATCATGCTGTCCTTGCGGAAAACTCTAAACCTTCTGTTGTGACATACAATGCAGTTCTTCGTGGATTGTTCAAACTTGGTAAGGTAAAGGAAGCAGAAGATATATTTATTAGCATGAAAAATCATGGGGTTGCTGCAAATTGCATGACCTATTCTATTTTAATTGATGGTCTTTGTAATTGTAATCAAGTAGACAAAGCTAAGAGGTTATGGGACGATGTTATCTGGCCATCCAAAATGCATGACAATCATGTGTATGCAGCCCTACTCAAAGGAATATGTATATCAGGTGATCTGGATGGGGCTTGTCATTTTCTTTATGAACTGGTAGACTCTGGGGTTTCTCCGAATATCTTTTGCTACAACATTCTGATTGATAAAGCCTGTAAATTGGGTTTAAAAAGAGAAGCTTATCAAATTCTCGGTGAAATGAAGAAGAATGGTCTAGCTCCTGATGCTGTTACATGGAGGACTCTTGACAAATTACATAGCAGTGTGAAAGTGGGATCTTATGCTGAGGATTCGACATCACAATCCGAAGGGAGTCTGCCTGAGTTGATCAGGGAAGAAAGGTTGGAGTATTCATGATGTTACCAAGAAAGTTTTAAAAAAGGTTTGCCGGTTTGGCATAAGCACATTACTGGATCTCATCTATTCCCAGTGCTTACCTGTGGAAGTGTCACTGAAGCACGTATGCATCTGATGCCACAGAGATGGTATAAAAAGATATCAGCTCTATGACCAGAATTGTGGCTGCTAGGTCACTGGGCTTACCTAAAATGAAAAAGAACCGATGTATATTGGGCTGATGGCCTTTGCTTTTGGCATATTAGAAGATTTAGTGAAGGAATCTGACTTCTTTAACTATGTTGGCTTCTGTGCCGCCTTTCTTGTGAACGAAGTCTTGCACCGATACAACTCTAGCTTCTCCCTCAACTTCCTGGGTTCAGACTCTGCTGCTGTCATCTATCCACTAACCTTGCTCGAGCAATTATCCAGTCCTCCTCTAGGATCTTGCACGTGATATGATTCCATCTGTTTGTCCTCATTCTTACAAATTTATGGTAGGCAGCCCCTGAGTTAATTCACAGAAGGTTGATTAACATAAGTGTTTCTGGGGTTGACTCTATTAGGCTGCATATGTGATGGAGCTGACATCAGATATCTCTGATTTTACTCTGCTTGACCCTTGAGATGCATCCAGGAACCCGATACCAGTGAAGTCATGCTTAATTGTGGATCATCTCATACAAATTTGACTATTTTCTCTAGCAACATGAAATTCCACCAATATGTCAGAAGGGAAAACAGAGCAAGAAACCAGTTGATGTTAAAATGTTCCTTTTGGAAGCAAGAGTAAACGTAGGCAACAGAGAGATTATTGTTCCATTTGTGGCAATGCAGGTGACCCATTGCAAATCATTTTTGCTCGGCACGGATATAATCAGTCAGAAGAATTTGAGTTGCCCAATTTTATGTACATTGAATTTAGCCATCATATAGTGCTGAAAGGAGCTGGGCTCGACGATCTCAGGTACTTAAGTACTTGTCTAGTCTGATGTCAATAATTGGCTGCTTTCCCTTGTATATAAAAATACACTTCTACATGCAGGTCCAACAAATTTCACAGTAGATTGAATTTTTCATTAGTGCATTTGTTGATATCCCTCCTGACAATGCTCTTCTTTGTGGTTCAACATCGTAGTATACGTAGTTGCACTTAGGCAGGCTTTCTGAACAACACAAACTACAGTTACAAGCCAACGAGTGTAAGAAGCCATGTGTTATTCATCAGTCTTTCTCCTTGCCTGCTTTCTTGTGTCCGTAAATTGCATCTCTTATGCTGTAAGAGTTTCTTTTGGCAATATGTACATTTTGAGTTCAGGACCTAATGACTTACTTCAATATAATGTTCTCGAGGTGTGGTTTTAGCATACATAGTCGCACTATGGCATTGCTGGAACTGCGCAGTGTGGACTACGAACTGAGTCTCGACACCCTGTTCTCGTGGTAGGGTTCCCAGATGTTCTCCTCGGGGCTGGCTGCTCGTTCCAGGCTGCTCATGTAGTGCACAGCACACAGTGGGCCTTTGCCTGATTGCTCGTGCACCAAGCATGCTGATGCATTGGCCTGCTCCCGCCACGCCTTGCGTTCGATGGCCGTCACTGAGAATAACAAAGCTGGCGAGTACTTCAATATGGCCTCCAATTCTTTTGTATCCTTGTTTTTGACCATTGGGTGCAATAGAAGAACGTTCTCCTTAATTTAAGTTGCATCTGTCTGTATTTGTTTAACCCCATTTCCGCATTCAGCTTTTGAATTTCTGCTACGCAGAGAGGATAACCAAGCCTTCTTCATTGCCAATAAGAATCGCTGACGTGTCGTCAAAGATTTCATGATTCAGTCTTTAGGTCTAGATAATGAGAAAATATTAGGAAAAATAAAATAAATGATCTCTGAATTTTATCGCAAAGTGCAATATAGTATTTGATTTATTCAATATAATCCCCAAATTAATGATAAATATTCAACATGATCATTCCGTTTGCTCAAACAACAGATTAATTGTTATATGATGACATAAGTTAAGGTGTTAACATGTTTATCGTATTTGATGACATGGACTATAGTATTTTAGCTTTAGATGAATATCTTACTCGGATAATACATGTATAACTTTTCTCTTTATCTACCGTTAAACCACAACAGATTGAAAGTCACATGAATAAATTTCATTAAATTAAAATGAATAGAAGGGTGACATGTAATATTTTCATATTATTAAGGAATTAAATTGAATGTTACTAATAATTCAGGGATTACATTGAACCAAGACAAAATTTGAAAAATTATTTGTATTATTTCTCTAAAATATTATACAAGTCATTTTAACTACAACTTTAATATTAAGATAAATATACTGAAAATTTTAAAATTTACCACAAATTCTAAAATTTTTAAAAAGTGCAATAATATCTTAAAACTTTTCAAATTAATGCAATTAAGTCATTTTGTTAACTTTACAAAATATTGACGTAATTTTTCTTTATTATTTTATCTCTCATAAGTGGCATTGACATGATTAAAATATGGAACTAATGGTAAATCTACATCATTTAGTTCAAATCTGATTTTTTAAAGTAATTTTTCTTTAAATTAGATTGAAAAATAAGTTAAATTTTAATTATAAAAATAGAAAAATCAGGTCCGGTCCCGTCCCGTCCCATTAAAGCCGACGTTGGTTGGGTGATCTAACGCCATCGAATATTTTATCATATATATATATATGTGTGTGTGTGTGTGTACTCGTTGAAGACACGTTTTTGTTTTTGGTCGGGTTGAAGACACGTGTTGACGTAGTACGAATTGGATAGTAATCCAACGCCCGAGGATCGCCCGACGTGTCGTGCAACCACATGAATGGTCGACAGGTGTCCCTCAAAAGAAAAGGCTTCGACTTTTCTCTCTTTTGTTTTTCCGGTCGGTGAGAATGTTACTTTCTTTAATTGGTTTGCGATCTCTCTCGCACTCGTCGAGGATACGCGTCAAATACCAGTCTCCATCTTCATCCTCCCCCACTCTCTCTCTCTCTACTCCATCGGTTTTCGAAATAATGGCGTCCAAGCCTACCAACCTCAGCCTCAAGGACGCCAGCGAGCGCGATCTCCAGAAGGTCTTCAACCAGTTGGACGCCGACGGCGACGGCAAGATCTCCCCCGCCGAGCTCTCCGGCGTCCTCTCCGCCACCGGCTCCTCCTCCTCCCCCGCCGACATCAGCCGCGCCATGGCCGACCTCGACTCCGACAAGGACGGCTTCCTCAGCCGTGCCGAGTTCGCCTCCTTCTGCCGCTCCGGCTCCTCCTCCTCGGAGTCCGAGATCCGCGACGCCTTCGACCTTTACGACCGCGACAAGGACGGCCTCATCTCTGCCCAGGAGCTGCACCTGGTGCTCAACCGCCTCAGCGCCAAGTGCTCCCGCCAGGACTGCGTGAGGATGATCCAGTCGGTGGACAAGGACGGCGATGGGAACGTCAACTTCGAGGAGTTCAAGACTATGATGGCGGATTCCATTCCTGGTAACAACGGTGGATATGTGGCCTGAAATTTCATGATTTTAGGATTGCGTTTTCCCCCAAACCGTAGAGTCCGATTTGAATCGCCCTTCTTTATATAATCGTATCCTTGGCTCGTGGCTCGTGGCTCGTGAACTCGTATGCATATGGATTTTGCATCATGCCTGGAAACTTGTATCCATTTCATCCATACGCTGTGATTTACCATGCCATTCGGAAAAATATATGTACCGTATCATCATCCATATAAGATCCATCCGTTCGGTTCCGTGTTTTCGATTCGAAGCATGGGGAATCAGCAGAATCTGAACCAGATCGCTTTTTAAAGCATTTGATTAGTTCTGAGGGTCTCGTGGGCTGAGTCAAGTTATGGCCCGATCGTCGGCTCCATAATCATGGTCCACTGGGCTTAATCACTTTTCCTCCTCCATTAATTTGGGAATTGAGTTTGTAGTATTAAAACTCAGTTCGAAAGTTGTGCATGCGATTCCTTCAAGCTGCACCAAATGGGAGTTGCTCGGCTAGACGGTAGGGAGTTCAGTTGATGAAAACCCAGAGGAGTGCATTGATTGATGGCCAACGGATTACTGGATATATTCATGTAGTCCTAGTTAGGGCTGTCGGAAAAAGCCCCGGCCCAAACCGAAAGTTCTGGGGCGCGTTTCGTCCGGGCAATGACTTATAATTCAAATTTTTATTTGTGTAAATAATCCCTTTCCGGCTCGTGACTTGACTTCCATTGCCACGCGCGGGGCGTTTGATGAAACACCCGTCAAACTTACTAAATTCAAACTTACTAAATTGAACATATATAAAAAATTCAAGAACGATTAAAATTCAAGAATCGCATTTGATAAATTAAAATTTTAAGAATAGTTTTGTCAAAAGATTTAAATTGTAAGGATTATATTTGTCATCTTTTCTATAAGAAAGTCAGAATCATTTTTGGTGTCATCTTTTCTTTTTCAGAATCAAACTTTGCATGGCGATCAAAGGAATGACTTGAATATTGGATTAGCAACCGTGCTTTCGGGGCATCACGCCCTGCTAATCTATAGTCATCGGATCACCAATATACAATCTTCTTTATGCATGGCGTTACATCTTTCTTTTTCTTTTTGGAAAGGAATCGTTTTTATTTTTTCCCACCCTTTTTGGTAGGTAAGCGATAGATGCAGTTGATTGACCTTGTTCAATCTCTACGGACCATTTAAGAATCCGAAGTTCCCCATTGGATTCCAACAACCTAAGGCCATAAACCTTCGAAACTTGCAAAAGTCAACAATTCCAAGATTTCCCAAATCCTTTCTTCGAGGTTAAATTATACGGAACACCTCAATTTTTGGTCCTATCACACTTTGCACCTTTCTGCCTTCAAATCTCAGACTCTATATCATTTGGTCTCTCCGTCGGAATGTTAGATCACATCACTATATTTTCTTCGGCAAAAGATTATCATTTTCTGGACTCCACAAGTAGCGTTGATTTTTCTCAGCATTCATATACATGTCGACAGCTCCATGTCCTCCTTTCTTCAATTACTTGCGAAAATCAATAGATGGCAACTCTCTTCTAATATTCCTTAGCCCATAATTTTCACATTTGAATCAGTCAGGACCAAAAAATAAGAATAAATGAAGTCTATCTCTAAGTTTCAACTCGTTTTTTCGATGTCAACATCGATTGCCTGCACACTGACATCTCCTAGATCGTATTCCCCAACAAATAATCCCATCCAGGCTCCTAATTTTTCATTTGGAAAGATGATTAACCATCATATCTTGAATTATTTTATAAGCAACCAGTGAGAATTCTGTGGTGGCCTGGTGGGCTTTCCTTGTTGATTACATCAAATAGGCCGCGGAACAGCCATCCTGTCACTATCGATTGTCTCTCATGTTCGTCACACTCAATGCCTCTCATGACCAATGCCCATATAAAACTACTCTCCCCTCTCTGTTTTGGAAGTATATAAAGTGCCGCACCAACCATCCCAGGCGGGCGGCCTCAACTCCTCCTTGTTTCGTGCGGTTCTTGAACTACTTCCATAACGAAAATCTTTCCTCCGTTGGTGTCTCCTCCTCCTCGTGCTTCTTTGTTCTTGTTGAGACGCTTTAGAAAAAGGGATGGTGGATTCGTTCGACGAAGAGTGCGATTACTTGTTCAAGGCCGTCTTGACCGGGGATTCTGCCGTCGGGAAATCGAATCTCCTATCGAGATTCGCGAGGAAGGAGTTCCAGTTGGATTCGAAACCCACGATAGGCGTCGAATTCGCATACAGGAACGTCAAAGTCGGCGACAAGCTCATCAAAGCCCAGATATGGGACACTGCAGGGCAAGAAAGGTAGAGCAGCTCTGTTTTTTCGAGTCTCTGTTCCTTGTTTTTCCTCTTGGTTCTCATCCTGATTTCCAGACGGTGTTGATTCATTCCGATCATAGTGTTTCTTGGGATTATTGATCGGGAATGATCGATTTCCGATACCAACTTTTTCTGGAATAGAAGTGAAAAGGCATCAGACACCCAATTGACTTTCTTTTTCCTTATGCAGATAGAAGTCATGTAGGATATGTTCTTGCGCTTATTTTAGGGTTGATTTCGTCGCCTTGCATGGTTTTTAAGCTGCCTTTCTTGAGGTTCTTGTACTCGTCTTTGATGGGTTTTAAGCCGATCAGTTGTTTTCTGAAAGATCATGGTTCCGCAGATTTCAGAACTTCATCCGAAACAGAAACCAAACAAAAGAGGAAGGCGTCCTTTGTCCCTACTGCTCATCCGTGATTGTTGTCAATCCGTGAACCCTCTCGAGCTAATCATACCACTAGGGTTTTAATGCAAAGTAAGGAAAAATGAAAAAGATGATACCAGGAAGGTGGGACCCGGTGTGACCAAGAAGCATGCCCACTCATGACCTTACACCTTTTAGATCCCACAGCCTATGATTGGAATTCGCATTAGAAAAGTAGTTCCCAGAAAAACGCCACTAAACGCATCCCTTTACAATCCAAAATTCAAATTGACGAGATGGTTCAATACGCGTCTAATTAGAAAAGTGATGCATTTCTTTGTCTGTTTTTTGTGTGTATGAAACTTTTCTCTCTCCACCGTGAGTTCTTTTTTGCCTCTGTAGCTTTTCCCAATTGAGAGGGTTGTCCAAAAAGAAAAAAATTGAACAAGTTTGAGAGATGGATTTGAAGAATGAGATTATGAAGAAGAGAGAGAACAGGAGTTTTTTTAAGACATGGTCACCATGAGCTATGATGAAAGGTGCAATGCTACAATCCTCTCACGCTTCCTTTGCATTGAAGCGAAAACCGGGGTGGCGAGAGAATATAAAAATGTCCCACCGCCCTCCAATTCAGGGTCTTGGTTAGGCCTTTGTAGGGTGACCCGGTATAGCAAAGCTCGGGGACCCAATAAAAGCAATTTGGTAGGTCAATTTCATGTTCCTTTAGTACTTATATTTGATCTATTCTGGCCCTAGACGGGTCGGACTAAGCAAGGAATCACCCTTTAAACCCTCGTGAAGGCCCAACCCAAGGAAAAAACAGTTCGCCTGGACCCGTCCATTTGCGCTCGTAGCTATTAGCTAGTCCTTTCTTTATAGCAGATAAGTGAACATTGACTGACAGCATGAAAATTACTGAATGCAGATTTCGAGCCATCACCAGTTCATACTATCGCGGAGCGCTCGGAGCACTGCTGGTTTACGACATCACTCGGCGAGTGACGTTCGAAAACGTAAAGAAATGGCTGCGCGAGCTTAGAGACTTTGGGAATCCCGACATGGTGGTGGTCCTCGTCGGGAATAAGTCCGATCTGAGCAGCTCTAGAGAAGTGGACCTGGAAGAAGGGAAGAGCTTTGCGGAGGCAGAGGATCTGTGCTTCATGGAAACTTCGGCTCTGGAGAACCTAAATGTGGAAGAAGCATTCTTGGAGATGATCACCAAAATCCATGAGATCACGAGCCAGAAGAGCTTAGAAGCCAAGAACAATGAAATAACCAGCAGCCTTCAGGGTCCTAAGCAGGTCATTCAGATTGATGAGGTCACTGCTACTAAAAAGCCATACTGTTGCTCAAGTTAATATCAACCATTGGGGGGTTTTTGACGAGTCAGTACCAAATTTATAGTCGTCTACTGACCATATTCTGATTTTTGTTTCCCCCTGAATGTGGTTCCATTCAGCTTCCGCTTTGGGACTCATTGATCCTCTCCTTTTCTTTTCTTCCTTTCATTTTTGATGTATCGATTCAGATTAGAGATGAATGGAATTTTGTTCTGTAAATGGCTACGCAGAAGGTGTCTCGTGGATTTGACACTGGTAACAATTTAACCCATTGAAAGCTTTTAAGTTCTGGGTCAAGGGCGAGTACACCATTGCCCCGCCTCATATAAATCGGGGAAAAGAAACCGACCTTTATCCAAAGTAGAGAGAGAAAGAAGTTAGTAATGGAGAATATATTACCGAGATGATCATAATCTTGAAACATCATGAAGCAAGTAATGGACCCAAAAACTTCTTAAGAGCTGCTATTCCTTGGCAATGCATTACCAAAAGAACAGATTAAAAATGAATATATGCCACGTACATCACTCCTAATGTGTATAAAGTCGGTCGGAGATGTGATATCTCAAGCAGGTGCAATCGAGACTTTATCGACCTCGACAATGTATTCTAAGGTCGAAGATGGAGGTATCTGGACCCCTGTGCCCAAATCGGCACCCTCATCTCCATACCCTAAACTTGGAGGAACTATCACTCTTCTCTTACCTCCCGCCTTCATCGATCTCAAAACGTATTCTATTCCTTCGCACACTCCTTTACTGTATGGCCTTGACCCCATCACTAACGCCAACGGCTTCTTATCACCCTCGAATGTATCGACAAAGACTTTGCCACTTCCTTCTATTTTCCCCTTGAGATCAATCACGACTAAGTCCCCTGGCCTCGGCGATGCACCGCCACCAACTCTAAGTTCATAGTACCTGATTTGTTTGCAGGTATAAAGAAGCGATCAGCTCGTGGTCCTCAGGCTTGCGAAACTACTAATTTGAGAGGTCAAAATTACAGAGCGCGAGCTGTACCTTATCCCATTAGGCAAAACCACTTCTTCTTCCTTCTCCACGTTCCTGTACAATGATAGCTGCATTAGCTGCTTCAGATCATGCAGAAACAGATCATGCCAAGTAAGGCAGATTTTGTAAAGAACTGGGCCCTCGATATACTGGGTAATCATTTTACCAGCCGTTCACTGTCTTGAATCGATGATTCCAAAATCAAAATCCTATTAAAATGTCAGCAACCTCAATAATCACATACTTATGTCTTTCTCATTGCCTGGAGATAGAAGTTTGTATCGTGATGCAAAAACTTCAGGCCCAGCGACAGTGTCAATGTCCAAGAACCGAGAACAAGATCATACCCACTTGGCCCACTTGGCCACACTTTCGTCTTTCGCCGATTGTGAAGTTAACTTTGAATGTGGCTTTAGCAAGGAGGGTTTCCCTTCTAGTAATAATAGATTTACTAATGAAAGTCCGCCACTTATACTAATTTTGTCAACTAATCCTAGAACACCCAGCATTATTCTTTGATTTTAAATCCTTAGCGATCATTATTGTCGCAATCTCACTTGCGAAGTACCTAATTTTGCACTAGCTCTTCTCATCACCATGGAAGAAACAAGCTGCGAATCCAAACACATTTATAGCTTGGAAGCATTAACAAGTAAAATTTAAGAACAATGACCGCCACAGACCTCGTACTGGCTTCCTGCTCCGAAACTTCGAGGCGGGTCTTGATCTGCTCGGAGACGACGCCCACGGCCAAGAACGCCGCCCAAGCAAGGCCCGCGCCGAGACCAAACCGCCGGGTGAGGGAACTCGCGATCCAGTCCGTCGACTCGGCCGTTGTCCTCTCCTTCTTCTGGGGCTTGACCGAGACCGGCTGGGGCTGCTCCGAGGAGGCGGCGCTCAGCTGCTGAGGCGGGGGCGGCGACTGCGGCTGCGCCGGCGGGTTCGGCGGCGGAGGAGGAGGATTCTGTGGGGGTGGTGAAGAGGAAGAGAAGTTCAGAGTTCTTGTGATGGGGTGGGAGAGAAATGGAGGGGAGCTGAGGAAGGTGGCCATTCTTGATATCTTCTCTCCCGTTTGTGTCGAGCGAGGCTAACAGAAATCTTTTGGTTTTTGATATTTTTGATGATTGAATGTTTGTGACCAAGGACGAGGTCGTAAATCACAGCGGCCCCATCTTATCCACACTTTGTTTGCGAAATACAATTTTTTTTTTCAATCCTATTTTATCCCTTCTCTAAACTTTTACTCTTAAACATTTATCTTATTTTCTCACAAAACGTACTATACCTGAACTTAAATCGTTCACGTTTCAATCCTAAAAAAGTGTGAATTCGAATTTTATTTAAGAAATTCAATTGGCAAGGTGAAATATGTTCTCTTTTCTTCATTCTTTTTCTATTTTCATTGGATTATTATTTAACACGATTTTCATAACATATCATAATTGAATTGAAATGGAATGATATTAACAGAAAAATCGTGACTCAATCTCGACCTTACTATTTTATCCGCAAAGAGTAATAAAGAAGTTGCCTTTTTCTAGTGGTTCATGCAAACTGCATGGGCTGTTGAAATCTGCTTTTAATGCCTCTTCCGATTTTAATGAGTGGCCTGCAAATTGAATTCTTCCCAATCTCCACCTTCTTCTCGAAAACGAGTGCCGAAGGCATGTTTGGACTCCACGAATTTGTGAACATGTGATCCTCCAGGGAAATGATTCCAACCCATGATCATGGCTGATTCGTCTGGCTATGAAAATTTCTACGACAAGCCCATGAAAAGGCTCAGAGACGCCATTGTTGAGCTTGCAAGCTCCAACTGGAAAAGCCCTTTATCCAATCACAGGATCGAGCTGATCATTCTCGTCTTCGACTCCTCTCCCCACTACTTTTCTGTGCTCCCGATCATCCACCAAATTCCCTGGTAATAAAATTGCATATTTTCTGTATAGAATCAAGTCATTCAAGCTTAGTTCAAGTCGGCAACATACAGATTTCTAGTGAAATTTCTGTCTTGATGTAGGTATGGCTTAATGCTAACGCAATTTGATTGGATTTTTCCATCAGATGGCTAAAATAGGATGCTTGCAGATGACACACCAAGCCATTGAAGCACTGAATGAGGAAGGGGGTTCAACAGAGCAATCCATATCTTCGCACATCAGATCAGAACTCCATGAGCTCCCACTCAGCCACAAGGCCTTCCTCTCTCATCATCTCCAAAGATCAAGAGATCAAGGACAGCTCCTTGCGTCTCCTCAGGGCACCTACTCTCTCCCAAACCAGCACATGCCTCGGCCCCGTCGAGAAGACCAACGCGAGCAGACGCAAAGAACTGGTCTTGCATCCGTTCCTGCGATGGCTGAAACGATAACAAGAAGAAGCAGCTTCACCAACAGCAGACATGAGGGAAGATCTGAAGGGAAATGCAGGAACGCCGGTGGCGACACTGGGCGATCGACCCAAGAGTCTTAAGGAAAACCAGATTCGGAGGGCGCAACAGATCAAGACGAAGGGCGAAGGAATTGATGTTCATAGGAAATCCAACGTGAACGTGGGCTTTGAATCTGGGGTCTTTGGTCTCGAGCTCTAGCAGTCCATACATACTAGTGGGCACAAATTCAGATGATCCATATTTATCTCTCGGTTTGACTTTTTCTTGTAGTTTCTATCTATCCTTCAAACAAAATGGCATATTTTCCAATGGGATTCTTGGGTTGTTGTTGGTGGGTGATCTCGACGATAATCATTCGGAGTTATAGAAGATTCACCACTGTCTGATTATCTTCTAAACGAGGATTATCTGCTGATTCAAGCATTGGGGGCGATTTCGGAACATCATAATTGAGAAAATATTGGGTGCAGCTCGTTTGCTAGCGTGGCAAACCGAAGGCTGCTCCAGAGCACGACACGTGTCCTCTTGTGAGCCCAAGCGTTAGGCTTGTCAGGGAGGAAAAAAAATTTCAAATTGCGCGCGGAGTTCTCTTCTCTCTCCCCTCCAGGCATCAAATATTCTCTCTCCTCTCCTCCATTCTTTCCTTCTAAGAAAAAGAAAAGCCATTCTTTCTCTCAAATTTTGAATCTGTTTTCACTCCCATTTGCTGCTCCGTGCTCTGCGCTTGTTGCTGCTTCGGCGTTTCTCAAGCAAGCCGTTCCTTGTCGTTGCCTGACACTCACTGCATCTCTACTCCGGCACTCTCTTGCTCGCTCAGTCATTGCCCCGTCACTTCCTCCTTCTCTACTCCGGCGCCGGCTCATTGCTTGGTTGCTAGCTCCTCTTTGCTTCAGCACAACTTTCCTTCACACATTAATCTGTTGGGGCAGTCAAGATTTGGGGGATCCCATTTCTGCAACCACCTATGGAGCAGAGTCGACGACCTCTAGCAACCCATCGATCCCTATCCCAACCCTCTTGTCTTCACTCTCTCCGGTGCTCGCGCTCTCATTCCAACTACACTCCATCGTCCTCTCAGTCCCCATAAAAAAAAAAAGCCCCAACAGCAAGCCCCACAATTGTTTGTTGCGCAGGGAAAGAGTGGGAAGGAGCTCGACTCGACAGAGTTCATGTCCGCGCTCGAGTCGGGAAACAGCACGCAGCTCATGGTGATGGCATCATGTCCCCACCACTGCCAAGGATGCCTCCATGGTGCACACGCTCGTCGCGATTGCGCACCAAACGGGCAAGCGAGTTGTCTATGTCTCACCGGGGCCGAACGAGTCGAGAGCCTCCATAAATGTGCTGGGGGCTCATGCCGGGCATGTTGAGTTCATGGTGTGGAGGCTAAGGATGTAATATTAATATGTGATCCCACATTTTTGGGATATAATTTTAAATAAAACTTACCATTAATATTGACCCACATTTTTACTTTTGACGAACGGTTATTCCACGTGCGGTTTTTTCACGTTTCGTACCTTTTTGTGACAACCGCCCATTCGGTAACCGTCTTGATGGGCGACGGTTTATAAGGACAAACGTTTAATTTTGAAGGGCGAACACAAAGTCTAATACAAACCCTCTCATTTAAAATACACCATTAGTACGCGAGGGGATTGGGTTAGTAGAGTGCGCCCTAATCGCGGTCGGATCGCCATGAAATTCCCGTAGATTTCTGACGAATATAAACTTGAACAATAGCTGGAAGTTAGATTTATTTTTGATCTTGTTTTCGCATAAAACTCTGTTGTGCTTGAAGTTTATTCATCAAGCATGAGAAGAACATTTTGTTTGATCATCTTACGTTTGGTATCAGAGCATGTTAGTGCCTCTGCCTTGTTTTTGCAAATTTTGGTTGCATTTTTCGAAATTAAATGGACAGTAAATCGGAACTGGGGTTTAGAGAGAAATTTGTTGTTTCCGGCAACCCATCGCCCGACTTCAGACTAGTACGATCGCACCGCCATGGGGTAGAATGCTTGTAAGTTTTCCGGCATATTGGTGACCGCCGGAGACTAATCACGTGGTGGCTAAGGGTTTGCATAAAGGGAATTTTTGCTTGATTCAGACCAATTTCTTGATCATTTTCACTGATGTTTGGGTATATGTGGTCGCACCGATGTGTTCTTCGACATCCACTAATTATTTTGGTCTAAAATCGGCTGCCGAAGGAGACCCATTCGTCAAAAGCGCGGCGGAGACAGCGAAAAACCGACCAAAAAATCGGTTGTCCACGTGGAGGCAAAAGGCGCGTGGCTTTCACCCGCGGGAACTGCTGGGGCGTGGGCGCCACGCGCGCAACTGCCCTTGGGCGTGCATCTCACACGCCCGTGCGGTGAAGAAGGGGCGTGAGCTCCATGCGCCTGCACAAGGGTAGGCGCGTGCACACGAGCCCTAGCCACGGACCCACCAATGTTTTACTGTTTTGCCCTTTGTTGAAATTACGGTTTTGCCCCTTGCCATTTTAATTTATGGTTCTGCCTTTGGCTAAATTAATTTATTGTTTTTTCACTGGTTGATGTATTTACTGTTCCACCCTTGTGGTATTAAATTACCATTCTGCCCTTGATGCATTTTGTGAGTATTTTATGTATTAAATTAAAATGTCTAGTGATCCATATATTTTTTAATTAATTAGAGAGTAGACACAACATCTTTAATTAGTTGAAATATATATTAAGAGCCTCTAGATCACATTTGGAAATGAACATTAATTGTAATTAATCTTTTTAATATGATGAATTTTATCCCACGAGAATTTTCATTATATTAATATGATTAATTATGTTGAAATATCATATTATTTTTCTTAATTTACCCACAGGAATTAAGAAAATGAATATAATATGATAGTTTCTTCATAAAGTTATTATGAATCTATTTAAATTAAAAACTTAGCCTACAGATAGTTTTTATGTTATGTGATTCATATTTTGTGCCATGTTTTACATTGGTAAAGCATGATTTATGTAAATTTTGCCTCATATTTTGTGACATAAGCATGATTATTTGATATGCAATTTTGCAACTTGTGAATTTTTCTGAATTTAAGTGTGATGGTCCTATGCTGAATGGTGAAAACTATAAAATTTGGAGGAAGTTAATTCTTCTTCAATTGGGGTGCATGGACATTGACTATATTATAAGGAAAGACGAACCACCTGCTCCTACTAATACGAGCACTGCAGCTGAGAAAGCCTTTTACGAACAATGGGAGCAGTCCAACCACCTTAGTATGATGTTCATAAGGGCAAGATTGTCTCATAGTATCCGTGGTTCAGTTGCTCAGCATAGCAATGCTAAGGCTTTATTGGAAGCCAATGATGCGCAATTTGAGAGTTCTGAAAAAGCGCATGCTATGATCCTGATTATGAAGTTTTCATCCATGAAGCTTACTAGTGTTAGAGGTGTGCGTGAGCACATCATGAAGATAAGGGATATTGCAGCTCAATTGAAGAACTTTGAGGTTGAGATATCTGAGTCTTTTCTTGTGTACTACATCCTGAACACTCTTCCACAACAATATGCACCTTTTAAGATCTCTTATAACACACATAAAAATAATGGTCAATTAATGAACTTATGACCGTGTGTGTTCAAGAGAAAGAAAGGTTGATTACGGAATTGAGAGAAAGTGTTCATTTGGCAACACAATGAAAGAATAAGGGTCATGGCAAGAATAAGGGAAAAGGTAAAATACCTCCCCAAGCTGACATTAAGAAAGAATCCAAATGTTTCTTCTGTAGAAAGAAGAGGCATATGAAAAATGATTGCGTTAGATTTAAGGCTTGGCTTGAGAAGAAAGGTATGGATGATGTGAGTCGCAACACTTGGTAGATTAATTCTGGTTCTACAATCCATATTTCGAATTCCTTGCAGGGTTTTCAAAAACATAGGAAGCCGGTGGGAAGTGAACAATGCATCTATTCGGGAAACAATATGCGTTCGCATGTGAAAGTTATTAGGACATGCAGTTTAATTTTTTATAGTGGCTTTGTTTTGAATTTGGAAATGACCTTTTATGTACCTAGTTTCTCTAGAAACTTAATTTCAGTTTCCAAACTTGTACCTTTGAGTTGCTCTTTTCACTTTTCAGATTTAAACTTCAGTTTGTTATTTAAATCTGAAATTGTTAGGAGTGGTATTTTGTCTGATGGTCTTTTTCGAATTAATTTGCAAGACAATACCTATTATAATGCGATGTATGTTCATGATAACACTGGTGTAAAACGATGTGTTGTGAATGAAGATTCCTCTATGTTGTGGCATTGGAGATTGGAACATATCTCCATAGAAAGAATTAAGCAATTAGTAAATGATGAAGTACTTAGTACTTTAGATTTTACTGATTTTGACACTTGTGTGGACTGCATAAAGGGAAAGCAGACCAACAAGACAAAGAAATGTGCCAAGAGGAGTACAAACATATTAGAAATCATACATACGAATATTTGTAGTCCGAATATGGATTCGTATAGTAAAAAATACTTCATCTCATTCATTGGTGATTACTCATGTTACATATATCTCTACTTGCTTCATAATAAGAATAAAGCATTAGATGCCTTTAAGATATTTAAGGCGGAAGTAGAGAAACAATGCGGTAAGCAAATTAAGATCGTGAGGTCAAATAAATATGGAGAATTCTATGGTAAATACACTGAAGATGGACAAGCACCCGATCCATTTGCGAAGTTTCTTCAAGAGAATGAGATAGTTGCCTAATACACTATGCCTGGTTCTCTAGACCAAAATGGTGTAGCAGAAAGAAGAAATCGAACATTATTGGACATGGTGCGGAGTATGCTTAGTAGCTCTAAATTTCCTAAGTGCTTATGAACTGAATCTCTTAAGACGGTAGTATACATATTGAACCGAGTTCCAACCAAGGCTGTTACAAAAACACCTTTTGAGTTATTCAAGGGTTGGAAGCCAAGTTTGAGACATGTACGTGTTTGGAGATGCCCGTCTGAAGTAAGAGTTTATAATCCACAAGAAAAGAAGTTAGACCCAATGACTATAAGTGGGTATTTCATTGGATATGCCGAAAAGTCCAAGGGGTACAAGTTCTATTGTCCATCTCACATTACTAGAATTGTGGAATCAAGAAATGTTAAATTTCTTGAAAATAACTTGATTAGTGTGAGCGATCATTTGAATGAATTTATTCTTGAAAATAATCATTCAGATACTCAATCTACCACCTCAAGTATTAAGTTGGTTGTTGTTCATAATGCTCCTACAATTCAACTGGTTATTGAACAACAAACCATTGAAGTTCCACAACCTGCTAATATTGATCTAGTAGATCCTATTGTTCAACAAGTACCAGAAACTGTTGAACAACCAGTTGATACAACATTAAGAAGATCTACTAGAATGAGGAAAGCAGCAGTGCCTAGTGATTATATTGTGTATCTATAAGAATCTGACTATAATATTGGAGCTGAGAATGACCCTGAAATATTTCCACAAGCCATGAGTAGTGATGAATCTAATTTGTGGTACAATGCCATGAAGGAAGAGATGAGTTCTATGACATCAAATGAAGTCTAGAATTTAGTTGAGTTGCCTAATGGTGTGAAGGTCATTAGTTATAAATGGGTCTTCAAAACTAAGAAAGACTCATTAGAAAACATTGAGAGATACAAAGCTAGACTTGTTGCCAAATGATTCACTCAAAATGAAAGAATCTATTACATAGAGACATTTTCTCCTATATCCAAGAAAGATTCTCTTCGTATAATTTTGGCATTGGTCGCCCATTTTGATATGGAATTACATCAAATGGATGTGAAAATGGCTTTCCTCAATGGGGAACTAGAGAAGGAGGTGTACATGAAACAACCTGAAGAATTCCCTTTTAATAAAGGTGAGCATTTGGTGTGCAAGCTTAAGAAGTCTATATATGGCTTGAAACAAGCATCCCGCCAATGGTACTTAAGGTTTCATGATATAATTTCTTCATTCGGTTTTCTGAATCAATATATATATCGGAAGGTTAGTGAGAGCAAAATTTGTTTTCTTATACTGTATGTGGATGATATTCTACTTGCAACCAATGATAAGGGGTTGCTACATGAGGTGAAATAATTTTTTTCTAAAAGTTTTGACATGAAAAATATGGGTGAGGCATCTTATGTCATTAGTATTAGATCCATAGAGATAGACCTCGAGGAGTTTTAGGATTATCTCAAGAAACCTATATCGACAAGGTCTTGGAGAGATTTCAGATGAAAGATTGTTCACCAAATATAGCACCCATTGTGAAGGGTGATAGGTTCAATTTAAACCAGTGCCCAAAGAATGACCTAGAAAGGGAACAAATGAAAAATATTCCATATGCTTCTGTTGTCGAAAGCCTGATGTATGTGCACTCGACCTAACATTGCTTTTACTGTGGGAATGTTGAGAAGATATCAGAGTAACCCGAGTATGGACCACTGTAAAGTTGCAAAAAAAGTGATGAGATACCTTCAAGGTACCAAATGTCACAACTTGGAAGTAGTTGGTTATTCAGATGCGGACTTTGCTGGTTGCGTTGATTCTCGAAAGTCAACATCTTGATACACTTTTATGTTAGCTGGAGGAGCCATGTCATGGAAGAGTGTGAAGCAGACTTTGACTGCTACTTCCACTATGGAAGCTGAGTTCGTTTCTTATTTTGAGACTACCTCGTATGGTGTATGATTGAAGAGTTTCATTTCTGGGCTTAGAATTGTTGATTCTATTTCTAAACCATTAAGGATATATTGTGACAATTCAGCTGCGGTTTTTATAGCTAAAAATGCCAAAAGTAGCAGTTGAAGTAAGCATATCGACATAAAGTATTTAGCCATAAAGGAACGTGTTAAGGAGAATAAAGTGGTTATTGAGCACATTCGTACTGAATTGATGATAGCTGATCATTTGACTAAAGGCATGCCACCAATGAAGTATAAGGATCATGTAGCTAGTATAGGCTTAGGTACTATTATGTAATTTATCATCATGTGAACGATTTTTGTTGTATAAAACTCTTATTCAATTGTAATGTTATTCTCAATTTTTGGTGTACACATTCGGTTATTTATGACAATTATCTTTGGTTTTGGAATAAACATAGGGTTTATTCATTAAGATGTGTTGTCACATATGGGTTAATATAAAAGGAATAAGATACATTATAATACATGGAAGATATTACTCGTTTTAAGAGGACATGTCGCCATGATTCATGTGTTTTGTTTATTTTCTTAAGTATAAAGTTTCGTGGATTAGTTGGATAATCTGTTCATGAAAATGTTAAGATCAAGTGGGAGAATGTAATATTAATATATGATCCCATATTTTTGGGTATAGTTTTAAATAAAATTTACCATTAATATTGACCCACATTTTTATTTTTGACGAACGGTTATTCCACGTGCGGTTTTTCCACGCTTCGTACTTTTTCGTGACAACCGCCCATCCAGTAACCGTTTTGATGGGAGACGGTCCGCCCATTCGGTAACCATCTTGGTGGGAGACAATTTATAAGGACGAACGTTCAATTTTGAAGGGTGAACACAAGATCTAACACAAACTCTATCATTTGGAATACACCATCAGTACGTGAGGGAATTGGGTTAGTAGAGTGTGCCCTAATTATGATCGGATCGTCGTGAAATTCCCGTAGATTTCCGACGAACATAAACTTGAACAATGACTGGAGGTTAGATTTATTTTTGATCCTGTTTCCGCATAAAACTCTATTGTGCTTGAATTTTGTTCATCAAGTAGGAGAAGAACATTCTATTTAATCATCTTATAGAGGACCCTTCTGTCGAACAAGTTCAAGGCTGCAGATTTCATGCTCCTAGAGTGCGAAGCTGATGGCGTTTGAAACAACACGAGAAGGTGGCGTAGGGATCTTTGCAGGGTACAATGCCCTTCATAGGGGCACATTGTGGGGTGGACTGAGCTCACTTTTTGCCAATAGGGGAGGGTCTTAAGGAGACTAGGATTGTGAAAGGTGCTAGCCCGCAGCAAGATCGATGGTAGCGGACGATGCAAGAAGAAGAGCAGATGGGTAGTTACAGGGGACAACTGCACCAGCCAAGAGCATGTTTTCAGATCCTCTTGCCACAAAGGAAATAAATTGATGCTTGAGGACAGAATTCATTTAGTTTTGGGATCTGCTAGAGAAACAGAGAGGACTAATAAGACTTTTTGTTGGATCTGGTCATCGACACCAATGCCTAAGATCTTGCAAATGTAAATAGCGATTGATTGGATTATATAATGACAATATATAATATTTTTTACCTTTTCTATAAGCAAGTTGGGTCTTCTGCATAGTTTGCCTCCTTTAGGCTCTTAAGAAACTATCAAGAACACATAAATTTTTGCTTAATCAAGATATGGGATTTAAAATACTCAAATTTCGCTAGAGCAAATTGCAATTTCAGCAAATACGTGATCAAAAAAAGTTTTGCCAAATCTTGTGGGCTAAGGTTGATCTGAAGAGTGTCTTATTTTCTTTTCTAGGACCTTTGAGTGTTGTCTAATTGCTTAAAGGATTTTTTTGGTTGGGATTAAAACTGCAGGAGAATCGTGTCCTTAATTTGCTTGTTCAATTGGCTTTGCCTTTGCTCTTTGAGCTCCAAGTTTTGATTTTACATTTGTGACTCCTTTTTTACCAGTTCCTAATACTGAAAAATAGTTGCAATTAAAAGTTCCATTTTTTGTTTTTACCAGAGGAAAAAAAAAATCCAATTTTGCTTTGGTTGACAATTCCCTCCTTACCAAAAAAGAATTCAAGTGAAATTCTCGTCTAGATTTTATACTCCTTAAAATCAAGAGATTGTGAAATGAGGACTTCAACACAAATACACTAAATGACAGACCAGTGCAAACAAAACTCAATTTCATCATTGATGAACACCAGTAAAAATAAGGATCACTACAGGTTACTCGACTGTTGGCACAAAATCTATCGCCTTCGCACTGTAGTAGCATGAAATCTACAGCCTTGAACTTGTTCGACAGAAGGGTCCTCAACCTCCCCACCACGAACTCGACGTGCCAGGCATGAGCCCCCAACAAATTTATGGAGGCTCTTGACTCGTTCGGCCCGGCGAGATGTAGACAACCTGCCTGCCCGTTTGGTGCGTAGCCGCGACGAGCACGTGTGCCATGGAGGCGTCCTCGGCAGTGGCGGGGACACAACGCCATCACCATGAGCTGCGTGCTATTTCTCGACTCGAGCGCGGACATGAATTCCGCCGAGTCGAGCTCCTTCCCACTCTTCCCCTGCGCAACAAACGATCATGGGGCTTGCTGTTGGGGCTTTTTTTTATGGGTACTGAGAGGACGATGGAGTGTAGTTGGAATGAGAGCGCGAGCACCAGAGAGAGCGAATACGAGAGGGTTGGAATAGGGATCGATGGGTTGCTGGAGGTCGTCAGCGCTGCTCCATAGGTGGTTGCAGAAATGGGATTTCCAAATCTCGATCGCCCCAACAGATTAATGTGTGAAGGAAAGTTGTGCTGGAGCAAAGAGGAGCTAGCAACAGAGCAAAGAGCCAACGCCGGAGTAAAGATGGAGGAAGCGACGGAGCAGTGAGCGAGAGAGTGCCGGAGTAGAGATGCAGCGAGTGTCAAGCAACGGCGAGGAACGGCTTGCTTGAGAAACGTCGGAGCAGCAGCAGCAAGCATAGAGAGCAGAGCAGCAAATGAGAGAAAAACATATTCAAAATTTGAGAGAAAGAATGGCTTTTCTTTTTCTTAGAATGAAAGAACGTTGGAGAGGAGAGAATATAATAAATGCCTGCAGAGACTCTGTCTGACAAGTCTGATGCCTGGAGGGGTGAGAGAAGAGAAGCCCGCGCGTAGTTTGAAATTATTTTTTCTCCCTAACAATCCTAACGCCTAGGCCCACAAGAGGACACCGGAGCACCTTCAGCAAACCACGCTGGCAAACAAGCTGCACCCAGTATTTTCTCCGCACATTCCGTCCACGTCACTCTCTCGGCACGTATCTTCTTCAATAATGTCGCTTCAGCTCGGTCAAGATTGGAGTAGCAGCAGCGTCAAGCGCTGGTGATCCACAATTCGTGTTCGATTCTAAATGGGGGGCAACAATTTCGCGGACGGCATTCGTCGCTGGTTCAATCGTCGCTCGTCCACGACCGTCCCGAGCAACAACCATAACCAACACGACCAAAATAGCGGCAACGGTTACAGCGGCTCCCGTTATGGAAAGCGTCACGTGTCCTTGAGCGAATCTCGCGCTCGATCCCCGAACGGTGCGGGCGATGATAGTGAAGGAGGGGAACAAAAGGAGAATCTCGCGGTCGTTGAGGACTTTTCCATCTCCGGATTGTCTCTGATCAAGGTTCCTAAACGGACCCACTTCAATATGGCTGTCGATCCTCACAAAAAGGTTCCAGATTGAACATTCTTTTCTCGACCCTTTTGTTGATTCTGATCTGGGTTATCGTTCGATCCATCATTTTCCTTGCGTTTTGCTCGTTGGCTTTGATCTTGTTTTGTCTTTGATGTTGTTTTGATGAGTCAATGGCGGATTTTTTTTTTTTTTTTGGGGGGGAGATTCTCAGAAAGTGCATTCTCTGAACTTGATGCCCCATACGTTGCAGAGAACTAGAGGAAAGGATGGTAGATTGTTTGGAATCTTGCTGATTTAGTGTTTGTCATTATTATTTGGTGGAGTAGCTTAATCAATTTGTATAAGGAGAATAGACCTCCCATGTCTGGGCTAGATGGGTGATTTTTACAGGTTCTCTATTTATTCATTGTTCATTGGCTGGAAAATGCAGTATCATTGTCACATAAGCAGTTCAGCATCATCTAGTTCCGATACGTCTTTGATTGTGAGCTAATGTGGAGAATTGACTCATTCTCATAGTGGGGCTGCTGGCTAAACCGAATCTGATGACATGCTTCATTTATTTCCTGTGCATTCCTCTGTTTATTGTAGATTAAGTGATGACTGGTAATTTTATGCAGGGAACTCCTGAAGCAGATTTTTTTACAGAATATGGTGAAGCTAGTCAATATCAAATTCAAGAAGTTATTGGGAAAGGAAGCTATGGTGTGGTTGGTTCTGCTATTGATACCCACACTGGAGAAAGAGTTGCAATTAAGAAAATCAATGATGTTTTTGAGCACGTTTCTGATGCTACTCGCATTCTCAGAGAAATAAAGCTCCTTCGGCTGCTTCGTCATCCAGATGTTGTGGAAATCAAGCATATCATGCTTCCTCCCTCACGTCGGGAATTCAGGGACATATATGTCATATTTGAGCTGATGGAATCAGATCTTCACCAAGTTATTAAGGCGAATGATGATCTTACTGCTGAGCACTATCAGTTTTTCCTGTACCAGCTTCTTCGTAGTCTAAAATATATTCATGCTGGTTGGTAAATTTTCATAAGTTCTTTTGGCTTTAATGCCTTCGCTGGGAACTTACTGCTGTCAATTGATCCTTTGCAGCTAATGTTTTCCATAGAGATTTAAAACCCAAAAACATTCTTGCCAATGCTGATTGTAAATTGAAGATCTGCGATTTTGGGCTTGCCCGTGTATCCTTCAACGATGCTCCATCAGCTATATTCTGGACTGTTAAGTATCTTCCTGCAGATCTCCCTCCATGAACACTGATACTTTGACTATGTCATCCACAATGGTATATCCCAGCTAAACTTATGTTTTGTCACAGGATTATGTTGCAACTCGGTGGTATCGAGCTCCAGAACTCTGTGGTTCTTTCTTCTCCAAAGTAAGCTGGATTAAATGTTAATTATCTCTAGTTTTTGTTGGTGGCAGGCAACATGGTCCTCTTCCCCAATCACCCTTGAATGCCCTCACCATGGATAATTTTCTGGCTTTCATGTCCATCCACCTGTTTGTTCAATATATCTTTTCTGGAAATTTACTGCATGATAGCTGTGAGTTACCCCCACTAAATTTTGAGCCATAATAAAGAGAGTATCAATCCTTTCTCATTTAGTGGGAGATGCACACCAGTAAAAGCATTTACATGTTGGTACTTTGCGATGTGCAAGGCTGCTTCACTTTTAAAGATTTCTTTGTTCTGCCTTTTGTTGGAGCTGTATCTCTCTTTGTATGAGCTCGGTGCAGTTGCCTCATGCTGAATTTTTGTTGGTACACTATCTCCAATTATGTTATGCAAACAACAATCTGTTGCAAAAAGAGATAAAGACAAATTTTTAGGCTTTTCTGAGAAGCGAAATTTTCTACCCGTCATGCAGCAGACAGAAAACATGTCCACACATTTTGTGTTTTACTCACCCCACACCATTGTTTTGTCTAAAGACATTCAATTTTAGGTTTTTGTTCTTCTTTGTTGTCTTATGCTTATTTCATAATTCCTCTATCTTTTATGCATCTGGCTGTGTGCAGTGATGTTGGAAGAGTCTTCATTCTGACATTGACATTGAGGGGGCATTTCTCTAGCCCGGTCTATGTATGTATAGATTATAGGAGTAATGAAAGAGGCTGTAACAGACAGTGTGCCTGCCAGCGAACACAGTTATCGCGTGTTGTTCTCATTTGTATTAGTGAGCTTTTACACTCTTGTGAAGTATGTATGGAAAATTTTACGGAAGTCAGCTGAGTTGAGTGACTGTTTTCTGAAAACATGTCATGCTAGCAGTTCCGGCTTACACATGTTGATAGAATCCACTTTATGTTACAATTTTCAGTACACCCCTGCGATTGATATTTGGAGCATAGGATGCATATTTGCGGAAATGCTCACAGGCAAACCGCTATTTCCTGGGAAAAATGTGGTGCATCAACTGGATCTGATGACTGATTTGCTTGGTACTCCTCCTCCTGAAGCCATCGCAAGGGTTAGTTGCTGTTCATGATGAACATCTGTCAACTTTAGACAAAGTACTTTTCTTGTGTATGACATTTATCTGTACAAGATGCTTACACGTTCTTTGTATCCAAACATTCACAAAATACACATACGTGAGCAACAATGCGGTATGGATACCACAATTTGGCCTACATCATACTGTTCTAATATTGTGTTTACTGAGGTAATCTTCTTTTTGTTCTAGTTCTATTCTCTTCCCTTGAAATAATTTTTTCCATAATTGGCAGATTCGGAATGAAAAGGCTAGAAGGTACCTTAGTAACATGCGGAAGAAACAACCTGTTCCTTTCAAACAAAAGTTCCCTAATGCAGATCCACTTGCTCTTCGCCTGCTGGAGCGCCTTCTTGCATTTGATCCTAAAGACCGACCGACTGCTGAAGAGGTTGTAGAAATATGAAGTTACATATCAATATAATTCCCCCAAAAAGTTACCAGTCTTTGTTCTTGAGTATATATACTCATGGTATCAATAATACTTCTGTATACAGGCACTAGCTGATCCTTATTTTCATGGTTTGGCCAATTTGGAACGCGAACCATCTGCGCAACCCATCTCAAAACTTGAGTTTGAGTTCGAGAGAAGAAAACTGATAAAAGATGATGTCAGAGAATTAATTTACCGTGAGGTATTCTCTTGAAAATAATCATTTCCTCACATCTTATAGCTTTTGTTATTATTGCTAACTATCTTTTATCTTGAGTTGTACAGATATTAGAGTATCATCCTCAGATGCTTCAGGAGTATCTTCGTGGAGGAGATCAAATAAGCTTCATGTACCCAAGGTCTGCCAGAAATCTCAACTATTTGAACTTGCAAATATTCTAGGACCTTCAAGAGAGGTAGAGAGAGAAAAAAATAAATAGAGACCACACCCTTTACTCAATGACTTGACGGAAAGAATACATTAGATGGCTCTGTTTATAGAGCACAAGAGACTCCCGAAACCTTAATTATTCTTATTTATGACTCCTGCTAGTTAAGTCCTAAGACCACTAAATATACTTAAACAGAACCCAAATCTGTATTTAAAGAAGAGCTTACAGGTCTTGTTTTGTACCAATTTTTTGCTAACCATTTGTACTTTCTGGATATTCTACCAGTTTTCTCTGCTTGCGCTTAGCTAACTCAAACTAATTACAACTTTGATCATCATCAACGCTTTCATTAGAAAGAAAAAGAAGGGAGGTAGTAGAATGGCTTTTAAACCTCTAAATCTGAGTGAGGTTTCATAGAAGAAATTCGATTATTCCAGATGAATGTATCACATAGACTGATGAGTTTGTTCATAGGACATTGAAAAGTACGGGGCACTCCTGTCTAGCTATCGCTAATCAAATCTCTTTGCTTTGTGTCAGTGGTGTTGATCGATTCAAGCGACAGTTTGCCCATCTGGAGGAGTACTATGGTAAAGGTGAAAGAAGCGTGCCAGTCCTAAGGCAAAATTCTTCATTGCCAAGGTATGTTTAAATTATGCATAAGCTATGATTTTTCTAGATGTAAGAGTCAGAATGAATATCCTTGTGGTGTGCTTTAAATGCATTTGTGCACATTATTTACCGTGACACGTGTTACTTCAGGGAGAGAGTTTGCGAACCTAACAATGATGGTGAGCAGCCAGGTGCCTCTGTTGCCACCAGCCCTCCAAAGGCAGCGCAGCAATCTAATAATTTGGGGAATCCAAATTCAGATGCACAACATGAGCCCAACCAACCAAATAGTACACGTTGCTTATTGAAGAGCGCTAGCATCAGTGCTTCCAAGTGCATTGGCGTTAAGGGAAGAGAAACTGAGGTGTGTTACTTCAATCTGATTCATTGTACACGTTTTGACAAGTGTTGTATTTTTCGGTTGGACAATGATGATGGTATTCTGTGCTGTCTTTAGTAGAAATGTAAAGATAACAAAGTTAAATAAAATTTGAGCGTGAGGAGCTATGCAATGGAATTTTTCTTTTTCTCTCCTGTTTTTCAGAACTTTTTTGTACTCTGACATTTAAGAAACGGCATGTTTGTTTCTTAGCCTGATAATTATCACACAGCTTTAATTGATTTCTTTGACACTTTTCCGGCTCATCAGTTTGCTTTAGTAACTCAAGGACTCAAATCTTGTCCCATTTCTTGATGGATTTGTCCGCATGTACTTTTCAGATACACCATGACTGTAATCCACCAGCTTACCATTGAAATGGTTTCTCTCAGTTTCTATCTTTATACACATATAACTTGTTCTTTTTCATCGACAGCATGAGGATGCTGAAGTGAATGACGAGGCTATTGATGGGTTGTCTCAAAAGGTCGAGGCTCTTCATGCTTGATGACTTTAAACTCCATTCAAGAAAGGGATCACCGGTGCAATTCGTGTCCGGTGGTTATCGCCAAAGAAGAATGCTCAACATTTGTCACAGTTCACGATCCCTTTTCATGCAGGTAGACCTAGAATACATAACATCGTCCTGTTTAACCCTTTTCATTCAGCACTCTAGCATGAAGTGGAAACTCTCTCCTATTCCGTGAAACATCGGTTTTGTTGTTGAATTCTAAGTCGTGCCGTTTTGTTTTGCAGCTGTGCTTTGACGAAGAAGAAGGTTTTTGATGTTAAAATAGAGAATTTTGCATGAGAATACATACATCAACGCACTTTTGCTGTCATGTATATTAGTTTCCTGATGACAATTTGTTGGAGGCCTTGTACATATGGATAAATCAGTTGATTTTCAAAGTTAATCCCTTTTTTTTCATCAAATGTTGCAATTTATGGGTGCACATCTCAGAAAGAATGATTCACGATGACAAAGGAAAGCATTGCTCTAGCTAGTCGACAGCCAGATCGATGATTAGCACCACTGAGATTTAATGATCAAATCTCATGGGTGATTTGATGAGCTGATCCAGATCGCCACAAGGCAGTCGGAACCCCGAGTTCTGATGCAGATGAGCAAGTTTCCCCAGAAGGATTGGATTCGCCTGATCCAGCTGGGAATTCCGTTTCTTCTTCCTGTTTCAAGCAGGAAAGCTTTTCAAATTCCCGACATGCACCAAGCGAATTTAATCCACCGGGGAGCAATCATATAGTCCTGGACTTGTGAGAAACGAATTGGCACAAAACGCAGCTCCGGATTCATCCGAAAATTGGCACATAACACGGTTCTGAATTCCCGCAAAATTTGGCGTGCAACTAGCCGATCTGAATTCGGGTAGCCCGAAAGGTAGACAGATCAGTAAGGAGATGTGCATCAAACTACGCTAACAAAGCATCGTATTTATATAGTGACGAGGCATTCAGTAGGGTAATCTCCTTCGATTTCCCCTCAAACATGCTTTAAATGCTTCACCAATAGGCTTCCTGCTTTTAAGGGAAGACATGATCCTTTTGCAGGATCTGGTTATTTACCATCCGGTTCTTCTAAGTCAACGGTGGACGGAGGGGGGGCCGCCGGTGGGCTCTTGGCGTCTCGACGGTTGGTTTGCAAACCTTTCCTCTTACATGCATCGCCTAATTCCATTTAAAAAAACCTGCCAGCTTTACGTCCATTCCTATTCTGCCTCATACCTTTTTCTTTTATTTTTTTCTAAAAAAAAATCTCCACTTTTTCTCGATTTTTAAATATGCTTATGCATCCAAAAACCGCTACTAGTTTCTATTAAATTATCGACATAACGGCTAGCTAGACGTTCGTTATCAAAACTCGCATTTTTATTAAAACCCCTACCTTTGTATGGAACAATAGCAGGCACAGGATTATAAAGAATTAGTCCTTATATGTAAATAAAAGTGGTCTTTTTTTTTCATGACGGTACTTATAATATTACTTTAGCCGTCAATAAATTATATTCCCAGTTTTTACATGCACGAGAATGATATTACAATAATTCAATGATCATTTCTAAGAATAATATCATCATTATTAATATCATAATCCGATTTTCCTCTTTTGAGTTGGATTATGATATGGACGTTGCTCGATTAAATTTGGGATTTAGGGATGTGAATGGATTTCATGATCAAAAGGGTTAAATCCTCTGAATCTAGCCATGGCACATGAATGATGATGCTTCGAACGTGGTCGCCTAGAGAGAAGAGGAGCTTCAATTAAAGAAGCTCTCATCTCTCAAAGTGTTTCGTTATGTGAAAAATGAGTGATCTATAAAATATTTTTCGAAAATTGATTGCTCATATTATTTAAAAAAATTAGTCAACAGAAAAATATTTTCATCATCAATAACAATCTCTACCTAACTATTTTTGTGGGCAATGAAAAAATTTCCATTCATTTATTTGTAAGTGATATAAACGATTATTTTTCGAAAAATATCTTCCAAATCATTCATTTAAGTAAAATGAAGGCACGACTACTTCATCTTCTCCTTGTATAAATATCTCAAGAGAATATTCTCTACATTTACATTTGGTAGCAAGGATAGGATTAAATTTAATTACCATCCTATGTTTGGTTAATATTCAAGATTGGATAAGATCAGAAATAATAGGTATATAACCTGTATAAAAATATTTCATAAGGAAGGTTAGAGAGAGGTGAATTAGATTTCTCATATCCATGATATAAAAGTTATTTTTCTTGAATAATTTTTTTTAGATTAATAAAATGTAAATAAAATTTGAATTCTAATATAAAAATAAAATTAAAAATAACATGAAAATAATAAGAAATTGCGTTTTGATTTACTCCTGTTTTTATTAATATATTTGAATTTCTTTCTATTCCATAACACATATTTTTATAAATGCATGTATGTATTTAGTATTTATATTTATATTTATAACATATTTTAGGTGTATTAGAATAGTTTATTATTTAATTATTTTTATTAAGGAATGATGGAAGGGAATTATAAAAGTAAAGAAATAAAAAAAAGGGAAAAATAATTTAAAAAATAAGTACATAAAAATGAAATAGCAACAAAGCTTAGAGCTATACTTTTCAGAATTGTAAAGGTGAACTATCATGTCTTCTCTTTCTTAGTAGATTCAACATCTCTTGACTGATCTATTCCACCGATGTTGCTATAACCTCTTTACATTATTGTCATAGTTGAACCTATTGCTATAAAATACCGCAATGAGCTCATTTACTATTTAAAATTTACATCATACAATGATCATGAATTGATTGATGGAGGTTATCTCTATTTGTGCATTTATCGTTTCTTTAGTAATGAACCTTGAGATATTTTTTAGCTTCATTTACACTAATATGTCATTCATACCAAATAATGGTTATGATAAAATATGAATCTAGTTTTATTAGTTTAGCTCACCATATTAGACAGAATATAGGAAAATCCTTGAATTTCGTACCACATTCTATCCAATTTTATCATGGCTCGAAATCTTTAAAAAAAAAAATCCTATATGTGTAGGAAATGTTAATAAATCTTGCTCGATCTAACACTTTTTCTTCTTGGCCAAACATGACAAACCCTTGTTGACTTTGCTCGAGACAACATGTTCCCAGTCCAGTCCAATCCACTCAGAAACTAGACCAAGAAGATCAATTTTCAATTTTTGGAATTGAGGACCAAATTGAATAGTCCTAGGATAGAGAACTAGTCACTTGGCAATTCCGCCTCTAAATTTCAACATCATGAAGGTGATGTTTCCCCTAAAAATGGCACATAACAGACTAAGTAAATCTTTTCCTCAAATCTAACCAAAAAAAATAAAACTTTCCCTCAAAAAAATGTTGGACTTGAGAATTTAAAAAAATATATAATTGATCCGGTTTCCTCTCAGAATTAGGAACCGAACCAAAATTCATCGGTTTCGTTATTATGGAACTAAGAACCAGATCAACGCCATTGGGAATAGCCCAAAACGAAATAGCCCGATCCAATCCGAGCAATTTTTGGTTTGGTCGGCCCGATATGCTTATCCCTAATTCCAAGGCCCAAAATTGGCATCAAAGCGCCAATGTGAATTTGAATCAAATTGATTTAGAACTAAATCTTGGCTTCTGGATACACGAAGTATTCGTATTGTCAGCTCCACCTATGGTGTGAACTCCCTCTACAACACAAATTATCTGTACCAGATGATTTTACCAAATCCCAAACCATTCTCATCCTTCAAAACATATAAATGTACTCACCGTTTCAAATCCTCCTTCTATTTGATTTGTCCAAGCACTCGATTCCTAGCTTGTTAATCAAAATCCAAAAATCATTCCAACTGTAACACATGTTTACCCAACATCTTACTCCCTGTTTATAGGGTAACGAAGCCCTTCATTAGCACAAACGTCTTGTTGTCATGCATAGGATATTTCGTCCGCACATTCAAATACATATATTAATTTGCATATCATGATTACCCAATCTTCAAGATGTTTTCCCAATATAAAGGAAGAAAAAATGGCGGTGGATTCAAAATAAGAAATGGATTTGATTTTCAGAGTCTATATATAGATTTAAAGAAAAAGATGAAATTTATTAGACTTTTTAAATCAACATTTGTTCATTTTCCTGCAATTATGCAAATATTATTCGTTTATTTGGAAAAATTGGGTGTTTTCGGGTCAGCTCCAAGAGCCAGACCCGCCCTGACACTGTCAAAAAGAAAATCCCGAAATCCACGTCACGCAGGCACTTAGTTGCCACGCACTCCCTGTCCTTTTTCACTTTTTTTTAACCCGAAAATATAAAATCCCACGCCTTTCAAAATTCCCTCTCTCTCTCTCACTCTTTTTCTCTCTCTAACCAGATCTCATCTTCTTCCCTTTCCCTTTTCTTCCTTCCCGTCTGGCCATCTGTACATGCCCTAATCTCTCTCTCTCTCTCTCTCTCTCTCTCTCTCTGAGATGACGCAGCTGGCGGAGACGTACGCGTGCATGCCCTCGACGGAGCGCGGCCGCGGGATCCTCATCTCCGGCAACCCCAAGGCCGGGTCCAACTCTGTCCTCTACACCAACGGCCGATCCGTCGTCATCCTCAACCTCGACAACCCCCTCGACATCTCCGTCTACGCCGAGCACGCCTACCCCGCCACCGTCGCCCGCTTCTCCCCCAACGGCGAGTGGGTCGCCTCCGCCGACGTCTCAGGGACCGTCCGCATCTGGGGCGCCTACAACGACCATGTCCTCAAGAAGGAGTTCAAGGTCCTGACCGGCCGGATCGACGATCTCCAGTGGTCCCCCGACGGTCTGAGGATCGTGGCGTCCGGCGATGGGAAGGGTAAATCGTTCGTCCGCGCGTTTATGTGAGTTTCATTTTTCACTGTTTTCTTCCCCCCCTTTTTTTTAATTGTGGCTTTTTTTGTGGGGTTTTAGTGTATGGTTGGTAATTGTTATAGATTCCGTAGATGTTATGTTGTTCCGCGTTCTTCATAGGAAAATGTAGGAGATGGTAGGGCTCTTGGACCTTAGAAACACGTGGAAGGGAGATCTTAGGTTATAGATTGATCAAGCCGATCATAGTTGGAAAATTTATTTGTTCAGATGCGTCCGGTATACCTTCAGTATCTCTTGAGCTCGGTTGATTTGGTTAGGCCGTTAGAATCAGTCTAGTCATCGGTTTGCTTATCAGAAAATGAATAATTTGAAAAATATTTTCAATAAATTATCACCTGTATTGCTCCAAATAATTAACGAACGAAAAATGTTATCATTATCAACAATAATTTATGTCTACACATTTTCATGGACAATGAAAATGATGTTCGCTCATTCATTTTTGTCAGTGATTCAAGCATCATTTTTTGGAATATGTTTCTTAAATCATTTATTTTCTATGAAACAAAGGCACCCTAAGGCACAAGTTATTTTTCTTCCTAGTCACTTCGCTGCTGATCTGGTTGAGTGGACAAATTGTAATTTTAAATGAAGTTGAGATGCAGAATGATTAGATGTGGCGTGTTTAAGCTCTTGGCATAAAGAGCAGAAAACTTGTTAGACCAAGTTATATGTACTCTAGAAGGCAGGCCATGTCAATATCCGATTAAATGGCTATGCATGTCGATATGGTGCATGTGCATGGATGTCTGGGTAACCTTTTTCCCTACATATAATCATGTAATGGTGGAAATTTTCTTTTTTTGTTCTAGGTGGGACTCAGGCACCAATGTGGGAGAATTCGATGGCCATTCACGTCGAGTTCTGAGCTGTGCTTTTAAACCAACTCGGCCCTTTCGTATTGTGACTTGTGGAGAGGATTTCTTGGTGAACTTTTATGAAGGACCGCCTTTTAAATTCAAGCTGTCTCGCAGGTTTGTTGTTCTTAGGTCATCTGGGTGATGTCTTGCTTGATTAGATTTAAATTGATTTTAGAAATTCTATAGTGGCGCCTCATTGTGGTCATTCATTTGTACTTGTGCAGAAAACTCTAGTCCTTTGTATTGGTTGAATTTTCTGTACTTGTTGAGTATAGGTAAATTTCAACCGAAACTTCTTTGCTCAAGATCATGTATAAATTTATTGTTGCTTATGCCTTTTGTCAGTATAATGCATGGTTGGATCTGACTATGAATTACATGAGCATTCCAGAGTTTTTTTTTTTTATTCCTTTTTTTGGGTCTGAGGGCATTCTAGAGTTGAATTAATACTTACTGATGCATGACTGTTTTCAATTTCTGTAGGGATCATTCCAACTTTGTCAACTGTGTGAGATTTTCTCCAGATGGCAACAGGTTCATTAGCGTGAGCTCTGATAAAAAGGGAATCATTTATGATGCTAAGACTGGTGAGAAGATAGGAGAGCTGTCATCTGATGATGGTCACAAAGGTAGCATTTATGCTGTCAGTTGGAGTCCTGATAGTAAGCAGGTATTGTTAGATCTTCAAGCATAGTTTTTATTTGCATTCCTTGTTGCAGTAGATCTGTTGGAAGATGGACTCAGGACTAACTTGCAGTAGGTAAGCGTTTGATTTCAGTAGAATGGGGATTGCATTTGTAGAGATACAATGGAACTCTAGTTGCCAGTATGCCCTATGTAATAGAAAAAGCATGTAAAGTGTGATGATCCTGGATCACAGATGTTGGGTGGAGGAATTTTTGTTGCTTTGGAACGTCTGAAAGGCTGTTTATGGAGCTACTTTTCTTTCTTTTCTCATGACACTATATCTGTGTCAACTCTTTTACGAATGTGTAAAGATCAAATGGATTTACATGATACATGTGAAATATTGAACTTTAGTACTTAGATGCATATGAATTTTTTGTGATCATATAAAAAATGTTTTTTTCTACAATTACGTGTAGTTTTCTTGTATCTTAATGATGGTTGGATGATTTAGGTTATAACTGTGTCTGCCGACAAGTCAGCAAAGATATGGGACATTTCTGAGGATGGCAGTGGTAACCTAAGGAAAACATTGACTTCTCCTGGTTCGGGTGGGGTTGATGATATGTTGGTTGGTTGTCTTTGGCAAAACAACCACCTGGTCACTGTCTCTCTTGGTGGCACAATCAGCATATATGCAGCAAGTGATCTTGATAAAGCACCAGTCTCTTTTTCTGGGCACATGAAGAATGTCTCTTCCTTATCTGTGCTCATGGGTGATCCAAAAGTGATCCTCTCCAGTAGCTATGATGGTCTTATAATAAAATGGGTTCAAGGAATTGGATTTAGTGGCAGAGTACCAAGGAAAGAGACTACACAAATCAAATGTTTGGCTGCAGTAGATGAGGAGATTGTAACCTCTGGATATGATAATAAGGTGAGGAAGTTGCCTGCACCAAGTTGTTCATTAATAGGGCAATATTGTTGAGATGCATATGGTTGATCAAAGTATTGAAAGACTGGAGAAAACCAAGCATAAAAACTGAATCAGAATGATTTACGCATATAAAAGATCGTATTTCTAGGAAATTTATCTTTTTTGTTTTATTTTTTCCCTTTTCATCTTAATCAATCCACAAAGAGTATTGGCTGCATAATGGTCAGGCAAGATATGTAGAAGTGAGGTACCAAATTCTGGTGGATGGACATGCAGTGGTTGTGCCTATCACCTGTAATTTCACAGAATTTTCCAGGTGGAGTGTGCCTGATCTAGAATTTCTGAAGCCTAGAATTTGATGACTAGTTATGAGATGAAGCCTTTTCACTCTTTATCTGTTTTTTAATCATTATAAAATTTGCTTCTATGGAACTGGTTCTTTTGCTAGAGCAGCCAGTTTTCAAGGTGATGAGTTTTGTCCTTTTTGCTTTCTGGCAACTTCTTGAGGCAAGTTATATTGATTTTTCCTATAACCATTTTGTTAACCCTCTTTCTCACGAAAATTAGTCTTTGTGAGCTTGGAAGTGTCTGCTTAGTTGAATCAGCTTGGTGGTGGTGGTGGTGATATTGGTTTGTTAAATAGGATATGCCCACAAATGACTGAGCATGGGGAAGCTTTGCTTGCTGCCTGTCTCTTTGATTCTCCTTTATTTTGTTTTATGTGACCAGGTATGCAGAGTTTCTGGCAGTGCAGATGCAGAATCCATTGACATTGGCTGTCAACCCAAGGACTTGAGTCTTGCCCTTCAGTGTCCTGAGTTTGCATTGGTTTCAGCCGATACAGGAGTTGTCTTGCTCCGCGGTGCAAAAGTTGTGTCAACCATCAATCTTGGGTTTGCTGTAACAGCATCAACTGTTGCACCAGATGGCACTGAAGCAATTATTGGCGCACAGGATGGAAAATTGCACATATATTCTATTTCAGGTGATACATTAACAGAGGAAGCTGTTCTGGAGAAACACAGAGGTGCTATTAGTGTCATACGCTACTCGCCTGATTTATCCATGTTTGCTTCTGGGGATCTGAACAGAGAGGCTGTTGTTTGGGATCGTGCCTCGAGAGAGGTAATAAATTGCTGTGATAGCATTTTTGTTGCATTTTGAAAATTCAGTTAAGGTGACTACACAATTATGTTACTGAAGGCTAGATATATCTGCTTAAAGGTCACTTTCTCTTATTTTAAAGTTGTGCAGCTATCGCAATTTAATTTTAATTTGACACGAAACATTTAAAACCTTTGAAAATATATATTGACATATGATATCATATATCTGTAACATTTTGCCATTTTCAAATTTTTTGGAGTGAACGTAATATAAACAAAACCTAAATATGCCAACTTGGGCAGAAACTGCTTCGAAATAACCTGTGGGATGTGGTTTTGTTGCTTTCCCATATCAATTGTGATGAGAAACTGTTAGGTGCTTGATTTGATGAGACCAATCACGACACATTGAAGAAGGAAAAATCTTACCTTTCCTTTTCCCATGCTTCAGGTGAGACTGAAGAATATGTTGTACCACACAGCCCGCATCAACTGTTTGGCTTGGTCACCCGATAGCAGCATAGTGGCAACTGGATCACTTGACACTTGCGTCATCATCTATGAAGTTGACAAGCCAGCATCTAACCGTCTAACCATAAAAGGAGCTCACTTGGGTGGAGTTTATGGATTAGCTTTCACCGACGACTTCAGCGTGGTTAGCTCTGGTGAGGATGCATGCATTCGTGTATGGAGGATAAACAGACAGTGATCCTGAGGAGACTATGTGAAATTTCAGAAATGGCATCTACTCAAGGAGAGATTTGCTGTAAGAACTGGGAGGTATAGCTTTCTGCGCTTTTCAGAAAGGAAGCTGCGAGCGTTTTAGCCTCAATATTGCAGCTTTGAATTCTTCTGCTACTGTGGGGTCTCAGAATCGTGACGGTGGTTGCAGAGCTGAATTTTGCTCATCTTACGCTGGTGTGGTGGTCTGGTGGTCTGGTGGGTTTCATCTAAGTTAATTGTTCTTTTTTAGGAAGGCTGTTTTTTGGGCCGCGTCAACCCTTGGAATCTGAGGTGCAGGAGTCACTGCCTCTTTATCTTTTAAGAGGGGTTTTTTCATCATTGATGCTTGTGTTTGTAAGTGTTAGCATATAAATCTTTACTCTATTTTCTCTTCTCCTCCATTTCTCCTCGGGGATTTTTATTGTGTGAATGTTTCACAAGTTTTACTGTATGCTACTCTTTATTGCTTGGAGATTTTATCAAGTTAAGGTGATTTTATTGCTGGGCTTCTGCGAAGTGTCTGCTGAGTTCTAGAGGTGGACATGATTACAAGGTAAAACCAGGAATGGAAGAACCGGACCAATTCTAGGAACCGAATCAAGAACTTACGAAACTCAAGCATGATTCCAAGATGAAACCAGGAATGGGAGAACCAGACCGATTTTAGGAACCAAATCGAGATCCTACAAAACCCTAAAATGGAAATAAGCAGTAATCCCTTAGCGTGTATGGTGTACATGTACACATGCATGCGCATGAGGCTGAGGCACACGGTGCATGATACTTATGCTCTTTGTAATAGGAAGGAAGTCGAGAAAGCTCTCCGATTGGTGTATCTAAGACTTACCATGGTGTGCTTCCAAAAAAAGAAAAAGAAGAAAAAGACATCATGATCAAGCTGAAGAGGCATATATTGTTGTTACTAGTTTTACCTGATTGGGTTTAGCATTTGTCATCTTAGAAATACGGGAGAATTATCAAAAGGATCATAAATTTATTATAAATATGTCAATTCAATCTCAAAATTGCATTTTATTTTTTTTATCAATTTTGTTCTAAATTTTTTGCAACTGTGTCATTTCAATCCATTTAATGAAATTTGGCCAACCAGTATTAACGTGACCACCAACCGACGCCAATTTTCCGACAAATAATTTTTTAATAACTTTTTTTTTTTCTTTTTTTCTTTTTTTTCTATTCTTTTTCTTTTTTCCTTTTTTTCTTCTCTTCTTCCTCCTTAGCTTTTTCTTCATGTTGCAGCTAGCGAGGCTTTGACGAGGGCCATGAAGCCCTCGCTAGCCACCGGCGCAAGTTGCAACCCTTATCTACCCTTGCTGGTGGCCTCGCCATGGCCGAGTCATAGACAAAGGTAGCCTCACCGGCCGTTGGTGAGGCCATGGTAACCCCTACCTAAGCCCGTCATAGCCTCACCTAGATCTAAGACAAGGCGGCCGATGAGGGTGGGTAAGGGTCGCAAGCCCCATGGGAAGGTGGGTGGGGGTCGAAACCCCTGCTATGGAGAAAAAATTAAAAATAAAAGGAAAAATTAAAAATTCGGAAAAAATATTAAAAAATTGTTCGTTGGACAGCCAGCACCGTCCAATGACCATGTCAACATCAACCAGCCAAATTTCACCTAATTGACTAAATTAACACAATTACAAAAAGTTTAAAATTAAATTGGCAAAAAAATAATAATAAATTTATGAGTGAATTTGATACAATTACAATAAGTTTAGAACTTTTTTGGTAATTCTCCCTCACAAACACATCATGTCTTTCTTACGAGTTGTGCTCTTTCTTAGATGATTGTCCTTTTCCGGTGGATTAAGTTTCTGTTGATCTCATTGTTTTTGAAAACAATACGATGAAAAGTTATGGGTAACTTGCAAACACGCTGAAGAATAAATGACTAACAGATTTACAATTTGTGCTCACAACAACTAGAAACTTAGACGTGGAAAAATTACTTAGAAACAATTTTTTTAAAAAGGTAGCGGTTGCAATATCGGCACTTCTATTCTGTCATCAAGATTCACCTAACTAAATATAGTATATTCTTTGCAGCGCTTCTACTTTATCGTCAAGATGACACCCTAATTGTTGGTTCTTCATTTTATTTTACGTGTTTATTTTATATGGATTGTTGCTATTAACAAATGGGAAATTTCATTTTTTATCATTACATTCACTTTAATTTTACTCAACTATAAATGAAACAAAAAAGGAAATTGGTCGGTTACCAAGTAGATTATGGGATTTATGACTGTAGATTTAGATTCCAAGTTTTAAGATATGAAAAGTGGGTTTCAAGTTTCAAAAAATAGGAATCTATTCCGACGGATAGGTTTCGAGTTTAGGTAGAACGTGAATGAAATCCAAAACAACTTACCACTATTGAGTTCTTGTGACTCTTTAGTTGTCGTATTACAAACAAGCCCTTCCCTCTTCTACTCCCTGTTATGCTGTTGTAATTTTGTTTTCCAGCAATGTGCTGCATCAAAAACACTTTAAAATAGAGTTCTTGATTGATACTAAATATTCAGATTTAGCTCGGTTGTGGAGATTGAGCTCATACAAAGTACAAAATATTTTTTAGATTTACAGGCCTATATGTGGTGATTCATACTCATCATAGAGGATCAACCGGCAGTTGCTGAGCTCAAGAAGAGTCAAAGCTTTCATTTGATCGAGACCCTACAGCTTCACCTATACCATGGCAATGATCATGTATACAGACTCATATATGAAAAATTGAAGCTCATCGAAAGGGAAGGAGAACATCTTAAGGTGCATGTCGCAAATAGAGCGGTACGTATGAGGTTGGTGTTGGCAGCGAATCCCATACAGCGAATGCGCTCGAACATCTCATATAATTCCTCGTCATGTCAGGGAAGTGACGATCGATGACATCCTTCAACGTCTCCGTCTTATTTACCCATTCCAGGCCTTTCTGTGTGTATGTCCCTGCGTTGAAGTTGGTCGTAAAGAACCGGTCGGCTTCTAGCCGCCTGGAAAAAATTTGTCAAGATCGAAGATTGTAGAAGTTAGAAGACACAGCCGAGACGTTATGGAACACACTTCCAGAGTATCCCAATTGGGTTGGTATAGGAACATTATGAGAATTACCTGGATGCGATCAGCAGAAAGATGAAAAAAGCAGTTTCACTTATGGCAAAGCCCTTGATCTTTTTCTCTGCGTGCAAACCCACCAACAGGTCAAGCTTCTCCACGTCGTCTCCATAGACTTCTCGCAAGGCTTCAATAACTTGCTTATCATCTGTCAAATCTTCCCAGCGGTTGATTGGGATCATCAGCACGTTTCTTCTGAACTCGTTGTACCGCGCGAGACCTCTCTCCCTGTCTCTGTAAACTGGTCCAAGGTGGGAGCATCAGTTCTAGTACAGTCCCGTCAAGGATATAGCGGTGCGAAGGAAATGAGTTGAGAAGTTACATTACTTTCTAATGCTGCCATGTCAATTAGGTCTGGTCTATCTTTGCCGTCAACGTCTTGAGGAACAAGGTTTCTCATCCAAGATGGGTAATTCCACAGTGAGAGAGCCCCACATGCCTGATGACCTAGTGACACCATCATCTGCTCCATTCCAATCTTTGAGAGTCTTCTCTGCCCTAGTTGTCCCACCACTTCCCGCATCGGAATCCTAGTAATTTTGCCTGGAACAATTAGTGACTGCAGTCCCTCTAGAAGTAAAATTGAAAGCCATTTCCCGAAGAAGACAATATATCTGTTATTTCACAAGATCAAAGTTCTTTGCTTTTGGTCAGTACAACGACCTTCAGTTTAGCAGTAACAGCAAACATGAAGAAAGTGAAATTAGATGCAAATGGTATAATAAGATGATTACTCTTCTGCAATGGGCAGACATTTGTGTTCCAGGATAGTTGAGTTGATGTCCCTCAGGATAAGTTTATCCGGAAGGAGTGAATGCATCCTATAGACACTCACAAATTCCTCAGACAGTGAGTAAGGAACTCCGTGATCTCTCGGCCTTTTAAGACCTACTAATCCACTCAGTATCGGACTGCATATATGTCCGAACATATCCTTGAATTTCTTCCCTAGAAATCCATACCTGAACCAGGCATGACAGTGGTAAGTAGTAAGTACAGCATCATCACACAATCACACGTAAGTTTCAGAACTACTACTAGTAAATCCCTAGTCATTCATCATCAGATCCATTTTTTCCTTTGTATTACCAGTTTATCCTCATTCCAGCAAGAAGAGTGTCAGTCTTCAGGAGCTCCACAGTCCAGTCAATGGTATGGATTTTGGCAATTACAGCTGAAGTCACTAATCTAGCATGGCGATAGAGCTTCTCGTCATCAAGATCTGGATAATGTTTCTGACACATATACAAGTACATAATATTAGCTGTCCTTGTAGTTCCTTTGGTATATAAAAATGCTGGCAATTTTTGCAATGAAACATTGTGTTTAGCTCGACCCTAAGGATAGCACGCATGAACCCAGGGTAATTATATGAGCTATGGTTCTGAAGATGATGAAAGATGTTGGGCTTCTTTCTTCTAATGTCTCCTCAGGTAAAAGATGTATCTGTGTGGTAGTCAGAGCTAACTTTTCGTCGAAGCCCAAGAACAAATGACAAGAGAAGTCTCAGCCCTTATAGACTTGAAGAATTTGGAAACAACAATATCAGGAATTCATGGACATTTCACTAGATCATTGCAATTGAAACTCGGGATCAGCATTGCTCAATAAGGAAGTTTTTTATATTGGATTAGTGGAAGAGAAGGGAAGCCTTACTTTAAGCATATCGCAGACAGTGTTGTGTTCTTTGACGAATAAGGCCTGCAGAAGGGAAAAGCCAGCCCAGCTATTCCTGACGTCGCCTGAAATAGGAATCCCTTTGTCGTCAAGTTCAAGGAGGCCATCTCCCAAAATCTTTAGCTTCCCATCTTTGAAGGTCCTCACTCTTCTCTCGCCGTTATCGTCATTTCCATATATCACACTTCCATCCCTAAGCAGTTTGCAATGTACAACTCATTGAAGAAATTCTCTTCATGTCAATTCTTCAAGAACTCTCAGAGCAATAACAAGTTAATTAGTGAAATTTTGACTAAGATGAGCTAATCATTTTTGAGATGAAATCACACCTTAAGTCATCGCATTAGCTGCCTTTATGAATGCACTAGACTGCATAGTGACATCATTTCTAAGATGAATTATACTAGACTGCATAGTGACATCATTTATAGGATCAGCTGATCATTTCTAAGATGAAATCACACCTTAAGTCATCGCATAGCTACCTTTCTGAATGTACTAGACTGCATAGTGACATCATTTCTGAGATGAAATGTACTAGACTACATAGTGACATCATTTATAAGACAGCTAATCATTTCTGAGATTAAATCACACCTTAAGTCATTACATTAGCTGCTTTTCTGAATGAACTAGACTGCATAGTGACATCATTTATAAGATCAGCTAATCATTTCTGAGATGAAATCACACCTTAAGTCATCGCATTAGCTGCCTTTCTGAATGTACTAGATTGCATAGTGACATCAACTTTAGATTAAACTCTGCATGTAAGCAATTTTTAGCATATATCTATGAAATTTTGGATTATTTGTATGAAATTTCCATAATTTCCCCAGAATACTATTCTATCCGGGCCACTTTCCATTTTATTGAGGTACTCTCCAGCATCTAAGAACAAACTGAGAGCAAATATTGACATCTGTCTGCTGACAGCATAACGCAATTTCATAGTTCTTAGTTTGTTTGGGTGATGGAGGCCAAAAAATAGCGAATTCCGAATCTTATGGCTCAGTGAGGTCGAAACAATGTCTACAACATTGCTTCTTAATCTTTTTTCCGAATCTTTCTTCCCCGCCTTTTTCTGCATTCAACTCTTAAAAGGATCAAGAATCAAATGGCCCCAAAGGCGCGTTTTCGGTGTCGTGATTTTTTTGAATCACTGCCCAATGTTTTGGTACTCCCGAGAAAGTTCAATACAGTTCACAGGAGCTTACCACCACGGGGTCCTTATATTCAAAGATCCATTCTTCAAATGAGATGATCCAGTTGATACTTTCTTGGTCTTGTAAAATCTGAAAGACTTCAATGGACATTCCTTTGCAACTTCATCAGGTGCTTTAATTTCAACCTGCTGAAGAAATTATTGTATCATTCAGTCTTCAATGCGGTGACCTAACTGGTGGTTCCATTCAACTACTTCTCCATTTTGAGTTTGTCAAAAAAGATTGAGGTTTTTTTGCTTCAAAATCAAGTTGTGCCTTGTGTAATAGAGAGGCTGTGGGGTACGATTTTGTGTGTGTGTGTGTGTGTGTATTTTTATTTTTTTTATATCTCTTTGTATTTAGTACCTGTTCAGTTTCCTCCATGTGATCCACCCAGTCATGAATCATGAACTGTATCCATGAGCATGCTATCATGTTGAATTGCTTTCCATGGTCAATGAACTCTTTTCTTGCCATAAGCTTGGATGCCACCACAGATGGATGTGGATCCATCAACTGTGGAAAAAGAAGACGATCAAAGTTACAATTGTTGGTACTGCAGGTTATGCCTGTACTTGGTATTTCATCGGAAGACAACAAGATTGCAGATGAGACTGGACAGCTGTTCTCCAAGCGGAGACAAAGTCAAGTTCATGAAATTTGTGGGCCACTTCAGACAGAAACTGAACAAATCTGTTCACTGGACATGGGCGATAAGACAGAGCCATAGCCTGCCCAGTGCCTCCCACTCGATGAGTTCAGTAATTAATGGTAAACCAAATGAAAAGAAAAAGGCCCTTGGCAAGTGGACTTTTTCCCTGGCAGTCCATATTTAGATTTTGATTATGGACCATTGACAGAAGGAGATTGAGAGACTGCGTAAATGGCTTGTAGTTGAGTAACTTTCTGAAGTTGCATTTTCATCTTCTCCAATATAAAAGAAAATTTACTTGAGTTTTTTTAATAAAATAAAAAAAGCAAAATTCTGCCCTTTTTAACTTGAAATTTTAATAAATCTTCCTGCAATGAAGAGATGATAATTGTCAACGATCTTGTGTATTTCTATGAATAGAGCTTTGCACGTTTTATGCTCTTCCGGACAAAAAGAAAAAAAGTAGTGCTTTAATAGATATAATTCTCAAGCGAGCTTAAGGACGGGAAAGCTGCGACGGCTCCTATAGCAGTCACTGGTGTCGAACGGCATAGCTCCAATTAAGAAAGTATACAAGTGATATGGGTGATGACCAGTAAGCCGTCGCAAATGAGCATTAAGGACGGTTTTATCAGTCGCCTGTTCTTTTTAAAGTAACGTAAACTTCTGAGTTGAAGAAGAAGAAACAAATAAATGTGGACTCAACCCCTCTGATTTGATAAGACTGAGTAGATCAGAAGGCATGGTCTCGATGCTTACCCCGTAGGTTGCAGTGGAGGGAGGCATGTTGCGTCCAAAAAATGTTCCTCGACTACCCACGACATCGTCGCATGGGTGGTTGCACCTTCCGTCCGCTGTCCGATAATTGAATGCTCGAGTGTCATACTTCTTGCCATCAACACCACCAACGTGTATGAGATTGTATCTCTGGTGCAAGTGCCTTCTCATCCCCAAGTAAGCAAGCCCCATGTACACCGGCATTCTGTGCCACGATCCTAGCTTGTCCACCACGTGTATAACCTACATGGAAAACCCGAAACAATAGTAAGAAATCAAAAGCCTTATTACTCATCGTTTTAGTGGGGAGAGGAAGTTACGCACCAGGAAGAGGAGCGCGTCGAAGAAGGTCATTTTGGAGACCAAAGGACGAAGCTGAGGATGGATGAGAGAAGAGAATACAGAGATCAAGGCCATGTTCTTGGTGTGGATTAGGAGGGAGATGTGCAAAAGAGGAGCACAGGTTCTTGAGGACTGCAGAGTGTCACGATGCAGAGAAGAAGAGGGAAAGGGAGGGAATTAAAGGAGAGCTTGTGGGGTGGTTCAAGTCTCTTTGAAAGTTCAAGTGGCGTGGGTAGCTTCTGGGCATGCGTTTGTTGCCATACCCATGCAAGTACTATATAAAGTGCTCAAAGCCTGTGGGGATGTATGAGAATTGGTGGTGGGTTTCGTGCCGCTATGTTGAAGAGTACAGAGTCGTGACGGCATTTCGGTGATAGTTATGAGAGATACTGCACAGAGAGAGAGAGAGAGAGAGAGAGAGAGAAGAATGGGATTCTTCATTTGTGTTCTCTTTCAGAGGGGTGATCATGGCTAACAGATGTTAGGTTTTCTTTGGCGATGGACTGAAAACGAATGTACTCTATCGAAATTTGGGGAGATCGCTGTCAATACTTGGCTAAAAAGTTACGGGACAAAAGTTTTGTCGAGCGACTAGACGAAGATTTCGCCCGAGACTAGAGTTTGGAAGCCCGTCACAAATGAAAAAGGCACGTGAGGGGTCTAAAAGGGGACCCATGACAGGACATCGCCCTACTTCCATGTCGTGGAAAGAATCTGTGAGATATGTTAGATTGTTCTGATCTGATCCAAAAGTTCTCAAGTAGCTGCTGCTGCTCAAGTAGATCTTGGCGAGAACGGAGGTTTTGGAAACTGATGTTACACATCTGTTATGGAGGATGTTCCTGGCATATCAACAATTAGCATGCTGCCAGGTTGTGAAAGAGCTCTTTTGCTAGGATAGGATAGTCAATGTTACATGCGCGACTTGAGATTTATGGTTATGCTAGATGATACTAGTTGGATGATCTTCAAATCACCTATCTAGGTTATACCGATTCCCTTGTATTAAAATCCTATTTGTGCAAAAATGTCTAGATTCTTCTTCGACAATGCATCAACATAGAAAAGACCATTACGACATTTTTTATAACAACTTAGTTCTCTCGTCTAAGTGATTCAAGGTATTTAAGGTTATGACGTAATGACTTTGTTGTCAACCGCACAACTTACCAAAGGTGTTTTGTCGGTCTTGCTAACTTGTGCCCCCACGGGCAATCTTTAAGAAACAATCTATAAGAAGTGTTGCAATTTTTGACGTACAGTTTCATATTTTGCGTGATCATTATTCTAAGCAGCATAATTGTTTCTCATTTGATATACTTAACAAGTGTCCAAAGGCACTCGTTACCATGACCTTCGTACAAATATGGAACGGAATTTATCCTGGGAGAGGAAGTTTCAATGTCCTGGTGAGGTGGAGATAAGCCAGTAATGGGACAACTTGGCATGTAGATGAACAGTTGAATGGTCTTCCTCCCGCCGACCTCATAGTTCTTTGTACAGCAAATGCATGACCATTAATGCTGGTGGAAAGGTATCAACCTCAAACGAATTATTAACACGTACTTATATAACTCAATCTGGTAATGACCAAGGGAAAAGAGAGAAATTCAGATAAGAGAGGACAATCTAATCCTCTCCAGGGTCATCCATATCCAAAGTCGATCAAGGCACACGAACGTCAATGCTGACAAAATCTTTGAAGCTGGCTGTGAAATTGTACATTCCTTGCGCGATTAGGACATGCATATTGACTGGAATTTATGAAGGAACTGTGGTCGTGTAGAGTGACGTGATTGAATGCTGCGAACCCCCGTCATTTAATGGATCAACTCTCTCTATTCTGAAGATGATCGACAAGTATTGTGACTTTGATTTTAGTATTGCATCTTCGATAGAAGTCGTTGATATGATCTCTATAAGTTTTTTCTTTCCTTTTTAATCATATTTTTAGGATTTAAAATTCATTTTCAGTATCATATTCTTACTAGCAACTTGAGTTAAAACACCTCACAATCTCTTTTAAGGTTCATTTGTTTCACGCAAAACCCACATTTTAGAAAGTATTTACCTAAAAATAATTATCAACAAAAATTAATGAATAAAAAATATCCTCATCGTCCACAAAAATCTTTATACATAATTTTTTTTATTAATAATAAACACATTTTTTGTTGGCTAACTAATTTAAATGATATACCCAATGATTTTTTATAAATATTTTTCAAATCCCCCGAGCTTCACAAAAATTAGACCTCGTGGACTGTCTGTTTTGTGCTTGTGTTGCTTAGCCCAAAAATAGATCGATGTATAAGTTTATCCTTGAATATCTTGCGTTCGTCAGGATATGGGGACAAAATAAATGTAAGTCTCGCATTCTAAATTCCAGAAGTCAGCTGCACGGTTGGCACATTAAATATGAACTTGCATCGTCATCCATAGCATTATGGCATTAGCATTAAACACATATCTTCCATTTTTTACCATTTAATTTTACAGGATAGGATATGGATCTTCCGGAACATATCATTATCTCTTCCGGATGCAATGCATTGGAGGAGAGTAAAGTTCTCTAGTTTAATACCCTTTTTATGGATCTTAGTTGAATTATTCTTTGACTATCATTCAATAGGCATGAACATGTTGTGAATTTATTTTTTCTTTTTGTCAGTCCTATTTTATTCCTAACTTAAATCTCACCCTAAAGCTTTTGTTCTGCCTTCTTACAAGGCATAAGAGTCGAAACTCATATCTAAAACTAAATTGTCTCCACCCCAATCCCCCTAAGAAAGTAGGGATTCGAACTCTCCACCTCCCCATTTCTCTCTTTCTATTTGGAAAAGATGGCCATTGAAGTAAACACTAATGATTACGTGATGTGAATTAATTTCTACCAAACATTTCAATCCCCGTTCTCGTGCTTGCCAAAAACTTGGAGCACGGGGTCCCTGGATGAGTCCAGGGGCTCAAGTCCAATGTTTGAATGGGAAAATCAACACACTTATTGGGTGAGCAATTTTTATGTGGATAAACAACAACATATCAAACCCAAACAAGTCCTTAAAAGGTTCAAGAGAGAAAATCCAAGAGCAAAAGCAGGCCACTTGCCCCACTTTCTAGAGAGTCCTCCATATTCATTGGCCGTAAGGAAACAAATATCTAAAGTCAACTAGGGGTGTTAGGAACGGGCTCCTCACTGTCAAAAAATAATATGAGAATCCTTGTAATCCACCATAAGCATGTTTGTTGGATAGGTGGAGGTAATCCCAACAGATGGAAAACCACTAAGAAGATAAGAGGGAGGAAGGTTGACATGTAACCTTAGCCTTCTTTCCAATGAAGCCAACCTAACCCCAGTTACATATTACATGTTACATGAAACTTGGAGCACGGGGTCCCTAAACGGGTGTGGGGGCTCGAGTCTAGTGTTTGAACGGGAAAACCAACAAACTTATCTGTTGAGCAATTTTTAGGGGGATAAACGATGGCAGTCGTTAGACTTTCTTTCGGAGAGCCAAAACTAGGGAAATGTCTGAATCTAAAGAATGCTAGTGTGCCTTGGATTTTCCAATATTGCCAGAAGTCGAGGCCATGCAGGCAAGGCAAGATGGGCCACTGCAGAGTTGGTGTAGATAGAAGTTGCTGATTAAATTCGGGCGCCTGCACTGCAGAGACAGGTCAACGGACACCTATCTCACTGCATTTGCGCTTTGGTTTGCGCTATAAATGGCATTGAATTTGGTAGTTGCATTGATGATGATGCCAATTTGGGATATTTCGATTCCAACGTCACACCATACCAAATAGGGACGAGCACGGTCAAGGAAAATCATTTTTTAGTGAAATATTACCAAAAAAGTCATCAACATATTTTAAGTACCAATTTAATCATAAACTTTTAATTTAGTCAATTTAGTCCTAAAAATTTGTCAATTTTGTTCATATGACCACTTTTGGACGGAAATCACTGACATGGATATTTGTGGTCCTACGTAACATCACTAGTGCTGACTGGATAATTTTTATGATTTTATAAAATTTTATAAAAAAAATTTCTTTGTGATCAGTGATGATCATGGGTTGAGCAAGGCTCAACCTCACATTACCTAGCAAGGTTAGCCTCATTAGCACCGCCATCATTGAGCGAGGTCGACATTGCGAGCAGTTGGGGTGGCAAGGCTTGCCCTCACCAAATTTGATGAGGGTCAAGCCTAGTCGACCATGGGCAAGGCGTAACCTTGCCAAATCCGGCAATGTCATGCCTCACCAACCGCATCAAAAAAAAATTAATAATAATAATAATAATTCATAAATAAAAGTTCTAAAAATTGTTTATGTTAACGCCAATGGCATTCAACGTCCACATTACCGATTTTCAACTAATACTGGCTGAATGAATTGGATTGGCAAATTCCTAGAAATTTTTGGAGGGATTCTTCATATACTTTGGCTACAGCCTGATCAGCAATGACAATGTTATCACCGAGTACTGCATACTTGTCAAAGTACAATCCCGGATACACCTTTTCTGCACAATACCACACCAAAATATGATGTGAAGCAAATAAAGGCCAAGAGGCATGATAACCGAGAGGTTGTCCGGCAACAAACGAGACCCTTGAATTCGGATTCCTAACAAAGTGTACCTCAAATATGTTGCATGCTAATGTTGAATTAACAACAGCACAAGCAAACGACCTATCGAATAAATACTGCATCACTTTTGCTTGTATTATTGCAAATAATGGTTTAACAGTGGAAGAGATAGCATCATCATATTTATCATTTACACTGTCAAAAGCTTTATGATTAAATTGGCTCATTTAAAATGTTCATAATTAAATTGACACAATTACAATAAATTTAAACAAATTTTGATAATTTTCCAGCTCCAAGTGCTTTAACTATACTCAACATTTTTTTTTAATCGACCATACACTACTCATGTTCTAACTCTCACACTTTTAGAATTTTGTCTTGCTTTCTTATCAAGTATGAGAGTCAAAACCTACACATAAAATTAAATTATTCTCACCCTAACCCATCATACTGATGTGAGAAGGGTGACCCGGTGATTGGATGGGACCGACCTGACAACTCAAAAACAGTCAACTTCAGTCGAGAACCAGGTCCCCTCTCTTGTGACTATTGTGATTCCAAATTTTAAGTACTCGGCCCATTTCCTTGGCATTCCGGCCGAAAGGCTACAGTACCATGCTAGCGCTTGCCAGGCCAACCTGTGTTGTGCCGAGGCCCAACCCACAGTGCAAGCACCCCTCGATGAGAAAGTGTAAAATGATTAGGGGAGCCCTGAGGCCATTGTCAAGACCAATGAAATGGAATGCCAGATGTTTGAATGAGATTATACTTGAACGTGCCGTGTGAAAAAATAGAAATGCCTAAGATCAAAGGTAACGTCATCCAAAAGAGCTACGAATTTCAAAATCTTGAGTAACTAAGAAGCGAGCTCAAAAGCTGGTCTGCCATGCAAAGCGCATACAGCTTGTCATGCGGGCCGTCCTGTGGCTGTTATATGGGTTGTGCCGGCTAACCAACCGACAGCAAAACACGGTGCCCAATCCATGACCCATACTGCAGCACGCATGCGTAGCCAGGCATAGCCCAAGTATGCCAGCCAGACCCATGCGCAGGCAGCTGAGCCATTCACCGCACATAAAGTTGCATTTGAGCATATCTTGGTTCATAAAGAGCCTAAAGAGTTCAGCAACTCCAACGAATTATAAAAAATAGCATTCCCGAGACACCAAAGAATTCTCTATGCATGGCAACCAAAAGCTACGACTTTGTGGACGGAACAGAATCAGCTACAAATCACTAGATTGAGGACCAGTGTACAATAAAAATTATGGTAAAAAACCAAAGATTACTTGGCCACAAAACCAAAACACCCGCGCGTCATGTGAAACAAAATTTGCTTACAACGCTTGAAGACATAATCCTAAGTTTCCAAGACTGCTCAAGAAAAGATAAAGAAAAGGCGGACTGACGGTTCCTCGAACTAGTAACGCCCAGTGCCCCAAACTCTGATCACGCCATCATTGTATCCACTAAACAAGGTGCTTCCATCTGCACTCCAGTTCAAGCTCGTGCAGTATATAACCTGCAATTCCCAAATGAAACAATCCAAATAATCAAAATCATGTTCATCATTCATCCATAACTCCGAGTCAAAATTTATGTGAGTCAATAAATCTCAGGCACAACGATTGTTCCAATAATGTCATTTATTTGACCACAAAGAACAAAATACAGATTGCCATAAGAATGATCAACAGAATTGCCATGACACTGATTAGATCCTCAATTAATCCATCGTGTCACAGAGTTTAGCCCAAAATAAATCACATCCTTTCAAGAAATACGACCAATGCCTAGAAGACAACGCCATTGCACCATATGACTACTGAAAAATGCACAAACCAGTGCACTAGAACACAGCGTTATTGAGATCATTATCATTTTAAATAAATGAATATGCAAATGCACTCTGAGCAAAAATTTCTACTCCAAACATGGCCATACAGATAGATGATAGAAGCTACATATCCTCAAAATGCGATGAAAATGGACAGGAACAAGTTCAAAGAACAGAAGAGTAAAGTTTGAGGTCTAGCCGCCAAGCATGGAAGAAGGATTAAAAAGTGAGACCAGATCAAACATCCATGGATGCAAAAATTGGTACACACACTAGACAGTAGACATTGAGATGGAGAACTGTACACCAAAATGTCAGTCGGGAATTTTACCTTCTTATTTGAAGCAGCAGTCGTGGATCCGTCAGTTTTGTCAGCTTCATTTTTCAAATCAACCCTCAGGTCTTCGACAATACTCTTGCTTTCGAGGTCCCAGATTTTAATGCTGTTCTCAGTAGCAGCACAGAGCCAGTATCTGTTGGGGCTGAAGCAAAGAGAGTGAATTATAGCACCAGCCTCCAGATTATACAGCCTCTTGCCCTCAGCCAAGTCCCACAACAAAATCACTCCATCCTTGCCACCACTAGCGCAGAGTGACCCGTCAGGAGATACAGCTACTGTATTCACGTAGCCATTGTGCCCCACCAAGGTGTTTCTAAGCTTGCAATTGGTCAAGTTCCAGACCTTGATGGTTCGATCCCATGAAGCAGACACAATGGTGGGTTGCAGCGTGCTGGGACTAAACTTCACGCAGCTGACCCAATCAGTATGAGCTTCACCCTCCTGAATTGTGTACTTGCATTCTCCTAATGTATTCCACAGCTTGATGGTGTGATCGCGAGATGCTGACACGATCTGGCGATTGTCAATGGAGAATGCCACGGAAAGCACATCCTTGGTGTGGCCCACAAATCTGTAGTTGACCCACAAGCAAAAAAGTTAACATTTTCACATTTGGGTAGCATTCTACATTGCCAAAATCTAACTAAGAAGAATTCAACTAGCCAAATTCAGTCAAAATTTTTCGCTTTAGTACAAGTTAGCAAAAGGGCCATCATTCACCACTCGCGACAAGACTTGCATCGGACTAACGGATTGCCCTTCTTCATTCTCAGCCAGCAACATCACTACACCAATGACCTTATTCTCGTTCCATCACACAAAATTTCGGTTTCTATTCCGAATAAGCATTCTGATCGAGGAAAACGGCATTTATGGCGAAAAGACTATCCCCCACCACAAATCTAAGTATCCAGAAAATAATTAGCTCGGACACATTTGCAGGAAAACATTCTAATTAAAAGCATTCCAGCATTTACCAGATCAGACTACACTACAAACCAATCCAGAGAAACAAAGCGGCGATAAACATATCAAAATGCAAAGATTGAGGAACGAACCTGCGAGCGGATACACCGGTGGCGAGGTCCCAGAGGCGGAGCTCGCCGTCCCAGGATCCGGAGAGAGCGAACTGGCCGTCGGAGGAGAGGACGACGTCCTGGACGAAGTGGGAGTGGCCAGTGAGCCTGCGGCGGGGGACGCCGTAGACCTTCTCCTCCTTGGTGAGGTGCCAGACGATGACGGACTTGTCGCGGGAGGAGGTGACGACCATGTCGGAGTTGTCGATGGGGGTGGCGATGGCGGTCACCATGTCGGTGTGGGCCCTCATGGTGCCCTTCAGAATCAGTCCCTCCGCCATTGCTCAAGAGTTCCGAGGACGAGGAGGCGGAGGAGGGGGCGGCGCTTCTTCGGCGAGCGAGGACAGAGGTGGAGTCAGAGGCGCGCGACCAGAGATGGATGGATGGTTGGACGCGAGTTTATATACTGGCCCTCTGGGAATTAGGGTTTTGTGGCGATGAGTCGTTACTCATGTTGAACCAAACTAGAAACTGCCAGGGCAAGTGTCCGATCCCCCCCCTTAAAAGATAATCATGAGTAAGGGCTAAGGGCGTTCGCGGTTCGGTTTGGAGATATCTTACGACCAAATTGAATATCGGATTTAGAAAATCCTCAATCCAAATGAAATAAGTAAAATTGTAACTCCAACCAAATCAATAATTTCGAATTTATTCTTGGTTTAGTTCAATTTTAAACCGTTACCAACTGGCCAATTTATTACATATTTAAATTATCTAGCTTCACCGTGCAATGGAAATTAACAAAAAGAAACGCCTATTTCTACACACGTTAAAAAGTGGAATTAACCATTTTGAATCAGATTAACTATCGAGACATTAAAATTATTTAACTCAATGAAAAAACACAAAAAATATCATATAATTATTATTATTATTATCCATCAACAATGGCCAGCTCGAGAAACATAAATCTTTCATTTGGTAATACGGAGGAATCTTAAATGGGAAAATTACAGATTTTTTATCAGTCTAAATTATGGATTTTTTTTATTTTGACCCAAAAAATTATGGATTTTTTATTAAAATTAATTAATTTCTCAAACTAGTCGATTTGGTTGGGTTTCGTCGGTTTCTAAAGTTATAAACCAAAAGCAAAAATGAATAAATAAAATAAAGAAACCCGACTTATCAATTTAGTTTGGTTTAATTTCTCGGTATTTTTTATGAATGCTCCAAAATGATAACATGTGATTTGAAATTCTTCAAATATCTTTAAAATTTGAAATAACATCTCATCGCATATTTAGTGCAATACAAAATAAGATTTGGTATCTCTAAAAATCACATCTTCGATTGGCTCCTCTTGTTTGTGAAGACTCAAACCCTCCTCATCCGCTCTTGTCAGCGAGCAACAATCTCTGGGAAGTTGACCTCGGGAGCATGACACACTCAATTGACACGAGTTCACGGAGTTCGAGTTACGGCCTCGTGAACTTTTGCCTAGGCTCGCCCAGTGGGCCTAAGATATCCAGCCCAAGCCCACCCATTATTTGGGCGGGCCTGGACCCCCGTTAATCAGATCTAATACCCGTCCTTTCCTTCGGTTTTTTTTTTTTTTTTTTTTTTTTTTTTTGATATCCGGATTGAAAGTTCACACTTCAAAATAAGTTACACTCTCGAAAATGGGGTAAAAAAAAGACGTTTCATCAGGTAGAAATGGAGAACCAAGAATCCGATGGAGCGGCGAGACGCAGTTTTTTTTTTTTTAATAAAAATAACATATGTAAATTTTAATTCTTAAAAAAAGTCCCTTAAATTATATTAAATGTTTGGATTTAGGAGTTGGGGAGCACCACCAACCCTCACCGTCCGCCAATATCGTCTAGACACTAGATTTCGCAGCTATTACTCAAATTGGATATTCACACCTTACCATAAATAGATTTAGAACTATGGTAATTGTTTAGAAGAGTAGCATATGGCTCTCTCCGTTGTATAGACTTGGCGAGAGAGTGGTATTCTTTAATACTCTAGCTATCTTTAAAAAAAACAATCAATTTAACGGTCCATTTGTTACGCGAAAAATAAACAATTTGAAATTTTTTAAAAACAATTACTTCTATCACTTGAAATAACTATCTAACGAAAAATAATATAATTACCGACAATAATTCATGTATAGATATTTCTAGGGACGACGAAAATATTTTTCTTTTATTCATTTTTATGAGCGATCTAAACGATCATTTTTAATAAAATATTTTATAAATCATCCATTCTCGACGAAACAAAAGAACCCTCTAAGTAAGTATGTGCCTATGGATATGAAACCCACCTTAATTTAAGTGCTTAAAATGAAAATATATTTTGTGTGGTTTAATTCTGGGAAAATAGCTTGTTGTCATTTTTAAGTGCACAAATCAAAACTGTGCATGAGAAAATAGCCAATAATAAGATTGACTTTGGACTTGAAACACGAGTCAAGAATGAGATTACAACCAACGATGAGAAATATTATGGAATTTTGAATTTTATTTTACGTCTAGAATAGATTATTGATAAGAACCAATCACGAGTCAAGAATGAGATTACAACCAACGATGAGAAATATTATGGAATGTTGAATTTTATTTTACGTCTAGAACTAGATTATTGATAAGAACCAATCACGAGTCACGGCAACTTTCGTAGTGACAATATATGCTTCTAATATTCGACTAATTATCCACATGAATAGTTCATATCAAAAATTAATAATGGTTGAATTTGCTTCATTCTCATTTAAGATAAATGGCCTTCTTGAAATCATGCACGCATGATAAATCTACATCTCGTTCAATTTGAATGTCATGTTTCTCTTTTTATGTTATCGAGAAATTACCAATTCAATCTTAAATAAATTGTAAATGTATCAATTTAAACATGAACTTTTCAATTTTGTTAACGCGTTCTAAATCTTTTCTCAAAATTTAATATTGTCATTTCAACCAATTGCTAATGTCGCAATTTATGTGGGGACGTCATTTCAAGTATAACTGTCCATATTACCATATGTAGGATGGCCACCAATGACTAGATGTCATATCAACATTTTTTCTATGACAATTTGGCGAAAAAATTATATTGAAATTTTGCATATAAATTAAGCGCTGCATTAACTATATTGAAAATTTTATGATTAAATTGACATTCATTTATGACTAACTTGGTAATCATCCCTATGTTTCCCTAGCCCATCATGGAATACAAGTTTCGCACATTACATGAATTTAAATAAATTGTTTAAAATACTTTGTCCAATTAGTGATTAAAAATTATGAATTTTTACAACCCTAGACATGATTAGACAAATTAGTGACTTGATTGATGGATCAAAACAAGGTGAAGTAGTTGTGTTTTACCATTTGGAAATATATCTATTATACCTATTATGGATTGAGCATCACAAACAATATCTTAAAAAGCGGAAGCTCCCCTCCATCGTCGTTGCAACTGTAAATATATGACAATTTGAACCCATTTGAACACTTCACATGGCTAAATTGTCCCTTTACATTTAAATGAACCCTCATATTATCTTGAAAATTGAGATATTTTTTCGACCGCATAAGGTCTCGCTTGCAATGGGTCCCAATTTAAACCCAAACATAAAACAATAAGAGAAAGATAATAAAGGGCATTTCACTTTCACTTATACCATCACTTAAATGCGTCACAAATCTTATATTGAATGTCTTCGTATTAGATGTGTCCACATTGCCAAAAACACATACGAAAGGTTTCACTCTCACAACATAATTGCACAAGCATAAAACAGACAATCCTCTTTGTCTCGCAAACGGCTTAAAAATAAACATTTCTCCTGATATACGTACACATCAAAATCCTGCAACTCGAGTTCCTGCATCTTCAAGACTAAATTGAACCCTCGACAAAGAGAGAAGAAATGGTAAAGAAAAAAAATGTAAAATGGTTAGAGCATGCAGTATCCACAAGCCATAACATTGATTGCCCCTTGGTAAAAAACTGAACGTGCTATCGAAATCACCGAGGAGCACAGGGAGCAGTTTGACCAAAAGCCAGACAACTTGAAATAGTTGATGAAAAGCATCCGTTAGTTACCAAGTTCCCCTATTCACATGAATTCTCATACTTATCCCATTAGAACAGCCACAAAATGTTCTCCGAATTTAGGTCAAGAAAAGCGAGATCACAGTAAACACACTCAGTCCTAAAACCCAAAGTGAACCTAGCACTTTTCCTGCAAGAAATAAAGATAAAATGTATAAAAAGTAATAATAAAATAAATTCATCCTAGAAGCTGGTCATCAAGAGAAACTATGGCTACATCAAAAAGCTGGAAGAACCGACTTCAAATTCATAAGCGTGATCTCATTTTGTTTCAAAGAAAACGATGGTCCTTGGAAGGCCAAAGCTTGCAATATTTCCTGTCAAAAATAGAGTAAGTCTCTAAGTTCGAAACCACAGTGTAAGATTAACCTAACCCACAGTGTGTGTGTGTGTGTGTGTGTGAGAGAGAGAGAGAGAGAGAGAGAGAGAGATTCACCAGATCTGAGGATCCTGAAACAGGATCCAGAGAAACGTTCATTCAAAGAAACCCCATTGGTTAGGACACAAGAACAATCAGTTAACATTTACACAGACATCACGCGAGAGTATCTAGGAAGGATCAGCAACGCCAGTTCTCTTCAGGACGCACTTCACATGGAGCAATCTTTATAGCTCCCACATATGCTATTGACTTGGCCAGATCCAGAAAAGGCAAACAAAAAATAAATTCGAAAACTACAAGTACAGAATAGGGCAACTAAAAAGATTTTCCAACTAGATCTCTTCCGCTTAAAGAACTAGATCTGATTAACTTCAAGAAAATCTACTGCAAAAATATTAACTCCCAGAAAAGCAGAAAAAGATCATCAAGCCAAAAAGTCACCAAGAGTATCATACGAGAGAGAGAGAGAGAGAGAGAGAGAGAGAGAGAGAGAGAGAGAGGGAGGGAGAGAGAGGTTGGAAGACTACAAAAAAAGAAGAAGTGTAGAGCTCCCTTCAATCCAAAAAAGGATTCAGACCAAATGGGGCAAGTGAAGCTCCTGGCATATGCAAGCCACAACCCTGTCCCAACTTTTCTTCCTTTTTTATGTCTTCATCTCTTTTTTCCTTATTTTTTGGGGCATTCATTCGAGAATGAGTCGATTTAATGGGATAGGAATGTGGGATCCATAGACCAGCCGCTCAACTTACCCAGCCAAGAACCTCTATTGGACTTAAAGGAGCTCCAGACTCCCTCTAAACTAATCCCCTCTCTCTTCACACGCAAAACCTAGAAATCAGTCAAAACCAAAGAAATCAAGAATCACTTCAATATGACCACATGAAACCCTCGCAGATCTTCAAACCCTAGCTAGAGAGAGAGAGAGAGAGAACAGGAAAAGAAGTGTAGCTGGCAAGACACGAGACGCAGACCAGCATGAAGAACTTGAGAAACACTTCAGGAAGAGGACTCGACGAGGCTTAGTAACAGTGGAGCAAAGCGAGCAAGGGAAAAAGCAATAAGAGGGCTCAAGGAAAAACACCAACTACAAGTCATAGAGCCCTATCTAGCCGCTACGAGGGCCTCACGTCTCTCTCTCTCTCTCTCTCTCTCTCTCTCTGTGTGAAAGCTATACATCACCAAAATCAACCGTATAAAAGACGATAAGTAAGCTAGAAAGAGAGTAGCAATGGTGGAAATGGAAGCGACTGATGGGAGACCCATTTATGGCGGTTTTGGTGAAAAATAATAACAGACAATGCGTGGTGGGCCGGCCGAAACAATGGCTTAGCGGGGGAAAAAGTCTTTTGGAACCGGCTTTCCCAAAGATTCTCCCTGTCCTGCCATAATCACCCTGTCACATGCGTCACTCTGTCCAAAAAATCTACAGTAATTTAATGGCAGTATAAAATGAAAAGAATTAATATTACGAAATATCTCAAATAAACATATCTATAAAAAAAGTTTACCTTGAATTAATTTTTCAGTCATAAAAAATTATAAATTAATACATATATGACAAAAATCAATCTAAAAATTAATACACATGAAAAATTTACTTAAAATTAATATAAATTTCCATATAGACTTACCACGTAAATTGATTTATTGTCGTCTTTTATCCAGTTCACCAATTTCATAATAAACTTTGACGAAAGTTAACGAATGATATGTATATTATGATCGTACCATTTTTAGATTTTTTGTGATAAAAAAATAAGTTTTGGTAAATTTGCCGTACCAATTTGGGGTTTTTGTAACTTAAAATTATTTTTAGGTAAATTTGTCATATATGTACTAATTTTAAGTTTTTTAAATATTAAACCCAATAAAAATATCGATCATAAATGATTCTTCAAGGGAGAGTTTATCAAAAGAGGTTGACAGTACTGGTGGATAATTCGATTTACATGAATTAGGTGCAATTAAAAAGACTGTTTTCCATTTATATACATTATAATGCATATTTAGGTCTCAAGGTGAAATTTATTTTGAAAGAAAAAAAACAATCACGAGTAATTTTCTTATTTAAAAAACCTTTTTAGGTTGTCAATGTTTACAAAAAGGCACATCCCTCGTGAACAAAATATATATGATTGTTCCGTTTGTCATATCTTCATCATTAAATGGTGACATATAGAGTGTAAAGGAGATTTTACTCATTCGTAGTTGGAGCAATAATCCTGTAAAAATAAACACTTAATATCTTGAAGGATAATTTACTCATTTACCATAGTATTTCTTTAGAATTCACATCAACCTACCAATTACCTTCAATTGACTATCTACCGGCATGATTTCATTGTTGATTGATATTTTTTTTCTTCAACATGGAATGAAATTAGGAAAAAAAACATACCTAATTCTACACACTTTTTGGAAAAAAAGGAATTTAGTCATTATTAAATCAAAATAAATTGATCTCTTTCGTAGTTATTTTTTCAGACTAATTATCAATCAACAACGACCAACTTGAGAAGTAAAAGTCTTTAATTTAATAGTATAGAGGAATCTTAGATAGGAAAAAATTATTTGGTTAAGCTAAATTACAAATTTTATTATACGAAATGATTTTTTTTATTAAATTATTGATTGGGTTAGGTTATATTAGTTTAATTTATAAACCATAAAAACGAGCCACCAAAAGCAAACCAATAAGTCAATAAAACCAACTTATCAGTTTGGTTCGACTTGAGTTTTACACTGTTTCTAGTGCCCCTAGTGGAGCGGGCACTCCAACCGGGCCACCTTTTTTAAAAATTTGTTCATGTCTTAATGTCTCAGCCAAAAATTAATCAAATATGAAAATAAACAAAAAATGATTTTAGGGCCTCGTGCTCTTTTAATTTGCCATTCGATTTTATATTGTTTTTACATACTACATTTGAAATTTGGTCTCTTCAATTTTATCAGTGTTTAAAAAATTTTAATGTCGAAGTAAAATGATCAATATTACACAAAATTTTCAATTTTTCAATAAATATATATGAGATGGTCGAGCTGGGCCTCGAGTTTTTGCCTAGGGCCACCTAGTGGGCCTAAGAAATCCAGCCAACCCCCCCAATTTATGGGCGGGCCCGCAGCCTACTCGCCTGTTGGTAAGGCATAATACCAATCTCTAAATTCTTTTTTTCTTCCTCGTTTCTCGTTTTTGGCGATAAAGTGACATCTCGAAGAAAAAGTTCGCTCTCTCGAATGGACAAAAGACTCGCGACCAAAAAAAAAAAAAAAGGACAAAAGGACTCTGACAAAAAGAAATGGACAAAAGACATTTCATCAGGTAGCAATGGCGGGCCAAGAATCCGAGGTATGGTGGTGAGACGAATATTTTATTAAGTTTTTTTTTTTTTTTTTTTTTTACGATCTAAGAAATCCCGCACTCCGCCGACAGCTAAATGAGTAAACTCTGAGAGCCACACATGCTAGCCATCACACATATGCAACCAGGTAAGTCACCCTATGACGAAACTGTGATTCAAACTCTCGACCTTTTGCGAGAGGAAGAGAGCGCGAACCAGCAACGCCACCCGGTGAATAGTAAATATTTTATTAAGTTAATATATCATGCTTTTAAAATGTCTTTACCTTAACTTATGTGATTTTTTCTCCTAGGGGTTGGGGGACACCATTAATCCCCAGACACCGACAGGAGAACAATAAACTTCATACTTGTAATTCAAACCAAACGTTCCAAATCGTTAGAAAATAGAACCAAAACTCTTTACATAACTCTTAGAAGAGTAACGGGGGCTCTCTCCATCATCTATAGGGCATGCCGCGTTCTTTTTATTTTAGGAAAATGGCACAAGGTTATTGAATTTTTACCTATTGTGTAATGTCGTTTCTGAATTTTTAATTTATTAAATATAATCTTTGAATTTTTTTCAAATGTTCAATATAGTTCATGAATTTTAAAATATTTTTATATAATTTATAGATTATATTGAACATTTACCAATAAATTGAGAATTATACTAAACAAATTAAATATTTGGGGACAAAATTTTCACGTTAGGCTAGAATTTAAGGATCACATTGCATAACTTTAAAGTTGAGGGACCGCAATGCTTCTAAATCAAATGTAATAATCATTTGTGTTATTGCTCTTTTATTTTAAGAGAGGGTTTGTGAGAAATGTATGGACTTTGTGAAGGAGTATCGTTTTTACACTCTAGCTATCTTCAAGCAGACAACTTATCTTAGCATGCGCATATGACTCTCTCAAGTCTCAAGCGCTTAAATGAAAATATATTTTATTTGGTTTAATTTCGTGAAAATAGCTCGTGGTCATTATCCAGTGCCTAAGTCAAATTGTGCATGAGCAAATTGCTAGCAAATTAAGACATGACTCCCACCAATGATGGACGACAATACTATGGAACTTTGAACTTCATGTTCACAAGTTAAATAGAGTATCCATAGAAATTATCACAAGTTCCGTCCACTTTTATCATAATCCTTTTTTTTTCACATAGATTGTCTCTTGTGGAAAAATTATATACATTTTTTAACAATGAAGCGATTTCAGTCGACTCTTATTTTAACAAATATAGAGAAACAACTTCCTTTCTAATATTTTACTAAAATTGTACGTGTACAGTGTTTATGAGAAATAAATAGTAGTTGAAATTATTCAGTTCTAAATCAAAGATAAATGGCATTATTGAAGAAACATACTTACGACAAACCTACGTCTTTCAATTTGTATGTCTCGCGTCTCTTTTTGTGTCTTTTTAGCCTATACTGGAATAAAATATTCACTCATTACATGCATTATGATAAAATTTTCGAAATTTCGACCAAAAAGGAAATTTGTTCGGAATAATTTGCACAGATAGAGATCGTAAATTGATTATTTTACACGTGATTTGACGAATTAGTGACATGGCGAAGCGGTTGCGTTTTAACCCTTAGGAAATATATTCACTTTTTTCTCCTTTCAAGTACGTAAGCTCCTCCGACCCAAAAAAAAAAAAGTACGTATGCTCCAAACTATTGAACCTATCATGGATCGGATGCGATAAGCAATATCTTAGAAAAGTAGAAGCTCCACTTTGTCGTCAAAGCAAGTGGAAACATAAGACCAATCGAACCCAGTTCATCACTCTACATGGCAAAATCGCCACTTTCACATTTACATAAACCCTCATTTCACGACTTACATTATTGAAAAAATCGAGATATCTTCTGACCATATAAGGTCTCTAGCTTGTATTCAGCCTCATTCAAATCTACTAATCGATTTGGTGATCTATCGTGTAAACTACAAGAGTAAAGAATAGGTGGGTTTTGGGGCCACGAGATCGTCTTCGTATTACACGTTCACATCGCCAAAAAGAAAACACAATCGAAAGGTTTCGCACTTGACAAAATAATCGCACAACCTTCAAAAAGACATTTCTCTCAATGAATGCGTCACAATCCCGCGACTCGGGTTTCTTCATCTCGATGATCTTCCATTCCTGATCGAAGCACATAAAGGACTAGGAGTCGAACTCTGGACCAACAGAGAAGAAATGGTAAAACAAGAAATGGTTAGAGCAATGCAATATCTACAAGCCATAACATTCTCCTTCCCTTGGTCAAAATGGAACGCGCATCAATGTCATCGAATTACTGAGATAAGAATATAACTTGGAAATAGTTGATGAAAAGCATCTGCCAGTACCGATTTCTAGAGTGACTTTAGATATATTCCTATTCAACGGCAATGTACAGATTGCCATTTGACAGCCACAAGTTAATCTTCGAATTTTGGTCAAGAAAAACCGAGAGTACAATAAACACATTCGGTCCAAAAATACCCAAAACAGAAAAAGAACAAAGCAATTTCCCAGCGAGCAACGAAAGTAAGATGCAAGGAAATAAGTAAATTGCATCCTGGAAGCAGATCCACAAAAGAGAGAATGGCTACAGCCAATTGATATGCATGGTCCCACTTTTTTCCAAAGAGAAACTGTAGATATTTCTTGACAAAAATGGAGCAATCCTTTCACGTTCGAAACTAGTGTAAGGTTAACCTAACCCCGAGAGAGAGAGAGAGAGAGAGAGAGAGAGAGAGATTCAGCAGATCTAACGATCCTGAAACAGGATCTAGAGAAACGTTTAGAAGAAACCCCATTGGTCAGGACACAAGAACAGTTACAGTTACGTTACAAACACATCATGCGAGAGTATCTTAGGAAGGAGCAGCCTGCAGAGTCATCATTCAGTACACACCTCACATGAAGCAATCTTGAAAGCTCGCGAAAATGCTTTTGACTCAGCCAGCTCCGGAAAAGGCAAGCCAAAACCAAATTCGAAAGCTACAAGTACAGAATAGGGCAACTAAAAGATTTCAAAACTAGATCTTCTCTGTTCAGAGGAAAGACCAGATCTCATTAACGTCATAAAACTCTGCTGCAAAAAGAAGAACACCCAGAAAAAAGAAAGGATCACACAAGCCAAGAAGTCACCAAGATCGTCTCATGCAATAGATTACAAGAAAAAAAGTGTAGAGCTCCCTTCAATCCAAAAAAGGATTCAGACCATTAGGGGCAAGTGAAGCTCCTGGCATATGCAAGCCACAAGCCCATCCCAAGTTTTCTTCCTTCTTAGTGTCTTCTTCATTTCTCTTTTTTCATTCTTCTGGACAACCGTTCGAGAATGACTGGATTCAATGGGATAGGAGTGTGGGATCCATAGACCAGCAGCTCAACCCACCCGGCCAAGAACCTCTATTGGACTTCAAGGAGCTCCACGCTCCTCAATAGTAATCTCCTATCTCTTCACATGCAAACCCTAGAAATCACTCGAAACAGGAAAATCGAGAATCACTTCAATATTACCATATGAAACCTCCACAGATCTTCAAACCCTAGCAAGAGAGAGAGAGAGAGAGAGAGAGCACGACGTGGAAGAAAGGAAGGGTAACTGGCAAGACCCGAGATGCAGACCAGCATGAAGGATTTAGAACACTTAAAAAGAAGAAGAAAAGAGGAGTGGACAAGGATTGGTAACAGGGGAACAAGCAAAAACAAGGGAAAAGACAAAAGAGTGTTCAAGAGAAAACGCCAACTACAAGTCATTGGAAACCCATCTAGCAGCTAGGAGGGGGCTCCCATCTCTCGTCTCTCTGAGAGCTGAAAATGACCAAAATGGACAAGTTCAGGAGGTGGTGGGGAAGGTAGCGAGAGAGGAGCTGTGGTAGAAAAAGTAGAGAGTGATGGGAGACCATTTAAAGTGGTTTTGGTGAAAGAAAATTACAGAAAATTGAGTGGTGGGCCGGCCTAAACAGTGGCTTAGCTGGGAAAAGTCTTCGGGGGAACCGGCTTCCCAAAGATTCTCTCTGTTACGCAATAATCACGCGTTCACGTGCCTCTGTCTGAAAATCTGCAGTAGATTTAATGGTATGTATGCAGTAAATGCATCGAGTCGCACCACTAGGGAGTGAATGATTCTGCGATGGGAAGTTTAGCAGGAGAGGTTGGGGTTATTGGTGGATAATTCGGTTCGCGGGAACGAATGTCATGGAAACGGTGGAAAATTTTATCGGAAATTATAAATTCAAACAACTTTTATTAATTCACTTATAACTCTTTTAATCGCATCACTTTTTTACATTTTAATCTATTGAACTCATTTTATCAATTTATGTTGAAAATCGTTAAAGTAGACGATGATTGTCTTAAATTAACGTTAACGTGAATAATTTTTATTAAAATTTTTTGAAACTTTTTTTATCAATGTTTTATTTTTTTAAAATTTTCCTTATTTACTTTTCTTCTTTGGGAAAATTCCAATAAAAATGGCCCAAAGTACCATTAATTTCTCAAATAATTGGCCAAAGTTGATATTATATCAAATAAGGGCATGGAGTGAATTTTGTTTCAAATAAATGTATGGTTATATCTGTTTTAAATACAAACTTGATTTTCCAACGATTAAAGACATTTTCTTTATTTACTATATATTTTTTCCCCTTTCCTTTTTTCTTCTTCATCACCAATGGTTGGGCTAACTAGCAAAGCCCACACCCAATCCGACAAAGAACGGCCGCACTTGGGCAAGGCAACTCTTGCCCTAGAGGAGGCTGCCCCTTGTGACCTCCTTCGCTTGTGGCTGATGAGGGTGGCCCTTGCCAAATCGAGCAAGGGTGACCCTCCCCCGGCCCTCTATGGGCATCGTAGAAGATGAACCAAAAGAAAAGAGGAAAGGAAAAAAAGAAAAGTGGCAAATGACAAAAATGTTTTTAATCGGTCGAAAAATTTAGCTAACTAGTGACTAGCATAATCAAGTTCTTATTTAAAATAATCGTGGTCATTTTAGGTCATTATTTAAAATAATGTCAATTTCGAGCCTCTATTTAAAAAACTAAGAGCATTTGAGACCATTTTTTGGAATTTTCCCTTTTTTTTTTTATCTTTTCCCTTTCTTCACTTGGCCAACCTTGAGCAAGGGTTGCTCTTACTAACCTCAAACGAGGGTTGCCTAGGCCTGGACCAACAAGGGCAACAATTCACCGGTTTGGGTAAGGGCCGCCCTTGCCAAGCCAAGTGTAGGTGCGTCCCTCACCTGAGAGTGGTCTTTGCCTAATGCCCATGAACTTTTCTAGCTATTGACAAGGCTTGACAATTGCTAGCAGAGGGTGGCCTTGTAAAAGGAAAAAAACGAAGAGAAAAGGGAAAATAAAAGGAAAAAATCAAAAATCAAAAAAATAATATTAAAATTTGTCAACAGAAGTATCAGTTGTACCACATAGGATGATTAGTGTCCACATTAGCAATTTTCTAGTGAAATTTGTTTGAATAGAATCAATTGGCAAAACATAAAAATATTGCCCTCGATTAACAAAAATGCAATAAGTTTGAAACTTTTTTAACAATTTTCCAGTTGGAAAATATACTTTTTTGGTTCCATGTATTATTATGGATCTTAGGTCTCGAAATGGATTTTTTTTCAAAAATAAATAAAAGAAAAAATAAATGCAAGTGTATTATTATTATTATTATTATTATTATTATTAATATTATTACTATTACTACGTCCATTGTTAATATAAAGTTTTTTTTCACACGCGTGCAACATGTGGATTGATTTAGTTAGACAATTAAATCTGAGTATATACGTCACTCGTGCGATTGTGTATATGAAAAATGCTATTTACGCAAACATTGATGATGCCTAATAAAAATCCAAAATGTTCCCTTTATGTTTTGAAGAATAACTTATTCATTTTACAAATCACGAGTTATTATTTCCTTATAAAATCACGTCGGCCTTCTGGTGACCTTTATTGCCAATCTATCTACTCACATGGGTCCACATAATTGGACTTGAGTGCTCGATCATTGCAACCATGTCCCTTGTCATCGGACCCTTTTCGAAGGGACATCGTCAAGATTACTCTTTTGCAAATGCTAGATTCAAGATAAAAATTTGGAAATTGTTTGTTTTCTAGGAAAAGAAGAAAGCTAAAGAAAACGAATAGATTGGATAATACATCTTAGCTATTGATTTCATAGATTACAATAAGGGGTCCAAGCAGTTTAAGTAACCGCATTTTTTATGTGTATCTAATCATGGGATTATTAAGTATGTAGGTAAGCTTAAGAACATGGCTAAAAAAAATCATAATAAAATGATGCATCGTTGCCCATGCATAGCGTATAAAACTATAAAAGTCAATTAAAATCATCAGATAGTCTACTACATACACAATAAACATGTAAATATACCTAAATAAGACGCTCCTCATTTCACATGTATAATGCATCAATATCATCAAATCTTATTGCCAGTATTGCATGATCTCAAGAAGCAGTGCATTGAGTTCAATTTCATTGTTTTGTGCTAAATATGACATTGAATTTACAGATACTAGACTTGATTGTCTTAATTTTAGTCGTGTATAGATATGAACTTGATTAGAAAGCAACACGTGCACTCCATGACATCGAAGATGTGAAAGATTTTGCACAAAAATTAATTGTTATGAAAACGTGTTTTTATTTTACATCTCAGAAAAAAGAGAGCATGATTCATTTATATTTCAACTCAATAATTATATAATCATTGGTATTTTTTTTTTGCGTGTGGGAATTTATGATATTTCAAGTCATAAATTTTTTTGGATATGATCAAGTTCAAGACAAATTAGAATAATTGGAGATAGAATTTGAGGGTATGGATTGCTTTTAGCATATCACGATCCTCATGAATATGATATTTTAGAATCTCACCGAAGATCAAATCGAGTTTCAAGGTGGTATCCTATCGGAGAAAAATAAAAAAAAGTCACGGGGATTTTATTTTTAACGATAACTCGTTTTTCTAACTCACGTCACGTGATGTCGTGACGGAAAGGTAATAAATAAATAAATAAATAAATAAATTACGGAGGGTAGGGGGAGCGGGCATGATGACCTACGCGTGGCGGTTGGAAATGGCGGGAAAGTGTGAGACAGAGAGGACCAAAAGCGACTTTAATGGAATGCGACCGCTCCACTCATTCTCTCTCTCTCTCTCCGTGTCGCGCGTGTGACGCGCACCTAATGCGCACGTTAGCAGATTGCGCCCTTTTGTCCGGTCCAGCTGGCGATTCGGCGCGCCTTCTTTCTCCCCGCCGACGGTTCTTTGAGGCCAGTTCAGCGAAAGGCGCACCGGATTGACGTGGCCAACTGGGCCAGGTAGGGGTTATCATTGGGCTCGGCCCAGTCAAACCATCGCTCGACATTCGGGCTCTGCCTCCGATGCGACGTTGCTTGTCTAGGCCTAACCGTATCGTGGCCGCTGATCGTATGGGTCTCCTCTCGTGCGGCTCCCCACATGAACAACGGTCAGATTAGACCCGGGGTCCATATGGATCCGCGCCGGGCAAGTATTTGCCAAGGCGGCTATCAGCGCCTCATGATCAGAATCGATCAAGAGGTTTGTTTTTCTTAGCAAAACGACGGTCCAGATGGGCTTGGGCCAAAAAAAGAAAAAAAGAAAAAGCAAATTGCTTACTCGAGTCGATCTAGTGAGCTGCCGGACGCTTGACTAGTTCTATGTAGAATCCGGACTAGTGTTCTACAAACACGACGTCACGAGATTGAAATCATGTGTGAGGCACGAAGTGGGGTTTTAGAACTCTTAGCACCTGTCGGGGCTGTGCTCGTCGAATTGGATTGGCAAACGAGATTTAAACGACGAAAAGAAAATGAGTCTTCAAGCCACAGGACAAGAATCCTAATTCAACGTCGTGTGTTGAGTAGGAATTGAACCAATTGAAAATCTTTTCTCAAATTGTTCAAGCTGCTGTGCAAATAGACTAGGGCTTTACAAACGAAGATTCACGAAAACGACAAAGACCCTTTTGTCGCGCATGAAATGGCGGGACGCATCGAGCCGTGTTCGTGTCGGAATTGTTAACATGGTCCAACGCCTGGTCGACACGCATGGAGTTTGGCTCGGGCATGAATGAAAGTGAACATTATCACGGCTCGCGGCCTCGAATTGAATATTCAGCGGGATTAATCAACTGCCCACTTTTTCAAAGGGCAGCCACCGATCGGATGAGTCACGAGTCGTGCTCAGAACGTTTTCTCGATTCATCACGAGCTTTTTTGGTCTTCGACGCTAGCATGGCAACATTTTGATGGCCGAGAATGAGAGAGAGAGAAAGCAAGCCAATTTCTATTAATGTTTTCAAGAGGATTACGTAAGAGTAGTTTGATGAACGACAGTCTTTTGCCTACTTAATTAGCCAAGTTGAAATCTTTACTGCATCATCGTCCATTTAGCAGTGTTGGTATGTTTCAATTGTTTTAAATGTTTGCGCTTGAATATAAATAAAATCACAAAGGCACAAAAAGATTATAAAATATATGAAGAAAAAGGATAAGAACTAAAATAACAGGTCTAATCTAGAAGTGAGTGGTTTAGGGTTGGTCCATGTTTCGTTTGAAATTTGAAACTTATCATGTTGGAATCAATTCATTAATTTTTTTAATTCGAAATCACTCCATCAATAGGTTCTATTGGCCAATTTTTTTTCATTTTTGTTCTTTTTAAGATAAGAAAAATCAAAATAAACGTGACAATAAAAATCTCAATTTGTTGATTCAATAATTTTATAAAAGATGAATATGCAAAATAGAATAAATAATAAAAAGTTTAAAATACACAACATTAAAATGAAATAAACTAGTATTGATGAGGAAAAAACTCTTTGGTGGCATGCTTACAGTGATTGGATGAGAGCTAAAGTTCATGATGGAGTTATAATTTTACTTTCATAACATTAATAATTTTTCTTTAACACAATTGTAATTGAAACATAGAGAAAAAATTTAAATGAATAAAGCACATTATTATATGTGTAACTATTTGATTAATTTGAGAATTATGAGTTTTTAACTTTTGCGAAATTGGAAAGTAAGGGATTGATGAAATGCTTGATAAATATCTTGTATTAGACGAGATCTTAAGGATTTTTTTTTGGCGACAATTACACAAATTATGATTTTGTTCATGCATGAATTAGATATAACTATTGTTTATCTCGATTAGCATGAGTTTTCATTTTTTTTTCATAAAATTGAAGGTGAAGAATTAAAGTTGCTAGTTGAATTTATTTGATTAACAGAAGAGAAAAGTAAATCCCGTTTTTAATTTTTTTGGCCCAAAACTAATCCATGGTAAATTATAATTTAAAGCACCGCAAAATTAAAAAAAAAAAAAAAAGAAGAGAGAGAGAGAGAGAGAGAGAGAGAGAGAGAGAAGAAAACCAAAATCACTGCTCTTGGGAAGCGAAGGGAGTAACAGAAACCCGACACACAACGGCACAGCGTCGTCCATTGCGTTCCTTCTCAAGTCCTTTCCTCGAAACGAACCACGCAAACAGAGAGTATCTTCATCTTCATCTTCTGGCTCCTGCTTCACTAGATTCTCCGGAAAAATCCCTCGAACCCGATCGGCCGCTCGTCTTCAATGATGGGTAAGTCCTGTTTCTTGAATTTCCCGCCAATGTTTATACTTCCACCGGCTTATTTTGTTGAAGATGCTGGATTGATGGTCGCCCGAGTTCTGATTCGAAAGCACGTCCTGAACGAGTTCGAGAGCGGAAAAAATTCCATCTTTTGAATTCTTCTGTTTCACTTTATTAATTTTCGAGTTGGAATTTTCGGATGAAGGATCGAACTCTACTTGTTGTTCTCAGTGATCGTAGATCAATTCTCGGTCGTTCCTGTTGGACTGGATATAGTCAAATTCTACCCTTTCCGGCGAGAAAACGAACCGATGAGGCTTTTAGGATTTTATTGTTCTTTTGGTCCTTTTTTTTTTTTTTTTTTTAACGATACTGTTGATATTTTTCTTAAGTAATTAAACACTTCGACTAAGTTGCTTCTTAATGAAATCCATGAAGGAAGGAGATACGATGGATGTGTACGGTGAAACATGCAATATTAAATTGAATGAATAAAGTTGTCAGTGGCGGAAATGTGGTGATCTAGATGCCTCTAGATTTGTCATTCAAAAGTTGTTGGAGTTTTCATGTCTGTTACTGGAAATGACTTGTTTGACTTGTTTTGCTAAATGCTAGATATCGAGAAAGACATTCGTGGGTTGCAACTTCACTCAGCAGGTAGCATTAGGAAGGCTTGTAATCATCTATTCTTATTAGTGTTTTTCCCCTTCTTTTTCCCTTCAGAATAGAAGTTTTAGAATGCTTTGTGCTCTAAATGTCTTGGTTGAACTTCTTCTTCTTCTTCTTCTTTTTTTTTTTTGGTTTTTCTCTTTGGATGTGTCCAATCCTGGCAGAAGAGAATAATGGGGTTGTTCATCCCGAAGATCCAAAGCATGAAGAAATGGAGATGGTTGATGAAACGGAGGAAGGTTGGTGATAAAATTGAATCAGTCTGAGTATTATGGCAATGAAAACAATGGTTATTGTATATGTAGATATGAGTTTCAGCGAGAGAGTTGTGCAGGAATTAGCTTTCTTCTTTTCTTTGATATTTTTTCCTTTTTTCTGGTTGCTCCTGTTGGACTGAGAGCTTGCGATTAATAATTTAATATTTCTTGATTAATAAGTGATACCTTGATTGAGAAGTTAATTTAGGAAGTGTAGTGGTGGGGTGCAATTTGGAAGATTGGCTAACTGACAGATACTTTGCACTGAGTTTATCCAAGCGTAGTCCATTTACATAGCTCAGGTGTTGAAGAAATTCCACTTGTTTTCTTCCTTCTTCTTCTTGTGTTGCTGTGATAACATTAAAATTTAGGTTCTCTTGTGGAGGGTTGACGGTATGTAAGAAAGCTTGGAATCACATGAACTGTGGAGAATTTGATACTTTCAAGATCACCTAATAGTTGCTTTCACAAGATTCCTGTTATATCTCAATGTTGTACGTTTAAATTCCTCTTTTGACATTCACTTGAGCTCAGGCAACTGTAATGCTTGGAAAAGCGCTGATTTCTGCAGTGGACGGCATGATGCTCGTCTTGAGACTTTCATAGTGCTCATCATTTCCATAGGCCAGATAGCTTTTGCTTGGGCTTTGGAGTCAGACACTTTGTTGCAAAAAACTTGCGATGTCAATTACTATGGTCTTACATATAGCTTAATCAATTGCTAGCTCACCTGCCTTGATGAAACTGGAAGAGTTAAGTATATTAATCTATTTCGTAGCACAGCTTGAAAGGTTCTCTCTTGAGTGAATCTGTCATACAGATTGCTGTTAGTCACAATACCCTCCTCTAGTTGTTCTCTGATCCCTTACTTTCTTTGCTCATGAATATAAGAATCTGAAGAAAACAATGTGTTGTAATGGTTGCTACTTGCTTTACTTCTCTCAAATCATATTTGAAATTTTGGATTTGTAGGGAACGATGATGAAGTATCTGCTGCTGAACATGTTGATGCACAAGACGAAATGGAAGAAGATGGGAAGCGGCATTTGAATGTTGTTTTTATAGGTCATGTTGGTGAGTTGCACTGTTTTTCCAGTTGGTCTATCAGTATGGATTTTCAAGTTAATTTTATGCCTCTGTCGACTGTTGGATCCCAGCACTTGAAAGTGCCATTACTTGTACCCTTATTTGGTTGCGATTTGTGAGTCTTTAGATTAATCTCTGATGCATGAAGAGTTAAGGTTGCTATTTTTCTGCAAGCAATTAATTGCCTATATGTTGGTTCTCACGATTTATCATCTCTTTTGTCTTTTGGAAGAGAATTACAATGTGTTAATTTTTTGCTTATTGTAGTCGGAGCAGAAAGAATGATATTATACAAGCAGTTGAAAAGGTTTAAGATTTTCACATGATTTCTGTTAGATGCTTTGTGGTATTTAGTGTTTGCGACTTGGAAGTTGCAAACCATTTGTTTGTCCCTGCTTGATCTCATTAGATATTGATTCTGGGTTACAGATGCTGGAAAATCAACGATAGGTGGCCGGATTCTCTTTCTTAGTGGACAGGTTGATGATCGCACAATCCAAAAGTACGAGAAAGAAGCAAAGGATAAGAGTAGAGAAAGTTGGTGAGGCCTTTTCTTTGGTTTTTTGCCCTGATGATTTGTTGGTCACACTGCCATCATATGCAGGTTTTAGTATGTATTAACTAGCATAGAGATAACTGTAGATTGCATTATTTATTACTCTTTTGAACATCTTTATTATAGGTACATGGCTTATATTATGGACACTAATGAAGAAGAGAGGGTTAAGGTACTAGGCAGCTCTTGTAATTCCTTTTGAAATTCTGTTTGATTATTTTTCCCTGAAGCATGTACACGTGGTGCCCCAGATGTCAGAGCAGGTTCCTTGACAGTAAATTGTGTTAACAAATTAAGATCATTTCAACTTAATGCAGGGTATAACAGTTGAGGTTGGGAGAGCACATTTTGAGACTGAAACAACTCGTTTCACCATATTAGATGCACCGGTGAGATATTTATTTTTACCATTTGGTTCCTTAAACTACTCAAGCTTGGTTAATAATGCATCCTCAGAGCACTCCCGTAGGTCTATCCTGAACTGCAACTTGTTCTAATCTTATAGCATCAAATTGTGTCTCATGCCGTCGTGTGAATTCTGGGCTATTTTATTTTTCTGTTTTTCTTGCTAAGATGATAGTTTCTAATCAATTTTCTTTAGTATTAATCACACACTTATCTCCCTCTTTCTCTGTAATTGGGGGGATTCTCCAGGGTCACAAAAGTTATGTCCCTAATATGATAAGTGGGGCATCCCAAGCAGATATAGGCGTACTGGTAAGTAATGGGTACAATATGTTTCTTTTTCTTGTTTCTTTAAGTTTTCACACTATAGCTCCTTGTTCCAAACCAAAATCTCCCAGGTCATATCTGCTAGAAAGGGCGAATTCGAGACTGGATATGAGAAAGGTGGACAAACCCGTGAACATGTCCACCTAGCTAAAACCTTGGGTGTATCTAAGCTGCTTGTTGTTGTAAATAAAATGGATGATCCCACTGTAAATTGGTCTAAAGAAAGGTCTCTCTCTCTCTCTCTTATTCCCCCCCCACAAACCACAAAACAACTGCTGCCTTCTCCATGGGCACACAAACATCTCTCTAATATTGTTGTGGTTTGCTCTTTCTGGTGTCTATTTTTTCAGGTATGATGACATTGAATCGAAGATGATACCTTTTCTAAAGTCTTCAGGCTACAACATGAAGAAAGGTACTGTTTCTTTCTACTGCTCTGAAAAGTTTGTAGGACAATTTGGGCAGTAATATTCCTAGGTTTGTGCTGTATCTGTCGCCGACTTGTCTTACCTTTTTTTTGTTATTGCAGATATTCTATTTCTACCAATATCTGGTCTGGTTGGTTCAAACATAAAAACAGGAGTTGATAAAAGCTTATGTTCATGGTGGAATGGACCGTGCCTCTTTGAAGCTCTTGATACTGTTGAGGTTCCTCCACGTGATCCTAAGGGTCCTTTCAGGTATTGCCTAACACCAAATGATCTCCTTGATTACTTTCTTAGCTTCTTGATTATTGTAGCTCAGTCAATCATAGGGGCACAATCAAGTTGAGTTGAGTCCACATAGTTCACCACCCAATGTTGGTTCTCCAAGTGTCAAGACTTTTATGCTTGACACATGCTTAATTGCGCTCAATTTTTGAGCTTTCATTGAGCGCAATTAAGTAAACTACATGCTCAACCTTGCCTTGAATAGGCTTGATTATCCAAATGATGGCCTCAAACATCAGTAAGGCCAGATGTCAAAATCAATTTCTTTTTTTTTTTGTTTTGTTTTCGGCAAGCCAACAAAGCCAGTTGATAGCATTGCTAAATCTTGTAAAGGTCCAACTCTTACAGATAAAATGTCATATTCTAACAAATCCTTTATTACATTGGGGAAAAATCTAAAGTAAGGCTATTGAAACCTAAGTGATTGAAGAAAGCCCACTTAGACCGTGAATATGCCACTTTTTTTCCACTCCTGGGGCTCCAGAGGAACTTCCATCCGTCATGCAAGGAAAGAAATATTCACAGGTCCAGTATACATGTTGATGACCTCCAGTCCACGTGGCTTTTTAGGTCCACAACTAACTTTGTAGAACTTGGCAGTTGCCTTCACAAGATTACATTGTTATGTCCTCAATCTCATGCTAGACAACCAGCCCAGTAAGCTGCCTCAGTCTCTGCTTAAGTAGCGAGGAGTAGCCATTACTAGTTTCCCATGCTCCTAAAAGGTTACCTCTGTCATCCCTTGCAACTGCCATCTCTGCTTCAAAATGTAACACCCAATTCAAACAAAAAAAAGTCATGCTACTAATAGTTGTTTTTGACAATATGATATGTATTATAGAAGCACATTGATTTTAAGGGTAATTCCACAATTATTCCTTTAACTTGTGTTGTGCGTGCAATCCATTCCTCAAAGTTTAAATTTGTTGTGCATTCGAGTTCTCTAACTTGCATGTTTTGTGCAATGAAGTCATTTTGTCATAAAACAATTAATTATCTTGATGTAGCAGCTTCCATGACAATTTTTAGCATTGGAAAAAAAGAACTGTCTTTTGCGTTTATAAAATTCAGTTTATTTGGAAAAACACAATCAAGCCAATGTGTGTCGAACTGAGTGGCAGTTAACTGGTCAAGCTTGAGTAACTCACTAGTAGCTCGACTAGTTAACACACATGGTTTATTACTTTTGTTACTATTATTTCATACAAAAGAGCACATGAACACAACCAAGGCAACATGCGTCGAACTGAGTGGCAGTCAACTGGTCAAGCTTGAGTAACTTACTAGTAGCTTGACTAGTTAATACATTTAGTTTATTACTTTTGTTACTATTTTTTCATACAAAGAGCACATGATTCTTGGCATTGCCATATTTTTTCAGTCTACATTAGGAAACTTTAACATAGGCTGCTTTTTCTTGAGAATATCCTTTTAAATCAGACACTGATTTTGATTACAAATTTATGTGCTTGGACCTCATTGATTATGAAGGTACCTTCTTATAGCATGCTAGCATGTAAAACCACATGCCTTTTCTCATCATCATTTTTCAAAGAATATTCAAGTGAAAAAGCAGCCTGATGGTTGTAATTAGAGTAACTACAGGGGAAGACAATGAATTCTGACGTTTATATGTGTGATACAAGTTCTAATATGCAGGTTGATCCTTAAAGCTTTTGATAAAAAATATCTACCTATCTCTCTAGCACATGCGTGCATGGCCTGCATACAAAACACAGGCACATGGGCTCAGGCTTGCAAATGCACTGACTGACACAATCAAGCATGCATATGCACACGCCGTCATGCATATATGCATGAAAACATTTATATGCTTGCTTCTGCACAATAAGTTATTCTCTTCTAATGAATCAAAGGATGAGCTTTGCCTTTACATTATAATGGATATTGCTGTTTCATATATGGTGGAAGACTTTCAATTGCCTATTTTGCTTGGACAAAGCATTTAGTCTAGTTTGTAGAATCGTGAAATGTGGTTCTTACCAATTATGGGTGTTACCGGGAATTAATTTCGTTGTGTGTTCTAAACTGTACTTCTTCTTCTTCTTTTTCTTCTTGTAGTTGTTAAGTAGTTCAGGCATTTGATGTTGAACCTCCAACTTGTAGGATGCCTATCATCGACAAATTCAAGGAAATGGGAACTCTTGTTATGGGAAAAGTAGAATCAGGCAGCATACGTGAAGGTGATTCTTTAGTTCTAATGCCAAATAAGGTAAATGATCTGCATAAGCTTAGCTGTAGTTTCCCAGTTTTTTTTTTTTTTTAATTGCAGGTTCATTTGAGAATTTTATCATTGCTTTGCAGGCCTATGTGAAAGTGCTTGCTGTGCACCAAGATGATGATAAAGTTAGATGTGCTGGACCCGGTGAAAATGTCCGGGTTACACTGTATGGGATTGAAGAAAAGGACATATTGTCTGGATTTGTCTTGTCAGGTGTAGGTATGTATTTTTTCTTCATTTTGCCTCTATATCTTTCAAAGGAGAATTTATCCTGTTGTTTGTCCAGTTTCTGTCTGTAGTTCTCCTTCTAAGAGAGGATGCTCTATAGGAGTTATTTTCATGATCTAGTACCTCTAATGACATGCATTGTATTTTTCATTGCCCAGAGAAACCAATTGCTGCAGTCACTGAGTTTGTTGCCCAGCTGCAAATTCTTGAGCTGCTAGACAATGTATGTGGAACAAATTTCCAATTCATTGTGGCCGTTCTTTGAGCATCTTTAGTTTTTTGATAAGTTAACCATGTGAATGATATCTCAAGTAGACAAATACTTCAGGCAATCTTTACAGCTGGTTATAAGGCCGTTCTACACATACATGCGGTTGTTGAGGAATGCGAGATTGTTGAGCTGCTACAGCAAATTAATCCAAAGACCAAAAAGCCGTTAAAAAAGAAAGTTCTATTTGTGAAGAATGGGGCTGTGGTCGTTTGTCGCATTCAGGTTAGTTTCCTCAGACCTAAGTAATTTCCAACAGTGGAACCCAGAGGTTTCCAGGTTGTCAGTGATCGTCCTTTTGAATTGTTTGATGTCAAATGATGCCCTTTGAATTGCTGGCAGTCCACCTCTTACTAGCACTTATGGTCAGCACAATAATGCTTTGGTCTATCAGATGTAGTCTTGCCAGCTCTCTTATGTTTATTGACGTGACCTTCATGTGGAAATGTTTCACCAGGTAAAAAACTTGATATGTATTGAGAAGTTCTCTGATTTCGCACAGCTTGGGAGGTTCACTCTTCGTACTGAAGGTGAAGAATGGATGTTTACTGATAACTTTTCTAGTTTTCTAGAAGCTGCAATGACATATTGTCCCATGAAAAAGAAGAAGGGTGCAGACTCACCGCATAAACATTTTTTCTGCAGGCAAGACGGTGGCAGTCGGGAAGGTCACCGATTTACCTGTAATAACTAGAGCTTGAACATTTTTGGGAATAGGTAAGAATTTTCCCTGCCATTGCCTTCTCTTTCATGATGGACCATTTTGCTTAGTCATATCATGTTACTTTTCAATTGATCTATTATGCTGTTAATTAGGAAGGTTTAATGAAGGTATAAGCCTTTATATTGTCTTCGAAATTGCTTTTTAGTTAGAGGTTGCTAAGATTTTCACTTTGATGCATCAACCTTTTAATGCCAAGATCAGAACCTTCTCCTTTGCTGGGAAATATTGAAGACACATAAAAATTAGTTGACATTATGTTTCATAGATTATCATATATTGAGATTATGAATTCTCTTATGCTTTTTGTCAGGCAACTGAGGGACCTGTGTAAACAATCTGAGTGGCTATGGCGAGAGCAAAGATCAATGTTGCATCGCCTGCAAGTGCATATTGTTGGCTGTTGAGAAATGGAGAGTTATCTGTTGCCCGAGTGATGCACATTGCATCTTTCCCAGAGGACTGATACATCTGAGTGTTTAAGGGTACTGAGCCATATAGTTGATTCATACCATACCATATCTTGAACTAAATTAAATTGTTCTGTCCAAGTTCACCAAATATAGGTTTTCTTCTCATATGGGTGGAATTTTGTGCTTCCGTCTCCTCTAGGAGTGTTTTATCATACAATTTTGCAGAAAATTGCCTACCTACTAATGTTTATATACGGCACTAGTGAAATCTCTCTCTCTAGCGCACATCTGCATGCACATGCACGCACATAGAATCTGAAAGAAATTTCACCATGTTGCTCTACCATTGGCTAACAATGATTTATCATAACTATGGATTTATTGCTTAAAATCTATCATTTTGTGAGATTAACTCTTTTCACGGTTGTCGAAGTTTATGAGGGATCTTAAGTCTTTATTTTTCCCTTCTGGATAAAGATTCACAAAGGAATGCATGCAAATTAATTAAATGGCAGAAGGATACTCATCCTGCTGGATATTACGTAAGGCAAGAGTTTTGCATTTAACAATATTCAGAATAACTTTTGGTCTTTGACATATGCTAACCATATTTCGAGGGAAAACAAATGCGACACAAGGGAAATCACAAAAGTCCTGTCCAAACATCGCCTAGGACGTTGTGTGATGTATTCAGTAAGCACATTACATTGCCAGAGTTCGACTCAAACATTGTACTCGATAAACATGAGCTTGAATTGAAGCTTAGGTCTGAGTACTTAATACGATGTAAGGTTGGAGTCTTTTGCATGCGAACGGGGAGCGGCGGGTTTGGAGGGAGGCCTGCATAATTGCCCCAAAAAGAAGAGCGTATGAAGCATATGGTTTTTGACCACCTTTTTTAGTTTTTTTTTTTTTTTTTTTTCTAAACATATTTATCAAATGACGCTCAGAAAATCGATGAATCTTCCGTTTGGCCTGTTGAGTTGACCTTGGAAGCTATTAAGAAAAGTTTGCAAGCAACATGCTGGACACAACTTGTTAATAAAAGGCTTGAGCTTAGCAAGCCACGGACCAAATTGACAGACCGGGGGACATGTGTGCGTAATCTTACGAGATGGGATGGCTACGCAGTTTAGGTTTGGTGCGACTGATCCCACGCAAACCTTTTAATTGTTGTGGCCACTAAATTTTTTGGTCGCCTAAAATTGGAACATTGGCTTGTAAGTTCAAAATTGCTGCGAGTCGGTACACTTTGCCTAAATGTTAACAGTTTAGCAGCTGTGCCGTTGACCCTCCACTGATTTCATCACCTTATAAGCTCTGTAGACCAGCCATTCCATGTTACACAAGTGCGTGCCGTGAGAGAGAGAGAGAGAGAGAGAGAGAGAGAGAGAGAGAGAGAGAGATGACCGCAAAGATGGATGGACTTTCTAAAGGATATCCAATGAATGGTGGAGAAGGGCCTCGCAGCTATTTAAGAAACTCCTCTGGCCGGGTAGGCTAGGCACACCATGTCGACTTGTGATAACATCTTTTCTGTGTCTGATCCTATTTGCGAAGCCAACCCAAGAATTTCAAGAAAACCTCAAACCAGGATGTTTTCAAATGTCTATGATGAAAATCGCTGTTGTACTTTCTAAATGCGTGATGTTGTGCAGCATCACTGTAGTATGTCCTTTCATTTATAATTCGGCTTAAGCCAAAAGCTCACAAATGATGTACCGACTACGATGCAATGTCAGAGCTGCAGAGAATGTTCATAGACAATGCCCACAAACTCATCCAGGCAGTAGCCGGACATCTCAATATTGAAGCATTCTCTTCCTCCAGAGCTTTCTGATTGCCGATCTCAGTTGCTCAGTTGGCCCTGACACATTCTATGCCGTGGGCAACATCTTTTAAGCAGCGGATCAAAAGTGCCAATCCCTAGGACTCAGCTCTCAAATCCTGGAATTCCCAGTATTCTTCAACGACCATGTGGGGAGTGATTTCAACACCTCTTCAGAGTTCAGATAACTCCCACCAGACGGCAATATCATGCAGCTGGTGTGCCAGGTTCATTCTATGGCCACTTATACCTGAAAAGATGTCTCCGCTTTGTTTGCTCTTCCTGTGCTCTTCAGCGGCTTTCAGAAGTTCCAAAAGAAGTTCAGGACAAGAGCTCTCCAGCCTGGAACAAAGGCAGGATATTTTACCCCAATGCAAACAAAGAAGCCATTGAAGCATATGCAGCTCAGTTCACTAAGGACATGGAGGTTTTTCTCTGTGCTAGAGTACAAGAAGATGTTCTCAGACGACTAATGGTTCTTGTTACTGTCACCCATCAGGACACGGCTCCTTGTTCTCAAGTTTTTATCAACAGGACTATAGATTTGTTGGAATCTTGCCTTGAGGACATGGCAAGAAGGTAAAGCAAATGTGTTAGTCGAGTCTGGCTTGCAACTCCCTTCACTGCTCTTGAAAATATTTGTTAATTTTCCTAGACTTACCCCTATATTCTCTGCTGAATAAGAGATCTGTCTTTATTAGAATACTGGCAATAAGGAATTGTACTTTGGCGAAACAAGTGAACCTTCACAGCATCCTTTAATTTTCTGGTGTAGGGAATCATAAGTGAAGAGAAAATGGACGAGTTTGACCTGCCGATGTATTATGCATCCTGCTGAGAAGTGAAAGAAGCCATAGAAAGGAATGGGCGTTTCAGCATCAAGAACATGGTGGAGCTAGTTAAAGAATCGGCAGAAGGCCATCCATCAACGGCAAGAAGGATAGTTCCTCCCTGGAGAGTGGGTCACTCTTGAAGGAGCAAATGCAATTTAAGGAAGAGATGTTAGATGAACTCTTCGACTTGTTGGCCTGGAAGCACGAAGAGTCGTCTATCTTTAGTCTGTGAGAAAAAGCAGTGTCGCATTTTTCTGCTCAAACGGAGAGCTACCAACTAAGGGAAAGCTGATTTAGCGAGGCCCAATAAACTCGATCTTCATTCTTCAGCAGGAGCTTTTTCAGTATTCAATAATGCAGCGAGTATATGTCAGTGATGACAATCGAATTTCTGAACGCTTGTTTGTACTTTCTTAGAAATGGAACTGAAAGCTTTACTTTGCGGCAACTTGACCAAGCATAAATCCGGGTTATGAATGTATACTTGGTAAGTAAAGAAATTCAGATGATCTTCTTCTTCTTCTCGTATCATGACTCCTTGGTTGAATCCCGAGGGCGGTTTGTCAGAAGCATTAAGAGAGAAGTAACACGGCCAAGTACATAAAATTCCATGTTCGGGCCATCTATCCGGGCTTTGGCTCACCACTCAATTGAACCGTTGGATTAGTGGTGGATTTCAAGGGTCCAGAGGTTTACCTATTAAGGATTTTTTCCTTGTTATGCCAAAAAAGATGAAGTAAAATAAGAACATTCCTTACACAGAATCATTCTGCAAGTGCAACGAGTCTGTTCAATGCATTATTTCCTGGAAGAGAGAGGTTGACTTTTGACTTCTGAGCACTCTTCGAGCGCGATTAAGCGGAATGCACGCTCAACCTTGCCTTAGAAAGGCATGATTTTGCAAAATAAATAATATCCTCAAACATCAATGGGGTTTCGACCAAAAAAAAACAAATCAATGGGGTCAGATTTCAAAATCAATTTTTTATTTTGTATTTATATTGGCAAGCCAACGAAGCAAGTTCATTCTATTACTGAAACTAACAAAGATCCAACTGTTACAGATAAAGTGCCATATCCTAACAAGTCCTTGACTGCATCAGGACAAGATTTAAAGAGAGGCTATTGAAACCCGAGTGATTGTGGGAAGGCCACTCAGACAGCGAATGTGCAATTTTATTAGCACTCCTGGGGCTCCAGAGGGCTTTCCATCCCTCATGCAAGTCAAAAGTTTTCGCAAGTTCGACTATACGGGTCGATAACCTTAAGTCCGCGTTGCTTTTTAGGTCCACAACTGACTTTTGCAAAACTTGGCAGTTGCCTTCAATACATTTCCTTGTTATATCCTGACGTAGCAGCTTCCATGACAATTTTTTGCATTAGAAAACAGAGTCTTTTGAACTTACAAAGTTCAGTTTATGAGGAGAACCACAATTGCGCCAACACGCATCAACCTGAGTGGCTCTTTTAGTTAGAGGTTGCTAAGATTTTACTTTGATGAGCGAACCTTTTACTGCCAAGATCAGAACCTTCGCCTTTGCGGGGAAATATCAGAAGACACATAAATATTAATTGACAAGATATTCAGTGGATTATCGTATATCAGGATTATGGATTCTCTCGTGCTTTCCTTCAGGCAACTGAGGGACCTGTGCACGAGTGGCTATAGTGAGAGTGAGGATCAATGTTGCATCGCCTGCAAGTGCATCTTTTGGGCTGTTGAGAAATGGGGAGGTGCTTGTCGCCCGAGTGATGCACATAGATCGCGTCTTTCCCAGAGTACCATCTGCGTGTTAAAGGGTACCCAGTCATATTTACCTACCTTACGAATCAGTCGATCCCCTCTCTACCCTGGTGGTAGCTCCCTCTCTACCCTCTTCGGTGGTAGCTCTCCCCATCTCAGAAACCCTAATCCAACCCACCATCCCCAATGCAGCTCCCGCACCATCTCCCCCCTGATTAGGGAGGCCCTTGCCTTCACAGCTTCGAAACCCACTCTTCATCTGTGGGTCCATGGAGCAATACCAGAGATGCATTGAAATGGAGAAGAAATCTGGCACTCATAACTCCCCCATAGCCAAATCCTCTTGAGCCCGACAAGATTCGCAGGAACAGGTAAGGTGAATTCTTGAGCCCCTCCTTACATAGTGTAGCTCAGTTAGGGCTCCCTTCATTCCAGAAAAACAGCAACCCTTGCTGTAAACCCTAGACTAGAAACAACAATAGTTTTCTTAGAACCTCGCATTATTGAGGCTAGATGGCAGAGGAGAAGGAAAATCACCTCAGAATGCTCGCCCTTTGTAAAAGGATGGGCCAACTATGGTCTGCGGAGGAGATTACTGAACTGTCTGACAACATTCCTGAAAATATCCACCATGAGAGTGCTCTTGTCCTGTATGGCAAGCTGTTTTCAAAGCCCAACGTTAATTTTCAAGCTTTTACCACAACAATGCGACGCGCATGGAAGTTAGAAACAGTCAAATGCGAAATGATAGAACCTGGCTTTTTTATGTTCCTATTTGAGTCCACAGAGGATAAAAGAAGAGTGCTGGACACAGGGCCATGGTCTTTTGCTAGCAATCTACTAGTGCTACAAGAGGGAGATCCCACAGTCCCAGAACACCGCTACGAGTTCACACACTATACCTTTTGGGTCCACTTCGTTGGCCTCCCAAGGGCTGGCCTAACTGAAGAGGCTATTACCAGTATAGCTTCAAAACTGGGGAATGTAGATGCGGTCAAAATCGAAGCCAAGAACAACAGCTCCTGCAAAATTGGGAGAGCAAAGGTGAAGCTGAATCTCTCAAAACCCTTGAAAACTGGGACGATCATCAACTTGGGTGGTAAAAAATGGTGGATTGATTTTAAATATGAACGCTTACCACATTTTTGCTACTCCTGTGGATGTATAGGGTACTATGCTAACTATTGCCAGGTAATCCCATATGAAGAAACAGAATTGCCAAACGATAAACCTGGTAATTATGGCTCGTGGTTAAGGGCCGAGGTGAAAGAATGTAGCCCCTGTTGGAAAGTATTCTATGGTGATCTTCAATCACTCCCTGAGGAGATGGAATCGACACGGTAGCAAAGTCCCTCCCAAAGTGGACATGGCCATCCAACCACCTGAGGTAAACAACGATCGGGCATTAGTTTTATACAACTCAATGGGCCAAGAAAGCTCACAAAAGGCTGTCTCCATTGACCCCCGAGTCCTAGAAAAAGGGAAAAGGGTACAGCTATACCAGGAACATGATCAGTCAGAAATAACTAGCAAAAGGGGACAAGAACTGCAGCGAAGAGGGAAGAAAATGGGGCACAAAACTCCTCCCATTAAAAACCGAAAAGGTTTGCACCGTATGGGCGAAAGGTAGTTCGGACAACTTGCCGGATGAAGCAACTCTACCGGAAACTCCCATCACCCGTGGGATGAAGTCAAGGAAAGGGCTCCGGTGGCTAGCCCAAATCAGCCACCCGAGGATACATGAGAATACTAAGCTGGAACTGTCAAGGGCTGGGCAATCCCTTGACAGTCCACCATCTTCGAGCCATAGTGGCTCGAGACAGGCCCAACTTAGTTTTCCTCATGGAAACTAAGAATAAAGAAACGGTGGTTGAACGCCCGAAAAACGCCTCAAGTACAAGAATTCAACTACATTCAATCCATTAGGTATTGGGGGTGGATTAGCACTTTTGTGGGAGGAGGAGATTTGGATAGAGATGCTGTTGAGCACGCGGGAAATGTTCGATGTTAAATGCACATTTGAAAGTGGTGGCTCCAAAATGAGAATAACTTTTATTCATGCCTTGACTAATTATCAAAAGTGGCTAAATCTATGGCATTCCATCCATGTGAACTTGGGTCAGACCAGAGAACGTTGGCTCTGCATAGGGGATTTTAATGAGGTGTTATATGAATGGGAAAAGGCAGGAAAACGTGAAGCGGATCGGTATAGAATGGAGTCCTTTCGCGACTTTGTCAACTCATGTTCCCTAATGGACATAGCAAGTAAGGGATGCTCGTTTACGTGGTCTAACAATCGAGCGGGGGCTGAATTAGTCCAAAAAGACTAGACGGGGCACTCGCAACATACAATGGCAAGTGTTATTTCCGAATGCCGAAGTCTACGCGTTACCCGCCATTGGATCTGATCATAGCCCTATCCTTCTATACCTAGACAATTTAGGGAAGAAAAAAAGGAAAATATTCAGATTCGAAGCATTCTGGAATGAGCATCCAGACTGTAAAGAAGTTGTTAAATCAGCTTGGAGGGATGAGACAGGCCATCAACAGGGGATTGTGGGTAAAACAAAGAAGGTAGTGACTGCTTTGGGGGAATGGAGCAAAAAAACCTTCCAAAATGCAGCTAGCAAAATAGAGCAATACAAAAAGAAACTGATCGAGATCAACAATGCAAGGGGAGGTATTTCCAATGTTGAAGCACACAAACAAATAGTTGAAAAGATTGCGAGAATTATGGAGACAGGAGGAGCTGTATTGGAGCATGCGTTCCGAGAATAGAGTGGCTGAAAACGGGGAGACAAAAACACCAAATACTTCCATGCTACGACCATCCAAAGAAGACAACGAAACCGAATCTCAATGCTACGCATAAGAGAAGATACATGGAGCAGAAACCCGGCCCTCATAGAACAACATATCAATGATTTCTACCGTGCATTGTACACATCAGTAGGGAGCAGGAATTACCAGCCAGTACTGGAGCATTGCCCGCAAGTGGTCACCACAACTATGAACAACGCCCTTTTGGAAAAAGTCTCCAGGGAAGAAGTGTATCAGGCTGCCTTCCAATTGGGTGCCACTAAAGCTCCTGGTCCAGACGGACTAAATGGTCTCTTCTATCAAAGTAACTGGCCCGCAGTCCAAGAGGACCTCTACAGACTGGTGGATGATTTCTTCAGCCAAGGCACCTTTGATTCTGCAATAAACCAAACACAGCTTGTTCTTATACCAAAAACAGCAAATCCTGAGGAAATTACGCAGTACCGGCCAATTAGTCTTTGCAATTATGCTTACAAGGTCATTGCTAAGGTAATGGCAAACAGAATGAAACCTTGGCTACCAGACATAATCGCACAAGAACAAAGCGCATTCGTGGGAGGGAGACAAATACAAGACAACATTTCCATTGTACAGGAGGTCCTACACCATATGCGCATTAGGAAAAGGAAACGAAAATTTCAGCCGTGCTTAAACTCGACATGCAAAAAGCCTATGATAGGGTGGAATGGGACTTTCTAGGTGATTGTATGGCAAAAATGGGGTTCAAGTGAGAAATGGATACGGTTGGTCGGCTATTGCATCTCATCGGTCTCCTTCAAAGATACGAATTAATGGAGAAAGTAGTGACTATTTCGCACCAACTAGGGGAATCGACAAGGGGATCCACTCTCCCCTACCTCTTTATCATTATGGCAAACACTTTATCCTCCCTAATTTCTAATGCTATGTCGAAGGAAGCTTGAAGGGCATCCAACCGAATACCCACCGCCCAAAGACTCTCTCACTTGTTGTTTGCGAGACGACGCAATTTTCTTCTTGAATGCAACCATTCAAGAGGCGTAACACTGTCAAATACCCTAAATCAATATTGCTATGCATCTGGTCACTGGTAAACCTCAACAAATCAGGGATTTTCATTGAAAGAAGCTGCCCCCGGACCTTAAAGCGAGAACATAGCGGGCGCTCCGAGAGTCCCACCGATAGAAAAAAACAGGAAAGTACTTGGGAATACCTTCCGACCGGGGCCAAAAAAAAAACAATTCTTCTCCCGGATCCTAGCACGGGTGGATAAGAAATTGGCGGGGTGGAAGGAAAGGCTAATCTCTAAGGCGAGGTAAGGAGATCTTAATTAAAACGGTAGTTCAAGCTATCCCTCGGTTGCAATGTCAATTTTTAAAATCCCACTTTGTCGTTATGTCGGGCAATTGAGCAACGAATTTCCTCTTTTTGGTGGAAGCAAAATACCTTGAAAAAAGGTATACACTGGAAACAATGGGACAAATTAAAGGAAAGAAAAGACCAAGGGGGCTTAGGCTTTAGAGATATTGCGGATTTTAACAAAGCAATGTTGGGAAAACAGGCTTGGAGACTACTACAGAACCCTGACACTTTGTGGGGTAAAGTCTGTAAAGGAATTTACTTCCCTGGAGGGGAATTCTGGTCTGCGAAAAAAGGAAACAGGCCTTCTTGGGGGTGGCAGAGCCTACTAGAGGGCAGGGACATGATATTACCAGAAGTAAGATGGGCGGTTGGAAATGGACGGAATATCGAATCGGGAGGACTTATGGCTAGAATCAGGGAGAATTGGAGGCCCGGCAAATCAAGGAGACCCGGTCATGGTAGCTGAATTGATCCTAGAAAACACCAGACAATGGAACATTCATCTACTAGAAACCCTTTTCGACGAGGACCGGATACGGGAAATCTTAACGATACCCCTAAGCATTCTACCCACCCCAGACAACCTTGTGTGGACAGCTAACGCATCGGGGCTATATACAGTAAAGAGCGGGTATAACAGAACTCGCAAGACCCACCTACCCTGCACCCCTGACCAACCATCCTCCTCATATCAAGTGCCCAAAAAATTATGGTCAGAAATATGGAACCTCCAATCACCCCCCAAAGTCAGATTCTTAACATGGAGTGTATGCACAAACGCCCTACCAACGAAGGAGAACCTGTTCAAGCGGAGAATCATACCTGAAACGGCTTGTCCTTTCTGCGGCGAAGCTCCCGAAACCACCGAACACATTTTTATACTCTGCCCATGGACACAACAAATTTGGTCGATCACCGCTTGGGAGGAAACTACTCAACGCGGAACATAACTCGAGCCGACAAATGGATTTGGGAAAGCCTTACCAACAAAGCCGAACCGCAAGCAAAGGCGCCGATTGCCGAAGTCCTTTGGTCGGTGTGGAAGGCCCGCAATATCCTCATCTTCCAAGCTCGAACAACGAAAAAGAACGGCTCATAGAGGACACGATTCATAGCTCCCAGCTCTACCAAAAATGGAATTGCAAGAAGACAGAGAACCGTAACCTTACCTTCACCCCACCGACGGGCGAGCCCTCATCGCAGCACCTCGAGCCTGCTCAATGTCGATTGCTCATGGAACAGCTCAACCAAGGAGGGATCGGTGGCGGGAGTGTGGCGCGACGGTGCGGGGGTGCTCGCCGACGGATTCGCCGACCGATCTTCGCCCCGTCGCTCTAATGGGTGAAACCCTAGCAACCGCACGCGCTCCTCCTCGTCTCAAGTTAAAGAAGAAAAGTACAGATCGTAGAAGACGGTAAACAAAGACACGCTCGAAGCGAACTGGTTCTCTCAGACAGTTTAGAAGCTGTTCAGTTAACTTTGGGCCGGGCTGGAGCTCCGTGGGCCGTGAAACAAATCGTGGAGGACTGTCGTGGGCTACTATCAGAGCTGCCACATGTTGGGCTGAAGTTTATTCCAGGGACCAAAATCGCGCCGCCGATTGGGTTGCAAGGGCCCACAATGCGAAACGCCTCCCGTCCAACCGGATTGTTCAACCACCGCACTCTTTGAAGCTTATATTATGCTCTGAACTTAGTTTATCTTGTAATCCTTTATTTACGGATCACCAATGAAGAAGTTATCTTTCTGACCAAAAAAAAAAAAAAAAAATATTTACCTACCTTACCAAATCTTGAAGAAAATTAAATTCTCCTGTCCCAGTCCTCTAAATATATGTCATCTTTTCAATTTGGTAGGGAAATTGCAGAAAATTGCTTAATTACTGCTGTTAAGGTATGGTTCTAATGAAATATCTCTCTCTCTCTCTCTCTTGCTCGCTCGCTCTCTCGGGTGAGCACACGTGCATGCACATGCACACGCATAGAATCTGAAAGAAAGTTCACCATCTTGCTCTACAATTGACTGATCATGATTTATCACAATTTTGCTCTTCTGCATGACATTAATCTATGGAACTTTTTGCTTGAAATCTATTGATTTGTGAGAGCAATGACTCGTATCATGGCCGTAGAAGTTTATGGGGTTCTTGGTCTTCATTTTTTGCTTTTAGTTAAAGATTCACAGAGGAATGCACGCGGATGGATGAAACGATAAAAAGATGGGGAGAATTGCCAAAAAAGTCTTAAACCTATTGGGGTTGTGCCAATTCAGTCATAAACCTTTTTTTTTTGACCGATTCAGTCCTAAACCTTTTGCGATTGTGCCAATTAAGTCCATCCGGTCAAATTTGGTCGGTCGGAGCTAACATGGACACCGGCCGGCGTCGACGACAATATTTTAATAATTTTTTATTATTTTCCGAATTTCTTTTATTATTTTCGAATTTTTTATTGTTTTTTTTTTTTTAAAATTTTTTCTTTTTTTTCTCCCCTCCTCCCCCGCCGGCGGCAGTGGCGGCCAGCTCCGACGAGGCTGCCGGCCACTACACGAGAGCCGCGAAGCCCTCGCCGGCGGCCGCCGAGGGTCGCGGCCCCCCGTTAGGACCGGCCACCCTCGCCGACGGCCTTGCCTGCACCGGGCGAGGCGGCCTCGCCCAGATCCGGGCGGCCGGGCCGCGACCCTCGCCGGCGGTCCCCGATGATCCGGGCGAAGCCGCCTCGCCGCGGCTGGCCTCGCCCGGATCCGGGCGGCCGGGCTACAACCCGCCGCCCGGCCCCTGTGTGCGGGCGAGGGCCGCGGCCCTCGCGCGGTGGGCCGGGTTGCCTCGTCGGCGCTGGCCGCCACTGCCCGCCGGCGGGGAGGGGAGAAAAAAGAAAAGAAAAGAAAAGAAACAGAAAAATTTTAAAAAAACAATAAAATAATAAAAAAACAATTAAAAAATCAAAAAAAAAAAATTAAAAATCAAAAAATTATAAAAAAATTATTAAAATATTGTCGCTAGCGCCGGCCGGCGTCCACGTCAGCTCTGTCCGGCTAAATTTGGCCGGATGGACTCAATTGGCACAATCTCAAAAGGTTTAGGACTAAATCGGTAAAAAAAAAGGTTTAGAACTGAATTGGCACAACCACAATAAGTTTAGGACTTTTTTGGCAATTCTCCCTAAAAAGATGGCTCATGGTGCTTGACATTACATAAGGCGATTGTTTTACATTGATCAGAATTTTCCTGAATCATTACTTCTGATCTCTTTACTTATGCGCACCGCATTTTGAGGAAAAACAAATACAACACAGGCTGTAGTGATTACGAAAAGTCTTGTCAAACATCGTCTAGGACGTTGGTTGGGGGGGGGGGTATTAAGTAAGCATGTTAAATTGCATGAATCATGGTGCAATTCAATAACTCCGTCCCCCCCGGTTTGACTCAAACAAAGTAATAGATGAACCTGAGCTCGTTTTGGATCTTAGGTCCGAGTACATCAATACATATATGATACTGAATTTTCCTGCAGGCAAAAGTGGAGCAACAAGGTTTTGGGGAAGACCTCCCTAGTTGCACAATAAAAAGGAACGGACGAAGCACGTGGTCTTTGACCTCATCTTTGTTGAGTTTCTTTCAAAGTGTATTCCTAAAATTTTGGTGACTTCGTCCGTCTTACCGGTGGCATAAATATTCACCGAACAAAGATGATGCGCATGTCACGTACCATGGATGGAGACAATTTTTTTTTCCTCATAATTGTCTGAACTAAATCTCCAAAATTTTCAAAATTAAACCCCCAAGTGTTTTTTATAATTTTTCTTTCCTCCAGGAACTTCTCCAGATGATAATGTTCGGAGGGAGTGCCGCCGGTGAATTGGTGGTCAATTTATATAAAGTCTCAAGTTCTGGGGCTACTTTGCGAAAACTGCCACAATTTTCTCAAGCTTTGACGGGGTTTTGTTTTTTCGAAAGTTTTCCCCAAAAGCATATCATTGCCGTCTAGAAAATGGAGGAATCTAGCGTGTCTTGTGGATTTGACCCGGAAGCGGCAAAGAGAAAGTTCGCAAGCAACATGGTGGACACTTGATTAATATCCGATGGACCCAATGGACGAGTCGGTGACAATTAGAGGATTCTGTATAAAATATTATTGCTGTCGTGAGATTAGGATCGAATAATATCACGCTATTCAATTATTGGGCACCTAACCTGGGGACCGCGGCTCGTCACAAGTTCGAAATCGGTGCAAGTCAAATCTGTGAACAACCTTAATGTCGACAGATTAGCAGCTTTACCGTTGACCATCCACTGATTTCATATCACCTTATGAACTCTCTAAACCTGCCATTTCATGTCCCAGAAGCGCCCGCTCAGAGAGAGAGAGAGAGAGAGAGAGAGATTATTACGGCGATGGAGAGACCGTCTAATGCGTATCCGATGAACGGCGGAGAAGGGCCTCACAGCTACTCCAGAAACTCCTCCGGCCAGGTAGGTTAAGCACGCCATGTCGATGTGCGATTCCAGTTCTTTTCCGTGTCTGAACCTTTTCGAGAGATCAACCCAAGAGTTTTGAAAATTTCCCTCGCACTAGGATGTTTTCGAATGTCCATGGCGAAAGTTCCTGGTCTTTCTTTCGTGCTAGTGCATGCGTCACGTCGTGCGGCTTGACTGCAGTGTCCTCTTTCATTTCGAATTTGGCTTAAGCCAAACGCTCCGGAAATGACATTCACCAGCTTGAGTGCTGTCTTGCTGCAGAGAATATTTATAGACAGGGCCCGCAAACTCATCCAGGAGGCAGTAGCCGAGCATCTCGACATCGAAGCATACTCTTCCTCTAGAGCTTTTCTTGTCGCCGATCTCGGTTGCTCGGTCGGGCCTAACACATTCTATGCTGTGAGCAACGTCCTTCAAGCAGTGGAGCAGAAGTGCCACTCCCTAGGGCTCGACTCTCGAATCCTGGAATTCCAAGTATTCTTCAACGATCATGTGGGGAACGATTTCAACACCCTCTTCAGATCACTCCCACCAGACCGACGATATCATGCAGCCGGTGTGCCGGGTTCATTCTATGGCCGCTTATTCCCCAAAAGCTGTCTCCACTTTGTTTACTCTTCCTTCGCTCTTCACTGGCTTTCAGGAGTTCCAAAAGAAGTTCAGGACAAGAGCTCTCCAGCCTGGAACAAAGGCAGGATATTTTACCCCAGTGCGAACGAAGAAGTCATCAACGCATATGCAGCTCAATTCGCTAAGGACATGGAGGTTTTTCTCTGTGCTAGAGCGCAAGAAGTTGTTCTCGGAGGACTAATGGTGCTTACCTTTATCACCCGTCTTGATGTAGCTCCTCATTCTCAAGTTTTTGTCAACAGGTCTTTAGATTTGTTGGAATCTTGCCTCGTGGACATGGTCAAGAAGGTAAAACAAATGATCCTGCTTGCAATTCTCTTCATTGCTGTCGAAAACTTTTGTTCGTTTTCTTAGATTTCCCGTGTATATTTCTGTCAAATAAGAAAAACTTTTCCATTGGAATACCAGGAATGAGGGGTCATACTTTGGTAAAACAAATGAGCCTACAGTATCTTTCTTCAATTTTCTGGTGTAGGGAACTCTAAGTGAAGAGAGACTGGACGAGTTTAACCTGCCGATGTATTATGCGTCCCCCCAAGAAATGAAAGAAGCAGTAGAAAGGAATGGGCGTTTCAGCATCAAGAAAATGGTGGAGCTAGTTGAAGAATCAGCAGAAGCCTATCCTCTAACGGGGAAAATGATAGCTTCTCCCTGGAGAGCCGCTCTGGAGGGACTCTTGAAGGAGAAAATGCAATTTGGGGAAGAGATGTTAGATGAGCTCTTTGACTCGCTCGCCCAGAAGCACGACGAGTCATCTGTCTTCAAGTTCGCGAGAGAAAGCAGCATCACGTCTGTTCTTCTGGAACGGAGCACTACCAACTAAAGGAAAGCTGGTCTGATAAGGCACATAAAATTGCGCTTCGTTCTTTGGCACCAGCTGCTTTAATATATGTCATCTTGTTCCAACAGATATTCCATAATTATTCAATAAGAGCAGCAGATATATGTCAGCGATGATAATCCAATTTCAGAACACTCGTTCGCAGTTTCTTTGAAATGGAACTCAAGGCTTTCTCTGCAGCAACTTCACCGAGTATTAACTCGTGGTTATGAACGAATAATTAGTATCTAAAGAAACTTAGATGATCTTCTTCTTCTCGTAGTAAGATTCCTTGATCGAATCCATACTGCAGTTAGTCAGAAGCATTAAAACCTCTAAAGAGGTTGAGGTCAAAACTAACACAGTCAAGTGCAACAAATTCCGTGTTCGAGCCACCCATCCGGAGAAAATATTAGGTAGGTTAAATAATCAACGTCAATGGTGCAGCTCACCATTCAAAATCGGACACGTGGCGTCCACATCGGTGGTGGGCCCATGCGGGGCCAAACTCCTCTCTCCTCTCTCTCTCCTTTGCAGAGGAGAGAGAGCAGCCCGACTCTACTCCGGGCCGGGGGGGAACACGATGGCGGACGCAGAGGTGGCGTCGGCATCGGCGTCGAAGAGCGGAGGCGGAGGGGCAAACCCGTTGAGGGAAGAGGAGGTTGAAGGGCCCGCGGAGGGAGAGCGGCGGCACGTGGGGCAGGGGATGGCGGGGCGTGATGTCGGAGACAGAGCCAAAGGCATTCAGGACGGTGAGGCCCATGTGCCACCTGAGTGTGAAGAAAAGAGGGTGTCGACGATGTCGGAGCCGGCAGAGATCTCGAGGACGATGGGTCTCATGGCAGAGGAGGAGGAGCCAGAGCTGGAGGAGTCTTGGGCGGTGGCGACGACGACGCCGCCTCTGCCTCCACTATCGTGTTCCCCTTGGCCTGGAGCAGAGTCGGGCTGCTCTGTCTCTCCTCTGCAAAGGAGAGAGAGAGAGGAGAGAGGAGAGAGGAGTTCAGCCCTGCGCGGGCCACCGCCGACGTGGATGCCATGTGTTCGATTTTGAATGGTGAGCTGCACTATCGACGTTGACTATTTGACCTACCTAATATTTTCTCCACCCACCTGGGCTTTGGCTCACGTGTTCATTGGACCATGGGGTTAGTCGGGTATTTCATTGGTCCAGAGTATTACCTATCTAAAGCTTGTTTGCTTGTTATGTCGGAATCTATCTGCAAATGCAACCAATCTTTTCACCATCAACGTCTAGAAAACATGGCGAGGAACAATTCAACAGGGTGCAAATCTTATAACGACCCGGTCCTACGAGGGATGGGGGTGTAGCTTGTAAGCCATAAAAGCACACTTAGGATCTCCACAACTAGAATCAAGAACATGTGGATAATCAAATAAAGAGATTTGTGTACCTAATTTGTAATTCATCATTCTTGACATAGAATAGCGTTCAGTAAATGTTTTTTATGTGAGGATATTTACATGTATGTTAGGGTTAAATGAAGGACTTGAGCATTGTTTACATAATTTTTAGCTAAGCCCTCTCATCATGAATGAGGCTCAACTCGGCCCACACTACTCAACATAATATTAAACTAATTAAGAAATCTTATATTTTATTTTGTTAGACCAATGCCGTAAAACATTAAATTACAATATCAATTAATGTAGTCTACATTCTTACATTGCTTCACATCGAGGATGGCGAAGGGGGTTATGAATAAATTGAATCCCACATTGTCTGAGGACGATGAGGTGATGTGCCTTATAAATGCACTGGTCTTAACTCGCAGTGAGGCCTTTTTTAGGATAAAGCCCATAAGAAAAAAATTGTGAGGGCGATGGCGATGGCACTATAGTTGCAGCTCTAAGCGGACAATATCATTTTGAGTGAGGTTAGAGGTCGGCTCTTACAAATTCAATTCTTAATTATTGTTGTTGCTTTCTTCACCGGAGGTATTAGATAAGGTGCAGGGCCATGAATGTTTTCTTTTTTCATATGTAGTGCATGGACGTATTTTGTTTTTCTGTAATCAAGTAAGTTCCTCATGTACCAAAGAAGCAAATGAGGAAGTTACTCCAACCAGACTTCTGATAGGTGATGACTCCGATCCAAGCATCTTGCTTGTCACATCCCTCCGATCTAGTGGCTGCAAAACTCTTTTCTCCATTTTTGGCAGGAGTGATGGGTTTTGGATAATGGGCTTCGACTGGGATTAATGGGCTGCTCTTGTGGCAATTATGTGGCAAGAGTAGCGCGCGCCTGCGTTATCGATTCATCTTTTGATGGAATTTTTATTAAAACAGCTGAAGTTTAGATGAGCTCTTCCAGAGGAAAATGGTCCAATCTCGCATCAGAATCAAGAATATAGCCGCTTGGAAAATGCATTCGTCATAAGCAGCCACCAAAATAATCATACCTAAGCTGGAGGAATTGGTACCGGCTCTTGATGTATTGTCATTGGTTTAACCACCAGAGCGTAAAAGAGCGAAGGTCAGGTCTATGAAGTGGCAAGAAGAGAAACAGCTAAAGAAATGGCAGCTTCTCAATACCATGCGAGTCGTACACATACTATCCACAATGGCTATTCTTGCCATTGTATGTGGAAAACTTAGAGTTGGGGCTAGAGAAGAGATTTGTCATCAACAAAAGCCAAAGATTTATTGTTAAGGTATTGTCCCACGATGCTTGACAATGAATATTAATGTGGTATTCCTCCACTTATCATATTAAGCTTTAGGTTGTACTTTCTCTTAATATTCATGAGGAAGACTTTCTAACACTTATACATAAATATGTTATGTGTCAGCTTCCAAATTGTTTTTTTTTTTTTTTTGATATATATATATATATATATATATATATATATATTTTTTTTTTTTTTGGAAATAGTTCTTTCGTCTACCTTGAGAATCATTGCTTCACAAAACCGACTTGCCTTTTCCTTTCCTGGTTCTGTTGAAGGGAACAATATGTGAAGAAAAAGTGGACGACCTCAACATGCCGGTGTACTTTGCGTCCCCTGAAGAAGCAAAAGGATCAGTGGAAAGGGATGGTTGCTTTTGCACAGAGAAAATGGCGGAGCTGCCTGTAGACAGCACAGAAGGAAATCCTGCAAGAGCCAAAGACTTGACTTCGCATTGGAGAGCCGTCACTGAGGGACTCCTGGAGCAATTCGGGAACGAGATATTAGATGATCTTTTTGACTGGCTGACTCGAAAGCATGAAGAGTCCTCCATTTTCGAGTCCTGAAAGACTGCATCATGTTCTTGTTGCTCAAATGGACTGCTAGTGATTAAATTGCACAAGCAGATAGATTCAAGCAAGCCAGCTTTCTAACCCAATATTCAGCAGGGTTCATAGCAATCGTATGATTGGTCTATCCATTTATTGGTGAGATAAAGGCCGGATAATTGTCAAGAGAAGAACTCCTTGTCAATCTTGAGGAATTAAAACGAAAGGAGGGCCAGTCGACTTGACGAGCAGAATCAAAACGAAAGATGACTAGTGCCTGAAGTTACTTATAACTAGAGCCGCAAAATAGTTAACTACAATAATATTCTAATCCTAATATCTAATTTTTCTCATTATTGCATAACATGATCAAAACCCTCGATTCAAGTGCTTTACATGCTGCAAGTTTAACAAGCATCGAGTACTAATTCAACTTTGAAGCTATATATTCAATATCAACACATTGACAATCTCCATATCGAATTCAATGACACTGCACAAGAACTGGTTCAATCTTTTTTCATTCGAATACTAATTCCAACTTTCACATCACTCCTGCACAAAAAGAACTTACCAGTCTCACAAAAGCAAATCAAAGCTATGACTTCAACGTTAGACTGGCATAAGCAGGGGGAGGCAGTGATGACGTTGGTCTTGTTTATTTAGAAGACTCGGCACCGAGTGTTGTCTGACATTAGCACATAGAGACTGCACATACATCGTATGCATTTAACTGCATACGGCGTCCTCGCAATTATGTGAAAATGCAGGTTTCAACTCGAGTACCTTGTTTCCAGAGCCACCAAACTATATTCTTGCTCAAAGATTGCCCGAGCAAGCAAGGTTAAGCTCCTTCATTAATGAACTAATGATCCTGAGTTAGATGTCATTACCTAGAGGTCTATACACCTTTTAATTAACCCGTTCAACCTCTAGAAACTTACGGGGTTATCCTAGAGATAATATCTAATTCACTTATAATCTACCAAGAGAAAGCTGATTAAGGTGAAAAACAGAACGAGCATATTATTGCGCCATATCAAAAGGTTACAAGTATGAGAGAGGAGAACAAGGGAAAAATACACGAGCAACACTTCGAGGGAAAAACATCTCGCCTTCCCAACTTATTGTCCAATTCCACCAATCTAAATGAAGAGTGTATTTTATGGCTTGTTCGCTGCTAAGGAACGCAGGTAGCTAAGGCTAGCAGTCATATAGTTAAGCAGCATATCCCTAGGTGGAAGACATTCCTTAATCAGCGGGATTTCAATGAAGTTTTGTGCCCATTCATGAAGGGATGGGAACCTCTCAGCGTCAAATATCTTTATGCCTCCAGCTTCTTCCAAGACACCGAGGAAACGCGGGATCCAGCCGACCACAAGATCCAAATAGCCTATTTTCTCTCCCCCGAAGAACTTCTTCCCCTCAATCTGCTTCTCAAGATACGCGAAAGACTCTAGTGCAGTCTCTACTGCCTTCTCCTTTTCTAGCCCATCTTCGGCACGACAGGCTCCCCAAGTACCAAAGACACACTGTTCTCAGCGACACGGGGAAAAAAAGCAAGCTTGTCAAGATGAATTATTTGACTTGATGAGAAAGTAATTCGGTAGTAGCCACTAACATGCCTGGCATAGAGTCCTGTATCTCTCAAAGATGTGAATTATATATTTTTTTGGTGCCAAGAGAAAATTTGACCTATAAAGACAGCCAATCTCCAACTGCTAAGAGAATTTAATGACATTAACTCTTTTTAATACATGAGTAGAAATCCCCTTGGCAAAGCCGCCTCTATGGTTTGATTTCTCCATCTATTGAATTTAAGGGTCTGTTCTTTTCAGTGAACTTTCTCATTTGCTAGTATAATTTCATCAGACAGCCTTTTCGTTGAGAAAAAACTCATGAGATTGCATTTTCCATTGTCTAAAAAAATCCCAATTACGCAGAGCTTCATCCATAACTCATACTCATCATAACGTGAACAAACAGCAGACACAGACCAAAAAGAAAACAAAGACTTGGGGAAAAAGTCAAAAAGAGTCACCTTTTCATCAGCAAACTGAGCCCAGAAACGAGCTTGAGCTCTCTCATAAGGGTCTTGAGGCAACAAAGGATAAAAATCACCTCCCTTCCACTTCTCATCAATGTACTCCAGAATCACCTTGGACTCCGCAATCGCGACTCCATCGTCCAAAAGCACCGGGACCTTCTTGTGCACTGGGTTCGACTTCTGAAGCAATTCGCTCTTCCCCTTCCGCAGGTCTTCAACGATGAGCTCGTACTCGAGGCCCTTCAGTTTCAGAGCCCACTCTATTCTCGTGCAGAACAGGCTCGTCGCAGAGACAATGAGCTTCAACTTAGCCATGATCGGGTTCTCTTGTTTTCAGCTGTTGCATTCGAGTCGAGATCTCTCGTATATAACCAAATATGAGATGGGTTCTTGAAAATGACTGCCGCGGTTAGTCCAATGCAGTCAAGTTTGAATTTTGGAGCAGCGAAAAACAGCAGTCGTTGACGAGGAACAGTGAAAGGCTAGGCCAAGAAAAATCAGAATAGATTCATTGTTTAACATCTGCCAAGTTAGACTAATCTTGGGGTCACGGTGAGAAGTTTCTAGGAAGTCGTGGTCGTTGACAAGTGAATGGGGAAGGGACAGCAGAGAATGTAAGAATAATCAACGGGAAAACGAGATTCGTTCCTCGTGTAAATTTAGGATACTGATGATCATAACATACCACTGCATAGAACATCATTTGATGAAAAAAAATTGTGATTTTTCTTTTGCTATATCTTTGCTTATACGCAATTTATCCCAACTCATATTTGTGATAGACTAATTCAAATAATAAGCTTTTTCTCAAAACACGTATTTGACTCTAAAACAGGCATGTTTTCTTGATACACAGATTTTATGTAGTTGATTTCGTTGCTAGTCCTGCAAGCTTGAATAATTTTAGTTGTTATTAGGTAATTCTTCTATAAAGTCGGATCACATTCGAAGATCCTCTTGTTTTCTCTCCGATTCAATTTCAACTATATTCATCAAGAATTGGCAACTGCTGTCTGGGCTGAGAAACGCAATCAATTATGCGGGCCCGAGAATTGCAAGTCATCTCCTCATATCCGTGGGCCATCGTCATGGCCCAAACCGGAAGTGGGCGCCCGTGGAAAAGACGGACGTACCCCCAACGGACACCATCATTTGCGACATCGACACTGATTCATAGACGTTGCGTTGCATCAAAGTTAAAAATAGATAACTAAAAAGAAGAAGAAGTGATAAAAAGAAAAAAAGAAAAAAAGAAAAAGGGCATAAAAAGACCAAAGAGGACGTTGCCTTCTCTCTAGCAGCTCACGCCCTCACCACGCGCACGCTCTCTCTCTCTCTCTCTCTCTCTCTCGAACTAGAGAGAGGAGGCTCTCTGCCGAAACCTGAATTCTTCTGCAATGGCGTCTTCACGCCGCGGATAAGAGATTCCCGCCGACCCACGTCCTTAAAAGACCTTTTTGGCGTTCCGTTGCTCTGGGTTTCTTTGATTTTATCCATTGTGCCCGGTTTTGTTGAGAAATTTGGAACCTTGAGAAGATCGATCGCGTAAAGTCCATTCATTTCAACGTAAACAATAACAAGAAGAGAGTAAGAGAATTTGGGTCTGAGCCGTTTTCGCTCCATTTTTTTTTTCTTTGGGGTGAAGAAGAAGAAGATGACTGAATTGGATCTGTCGAAGAAGGTCGCCGATAGGTATCTGAAGCGCGAGGTGCTTGGCGAGGGTACTTATGGCGTCGTCTACAAAGCCATCGACACCAAGGTAATGGGGAACATTTTGCCGTTTTGGGGTTTAGGGTTTTTTTTTTTTTGCTTTTGGCTTGCCAAGCAGTCGGGTTAGCTGTAATCTGTTAGCAGCTTCGTTTCTTGTTCGCTTGAGAAGTTCTTCGTCATGGAATTGGGGATTACAGTGTGTCGCAGTTCAGGCTGTTTGGAGCTGCGAAAGAGGAAGAGCATTGGAATGGATGAGGGGGTGACTGCTTTAGAGCTGGGGTTCTTTTATTGCCTTTTTCAGGACAAAGGGATTTTCTAATGTGATGGTTTGAGTTGTGGGGTTCTGATGATGGCTATTCGTTTGTTAGCTAGCTTTGTGAAGAGAGGGCAGAATACATGGATCATTTTTCACTCTTCTGCTGAGTCCAAAATACCTGAGGGCTGTGATCTTCTAGGTGTACTGATAGTGAATCGTTGGCGAATGAAATAGTAATTTGTTCCAAAGTTCGGGTTGGGAAAATAGAGGCTGGCAATATTTGAAATTGTAAAAGATGATGGGTAGTACAGGGGGTGTGTTGTCGTCTTGACAATGTTGCAGCTAGTTGATCAGTTGCTTTAACAGCTCTTGTTTTGTGACATATTTGATTGGTAGCAAAGTGCAATTCCCTAAGGTTGACATGATTGTGAGTCATAGCTGTTTAGGTTTTCTTAATGTACACAGAACCGATTTCAGCAGAGATATTGGGAAGCTCTGACATTACATTTCATTTGTGTCCAACGGCCTCTGTCTGTAGGATGCAGGAGTGAGGAGCATCTTTCATTGTCTGACATTACATTTCATGACCCCACCAAATTCAAATAAGATTTGTCAGTGCTGGCAGTTCTCTTTGCAGAATTACGGGGTCAGTCCTGATCCAGTTTGATATGGTCCTTTGTTGGTGGAGACTATGAGCCAAGGAGTGTCATGTCATTGAGATACTGATGTCAACACTCCTCTGCCTCCATCTATCTGGCATGCTGTCCTTGACTTTCATTAGGAGGAGTTATTGCAGAATAAATAGAACCTTATAAATCGTATGACTTTTTATCACCTGTTTTTGGACATTTATTGTGGTTGGATTGGTTTCTTGTTCATGCTATGGCAGTCATACTTGAATTTCAGTCCGTACTTTGTCATATGCTAATAATTGCCATTTTGGATGACATTGTCCATGCAATAGCATAGTCTTTGCTGAACTTGGATATATCTGGTTTGTGCAGACTGGACAAGTTGTTGCAATCAAGAAAATTCGCATTGGGAAGCAAAAAGAAGGGGTGAACTTCACTGCCCTTAGAGAAATTAAGTTGCTTAAAGAGCTTAAAGATCCAAACATAATGAGTTAATTGATGCCTTTCCTCACAAAGGGAACCTGCATCTTGTGTTCGAGTTCATGGAGACTGATCTTGAAGCTGTCATCCGTGATCGTAATATATTTCTTTCACCAGCTGACATAAAATCATACCTTCAGATGACCCTGAAGGGGCTTGCTATTTGCCATAAAAAATGGGTGTTGCATAGGTACTTGATTTGTTCTTTTTAGAATAAAAGCTAGTTTATTAGGTCCTGTTTTTCTGCGAATTTACTCGACATGTATTTTACTGGCAATTGCAGGGATATGAAGCCTAATAATTTGCTGATAGGACCTAATGGGCAGCTTAAACTTGCAGATTTTGGTTTAGCCCGCATATTTGGCAGTCCAGACCGGAGATTTACACATCAGGTTTGATTCTTTGGCGATCTTCATGTCATATTGAACAAAAGCATGGTACCTGAGGAATCACTTTATATGGGCATTTTCAGTCAAATCACATTATACTTGCAGATGTAGTGTAACAGAAATAACAGATGTATGCACATCATAATGTATGCTCATGTTTGCTAGAGAATGAGGAAGTTCAGTCCTCTCTGAGTATACGAAGAGGTTTCCTATACGTTGTTTTCAGCCGAGATATTTTATTGTCTAAAGAGTTTTTTAAAGTTATAATAGCCTACATCTGCCTGTAACATGAGCATTTAGGATTATCATATAGCCTATATATACTATATGAGCATTGAGGTTGGGCTTTCATTGATTTTTCTTAATTTTAACGTGAACTTCCTGCTTGCACTTTGCTCTGATGTTCATCCTTCCTGGTGTGGTTCATCATTGATCAACTTGTTTACCATTTCTGGCAATGGGTAGCTTGTTGTCTTATTCATGCTTAGCAGATAGTGATGATCGGTGATTTTGACATTGAGGTATCTGCTTATAATGTTTCCCTAGTTCTTTTATTTATTCACTGCTAGCTATGCTGATTCTACTATATTATGTAAAATAGGTTTTTGCTCGATGGTATAGAGCACCTGAACTGTTGTTTGGCACCAAGCAATATGGTCCAGCTGTGGATGTTTGGGCTGCAGCTTGTATATTTGCGGAGCTTCTTCTTCGTCGGCCCTTTTTACAGGTAGATACGTGAGGCTACTTCCATCTTTGTGTATGAATCACTCATGAGTGAGTCCATGACTCAAGTTCCTTTTGGCTTAGCTGTGCATGTACCACTTCCTCTGTTACAATGGGGAGCATTGAAGAAAAATAGAAATCGAAGTAATCTAAACCAAACTATCTAGTTAATTGATATGATTGTTGATTTGACAAACTTGGAACTAATGTGGTTTTGTTCTGGCTTAAGTTTTTCTACACCCGATCAAGAGAAACTTTTCCACTTATATTTTCATACATCTTGTATGTCTTTAATATACCACAGAAAGTTTGCAAAATGTTTTCTTTCAGACTACAGACGTATATTTTGCATGCAAAGATGAACATTTCTTAGTTGGGAATAGAAAAACTACTCCTTATCTGTGAAAACAATAAATCCAACGTATGAATTGATAAATCAAATGAAAGCAATCTTGAGTTTTGGAGGTTTATTTTTACTAGTTTGGTTTGGTCTCTGTTTGGAATTCCTTTAGGCCAATATATTTGCAGGATCCATTCTTCTCGTGCTGATTTAAATCAATTCATGGGTATCCTTCATAATAATCCTGTGGTTATGGAGATTTAAGCGGGCCTCAAGAAGGCCTATGATGGATTTTGAGTTGGATTTTATTTATGAGACCCTGGTGGAGATTGGATGTAGTCCATGGTTATGGAGATATAACTTTTAAGCTATATGTCTGATGTTTGAAAGTTGGTCCAACTCAAATATTGGTGCACCCAAGTGCAGTTTGTCAGATGATAATGGAAATTCTGCCTGATTGTGCGGCTTGACTGTTTTCCTCTATCTATGCTGGAAGAACTGAAAGCTGGATTGATTCTTTTAACTTGCTATTTGTTTGTTTATATAGGATTCATGGTGAGTGACATTGTTTTATTGCAAGCCTTCTTATCTTTGATAACCTTTTGCATCTGGTTTCCATTTCTTTTACAGGGTTCCAGTGACATTGATCAACTTGGAAAGATCTTTGCAGCTTTTGGGACTCCGACAGCTTCTCAGTGGCCTGACATGGTGTACCTTCCAGATTATGTGGAATACCAATATGTCCCAGCACCTCCTCTTCGTTCACTCTTTCCTATGGCAAGTGATGATGCTCTGGACTTGTTAGCCAAAATGTTTACGTATGATCCAAAGATTAGAATTTCTGTACAGCAGGCTCTAGAACACAGGTACGTGAGCTAAACCTCCTCCACCCCTTCTCTGTCCTTTGTTTTCTTTCTTTTTACCCCCTTTTTTGTGTGGAGTGGTTGATCGGGAGTCCAAGGTCATAATTCTGAAGATGCACTCCCTATTCAACTTGCGTCCCATTGGCACCTGCTGCTCCAGATTATCTTCCAACAGCTACCATTCATTTTTATTCTGTCTATGTTTTCCTTCTGTATAGGTACTTCTCATCAGCTCCTCTGCCAACAGTTCCTGATAAGCTACCACGACCAGCTCCGAAGCGGGAATCACTTAATTCTAGGACATCAGACTTTAACCCCCCTGAGGGTCCCACTGTGTTATCACCTCCGAGAAAGTCCAGGAGGGTGATGCCAGAACGAGAAGGGTTTGAGGGGAATGCAAATCAGAATGATAAATTTGATGATCACGTCAGTGAAGTTAGAACTGGTCCCGGAGAACATACAAGTAGAAATGAGCAGGTTCCTATGTCATTAGATTTTTCCATATTTGGTGCCAGACCTCCAAATAGACCAACAATCAACAGGTAAAACAGTGCATTTTTACTTGGTCACCTTGTAATAGTGATGAAACTTCCTGATTTGCTCGGGCCAAAGTGTTTCAAATGTGGATGAATACCTTGTCATATTTGCGGCTAATTAATCTGACTTAATGCTTTTTGCACGTAGATTGTTGAGGCTATTTGATCATGCATGTTAAGACGACACTGACCTTTGAAGGAAATTTACCTTGCATATCAAGATATTCTAGCTTTCCTTTTTGGCCAAATGGGAATTTATTTGTTCACAAGGCTTTAGACTAGGTTTATGTGTCTAAATTTGTTGAAATCAATGGAATTACCAAGACTAAGTCAGATACATACCCCAGATGTGACCTGTTAAGTAAATATCATGCTACTAGAGGAGGTGACAAAGTATGTATTTAAAAACAAGTTTCTTAGATGAAGTTTCATTTACTCACTAGTTTTGTAAGAAGGCCTAATATTCGAGCTATTATATTTTTTAGCTGCATATAATTTAGCTGGGTATCAACTGACAGATTTGTCTTCATTCAGACACGGGAGGACATACTCATGTCTATGGTATTTAAATGTGGAAACTCCAATATCATTAAATTTAGTAATGCAATATAGAAATTTTTCGCTTATTGATGTAGGATTCTGTCTCTTTCTTTTGCCAGCGCTGACCGGACCCATTTGAAAAGGAAGCTAGATCTTGAATTCCAGCATCCAGAATGAAACTTCATTACTTTGCACGATTCTCATAAGTTATGAGTTCTGCAAATGCATTAATGAGGTTTGCAGCTACTCCCTCAAGGTAATTTGAGTACCGGAAAGTTTTCATTGTTTGGTGCGGAAATGTGCTCACCTTTTGCATGTACCATGAAACTGAAGAGAGCGCTACTTTGGTTGAATTCGGAAGTCAATCATTTGTCTTGGCTTGAAGTTGGGGAGGGAATAATTATATGAAAGGGAGGGGAAAGTGAAAGGTTAACATCCTCCTCCTTTCTACATCCTCCTTTCTACTTGACAGAGAACTTGTACACTAGGTCATGGAAGGCCGATATTTTTGGAGGCATATTTTCTTCTTTTATTTCTAGCTGATGCTTTTGAGTGGTTTGCTTGCACCTCTAATTAGTTGTGCCCAGTTCTAATTCTATGATCAGTGTTCTTTTGGTTGCTTTTGATGGAGTATTAAGACTGGAGAATGCTGTAGGCCGATCAATCCTGTTTATTGTATGTATACTGTAGAGCAGCTATCGCATGGATACTCTTCGGATTGTTTATTCAAATGGGCTTGATTATGCAATTTTAGATAATTGATGTGGAAGTTTCGTTGTCTGTTGTTCAGCAAACGCTTAAAGTGATCTTGTTGTCTTCCAATTATATCTTTTATGGCTCTGTTTTGGTTCTTGACTCCTTGCACTGTGCATAGACACTTCGGGTTTGTTTGGTAATACTCTCAAGAACAACTGATTTTGTTATTTTGTTTTCGGGAACATTTTGGAATAGAAATCAATTTAGTAAATTTTTTGTTCTCGGGAAAAAATATGTTACGGGGAATAGATTTGAAGTAGAATCAAGAATAAAAAAAAAAGTTGATTCTCGCTCCCGAAAATAATTTTGAGAATCGATTTTTCCCACTTTTTTTTTCCCTTCCTTTTTTCCTTCTTCCTCCTCCCAACCCGTTGCCACCCCATCACTGCCCCATTGTCGCCCTGGGCCGTCGCCAGTGAGTGGCTGGGTGAGGTCCGACGAGTTCATCGGAGCCTCGTCAAGCTAGGGTGGAGTTTGGCAAACTTGTTCAGGTGGCGTGAGGTCGGGCCTCACCCTGGCCTGGCGATGGCAAGGTGGAGCCTCGTGTCGGTTGGCCTTGCTCAACCACCAGCGAGGCTTGGCCTTGTGCCGCCTGGGTGAGGTCGAGCCTCGCTTGGCCACCGACAAGGTCGAGACCCAGATCTGCGAGGCTGAGCCTGTCGGTGGCCAGGCAAGCCTTGGACCTCGCCCTTGTCGCTTGTCGGCCACCATTGGTGGCAATGGCCAAGAGGAAGAAGGGAAGAAAAGAAAAAGAAAAAAAAAAAAAAATTATAACAAATCATAACAAAAAGTATCAAAATTTAAAAGAATCAAAAAAAAATCTTACCAAAAGCATTTATATTTTGGGAATAATTTTTTTTTTTAAAAATGTATCAAATATTTTAAATATTTAGAAATTGTTTTTGGAAACAAAATAAAAAAAAATCATTTTTGATCAGAAATTATTTTCAAATAGAATCGTTACTAAACGGGCTATTCATGAATGAGCTTGGCATATATACACTTTGAATTTGAGTGCATATCAAAGCAAATTAACTTGCGGTAGACGATTAGTGAATACGAGGGAGTGGTCATTTTTTTGGGAAAGAATAATTTCCTAAATAAGCATGGACATGCTATCGGGAAAAGTATCAAAAAAGTTCTAAACCTATTAATTTGATACTAATTCGGTTCTAAATTTTTTAATTGAATCAATTTAGTTTTAAATATTTTATCATTTCATCTAGCCAATTTAGATGAGAAATTGCTAACTTGGATTTCGGTGGTCGTACGAGGCAAGGTAGGTGCTGATATTATTATTATTTTTTTATAATTTTCTTTCTTTCTTTACCCTCTATGGCCAACCCAAGTTGGTTTGGATGAGGGCTTTTGTGCCCTCACTTGGCATGGCAAGGGCGTCTCGCTTGCCTAGATCTAGGTGAGGGTCGAAACCCCTGCCTATAGGCTAGTGAGGGCTGCGACACCCTTGCCCAAACCAAGTAGGGTGGTGCGACCCTCATATGCCATAGGTGAGGGCCTCCGCACCCTTTGAATTTGGGCGAGGGCATGAGGGCTCTCATCTGTGGCCAGCGATGGTATGTCAACCTAACAATGTACAACAAAGGAAAAAAAGAAAAGAAAAAAAAAGAAAAATTAATAAAATATTCTGAAAAATATTTAAAAAATTATAAATTTTGTTGACGTTAGTGCCGTTGGGGTATGCAGGATTGTCGATGTCCATGTTAGTAATTTTTGACCTGAATTAATCAAATGGACTGAATTAATATTAATGTTAAAATATTAAATATTAAATTAGTCTAAAAAGACTATGATTGAATTGGTACCAAACTTAGCTAGTACATTGTCACTTGCTTAGCTTGTTTGGTGTTAAGAATTAAGATGACTATAGAAAAAGATTAAGGCCACTCAAATTACTTCATTCAAGAATTCAATGAGTAGGCACCAGCATTCGAATCAGAATCAAAATTGATGATTATTCGGATGGTAGAAAGTAAGCAACATAGTCAGGAGACAGCTCCTTCATAATGGCTTCATGCTACTACTCTCTAACTTCTTGTCATCTCCGTTCATTCACACATCACGCCTGCCTTAGGTCAGATTATTATACAGCCTGATTCTTCTTTACTCTGGACCATAACTGGGGGCATTGAACTGCACTAATTACTTCAACCCTGCAATGTCTTCTACAATTCTTTGAGTACAGCTTTCAGCATAACATTTTCTCTTTGCTTTGTCAATGTTAACATATTCTGAGTTTTTTCTAAGGAAAACTACCGAAATTGATACTTCCTTTTAGTTTTTTTTTTCTGCACTATGACACTATGTCTGTAGGAATGGTGGAGTCATGGACTCTCTCAGCAGCCTTCTTTGCCTGCAAAAGCAGCAAATGTAGATCATGGTAAATGTTTAGTATGAATAAAGTAAGTGATTTCTTCCTATTTTATGTAAAAGGATCTAACCTCTTGGTCCCAGTTTGTGCGGAGAAAGATGCAGAAAAGACAGAACACTTGCACGACTAGCGCGCAGATAATTCCTAGCCAGAGACCCTGCGGAAGAAAGAGTTTCAAACAGTTATTTTCTCTGATAGTTTGCTCGTTTCAACACTAAACTAAAGAGTAGGAAAAGTATAAAACCCAAAAGTTTTACCTTCCCACCAACATGGAGAACAAAACCTAGCACTACTGCAAATGGAATGCCAATCAAGTAATAAGACCCCAGGTTGACAAAGGCACCAATCTTCTGCCAGCCACATCCTCTAGCAGTTCCTGAAGAAGAGTGAGGGTAAAACACAAATAGCTATCACTAATTTGGAGCATGAGCTATGATTTCGTGGCATCTAGGAGGAACAGAACCGGATCAATAACATGCAAATCACGTAAAATGACAAAGCATGGTCGCGAGGCTAGGCCAATTTGCAGTGAGAAAGGCAACCTGAAAGGACGCATTGAAGTCCATCCAAGAAGTTTGAAGCCGCTAGAATCGGCATCATGATGGCTACGTATTCGACCACTTCTGTCTCGTCACTGTAAGCATATCCCCATACATTGCGTATCGAGATCAAAACTATTCCAACCAGAATTCCTTCGGTTACGGCCATGGAGAGGACCACGTACACTGCTAAACGTGCAGCCTGGGGCTTCCCAGCCCCTAGTTCATTTGAAACACGAGTGCTGGATAGATTGACCATGGAACTTGTGAAACTCCATTGCCACACCAATGTGGTCTTAAGAAGTCGATGGATATGCATATAAATATGTTATGCAGAAACAAAATAAAGAGACATATCGACCATTTGGGATGGTACTAGATTAAGGCTGTGTTTGGTTCAGCATTTGTAAGGGATTTTGAGTTCAATGCAAATGCTGAAATCCCAAAACTACTTGAGGAAATGTAATTGTGTTTAGTAAAATTTCTTTACAAATGAACTTTGAGTTGAATGTGTGTTTAGTAAAAAAACTTTTGCAATAAATTTTGATGGATATTATATGTATATAAATATCTCTTTTTTTTTTTTTTGAAAATTGAACTAAACTCTTCGCTAGACCGGTTGAAGGGCTACGACCGTTGGCGCTAGATTTGACTCGTCGGATCGGCGAAGGGCTGCCTCATTTTTCAATTAAAAAAAAATAACGAGGAGCAAAATCGGAAATATGAAAAATCAATGAGGGTAGTTTTGAAAGGAAAAAATAATTTCAACATTCTCCCAAATACTGAAAGCTCAAAGCTAGTCCCTACTAGTTTTGGGCTTTCAGCATTTTGAATGCTAGCTTTCAACTAAAAGTTGATTTAAAAGCTGAACCAAACGGTTTAGCATTTTCCCAAGCCCTTTAGAAATACTGAACTAAACGCATCCTAATTGAGCTGATTCTCCACAAAATGGCAAAGTGGCGGTCGTAAGTTTCATTACTATTTACTCAGTTTGGCATGCTTACCTCACAGCCCCGCTGAGTCCAAAAGGGATCATCCATACCGTTGCGGCAGTGTTGAGACTGAGAATGTAAAACATTGGGAGGTCTTATACATACACCGAACTAAAGTGTCCATCGATAAAAAATAAAAAAAATCTCAGCAACATGTGCCTTGTCCCAAACTATTTTGCGAAAGACTAATGCCAAACTCGAGATTAACCTGATAGAAAGCACCGAAGTTTCCAATGTTGGGTCCGGGAGAAGTCCAGAGAGGAGCACCATCATCTCGAATGACCACATCTCCAAGCTACAGCCATAAAGAAGATTGCCATCAGTAAATGCATGTCATCCGCTTTTCACAATCACGAGAGAGATGAAGGGTTTGAGATGCTTTTACCAGACCATTACTGCGGAAGGGATGGAAAGTCTAAGGAATGTGAGAATATTGTGAAAGGCTTCCTTGGAAAACCCAGTCCAAGTCTTGGAGCATGAAGAAGAGAACTTCACATAAATCACCAACAGCAACACATTCAACCAATACGATATTGAATTCGCCAAGGCCGCTCCTCTGCTTCCAAGGCCAGTTTTCATGACCAAAAGCCAACAGATGAAGATATGCAGTAGAGTAGCAATTCCCGAGCTTAGCATCATAGGGAAGACAATGTTCTGAGTCTGCAAGAACTTGACGAGGCACTGAAGGAGGCCGTAGGCAAAGAGGGATGGGATCATGTAACGGGCATACGTTCCCGCTTCCTCTGCTATGTCTGCTTGTTGACCGACTGCTTCTAGTATAATTCTCGTATTTGCCCAGATGAAAGCCAGAGGTATGCTCACTAGCAGAAGGATGAACATAGCTCTCTGCATGTGAATACCAAGCATATGAAATTGCCTCGCCCCATATGATTGACCGCAGAAAGTATCCAATGCGCTGGCCATCCCCATCTAGTTAAAGAGATTCGACAGAAGAAAAATCAGAACTTCACAAAAGAAGACTGACCGATGTTCTTTGAAGTTTGGTAACTATCGTTCAAAGTGGCTCAATTTGTGGTAGAAGTTCATTTCAACTCCTGTATCAATAGCATCTCCAGTGCAGCACTAACAAATATGGCCAACCTAGCCAAATTACGGGCCATTTTGGGCACAATTCTATTCTCTTCCGGCCTAATAGTAAGCGAGACAGTAATATCATTTTCATCCTTTATTGCCCCTCCAAAGTGAGTAAATCTTAAACAAATCGATCAATCTAGTACTTACAATAAACTGTTGGTGAATTTGGGCGACAAATACAGGGCTAAGAAGGGTAACTTTTAACAACTCTGAAAAAAGAAAACAAAGAAACGGATCGATAGTGAACAAGAACATCCAACACAAACACATAGCATTTGTCTGAGCTTTGAGTTACAAATATATCATAACATCAACTATGCCAAAACCCGAAATGCAATTGCTTCGTTAAAGAATTTGAAGTAAGAGCACGACCAATATGGAAATCTCTCAAACTCACCAGTAAGCTGAAACCCGTGACAGTGGCGAAGGAGGTGGCCATGGAAGCGCCAGAGAGAGGCAGCTCACCGAGATGACCAACAAACATGAGAGAGATCATCTGCAAACTGTAGAGCAACAAGCTCACCGATATGAGCGGACCAGCAAGCCATAGCTGCTTCTTTATCTCTACCAGAGCCTCGCTCCTCCACCCAACACCCTTCTCTTTCTCTCCCACATTCGATGCTAATGATCCCACAACACCATCTTCACCACACGACTCTATCAATGGTAAGCTCAGGCCTGTCTCCGGTCCTTCTCTCTCCATGGTTGCCTTACAGAGAGAGAGAGAGAGAGAGAGAGAGAGAGAGAGAGAGAGTGCAGGAATTTGTGTGGCTGTGGGGGGTATTTAAGGAGCAGTGTCTTCCCGAAAAGGATTGCAACAAGAAGTCTTTGTCTTGATGCCGGGAAATGACGATGTTCTTTCTTGCATGGGCTTGAGTGTCGACCATGGATATGCAGCTCCCTTTGTACCCATATTATAGTGGAATTTAACACTTTGGGTTAGGAGGTCAAGTAGCGACCAGAAGTGTGGTCCATGACAAGGCAAGCAAAACAAAGAAGAAGGACAAAACATGTGATCATCAGCCTCTCCGGGTCATTTTCTTACCGATACTAGATGCACTATGTCTTCTCACTGGTGAGTGTCCTAATTCAATGAGTAATGATACAGGCTCCGAAGAAGAGCTGCGGAACAGGAACTAGAAGCCAACTGACGTGGCGTTTGTCCAATTACATATCTACCCATCATGCTTCTTTAGGTCAAATATGACAATAGCGTGCTTTGGTCAATATTTCCATAATGTGCTTGACATTGGACAGGTGAAAAACTTTTTGAAAGAATGGTGCTACTATTTCATTAGAAATCCATCGTTTAAACCGTAATCAAACTGTTTTAGTTTATAAGGAAAGGAAAGATTAAGTTGTAAATATGAAATGATAAAAAAGAAGAAGATTCTTCGAGTCCTATTTAAGATGGGCTAAGCCGATTTTTAACAAATTTAATCAAAAGGGTTATGTGAGTTGTGTCGAAAGTAGATACCGAATAGGTGGGTCTGATTGACTTGACTTTTCTAACATGATTACTCTACTAATCATATGTGTCCGTAACTTGACATATTGTGAATATGGTTCACTATACAAGTCCATGCGACTCAAATTTGGTTTATATGTTAGGTGGACTTCAAGACAAGATCAACTTCTTCGGCACAACAAAGACTAAAAATATTTATGTCATTTTGGAATTATTTATTGCATATCACTACCATTAGGTGTGATTCTCCAATGAATAAAGGATCCGCGTATCATTATCTTTTCAAATCAATATTTTGTAATATACATGGATGGACAAGTGGTGCATGCTAAAACTGTATGTTTATTTGATCTTTATAATATGGGATATTTGACCTTTTTGGTACAACTAACCACATCTAAGAATGCATGTAAATCAGTTTGTCTACGTGAAGCATTGCCTAAGTATTACTATGAGTGAAAGAAGTAGTGATTTGCACATTATATGTATAATTTAAACCCGACTTATTAACAATATATATTAACAATTTTTTTTGACGATAAAGATTCTACTGGCAAAGTATCATTAGCCTCCTTAAAATTTTTCAAGAAGCAAGAAAATACATTTTGACTTATTGTTCCAGTTCAAATAGGGGATCCACGTTTTCACTTTCCATAGGCAAGGGCAGAATTGTAAATGGAATCTAATCGCCCCCCATGATTAACGTTGCATTGCATTAGCCTTAGTCACTTAAAACATCATCGCTTGGATTGAATTGAAGTACCCCATGATTAATTTTGCATTATATCTGCTTTTAGTCACTAAAACGTCATTGCTTGAGTTGAATTATCTTGTTTGTATTCTTGTTCTATAGATGGAAATCGATTATATCCTTTTTCAAAAATTGATTCTTAATTTTACTTATTGAACATTATCATTTATGCTTATGTTATATGTTAATGGAGAATTTCTTAAAAGCTGCAACAGCACAAGCATTTAATTTTTTGCAATTTCTTTTGTATGGAAGAATTCACCAACAAACCCAAAAAAATGAAGTGCTTTGGCATCTTCTTTTTATAATTCAAGAGAATGAGTGTGAAAAACCATATTGGAAAGTCTGTCAAACACTTTACAACTCCTATGAACCGGTTAAGTTTAACCTTAGATCCAAGTCAATGGCCCTTGAAGTGATTCATGCAATTGGTGAGATTTGAATGGGAGGAACTAATGTTGACGTGCTATGAAAGTGTGCATGGAAATGGAAGGAGATTGAATGTTTGACCTATTTATTTGTAGGAACTCAATTGTCTTTTGGGTTGATACTGAGGCTCACTTGATCCAAATTCATAAATCACATGTGAAGTCTATCATTCAGTCAAAATATATAGGGTTTTAGAAAGGAAGAATCGCAACATACGCTGTATCTAGTAGTGCATACGTACCACAACTTCATATATTTCAATTGAATTACTTGAGAACCACGCCAATTTAGACGGACTTCACCAAATTTATTAGATCTTCACCAAGGTTTTGGTATTTGCTCAGTCAATTGAGACGATAAATCTGAAAAAATAAAAAGGTGGCTGCGCCATTTTTTAATCGCACGCCCGTTTGACAGAGACATGGCGTCTTATTTGTCTTGATGCAATGCTTTAGGACAAAAATCCCCGACTACAGCTTTTTATCTTCAATTCTTAATTCACTTTGTCCTGGAATTCCACAATTTGCTTGGACGACAAGCTTGGAATTGTCGCCAAATCTTTTGTTTATTCCCATTCATTTGATTCCTCAGCCGCCGGTCAGTCAAAGAAGGCGAGCGCATGGTCAATTAGGGTACATATTTGCCTCTCTTCCACGCCCTTGCTTTAAACAAAGGACAAATTCAATCACGCTTAAAGATCTCGATTATTAATATCAGGAGTGATGATTGATTCTTTGATTATATGGAAATATCTCACTTGTGATTGCGTTTATGTCGCCTACATGTCCATGATACATTTTCCGAAAACCGGATAGCCAATAAGGATATGGAAATTGAAATCACCATCAATTTTCTTTTCTTTAATTCTTTGCTCGAGGATAAGCACTACATAGAAAAATGAGATAGTCTTTGGGGATAATTCTACTTGAAAGAAAAAGAAGATCTTTGTCCATAGTCAAATTCATGTCTAAGCACTGGCTTTGCAATGGAAATTAGGGATGGGCATGGTTTAGATGGATAATTTCTAATCTAGAACCAGGAGTCACCCATTGACGACCGATTCCAAAAAATTGAAATCAGGAATCTCATGTTAGTTTTATGGATCCACTCTAGAATTGGATGGTCGGTCCGGTCCGGTTGTCAGGTGAGTCTATGGAACCAATTTCATCAAGCTTCGCGCACTCAGCACAACATTTTCCTACAAGCCAAAGTAAAGCAAAAAATGAAAAACTTCCCTATTCTTGATTGCAATATCGATAAAAAGATTGGGCTCATATTGAAAGTTGAGAGTTAAGGCCATATGTTGATGGGCATTGAGTTTGAGAATTGAGGCTATAAGTGAGAAATAGAGAGATGACTTAGACAAGGTAAGAGTAAGAGTCGGACATAATGAACACAATGGGTATTGAGCTTCAGAATATGAATTTTAGGTTTTCATTTTTATTAATTTTTTTGGTAGGAAATTTTTATTAGTATTATATATATGATTACATTATTGGTTCAGTTTAAGTAGGTCATTTGAAGTTGAGAATCAAACTAGTACCTATTAGTTTCAATAAATTGGAACTAGGAACCGTCAATTCTAGTCCGATTCCAAATGGTTCTTAGTTTATTTGCACACCCCTAATAGAAACTTTGCTATAACTTGGAAGCAATTTATGTAATGTTTGGTGGAAAATGTAAAAGGAAATAAAGAAGAAAACTGATTTTTTTTTGGGGGTTGTTTAGAAATCCAATTTTTGGTATGTACATTAGCTGTTTATTTTCTTCCTTTTTGGGCTAGGCCTATAATCCAATTTTTGGGGGGAAAGTACAGCGGGAGTGTCAAAAGTTGGCACGGAAGGACACTTAAGTGCCAAAACTTACAAACGGTACACTTAAGTGCCACTTTTCAAAAAAAATGAATCACTTAAGTGCCAGGTCGCCGGAACCCTGCCGGAAATCCTACGTGGCATTTTTTTATTAATTTTTTTGCCTACGTGGCACGCCGGAAATTGAAACGACGAAGAATCAGCGCAAAACGACGTTGTTTTTGTGCTGACGTGGATTTTTAAAATTATTAATTAAATAATATTATATTTTAAAAAATAAAAATTTTAAAAAAATAAAATATTTTAAAATTGATTAATTCACCGGAAAGGGGAAAAAAAAAAAGAAGGTAGCCCTTGCCGATTACCGGCCCTTCCCCCTGGCGGCGGCGAGGGGGCTGCACAGCCCTCGCCAATTTTCCCCTTCTTCTTCTTCTTCTTTTTTTTTTTTTAATAAAATCGATTTTAATTTTTTAAAACTCGACGTGGACAATTTTTTTATTAAAATTGCCACATGGAATTTTTTATTTTGAAAAAATGCTTCGTCAGCAAATGAAGTCGTCGGAAAATGGACACGTGGCAATTTGCACTTAAGTGATCCATTTTGCTCCAATTTTAACACTTAAGTGTACTGTTTGTAACTTTTGGCACTCAAGTGTCCTCTCGTGCCAACTTTTGATACTCTTGGAGTCCGTGTGTCCAATTTTTGGCCAGTACTATGGTGTCACTTCCTGCACAAAGTCCAACTAGTTTCTTTTTGGGTTATATATAACTAGTTGGCCCATAATGTGGACTGACTCGGCCCAACAAAAAGATGTACCTTAACCTCAAATGATTCTAAGATCGATATTAACATCTAATTTGGGTGGACTGTTGCCATATAATCAACTTGTGTTAATATTAATTGGACTGATATCACGAATCACATGATTTGGGAGCTTGATATGGGATCCTAGTGCACTTCTCTCTTCAAGTAGCAGAAATGATCACTGGGCGGCCTTGATCTTGGAGACCCAAGATTGTTTCATCTTGAAAAATGATTATATACAGATCTTCAAGTAGGAGTGGGCTTAACTCGAGCGTGACACAATTAGGCTAGGGTTGGCTTTCTAACTGAATGTTAACTCGGACTTGTCCATACCCACCCAACATTGCCATGACTCGATCGCTTGTGTGGGCTGCTTAGTCCCTGATTAGATCTATTGGGTAACCTAGGAGAAGGGCCTTCACAAAATCTCTCCATATCAATTTTATATTTATTTTGACTTTGATAAAAAGCATCAAGATATTGCAAAATGAACTTCCCCCGATATATCTCATTTGCTGATGACAAGGGCTTAGACTCAGAACTATTTACAATCAAGCTAATGAGATTAACGTCAAAGTCTTTTCTTTTGACATGGTAGATGAAGCACCAACTAATGAGTGACCTTGTTTTCAAAAAAGAATAATACTAGAGATACTGATGCTCACTCTTGTAATTTGATATTGCGATCGATATAAATATTTATGTGTTCTATATTCCTTAAACCAAAATTTTCTTTTATTCAATCATCAATGATTGCATCATTAAAACCCGCGGTTGGTGTTCAGAAAGCTGATCGGCATTTCGGCAATTTTAGTTGGGATTGATCTGGTCGATCTTTGACTCGAAATGAAGTTGAACCACTACTTTGACTAAAAGTTACTAAGCCATGACATTGACCTGGTTTAACGAAAGCAGGCCGAAACCCAAAATTTCCCTTCTCTCATTCTTGTCAATACTTGATGAAAGAGAACATTACCCCATCTAGCGCTAAATCTATTATACATATGTTAATTCAATCATAAAATTTCTAATTTTACCAATTTAATATTAAACTATCACGAAAATTTTCAATATAATTATTCTAATCAATTTTCGCTAGAAGTCGTCAACATGGTGCTCCATTCATAGCTAGGCTGATTTACATGACACACCACAACTTTAGTACGAAATTTGGCCGGAATGATTATATTGACATTTTTTTTTTGATGACCCAGGGAACCCCGCACCCCGCCGATAGTCGGGGGAGTAAACCCTGTGGGCCACACATGCTAACCACCACACACGTGAAACCAATTAAGTCACTATGATGAAGGGATTCGAACTCGACCTTTGAAATTTGGCCGGAATGATTATATTGACATTTTATATAAAGGCTTACAACTAAATAATAAAATTAAAAAGTTTAAGACTGAATTGTAGTCCATACAATAAATTTATTACTGATTGTGATAGTTTCTCCCTTCATTAAACTATTGAAATTTCTATCATTTTTTTACGAGCCTTGATATGCTGTGCATTCTTGAATTCCATACAGAGATCAGGGTGTTGTACATTGATTCCGCATAACATTTTGTCCTGGATTTCTCCAATATTTGCTTGGATGACAAGGTTGGAATTGTCGCCAAATCGTTTGTTTATTTCCGTTCATTTGATTCCGCATAACATTTCAGCATAACATTTTTCTCTTTGATTTCTCCACGTTCACAAATTTCGAGTAATTGCAAGAAAAACTAACGTAATAGGCTCTTCCTTTTCAGTTTTTTATGCTCTAAGACGGCTGTATCTGTGGAAATGGTGGAGTCATGCACTCTCTCAGCAGCCTTCTTTGCCTGCAAAAGCAGAAAATGTGGATCATGGAAAATGTTTAATGTGAACCAAGCAAAGTGATTTCTTCTCTATTTTATGTAAAAGGATCTAACCTCTTGGTCCCAGTTTGTACGTAGAAAGATGCAGAAAAGACAAGACACTTGCACGACTGGCGCGTAGATAATTCCTAGCTAGAGACCCTGGGAAAGGAAGAGTTTACAAAAGTTACATCCGAACATTTTTGCGGATGGCTTGCTCGTTTCAACGTCAAACTAAAGAGCAGGAAAAGAATAAAGCCCAACAGTTTTACCTTCCCACCAACACGGAGAACAAAACCTCACAGTAGGGTGTCAAAAGCTGCGGCTTGACTCGTTTCTGCTAAATGACCCATCGTCGGAGGTGTCCATTTGACGGTGGTCGGTGTTTGAGCTATGTTTTCTGTTTTTCGGGCTGTCCATGTCGAGGTTCTTTGTGTTGGGTGGTTCTTTGCTTCGAAGATAGTGGCGTTTCTACCTTGCCGGATCTGCCAAAAGAGCTGAGTTAGGAGCTCAAAGATACGGTTGTATGCTGAAACTTGTCCAGCCACTCTTCAATTCGAGTAATCTTGAGTTACATCAATGTTGATTGCGGGGTTTTTCCAGACTTGTGCTGTCCAAGGGCAAAACAGGTGCTCACTTGTTTCGGGTTGGGTATTACACATTGCGCACGATTGTGAGGTATAATTTTTCTTTTCCACAGATTCTCCCTTGTTGGTTTTGGCATAATTGCCATAGAAAATACAAATGCGTCGCCATAGTGAATATGAGGAAGAAATTTGATTTGGTGCATTGGTATGACCCTTTGTGGGTGTCCACACCGCTTAGTTGTTTACAAAAGTTGTTTTTGCGGATGGCTTGTTCGTTTCAACGTCAAACTAAAGAGTAGGAAAAGAATAAAACCCAACAGTTTTACCTTACCAACATATATTATTATTTAACATTTTAATTTAAGAAAATCTACTCCTACTTATTTAATCAATTTTAAACTTTTAAAGTGAAAATTTTTCACATATAAATTATTTGAATAAAAATTTCACATCAAATTTATAAAGTAAATTAAATAATAAAAAAATTAGTAAATAAAAAATGTGTTGAAATAATTTTTGGAAAATTATTTTTTTTTTAAAAAAAAAATTGAATTTTTTATTATTATTTATTTTTTCTTTTTATTTTCTTTTTATTTTCTCTTTTCTTTCTTCTTCCTTCTTCTTCCCCCTTTTCCTCTACCGGTGCCACCCGATGGCGACTACGTAGGTCAGCGAGCCCAAACTCGACCAAGGCTAATGAACTCGAGGCTCGGCCGATTTAGGCTCCGCCAAGGTTGCTGGCAGTGGTCAAGCTCAACTTGCACGGATTTGGTGAGTTGTGAGCTCTATTGCGACTAGTGAGTTCGGGGCTCGCCTATCCAGATTCGGGTGAGCCGCAACTCGGCCAAGGCCGGCGACCTCACGACTCGTCTGTCCAAATCTAGGCCGAGCTCCGGCCAACGAGCTTAGGGCTCGCTAGCCCAAGATTTGTCGCAGCTCGCTTGGCCAGATCCAAGCTGAGTTCCAGTCGACGACGGCAAGTTCGGGATCGAAGATGGTGACAACGGCGTGATGACGGGATTGGCAATGGAGGTCAAAACACATAAATGAGAGGGATGGAATGAAAGAGATGATGGATCTACTTAATAACTCACTTAATCTATATTTGACTAATATTTAACTTTCACTTAATCTATATTTGACCCATTTAATTAAAATTGAGTCATAATATGGGTTTATGACCCATTTTGATACATCTACCTAGCAATATTGTAGATGGAATGCCAACCAAGTAATAAGTTTCTAGGTTGACAAAGGTACCAATCTTCTGCCACTCGCATCCTCTAGCAGCTCCTGAAGAAGAGCGAGAGCAAAACACAAATAGCTATCACAAGTCTAGAGCATGAGCTATGATTTCATGGCATCTAGGAGGAACAGAACCGGACCAAAAACTCGCAAATCCCATCAAATTACAAAGCATGGTCACGAGGCTAGGCTAGGCCAGTTTGCAGCAGTGAGAAAGGTGACCTGTGAGGACGCACTGGAGTCTGTCCAAGAAGTTTGGAGGTGCTAGAATCGGCATCATGATGGCTATGTATTCAACTATTTCTGTCTTGTCACTATAAGCATAGCCCCATACATCGCGTATCGAGATTAAAGCTATTCCCAACTAGAATTCCTTCGGTTACGGCCAGGGAGAGGACCAAGTACACAGTTAAATGCACAGCATGGGGCTTCCCGGCCCCTAGTTCATTTGAAACGCTGAGTGCTGGATTAGATCGACCAGGGAACTTGTGAAACTCTATTGCCACACCATTGTGGTCTTAAGAATATGATGGATACACATACGAAATATGTTATGCATGAACAAAATAACGAGACATATCGACCATTTGGGATGCTACTCGATTAACCAAGCTGATTCTCCGTAATATGGCAAGGTGGCGGTCTAAGTTTCATTACCATGTTCACAGTTCGGCATGCTTACCTCACAGCCCTGCTGAGTCCGAAAGGGATCATCCATACTGTTCCGGCATTGCTGAGACTGAAAATGTAAACACTGGGAGGTCATATACATACACCGAACTAAAGTGTGCTTAAATAAACTCGAGACAAACCTCATAGAAAGCACCGAAGTTTCCAATTTCAAGTCCGGGAGAAGTCCAGAGAGGAGCATTATCATCTCGAATGACCACATCTCCAACCTACAGCAATGAAAAAGATTGCCATCGGTAAATGCATGTCATCTGCTTTTCACAATCGCGAGAGAGATGAAGGGTTTGAGATGCTTTTTACCGAACCATAGATTGCCAACAGCAACGCGTTCATCCAATATGATATTGAATTCGCCAAGGCCGCTCCTAGGCTTCCAAGGCCAGTTTTCATGACCAGAAGCCAACAGATGAAGAATGCAGTAGATTAGCGATTCCCGAGCTTAGCACCAAAGGGAAGACGATGTTCTGAGTCTGCAAGAACTTGACGAGGCATTGAAGAAGGCCGTAAGCAAGAGGGACGGGATCATGTAATGGGCATACGTTCCTGCTTCCTCTGCTATGTCTGCTTGTTGACCGACTGCTTCCAGTATAATTCTCGTATTTGCCCAGATGCATGCAAGAGGTATGCTCACTAGTAAAAGGATGAACATAGCTTTCTGCATGTGAATGCCAAGCATATAAAATTGCTTCGCCTCGTATGATTGACTGCCGAACATATTTAATGCGCTGGCCATCCCCATCTAGTTAGGGAGATTTGACAGAAGAAATATTAGAACTTCACAAAAGAAGACAGATTGATATACATCAAAATTTAGTTGCTATTGTTTAAAGTGGCTCAATTTGTGGTAGAACTACATCTCAACTCCAGTATCAATAGTATCTCCAATGCAGCACTAATAGATATGGCTAGCCTAGCCATATTATGGACCACTTTCAGCACCAATTCTATTCTCTTCCAGCTAAATAGTAAGCGAGACAGAGTAATTTCATCATTTTCACCCTTTATTGCCCCTCCAAAGTGAGTAAATCTCAAACAAAGTTGGTCAATCTAGTACTTGCGAAAAACTGTTGGTAAATTTGGGCAACAAATACAGGACTAAAAAGGATAACTTTTGCCAACTCTTCAAAAAGAAAACAATGCAACAGATTGATCGTGAACAATGACATCCATTACAAACACATAGCATTTGTCTAAGCTTAAGTTGCGAACATAAAAATATCAGAATATCAACAATGCCAAAACCCCGAAACGCAACTCCTTACTAACAAAATTTATTAACAATTGTTTTTACAATACAGTTGCAACTGCCAGTACATGCAGGAAACCATGTTTTGACTGATCCTTCCAGTTTACTGAAGTTCCACAATTTCACTTTTATAGGCAAGAGCAGATTCGTAAGTGGATCATGGCCACGTCAGTCGGACTTTGCTTCCGTTGATCTTGTTCGGAGGACGTATCATATTATGTAATTATACCTAGCCAACTAATCACCCCCCCCCCCAAATGATTAACGTTGCATCGCATTAGCCTTAGTCACTAAAACATTATCGCTTGTATTGAATCAAATTATCCTAAAACATCATTGCTTGAATTGAATTATCTAACATTTATGCTTATGTTAATGGAGAATTTGTTAAAGCTACAACTACACAAACATTAAACTTTTCACAATTTCTTTTACATGGAAGAATTCACCAACACACCAAAAAAAAACAATTAAATGCTTTAGCATCTTCTTTTTATAATCTAGGAGTATGAGCATAAAAACCCTATTTGAAAGCCCGTCGGACATCTTGTAACCTCTATGAATTGATTAAGTCTTAACCTTAAATCCGAGTTAGTGGCCCTTATTTAGAGTAATTCGTGCAATTGGCTAGAATCGAATGAGAGAATTCTAAATTCCAAGCTAAATGCTTGACGTACTATGAGAGCGTGTATGCAAATGAAAGAAAATTGAATGCTTGACCTCTTTATTTGTAGGAACTCAAATTGTCATTTTTTTTGATACTGGAGCTCACCTGATCTAACTTCGTAAATCACATGTAAGGTCTATCATTTGGTCGAAATATTTAGGATTTTAAAAATGAAGAATCTCAACATATGTTGTATCTTGCACTAAATGCATATGTACCCCCACTTCATATATTTCAATTGAAGTGCTTGAGAGCCACTCCAATTTCAATGGACTTCACCAAATTTATTAAATCTGCACCAAGGTTTTGGTCTTTACTTAGTCACTCGAGATAGGAAATTTTTATTCTGAAAAATTAAAAGGTAGCTGCCCCATTTTCCACTCGCTTGCCTTTTTGACAGAGACGTGGCGGATTGTCTGTCTTGATGCAACGCCTTTAGGACAAAGATCCCCCCGACCACAGCTTTTGGATCTGCATCCCTCAATTCATTACGTCCTGGAATTCTATAATATTTGCTTTTTGACGACAAGGTTGGAATTGTCGCCAAATCGTTTGTCTATTCCCGTTCATTTGATTCCGCAGCCGTCGGTCAGAGCACATGATCAATTAGGGTTTGTGTTTGCCTCTCTTCCACGCCCTTACTTTACATACAGGACAAAATCTTGTGCATCAAATCAACTACCTCACAAGACCATGATTATTAATATCAGGAGCGATGATTAATTCTTTGATTGTATAAAAAGATCTCACTCTCTTATTGCATTTATATTGCGACATGTCGATGATATATTTCCAAGAGACTTGATGACTCAATAAAGATTTTGAAAAGGAAATCAACATGAATTTTCTTTTTAATTTTTTGTTCAAGATTTAGGGGCTATGTAACAAAATAAGTTTTTTTCTGGGGGATGATTCTGCTTAAAAAAATGATCTCTATCCACCTTCAAATCCCAATTCATATTTAAGCACTATGGAAACTCTGCCATAATTTGAAAGCAATTTATGCATAACTTAGTAGAAAATATATAGAAGCAAATAAAGAAGAAAACTGATCATGAAGAACAAACTTGATGTTTTGCTATTAAATTTACTTATTCCGAGAAACAATTTTTTTTTTTTTTGGCGGGGGGAGGAGTTTTAAAAATCCAATTTCTGGTCTGTACTATAGTTGTACCTTCTTTTTTATTTCTTTGTAGGGGCTTGGCCTATAATCCAATTTTTGGTCCTACTATGGTGTCATTTCCTGCACAAAGTCCAACTTCGTTTTTGGCTAAATCCAGGTTAGTTCGGCCCATAACGTGGACGGACCCGACCCAACATAAACAAACGTACCTCAACCTCAATCATTCTAATGTCGATATGAATATCTAATCTGGGTGGGCCGTTGCCATGTAATCCGTGTTAATATTAATTGGACTAACATCAAGATTCATGATTTGGGTGCTCAATGTGTGATCTCGGTGCACTTTTCTTTTCGGGTAGCAAAGGTAATCACTAAGCGGGCTTGACCTTGAGAATCAAAGATCGGGCCTAAAATGTTACTCCAAACTATTCGTTTAAAATGATTATGCACAAATCTTCAAGTAGGAGCGGACCAATTCTTGCCCAACATCGCACTTCGGGCACAAGTAACTCGAGCGCTTGTGTGGGCCGCTTAGTACCTGATCAGGTCCATTGGGCAACCTAGGAGTGGGGCCTTCATTAAGTCTCTCGATATCAATTTTCGTTTTATTTTGACTTTGATTAAAAAATTTAAAATTAAAAGCATCAAGAGATTGCAAAATGAACTTCCCCTGATGTATCCCTATTTGCTGATGACAAGGGCTTAGACTCGAAACTATTTACAATTCAGCTAATGAGGTGGATGTCAAAGTCTTTTCTTTTGATACGGTACACGAAGTACCGACTTATGAGCGAACTTGTTTTCGATATATTCTCAAAAAAGAATAATATTAGAGATACCGGCCCTCATTATTGTAGTTCGACTTTGTGAGAGATATAAATATTTATGCGTTCTATATTCCTTAAATCAATTATTGCTTTTAGTCAATCGTCAATACTTGCGTCATTAACTCACTTTCTCATCGTCATTAGCAGCACCACTAAATTATAGTTAAAACCCGCGGTTGGTGCGTTGCACAACTACTGCGAAATTCATTGGAGAAAAATAACTGCATTTCGGCAATTTTAGTTAGGATTGATCTGGTCGATCTTTGACTCGAAATGAAGTTGAACCACTACTTTGACTAAAAGTTACTAGCCATGACATTGACCTGGTTTAACGAAATCCGGCCGAAACCCAAAATTTCCCTTCCCTCGTTCTAGTCAGTACTTTATTAAGGACAAAATTACCCCATTCAATACTAAAATTATTGTACTTATACCAATTCAGTAATAAATTTTCTAATTTTATCAATTGAGTAGTAAACATTCGCGTAAAGTTCTAATATAGACATTCCGGTCAATTCTTATCAAAAGTTGTTGACTTTGTGGTCTAACCATAGCTTGCCCTTCTATATGGTACATTGCCATTTTGGTGCAAAATTTGGCCAAAATGACTATATTAATATTTTATGCAAAGATTTAGGATTTAATGGTAGAGTTGAAAAGTTTAGGATTAAATTGACATATGTACGATAAGTAAGTTTAGAACTGATTGGGATAATTTCTCCCTTCATTAAACTATTGAAATTTCTGTTGTTTTTCATGAGCCTCGACATATGCCATGCGTTCTTGAATTCCATATGGAGAATAAGGTGTCGTACATTGACGCTCTCATAATGTTTCTTCCCATCAATTTCATATAATAAAAAAATCGAATAATAACGTTTGATATTCCGATTGCTTACGACAGTTTCCCCGAGAATAGTTCGGACGATCGGGTGCTCCAGCTGGAAGTGAATGCGAGTCGATCGTTGATTATTCGATGAGTGTCGGCAAGAAGAATTTTGCCTCTACGTGAGCATAATCTTGATCTATCTTTATATATTTATTATAAAACAAAGGTTTCCCCAAATCATATTAAATCCCACATTCGATGTGACGAATGCAAAAATAAATTAATATAATCCCCAAGGTTCTTACAAATAAACGAAGACGTACTTTTAGTTTTTTTTTACTAAATTTATTTTAAAATTTTCTTCAACATGAAAAAAAGAGGCACGTTCATTACATTTCCATTAACACGATAACATTAAATTTGCCAAAGCACCATTTCTAAGTCTAGGAATTTACCCTTCTTAGTTGAGGTGAGCTTGAAATTATCGGACACGTTGATGAAATCTCGATGTTGCTTTATACAACAATTGGAAAACAAAGGTAGCATTTCCATAACCTAAATTTTCACATTTCTAATACTTGAGTTCGTAAAATAGCAGGTTCCTTTTGTTCTCACTCCCGGTGGAAGAGAGAGCGCTCTTCTTTCTAGCATATAGGCGATAGTGTGCCTCCGATAACCAGCTCTCGCCCCGTCTCGAGACCTAGGCTCCGGCGGTCCAGGCTCTCGGATATGGCGTCATGGGATGGCCGGCGATAGCTGTCGGTTCCGGCTGAAAATTATGCCGCGGGAGAGACTCCCAGGACAACATTTGCGGGATCCTAGCCATCTTTTCCATCCCTTTTGGCCGTTCGTCATACATATACGACACCATTTTTGGAACTTACATTAACACGACACTACGAAAATCCCAAAAAAAAAAAAAAAAAAAAAGAGAGAGTCAATGTCATCTTGCTGGTGCTTCAATTAATTATATTTTCCTAATACATCATACACACATACGTTCAAAGAGAATCAGCCGCACGTCCCTTCATTTAATCCCGAATTTTCACATATAAAAACCCCACTAACCAACCTCTCCTAACATTTTCTTAATCGCTCCCTCTTCCGTATAATTCGACACGTTCTTTCCTTAGAGCTTTTCCAACCATATTCGATTCCTCAACTACTCTGATCCGAGATTATGCATAATTTTATATTAAGTATTACGGAAAATCCCGAATTTTAGCGACATTAACCCGAAACTCGCGACCGACAGGACTAACACGAGGGATTGATCATAATGGTTAAGTCTCTAAGTAGGCCGTGTCATGAGCGTACTTACTTCCAACAACCGCTGCTTTGACTTCCCAGTTAGCACCTTCCCTACGTGCATGACACGATCTGATAGAAGCCGGAGATTGAGGAGGATCGATTGATCATATATACATAGATTAACCCACCGCCTATTAGGTCATGCCCGATCCAAATTAAGAATTGCATTATATAATTATGGGCTATAGTTGAAAAAGAACAGATGGGAATTGCAAAGAATGTTCTTAGCTCACAAAAAATAAATAGAGTTACAGGTTTAGCTATTGTAAGACTTGATATACAGGCGTATCGCACATATGCCGTTTATGTTGCGCAGTCATTGAAATGTGTTTCTGAACCAGTCATCATTAGGGAAAAAAATAAAAAGAATGACGAAAGCCAGATCCGACATCGGGATTTTAGATCTCGTGATGATAATGTATTTCGCAAATGACGGGAAAAAGAAAAATATGCGGCTGCCTCCTGTTTTATAGCAAAATGAGTGTTCAAGATGTATGAAAGTTCAGCAATATAGTTCGTGCCACCCTAGCAAGTAAAATTAATATAAAAATCGAAATAAACCATTCAAATCTCTCTTTTTTGGCACTTACGTTATACTTTTTTTTCCGGAAATGAATGCACAAATCAAAAGGATGTAAGTAAAATTGGAACCTACCATTGACTTCTCCGTCATGCATTATTGATTGAAAATGCCCCTCCAACAAACCCTAATTTTTCTTTTCTCTTGATTAGTTATCCCCTCCTCCTCTTTCCTTGCAGACAAGGCAAACCTAAAAAGGAAGCATAATTAGTAGTTTGAACAGCACTCACGTACTGGTCCAGTTCTTGAGAAGGATCCAAGAATTTTCATTAAAAAAAAAATCAATGATCACTAGCACTTTCCTACTCCGATGACTAAATGAAATCATATGATTCCCTCCCAGCTAAACCCCAAAAAAGATTTATGGTTGACACGTCTCATTCCCACCCTCTCTCTACCCCCTTGTCTGGATTTGCACTGCCCCAATTAGCAAATCACCATGAACTCCTTAGCTGAGCTCTAAGTCTTTCATTAATTAGCAATTATGTGTGTCAAAAAAAGCGAAAATCAAACTTGAAAAAGGATCATTGCTTGGGTTCACAATTCAAGATGCGAGAGTTTTCAAATTTGATTCTCCGAATCAAGAGCACTAACAAAGGAGGAGCTTGATCATGATTCGACCTAATCGGTCCAACTCAATCATGAGTTGAAATGTGATCAATCGCGCTTGTTTGAGTTAAATTATCCAATTCACCCCTCTCTCCTCATTGTTTACTACTAGAAGTTTGGAGGAAAGAGATCCAATGTGAATGGATGGATGCAAACTTTTGATAGGCACTCGAGCAAAAGGTGTAACATAATTTCCGACGAACAATGAATGATTCATTCAGATCTTAAGATGTCAACACACAAGACGATCGAAAAAGAGCGTGACACATGTTATGAATATTCAACTCAAAAGTTTTGAGTCCTTGACATTGTTGTTTCAGCCTTGTTAAAGTAACCATGCTTTCTATCTCGTGAGGATGCTTCATAAGAAAATCCCTACTCCTATCCTCATATGGCAGTGGTTAACTGAGAGAGACTAAATTTATGAATGTCTAATGTCTATCGTCTGGATTTGGTGGTGAGCCATGTGAGCAGTCACATCCATTTGTTACTACAAGTCATCATCGCTCATGGGTCATGATCACTAGTGTCAATATTCTAGAACTTCTAGTATGATTTTTAAGGGCATCCAACGTTTGACTCACTGTTAAAATCTCTGTGTAATCTCGTGTTAAGTATAATTTAACTTTATACCCCAACCGTAGCAGCAGCCATACATGCCGGCCCTCTTTTCATCGACTTCTCAAACTTTCATGCAAGGCGAAAAGTTAAAAATACTTGCACCAGCCAATCATTGAAACAGAGTGTTTTTGTCTCGGCAGTCAACCCTCCCCCCCAAAGTCCCTTTCGGATACCTTGTATTCTTTCTGTTTCATAGATGATTATGAAAATGATAATATCAATTACCCCCGAGCTACGGACAACGTGAGGAGCAATAATTCGTCGAGAGAAATTGTATTTTCAACTTCCCAGCTTATGTCTCGTGGTCATGCAAAATGCCGTTTTAAGGCCTCCTCACAGAATTTGAAAATGCAGAAGGAAGTGCTGGTGGGTCTCCTTGAGGAGGGTTCTTGAACTTCATATGCATCGTCGTCATTGAGCAGGCTTTCTTCAAGGCCTCTGAGAGTGAGATCTCCGGCGAAATTCTCTGGAATGTGTATTGGCAAGGACTAGTGCGGCAGAGTAAGAAAGATGACGTACGAAGCGATATTGACGAGGAGTTTTAGCCGGTACGAGCAGAAGAAGCTCGGATATGGAGCGTTGGTTGGGTGCTTGCTCATTTTCTTGAGCTTCTTTACTGTCTTCAAGCCTTACTTGGGTCCTTTACCGATTCGTAAGTGCCTCACTCTGTGTTCCATGACATGACTTTGAGTACAAGCTTTCTTTTTTATGTTTTTTTCACTCGAAGAATGCCCTTTGTTTGTAATGCCGCACTCTTGTTTTTTGCATTTTCTGGAAGTATTTACCTTGCAGAATGTATAAAGTCTTGTTTTGATTTCGCAGTGAACATGCGGTTGTCAATGGGTATCGCTCACAGGATGTTTGCCACCAAGGAGACAGAGAGTTCTCAGAAGCAAGAGATGATCACGGGTAAGCAGGCCTGGTGCTCGAAGCCAGACAAGTTCTCTGGATGAATGAAGTCTTTAACGGCTGATGAATTTTGATAGTTCTTTATCCTGAGCACTCTTCTGCTTCATCTTGCAGTTGCACAAAAGAAGACTGCAAAACCGGAGCTGCTGCTCGTTTCCACCAGTCAACAGGGTATTTGCGCTATCGAATTAGTTGACATTCATGATCAGTCCTCAGTTCAATTCAATCTGTATACCGACAGAATGATCACTTACCACCTAAGATCTTGTACTTGCAGAAAATGTGACATCGACACCGGAGCTTCGACTCAATTCCACAGACCCCATAGGTATTTACACCGACTGACTAATCCGATGACTGATGCTCTTAGTAACTCTGCTGCCTTTGACTTAAATCTTGTGAACTGCAGAAAATGCGACTAGAACGAAAACAGAGATACCGGTCAGTTCCACAGATCACCATGGTACTTCATTTCAGTGATCAAACTAGTCTATATTCATAATTCTGCTGAATATCTTCAATTCTGAGTTGGGTTGTTCATTAACACTTTTTGCAATTTTTGCAGTTGCGAAAAATGCCAGCATGGAACCTGTTCCAGAGGTACTGCTGAATAACACAGAACACCCAGGTACTTCAAACTCTCAGCCAAATTAGTTTACATATCGATCTAGATGTTTTCATTCTGCTATGATTCTGATTCCCGTTGTCGGTAAATCTCTCAGCAGTGGAAATTGAGGAATCAATACCACTAAATTCCACTGATCATCAGGATACTTCATTGTCTATAGCAGGTCAGTTCACATACTTATTTTTCCTAGATAATTTAAATTTGTTCTGAATTCTATGTGCTGCATTGTGAGTCCTTCGGCTCATCAACTTGCTGTTGCAGAGAATGTGACGCAGAGAAGAGAGCCGCTGTGCAACATTCTGAATCCAAGAACAGAAGTATGCGACATCCCTGGTGAAGTTAGGGTCCATGCCAAATCCTACACAGTCTATGCCTCTTCGCCTGAAATGGCCTCTTTGGATGATGGACGCACCTCATGGAAGATAAGACCGTACGCGAGAAAAACCGACCGGACGGCAATGAGCTCGGTCGCGGAATGGTCCGTTGTCCCAGCATCTGTGGGCCAACGCGAAATTCCTAAATGCACCCAAAACCATGCTGCCCCGGCCATCCTTTTCTCGGCCGGTGGATTTTCGGGAAACCACTTCCACGACTTCAGCGACATCATAGTCCCGCTCTACCTGACGGCTAGGCCGTTCGATGGGGAAGTGCAGTTCCTAGTGACCAATTACCGCTCCTGGTGGGTCTCGAAGTTCAGAGCGATCTTGCAAAACCTTTCTAAGTACCCGGCCATCGACATCGACCAGGAAAAGGAAGAGGTGCATTGCTTCCCGAGCGTGATCGCAGGGCTCAATCGCCACGATGACTTCAAAATCAACCCTTCCATGCCTCCCCACACGACAATGAGCGACTTCAGGGATTTCCTGAGGACGTCTTACTCACTGAAAAGGAGCAAAGCAATCGAACTGCGGGCCAGCGATGCTCGAAAGCCCCGGCTCTTGATCATATCACGAAAACGCACGCGATCCTTCACGAATGCTGCAAGGATCGCGAAGATGGCCAAGGCCGTGGGGTTCGAGGCGGTGGTGGCGGAGGCGGACATGAACGTGGCGCGGTTCGCCGAGCTCATGAACTCGTGCGACGCGGTGATGGGAGTTCACGGGGCGGGGCTGACCAACATCGTGTTCCTACCGGACAATGCAGTCCTGATCCAGATCGTGCCGTTAGGAGGCGATTGGCTCTCCAGAACGTACTTCGGCGACCCTTCGAGGGACATGAACCTGAAGTACTTGGAGTACAAGATCGGCGCGAGGGAGAGCACGCTGTCAGATCAATACCCGATCGACCACGTCGCCCTGAAAGATCCGCGCGCGTTTCACGGAGGCAAATGGGACGATTTCAAGAAGACGTACCTGGACGGCCAGAACGTGAAGCTCGACGTCAGGAGGTTCAGGCCTACTCTGCAGAAAGCCCTCCAGCTCTTGCACGAGCAGAGGCGTTAAGTCTCTCCCCTTTTTCTTCTTCTTCTTCTTTTTCTTCTGAATGTAAATTCATACAAATTCGAGTTCTCTCTCTCTCTCGTCTTGCGTTGAGGAGTGATCGAGGGTCGGTTGTTTGCACACTTTTGTTGTTTGCTTAGCGTTAGGGAATGTCAGAGAAGCCAGGGAAAATATGGTCTTGAGCTTCTTTTACCAAAACGAGATTCTTTCTCCACGAATTCCAACTTTCTTGTTTTCTCTTCCTTTTCTTGAAGTCCTTGTTGGTGGTGGTGAAATCTCTGGTATCCGGTTCACTTTGATCCACTTTTCTTTCCCCGCTTATCCTGTGCCTTACTTCATTGATAATATCGACACGTGAAAATTTCTGATAATTGAAATGGAGTAAGCTCACGTGCTCCGGATGTATATGACACTTTTTTTTTTTTTTTTTTTTTATGGCATTGCGTGACAAAAGCATACATGCCTGCCAAATCTACTCTGTTTGCTCTTTTTTTCTGCCACCCTTAAGTCAAATGCCGAATATATATATAAATCTAGAATCTACACACTTCTCTGGTGAATAACAATAGAGTACAAACGAAAATGGCGACGTTGTTCTACAGCTAGCCCTGATTTAATGTCTATTCATAGAAGTTGTGGTAAATTCGTGGAGGAAAACATTTGGTAAGCTCAATGAAGCGATCACATCGCACTTTATCGTTTTATATTATGCGAATTTCATGTGACCCTCATCGAATTCAAAAGACACAAACATGCCGAGTTGTGTTTGAATATTTATTAATGTGTGTGAGAGAGACAGCTAAAGTGAAATAAGTCAACTAGCTGGAACATGGAAATGTATTTCGGACATGCCAAGATATGCACCCAATAAGTTATATATGACTCAATTCAATCCGTTTGTTAATATTCTAATATATTAGATCGCATGGAATGAATTTTTCTACAACCTAAAAGCTTATACTCCACAATTTTGATGATTTATTTAAGGTTGTGGAAGAATAATGAACCATAAATGAAATCTTACATTTCTCTAAGGGCCTTACCTCGCGTGAGGCTGTAGTTCTATTGTGAAATAGAATTTCGAATTGCAAGTTTCAACTTGAAGGCTGTACCTGTCTTGTTTTAGGTAAAGTCTTATTTTAAGTAATAGCGAGTGGGAGTTTCAGATTTGGGGCCCTTGAATTTGACGATTGGCTTAGTTGTTGTATAGACTGATCTCGTCAGATTCTTCGGCGCAAGTTCTAGTAGCGAATCTTTAGTTATGTGATCTTAATTTGAATTTTCTGATTCTAGCAAGATTATGTCTCACTCTTCGCAAATGGATCAACTCAACATAATCCGGGCATCGACCCAAAAAAAAAAGACCATAATCCGGCCTGTACCCTGGGCCACTTGGATCTTGGGCTTGCGCAATAAAAGAAAATGGATCCTCAACAGCTGATTAATGTTGGCCCATAATGTAATATAGGGCTGGGCCACTTTGGCCTTGGGCTTATTACATAAGTGATTGACCGATGCAGCAAACTCATGAAACATTCCTGTACGAAAAAGCACTCTTCATGTCAAGATGCCGATGGAATCGTAGACGAGTTCGCCTTTCCCATAAGTGTCGACTCCAAGGACCCCCTTTTAAGATTAAGTATCCACGTATTGGAATTTAACTCAAATATAACATTTCGAGGTAGGTGCGAGTCTCCTGTAATAAAGCTTGAGGCGGGTTGTCATGGCAAGTAGGGATTAGCAAGGTTTTAGAATAGAATCCGAAACCTAAGAACCGGATCGGTAGAAACCTATCTAGTATCAAGATTCAAGGTATGTAAGTAAGGTTCTAAATTCCAAAAACTAGAGAGCTTATTTCAATAGGTAAGTTTCAAATTATAGATTTGTGGAACTTATAACCTAAAATAAGTTTTTATTTTTTTCTTAATTTATGCCTTCGTGTGATCCTACGGTATTGCATGGCATTTGATAATGAATATATAATTTGGAACCACTAGTTTGAACTTTCATTTTATGACAAAAACTTTTATTTTATTAATATTTCATATTTTTTCATATATCTAAATATAAGTCATAATCACTAAATTAATTGTGATTATTCACTGTAAAAATGCAATCAATAATACAGGTGGAACCTGATAGACCCTAAAACTGTGACATGATAGGTCTCAAGTTCTAGATTATGCAAGATAAATTCCAAATTCAAAAAATAAGGAATATGTTCAAATAAGTATGTTTCGGATTTTATGTTAGACCTATACAAAACTTGAAACCACTTGATTCTAATAACAGGCTGCTGTCGCCCCTACCTTTTTCATCAACGGACAATAGTTTTCTTTGCTACGATTTGGATGCCACGGTCATTCCTTTGCTTTGGCTAAGGGCGAAATCATAAGGAGTCGATTGAAGCAAATTAAAAGTTACAGGTGTTGATTGAGATATTCCTCAAAAGTATAGGGAGCGAAATGTAATTAAAGTCACTCGAGAAACGTAGAATTTCGAAAAATATCCGCGCAGCTTATGGGGAAATGACCATTTCCGCCCCCCCGCCTTCTCTCAAACTCCACTCTCTCTTCCAGAACACTCTCTCCTAGGGTTTTTGATCCCACCATCTCTCTCTCTCTCTGCCTGCGATCTCGCACCTCTCTGTCTCTCTCTGTCTCTGTCTCTCTCTCTCTCTCTCTCTCCCTCTCCACGACAATGGCGGCACCGGCGGTCTTGCTCCCCTCGACCTCCTCCAAGACGGAGTCTTACGTGGACAACAAGCGGAAGGAGGATATCCGCCAGGGCAACATCGTGGCCGCCCGCGCCGTCGCCGACGCCGTCCGCACCAGCCTCGGCCCCAAGGGCATGGACAAGATGATCTCCACCGCCAGCGGCGAGGTCATCATCACCAACGACGGGGCCACCATCCTCAACAAGATGGAGGTCCTCCAGCCCGCCGCCAAGATGCTCGTCGAACTCTCCAAGTCCCAGGACGCCACGGCCGGCGACGGCACCACCACCGTGGTCGTCATCGCCGGCGCTCTCCTCAAGCAGTGCCTCTCCCTCCTCTCCGCCGGCATCCACCCCACGGTAATCTCCGATTCTCTCCACAAAGCGGCTGTTAAGGCCGTCGACGTCTTGACCGCGATGGCTGTTCCTGTCGAGTTGAGTGACCGCGAGTCGTTGGTTAAGTCCGCTAGCACTTCGCTTAATAGCAAGGTCGTCAGTCAGTATTCGACTCTCTTGGCGCCCCTCGCGGTTGATGCGGTTTTGTCTGTTGTGGATCCGTTGAAACCTGATTTAGTTGATCTGAGAGATGTTAAGATTGTGAAGAAGTTGGGTGGGACTGTGGATGACACTGAGCTGGTTAAAGGTTTGGTTTTTGACAAGAAAGCGAGTCATGCGGCTGGCGGGCCTACTCGCATTGAAAATGCTAAGATTGCAGTGATTCAGTTCCAGATTTCTCCCCCGAAGACGGATATTGAGCAGAGTATCGTGGTCTCCGATTATACTCAGATGGATAGGATACTGAAAGAAGAGAGGAATTACATTTTGGGTATGATTAAGAAGATAAAGGCGACTGGATGCAATGTCTTGTTGATCCAGAAGAGTATTTTGAGAGATGCTGTGACAGATCTGTCGCTACATTATCTGGCAAAAGCCAAAATTTTGGTGGTTAAGGATGTGGAGCGTGACGAAATTGAGTTCATTACAAAGACCTTGAATTGCTTGCCAATTGCCAACATTGAGCACTTCCGAGTGGAAAAGTTGGGATATGCTGATCTTGTTGAGGAGGCTTCTTTGGGTGATGGGAAGATTGTGAAGATTACAGGTATTAAGGATATGGGAAGGACGACGACTGTGCTTGTGCGTGGTTCCAACCAGCTGGTGCTTGACGAGGCTGAGAGGAGCTTGCATGATGCTTTGTGTGTGGTCAGATGTTTGGTGAACAAGAGGTTCTTGATTGCTGGAGGTGGTGCTCCAGAGATTGAGCTGTCAAGGCAGTTGGGAGCCTGGGCAAAGGTACTTCATGGTATGGAGGGGTATTGTGTACGTTCTGTTGCTGAGGCACTTGAAGTGATTCCTTACACGCTTGCTGAGAATGCGGGTTTGAATCCGATAGCAATTGTGACTGAGCTGAGGAATAGGCATGCCCAAGGAGAGATCAATGCTGGGATCAATGTCAGGAAGGGGCAGATAACTAACATCTTGGAGGAAAATGTTGTGCAGCCCCTGCTTGTTAGTACAAGTGCAATCACTCTTGCTACAGAGTGTGTGCGGATGATTTTGAAGATTGATGATATTGTTACAGTGAGGTAGGCATTGCAGAACAGGAGAATGTTGCGGAATGCGTAGCCAAACTCATTGTCATCAATCTGTGCTTGTGTGTCCTTTGAAACAATATTTTTGTGATTTTGAGATGAATTGTTTTTAGGTATTTCTGAATGTGGTATGTCTGTTTTCTAGTGTTTTTTATGTTAATTCTGGGTTATATTTCCTTTTGAGGTATCTATCAGAAATTAATATATGGTCTCTTCACACTGACATGACTTTTTCTCTTCATATAATTTTAGATGAATTGACTATTAACTCAGCAGCTTAGCATCTTGTTCATGTGCTCATATACTGAGCTTCACTTACTGAGTGCTCTGTATTGTTCTGGTCAATTGTTCTTTTTGACTCCTCTCTCTGTGACCCAACTTCGTTCTGAGCGTGACATCCTGAGCGCTTGTGGCCACCATGCGACATCTTTCTATTATGGTGCTTTCGTCCTGATCATTAGTTGTGTAAAATTTCTGGCCGAATTATAGACTATTAGGTGAATGAAGCATGGTGCATCACTGCTTAGGTTGATAATTAGTATATATGCTGTATGAGCACTTAGTTCAACTGGAATGTCGCAGTTCAGCCATCGTAATTTCTTGCTGATTTTTCTTCCTACATTTCTATAGTTTGGTTTTAATCTGTTGGGAGGCTTTTTGAGTGTCCATAAACTGAGAGGAAGGGGAGAGGGACGAGAGATGGAATTGGAACAGAGGACATCTCATTCATGTCCCGAGTAAAATTGCACTTCAAGTTAAAGCAATTGCATTGACATGACAACAGCCAATCCCGGCTGTCAATTTCAGAATCTTGAAAATGGATTGTTTTTGTCAGGTTTACGGTAAACTAGACTCTAAACTCTACTGGGGGACTGAAATTCTCCCTTTGAGAAGCTATCAATCACTGACTCCAAGTCGGTCTACCGAATTTATTGACTGTTTAGACGACTGGAAGTCAACTCAAGGTAGATCTGAGCCCACATGACTTCTTCCGTCCTCTGCGGCAGCAGCTTCAAGGAGATGCTTTGTTAGGGTCCCTTCATTCTGTTGGACTTCCATGTGTCTCTCCTCCGTCTTCCCCCATAGAACCGAGTAGAGTCCTACCATAATCAGAAGCGCTCCAAGAAGCCTGCAACATAGACATTTCAGCGTCAATCTATTCATTTTAGGTCATGATTGTCAGATGCCTTGGAATGGGAAGGTTGTTAGGTTTTCAATTTTATCATCACACGAATCATTTGATTACCTTCCAGAGTAGAGTTGGTCCCCGAAAATGAAGATAGCCATGACAGCGACTAGAAGGGTCTGCACTGGCTGGAAAACGGCAACAAAGACGGGACCTCCTCTGTGGATGCACCAAGTCTGCAGAGAGAGGACCACTCCAGAAGCAACAATTCCCTGTTGAGTACATAATCAAACGCATAAAGCTCGTCATCTCCTTTCAATTGCAGCAATAAGGCCAAATCCAAATTTTAACAAATTAAAAGATCCACGTGAATTACTGCGTAGAGAATCGTAAACAGCTCCTCTCCGGACTGGATTTTCCAGCGCTCGGTGTTGGTTTCCACGAACACTGCTGTGACCAAGAACTGGATCAACCCGAATAAACAAGTAAACGAGGTGAGAGTGAGTTTTGCTGGGTACTTCTTCAAGATCGGAGCCTACAAAATAGAGGGACGAAGTTAGCTTCGCAAGGTTTAGGAATGCACTGCTTCCATCCTTCTAGGTCGGCTTTTTTAAATTCGCTTCACAATTGCCCTTAATAATGTCAGTGACAAAACAACTCTAGAGATCGGTGGTCATAACCTGAAAAACCATCCAACCAGCCCATGATAAGCAGTGTCCGAGCAAGTATATACAACCCCATGTCCAATTCTGGATTTGCCTCACACTCATGTCCTCTTCGGCTATGTTGTCCTGTGTCAGCTTCTGGTGCAAAAGAGGAAGGCCTTTATAGAGAGTGATGATTGTGGCACCCCCAACACTAGCGATTGTTCCCACAATTTTTGCCAAGCCATCCCTTCTAGTAAAATGAACTTGTTCGAGTCTGAAAAAACAGATAAAAACACAGGTTAGGGAGCAATCCTTCCCTTGAAAGAAAAAGCCGAGGATTTGGGATTAATATGGCAGAAATCCGAGGAACCTTAGAGCAGAAGCCATGACAAATGTTATAGCAGGAACAGAATTTTGCATTGCTGAGGCAAAGGTTGGTGATGCATAATACAGTCCCAACAGATAAAATCCTTGGTTTGCAGTTATCCTGCAGTAGAAAAAGAGTGGATCCATAATTTAGCTGAAGGATGAGTCTTTTTCCTGTTAGGAGTTGGATATGCTTTCAGAGAGGTTTGTCCTGATTATGGCTTACTCTAACAACGCAAGAAGAAAGAACTGGACCAGCAAAGAGAAAGTAAGAGGCGGTCTTTCCTTCCTGAGTGGCCAACAAAAACAGGGAAAAAGATTGTTAATCATCGCAATTATGTTGAAAGAAATTTGGGCAGTCATCAGACAATGCTCACTTTTCCAAGAAATAAGCGGAAGGGCCCAACAAAATCAAGGCGATGATGTTCCTGTAAACAGGATAAACGACTTTGCTGATACCAATGTTGAGTGCAACCCTAGACACGATGTGAAATCCTGCAAAGCAGAACTGAAGAGCGAGCAATGCTAGAAGAAGCTTCATGTTCTCCGATACAACGTTCTCTTTCCCCATTTCCTTTTACTACTTAGCTTTTCAATGGAGTAGCAGTGTCGTGTAGAGGGAATAAAGACCACATGGGTATATATATGTACACGGTGAAGCATCACGTCAAAGGAGTATTATTTGGTGGTTAACCACTTCCTGCATATTTTGCAGGGGGGAATCGCGCCTAGTAGTCAATGATGAGCTCGGCTGGATTTCGCACGTTAACCGTCTCTGTGCAATGATGGCTTATAGATCAGAACAATCTCATTATCTTGCTGATTATTTGATTGAATCCTGTTGGGGGAGGGGACACTGCTCTGATAAAACATGTTAGCCAGATTGCTCAGTTTACTCAAGAGTCCTTAGTTAAGCTTATCTGACCCCACACATTCTTCTTCTCTTGCTAAATGGGGCAAGATCAACTGTTTTGACTTCCATAAGAGGCATGGATTAGCATATTTTCTATCAGAATTCACTTATAGCATCAAAGTTATTTGAACTATTTCGAAGAAGATTGAAGGCGTCTAAGAATTATAATCAAAAGATGGAATCTGAGGGGCATGTGGTTCATATAATGAGGCTATTCTTAATACCATCCAAGGAGAACAAGAGGGCAATGGCAGCAGGAGGGAGCACATGTCAAAGGGTTTTCGAGGTTAATAGAAAACGGACTCGTTGCATTTATGTAGAGTTATGAACTAGATGCTAGACCAAGATAAACGCCGACAACTTCATCACAGCCCTTCAGGAATTGTTTAATTTTCATTTTGCATCTAAATCTTCTTAATTGAGAGGACGCTAGAAACTTCATTGTCTTCCCCAAAGGGCATCAAAGGCTTTAGCAGCATCAGTGTCGAAGATTACTCGTTAAAAATACTTCCTTAAAGTTAATGCCTTTGACACTTTCTGGCTCATCAAGCTTGCACCCAGAGTTACTTGTAGTTACCGACTGAATTTACCATCACGGTTTATCTTATATGCCCATCCCATTGGTTCAAAGCTCTTTGTTTGGTCATCAGAAGCTCCATCCCCTGCAATTACCAAACAAGGGATTGGATTCGCAAAAATCATTGATGTTATCACATTCCATTATGTTATATATTTAAGTAGTCGAACTTTAGGACTATTATGCATATAAAACTCTCAATTAAAGCTTTTTTTTTCATTTGTACATATTAGAGTATTTGGACATTATTCAAGAAAAATTAATTTGCATTGAAATTAGTTACAGAAAATGAAATTAACACACGCAAGTGACATTTTCCATGTCAGCATTCAATGTACATAAAGCGCGATTTAATTCAATGATACCAAATCATGAAGCTTGCGCAGGCGTGTCATGCCACGTGGCGCAGCCGCAAGAAATCACACCCAACTTCACAATAATATATCATATTATAAGTGAGGAAAGAGAAATCCACATGACTATACAAGAGGGTGAATCTGTGTCTCTAACCTCATTAATCATCTCCAATCAACTGGGTTTTAAAAACCCCATTTTGGAGGAACAGTCAGAATATTCCATCTTATGCCTCTGATTGGAGTCAAACTGTCGGACAATTTGCCATGCCATTAAAATGAGGAAAATTAGCAGATTTTTTTAAATTTCTAGACATATTAGCCTTACCCTAATCTACTCATTTTCTGGCCAACCAAATTATCGGGTCCGTAGCAACTGTTAATTCCACACAAATTCAAAGAAGAGTAAGTAACTACAGAGAGGACTTTGGGTCAAACGATCTTCCCCTCATCTCCATTCTAAAGGTTCTGCGCATTAAAGTGTCGATGCTACTGCTTGGCAGCATCAAAAAATTCAAGAGATCACTTGCTCTAGAACCAAGCTACTAGTCAGATGCACGAAACAAGAGGACTAAGGCTGAATTTCCAATGATTCTCAAATGATTTTTTACTTCAATAGATCCAGGACGCCCCTTACCATTCAATACACAAGCACCCAGTGTTACCGGGATGCCCTCTCCTTGACACACCCTCCCATTCAACAAAGAGGATATAAGTTCCACAAAACAAACAACACTAAAACCTAGGGCTTCAGTTTGTAATGCGCATTAAAGATCAATACACTTGCAAAGATAAGAACTCTGAGCCACAAAGATGTTTGACAAATGACAACCAAAATAAACAAATTGATTGATTCACTTAAAACATTCCACATTTTGACGGACAACTTATGCTACTTCGGCCTGAAGACTATAATAAGGGCAGTGCAATTGTCTTTGCAACGCCTCTCACGAACAGCTTCCCTTACCAGACGACGGGCAACTGCCGTGACTGTTAATCCCTCCTGCTACCATAACAAAGGGTTAGCAAGTATACCGGCCATTCAATTCAGTACAGTCATATGTAAATAATGCAAGGAAAAATGTAGTAATTAATGGTGCAACTAATGAAGTCCTTCTATTTCTCTTTTCAGAATACTAATTTACTCGGTAGTCAGACATAGAAGAGATTAGAACAACTGCAACAGGAAAAAATCAAAGATATAATCTAAGGCAAAAGATTATGTGTTTTTGCACTTATTTTTCCACTACAGATAGATTGCGCATTTATTTTTGTATGTTGAAAGTAAAAGATGTCATCCATTAAGAAACAAACAACGTTGTTAGATTTGTCTCGTAAGCAAACCAAACTACCACAAAACAACGCAAAAAAATTCAGAGAATGTGCCATTACAGAAATAAAAACCTAGACCCTGCCTAATCCATCGATAAGTGAGTTTCACAATCAAAACAGGGGCTATCACTTCCACATACATGAAGATGATGATGCTAGAGAAATGATAATGATGAACACCACAAAGTCAAAAGAGCAAATAAGAGAAGTAAACTTTCTCAAATCACCTTTTATGTGTCAACACATAATATCGTCTACTTACACAACTGAGCACCCCCAACTTCAAGTTTTAGGGAGGTAAAGATCAAGATCTTGTTTGACCGGAATTAACAAAAGATAAAATGAAATGCTGCACCAACCTTCAATAACTTGTGAACGAATTCAACTGCATCACTTGTTCCAAATACCTGAAATAATTTTTTCCCTCACAATCAATCAGTCCTAAAAGTTTTTCTCAGACCAGGAGATTGGTCATATTAAAAGTGGAAGCATACCCCCCATAAGCCATCACAACCAAGAATGATGAACTGCTCTCTCCCTGTTAGGTCAAAAGAATGAATATCTGGAGTTGCAACAACACCTACCTGCAAAGTCGAGGAACTCTCTGAATACACAAAATAAAAATAATCATTGTACAGAGATTAACTTTTCATTATTATTTTCTTTTTCAGAAGGGGAAGACCCATCTATTATCTTCCTACTCCTACTCCTACTCCTACTCCTCTTCTGCTGCTTCTTTGTGAAGAATCTATTATCCACCGTTATCAGGACAGGTCATACCAAGTATCCAACAATAGCTCTTATTAATTGAGGTAGTGAGCGGCTATCTGTTAGTGCCGTGGAATGCTAACTCATAGTAGCACAGTAGACATACCCATTTTGCCTATCTAAATGATAATTCTATTCAACATGGCACAAGTAAAAGAGAATTTCTTGTACTCCATGGCCATTGTCATGCCACATTATTATTTCATCCAAGATAGTAAAAGTTTTTCTGTTTACAGTGCAGAAATTATTTTCCCCAAGGGACTAAGCATATCAACAATCATATATGGCTAACACAGTAGTCCCTAATATACAAAGACGTCCACACAGAGAGCAAAACTCCTTGAATCCCCTTGCAGACATGACAGGTCAATCACTCTTCATGACTATGTCATTCTTTTCCAACCGTAATTGATGTCACGATTGTTACCATCATATATCAAAACCAACAACTCAATTTAAGTAAACCGGTTCTTTCGTTCCTCGGTTTCACTTAGGGCGTATCTCTTTATGCTTCAACACCACCATTATTTAAAACATAATCCAAATTTAAAAAGAAATATGAAAATATCATGTATAAATCTATATGTCCGGATTTCTATTTTATAAAAGTTTTAGGTGTTATGGGCTAAGAAAAGTCGAAGTGCATCGTCGCAAGTTTTGGATAAAACAAAAAGCAAAAAGTAAAAGCTTATCCAGACACGCCCCAAGTTTCATGAGCTATACACTTGAATCTCATCTAGAAAAGCAACTATGCACGTGAAATAGAATATTGGGCTGGAGTACAGATAATGCATTTAAAGAAGCAGATGCATATATAAAGCACCAAAATACATGTCCTCTTGTAACCACATAGCCTAGATATTGTATTGGTACATCCTGTGATTAGGAGCCAAAGGTATGCACAAGTGCTCTCATTTTAGATGCAACAACACTAAAATGGAACAACAGGACCAACGTTCAAATAAATGCCAAACCTTTTTGAACTGGCGATCTCCAAAGGCCCTAGAAACTTCAAGGCGACCCTGTAATCGGCCATTGGAACTCACAACCCCCCCAGCCTGAAATAACAACAGATGCATAATGGCAAGCAAAATCCTCATCATGTGTAAAGACAACTAGACGTGCATATGGGCATGTAAATATCAATATCTTGGCATTGGCTAATAAAGAAGGCAGCTCTCCAACAAACAAAAGCAGCATATAAGAATTTGCGTTATTCCTAAACAACAAAATGTAGGTGCATGACCAAAACATTATCTCATTAGGGAAAAGAAGTTCATTAAGAAAGCACAGAATACTTGTGCCAATGACCAATATATCACAACATGAAGCATCCGCGTTATTTCAGATCTCATATAAAAAACAAGATACCCCCATTTCATAAATTGGAAGTCAACTAAAAATGGCACAGGAAACTGTTCACCCAAAAAGAAAGTTTCACATACATCCTTACCTTTTGGATGCGAGAACGCTCTAGAGGGTAAATGGCTTTGTGTTCCCCAGTCAGAACAATGGCCTTTACAGAACTATCACCATCTTCAGTCGAGGAGAGGGCTAATACTGCTCTTGCATCCCCAATGTTAGCAATGAAAACCTATAAGATGCACCAAGACTTAGTCCATAAGCCAACATTGTTCTGACAGGATAAAAGCATAACAAAATAAAAATAGCATAACGAAAAGATTTAGTTGCTGCCTTAACTCCATATCATAACTATATGCAATTTATATGTCATCTTAGTCAGCAAATGTTAAAAATCTTAAACGACAAAATTATCCATTAATTCCTATTCTGGACGCCTACATCCACATAGTTTTCAGCTTCCACAGCTTCAAATGATCTTAAGAAATTACTGACAGGTAACAATATCAGACTTTCGTAGGTTTATCAAAACAAGGAAAACATTATATTACTAGACCACTGCATTTGATCAAAGATTCGCACTTTTATATCATCTATAATTTTGATCTCAAGACAAACTATTATCCCCACATTAGTGATTCCTCCGGTTATACTGCATAAACATTACTTTACCCAAAAAAATAGTATGTAGGGACCAAGAAAGAAACTCACTCTTTGTCCTAATACCCAAACACATACAGCTGTTGCACCGTCCTGCCATCCCCCTAAAAAAGGATACGTACAGATATTATCTTAGTAAATCCTCGTGGAAATAAAAATCCTTTATAAACTTCTCTAGATCAACGAGGCAAAAGAAGCATGGGAACCTGATATTTTCTGGAATGATAAAAGAAATTCTTAACAGAACTCTATAACAAATCTTTCTTAATATCTCTACCATCCAAAAAAAAAAAAAATCATACTATCTTAGTAAAAATAGCTCTAAAATACATTAGTTAATAAAGGCAGTGAGAATGAACTAGGTGCTTTGAGTACAAGCTAAATGGCAGTCCCAAAGCGGATACGGGTGCATCCTGATTAATGTGGTATTAGTACCCCATGTTCCCTTGTAGTGTTTATATTACTGCAGTCACCACAAGTCACTGATAGAGACCATGAGATGCTGCAAGTATCTAACGGTTCTAAGTCATCAATGGGCCATCCAAGCACATTGAAAATTCAACTAGAGTCTCTCCACTGATTTTAACAGTTAGAGGAGCTCCCGTTTGACATCATGCATCACAAATAGAAAGATAAATAATTAAGTGGACTCTAAACAAATTAACTGTTTGATTGATACCTGTAGCACTCTCTTCGAGAAGAGCTTCGTCGGTCTTTCGGAAACCTAGATAGCAAAAAGGAAAGCATTAAGATGGAAAATAAAAGTCGCCATGTTGGTGCCTGAATTAAGCATGCATGGAGAGAAATCTACCATCAAGAATGGCTTTTTTGGCTGCTTTAATATCCATCTGCACCATCATGATAAAACATTGGAGTCAGCCAAAAGGAACAAAAAAATTCTTCCCCGTTCAGCCCCATGATGCCAATAGTATTGAAACTTCATGAAGAAAGAAATAACAGAACCAATAGGCAGTACGGGAGATAGATATAAAATCAGTTCAACCAGGAAAATCTGTAGCTCTAGTCTTCCTTTGTAAAATGATTCAGAAATAAAAAGGAGTCTCTGTACTAGAACACGGACATCAACCAAACAGAAAAGAAACTACTCTAGGACTAGAAAAGTGATCAACATAAAGAATTGCCCGCATTTAACCGTGATTGAGGTGAATCAAAGATCTCTTGTAAACCCAAAGATGCATTGACATGGAATCTTTCAACCTATAATCACCTCTGAAAGTACAACAATTAAATAAAAGGCAATCATGCAGTGATAGAAAATTCACAATCACAAATTAAAGCGCTTATCAATATCAAATCCCGAACCCTAAGCCCTAAACAATGGGAAACATATATATGCTAAATAAACTTTTATTAAAGGCTAAACTTCATGGTTTTAATGTGCCAAGTGAACTTATATAAGTAAATCAAGAAAACCCAGAGAAGGCTCAGAAAGAAAAACTAGACCAAGCAAACACACCAACTCACGTGGTAAGCCTGCAGAAAGAACATTTGCATGTAAATTCTTCTGAGCATATTCTGCTGCCAGCCGACCTCCATGTCCATCATATATCGCAAAATGTGCACATCTGTCCAGGGAAGGCAATATATTATCTTCCTGAAAGTTCCTTCCCATTGCAAATAATTTAAATGCACTGGAAAATGATCCTTTCTATTGCTATCCAATGTAAACTTGTATTTGTACGAGTGGATTTTATAAAACCAGTTCAATGTGAAGGGGAAGGAAAACGACATCTTGTGAGATAGGAGGAATAAGTATCACCAGTGCAAAATTTGACAAAACTAATCATAAAATACATAATACCGCATAAACATTCTATCATAACAAGTATTGAGTGATTAAATCGGTGTATGTAACTTGATAATATTGATGGGCATCGCCCTACTCATGACTGAAAAATACTGATAACAAGCACAGAACCGTGGACAAACCCCTCTCATTCTGTCATTGATTGTGCGATACTTGGAGACGCGTTATATTTCCAAGAGATTAAAAAAAAAAAAGCATCTCAAAGTGAAGTAACACCTATAGAGACTAGGATTTTATTTTCACAGCAACATTGATAAGCATGACTCTTGAGAGTACGAGTACTCATCAATCTTTGTTGGCGGACTGAAACCCGCATCCCGCAAGCCCTTTTTCTCAAGCAACGGAGAGAATAGAAAACGAACAGACTGTGGAAGAGAAAACCAAGAACCTCATTTCCCCAGAAGAACCCAAGCTAGCATCCTTGAGCAGAACCCACGCGTCCTCCATGGTGTGCCTCGTCCCCTTGTCCTCGGCCGTGTCCGCTTCGATCTCGAAAACCCTAGCCGCCTCCCCTCTCTCCTCCGCGTCCTCGGCGGTCCTCCGCTTCTTCGCCGCCGCCGGCTCCGCATCCCCGGGATCCGCCTCGCGCTTAGGGTTTCCCGCGACCTCGGAGACTCCATTTTCGTCTCCGGATTTGGCGACCTCGCTCATTCTCCTTCGCTCGCTCGCTCGCTCGCGGTGTCGATTGAGAGTTTCAGTGGTGGTGGCGGGGGCGCGAATCGACGAGCTCTCGTGATTCTGTTAAACCCTAGAGAAAGCGGTTGTTTGACCGTTACTTAACGGGGCAAACCGTCGAAAACAGAGAGCGCGCGACGTTGACGGCGACGAACTGGTTTTTCTGTTCGCGCGCTATTTCCAACGGCTCGATTCTCTCTCTTCTTCTTCCTCTTGTCGACTGTCGAGCACACACTAGTTGATTTAAAATTTACCACGGGGAAATGATATCTTCCATGGGATATAATTATATTTGATTTTCTTTTTTACTTTTGTTATGTTTTTCTTTGCCCTTTCTTTTTACCCTCTTTGTTTCTAATATCGTGTAGATTTAGCACCGCATTACCTTTCTATATTCATTAAAAATGTTTATAAACGGTACAAACGCACAACATTAAAAAAAAAAAAAAAGCCATTGATTGCACTAATTAATGATTTGAACGAGGCAAAAAGGAAGAAAGAGAATTAAAAAAAAAACATAATATCATTTTGAACAAGGGAAAGATAAGGAGGAAAAGAATAATGAGTGATTATGAGAACTCGTTAGAGTCATTTTCATGTATATTTTAAATTTCTCTAAATATCGAGGGATTATGAGACATTTTTGTTTTAATAAATAACTTTCTGTCCATTCTCACTTATATACTTATTTTCTATATATTTCCAAATAGATAAAAGGATATTTGTATGGTGCATTGTTTTCCTTCTTCTTTTTTTTCTAACTAGATTTAAGAAATATCAATCACAACTCAATCCTTTTAAATCATTTGTCTTCATTTTGTCCCGATCCTTTAAATTCGTTATTTTCCCTTTTCCTTTTCCTTACCCTACCAAACACGGTTTAATTGAACAAATTTTAAAACTTAATTACAATACTCAAAGATTTTGATATTTTATCGTGCCTTCGAGATAAATTAAGTCTCTTATATTTCAAGCAAGTATTGTGGATATTTCCATGACGAATACTGAGTTCAAATTATTCATTTACAAAGGATGTAAAATGGATTTAGCTTTGGAACTAAGAACGGAGATTTCTTAAGCTAGTCATAGATGATGACTTGAGAAGAAAATAGTCACTTTTTATTATAATTTAAGGAATATACTAGGCGTCCTCTTCTAAGTTTCACCCAAGTAATTAGTCTACATCCTCGACCTTTAAAATCTTTACTTACATTTCACATACAAAACTATGCAATCCAAACGAACAAATTTAGAAGGACAAGAAAAAACTCTAATCTTCAAATCAACCAACAAAATCTCATTTCCCTTCTCCCATTATTGTGACATGCCGTCCATTACACCTTGGAAGATCTTAACAAACATTGTCAAATCAGCACATCTAATTGACAGGAAATAGAAAAAAGACGTCGTAGATGATGAGACAAATAATAACTCGTAAAAGTTGAAATTAAAATTATGTCCATCACATAGTAAAATACTCGGACCGTGAAATATTGTGTAATTCATGATTTGAACGGGATCGATTTTGAAAGCAACTAACGTAGCGATTGAAAAGTCGATGATGATATTTGAAATCATTCCAATAATTTAATCTTCACTAGGCACGCGTGCACAATAACGATAACTAAGGGAAAATTTGCCCTAACGCTAGCGCCTAACGTTAACCCGAGCACGGAATACATGGGACCCCCAGACCGAAAACGCCACACCAACTCTCACTCGCCGAGATTCCCGAGCACGCGCGACACATCCCGACGGCTGACGAAGCCCCTCTCATCTCGCGCGTGCGGTACACAATCGAGCACTCGGCGCGTCGACCAGGGATTGCCCCCCATTCGAAAAAAAGAAAAAGAAAAAGGAAAGGACACGGAGTAACTGAATCGGAAGCACCACCCGTCCAAGGAGGGGGAACACCGAGAAAAACCCTAACCTGCAACCATTTCTCACCTTCCCCGGTCATCACCACCACCATCGAACCCTCCAATGGCGGTGGCGCCACCACGCTCTTGACCCCTTTCCTCCGCGCCGCCCCCGCAAGATCGTTGCCGCGCACCCTCTCGATGCCCTGATCGCCCGCCCTCCGAGCGTCTCCCGGACACGTGGCCATGTCCCTCGGCGCGGGCTCCGGCGACCTCCCGGCCACCGGAGGAGGCGGCAACGGCGCGGTCCCGGTCGGAGAGCTGAGCAGGCCGTCGGTCGTGGCTGCGGCTACGGCGGCAGTGGCGATGACGAGCCAGCAGAGGCTCAGGCTGAACCCTAACAAGGACCACAAGCCGGACAGCTACGACGACCTGCAGTTGGACTTCAGCCCCGCAATCTTCAGCTCGCTGGAGCGGTATCTGCCGCCAAGCATGCTGGGGGTCTCGAGGGACGATAAGGTGAAATTCATGAGGGAGATTCTGCTCAAATACTTGCCTCACGGGGAGCGAAACAGAGTATGTACGATTCCTGCTCTGCATTGCATTGTAGTGCAATGCTGCTTTGTGATTTTCTTTTCCCTCTTCTCCTTATCGCTTTTCACTACTGAGTTGACCGAACTTGGCTTCATGCCTCGAATTCTACGGAAGCAGAGAACCTGAATTTTCGAGGTTCATTAGTTGTAGGTTTCGTGGACGTTGAAATATTCGTTCTGCCCTTCTCGCTTCATCTTCTTTGCGCTTTTGATTGTACTGGCGTTCCCTTTTTACGGTTCCTTACTAAATTTCGTTGGAATCGAGAGGAAATCTTTCCGACTCAAAGTTCATAATTGCTCTCAGACTCAGCAAATTCAGTTTGTCTGCACAGCGGGTTGTGGTCTTCTGCGTCCTTCCTGTAGGAATCCTCACCATATTGGAGTATTCATTAAAGTACTTACTGTTATTCTGGACTTGATTTCCCGTTTTGAACAACACTTAAGAGTGTCAGAATCTTTGCTTCAATATACTCTTCTGGAGAATGTTAATACTTGGTCGTGTTCATATGTCATTAAATGATGATTCACTCAGTTGGGCATACGTAAAATACTCTGTGCCACCAATTCATAAAAAAAACACTCAGTTCCTAGTATCTGCCAATATTTCTCTCCTTTTCAATTGCAAACGTATCTTTGAATGTTTGTGAATGTCTGAGGGTGTAGTTTCCTGCTCCTTGTGTCGCTTGTAATTTCTCGAGGCATTAGGGTTTACAACCATGTCAATTATATTGATGTTTCCTCAAGGAAGCTGTTTTTATGTTGCTTTGTTATATCTTTGCCAGGCTCAAAGGCATAGAGAGTACAGGCAGAAGATAATCTCAAATTATCAGGTACCTCACCAGCAATCTCTAAACGGTTTCTCACTTTTCGAGTTGATGGGTAATGTCAGCGTCACACTTTACCTCTCTTAGATATTGCAAAATCTAGTTTTCCTCTTTTGGCAAACTTCAAGTTGCTGATTGGAACATCTTTTTGGAAAACTTGATATATACATATATGTTTTTTTTTTTTTTTTTTTTTGCCATCTTTACTTTTTGTGGTGGTGCTGAGGATTTGGTGTTTAGAGGCAATGACATGGTAGAACCTAGTGATTGGGATCACTGTCTTAGCTGAAGAAGAGAATGAGATAATATTATGATTTGCAATACCATGTTTATCATGGAGATAAACTCTTGACTTGTGGAGCTGTCAGAATTTTAGAGGCATATTAAGCAGGAAATTTTGGGATGCACACACTCCATTAGTTTCTCTTTAGTATAGTTGTTGACTAATGATTTACTTGGAAAACTGTGTACCTCCATGACATGAAAGCTTACCATTTAGATGCTTGGTCTCCACTGTCTTTGCAGTTGCCTTCTCTTTTAACTATCATGTCTTGTCTTGATCACATTGGTTGTTCAGTCTAGTTGTATCATTGCTTTACCTCCATTTATGTAGAATGTCTACTCTATGGAGGTGTTACGAGTGTTCAGACTCTTGCCCTGTTTATTATACTCATCTACAATTGATATTGTTGAACTTATTTTTGGAGAACATTTCCTTTTTCCTTTCACCTGAAACAATTTAGATTGTGGATTGCTTCTGCAAAGCAATGAACATGCTGTTATTTGGGAGAACTAATGAAACTGAGTGAATGAGGAGTGGGTGTTTGCCCTCATAAAACTTGAATTCGCCTGGCATCCTGCCATGTAGATGCTCCAATTGGGTTTTAAGGTGTAGTTGTGTGTGGAATTGGAGAGAGACCCTAAAACTGAGCCAAAAAGTTATCTTTCCTTTGCAAGATAATGAACTCTGTGGCTCGTGGTCCATGTCTTATGTTTAGATGGAATTTCCCTATATAAATAGAGGTAATGGGATGTCAGTGATCTGTTCTTGAGTGCCAAATTTTCCTGACTCTTTTTCTTGGAAAGAATGATCTGAGTTATGATGAAAGGATTTGAGTGTTGATTTTATTATGCTTGATCTAAATGGATATGTTGGAAATTATGTAGATGCTTGAAGTTTGAGATTGTATGAGATTGTGGATCTTTGAAAACTCGTCTTAATACAGTGCCTCAGAAATTTGATGAATTGTGGATCTTTGGAAATTTGTCTTATTACAGTGCCTTGGGTTCCTTCCATCTCCTCACCTCATCCCTTTCCATCTTTCAGTGATTGATTTAGTTTTGAGTGCTCCATTTAATTCTCTTAATTCTACTCTGAAGTGCTTGGTCCATCTCATTGTATAGTCACTTGGATTCTTGGGGTTTGATGAAAAGGCCCAAGTTTTTGCTGTGATTTTTCTTCATTTTCTGCTTTTTTGTTGAGGCCTTTTCCAACAAGAGATCCTTTGTTTTGCAGCCTTTACATAGAGACATATACAGCATGCACCCTTCAGCATTCTTTGTCCCGACCTTTCTCAAAGCAATCAACGACAATACAAAGGAGAGTTTTAGAAATATTATGTCCGAACCGTCTCCTGGTGTTTTCACATTTGAGATGTTTCAACCGCAATTCTGTAAATTGTTGCTCTCTGAGGTATCTTCTGATTCAATGTATTCTGTTTAATGACTTGTATTTTCTTGTCTACTTGCCTTATGATTTGTGCTTTAATTGGGTAGGTGGAACATTTTGAGGAATGGGTAAATGAGGTAAGATTTAGGATAATGAGGCCCAACACTATGAATAAATATGGAGCTGTGCTTGATGATTTTGGCCTAGAGACAATGTTGGACAAACTGATGGAGGGATTTGTTCGTCCAATTTCAAAAGGTCATTCTGTGCTACTATACTTGCTGGAGCATTTAGGAGTTTATAATTTACTCAGGGAGAAGTATTACTTTGTGCAGTATTCTTTCCTGAAGTTGGTGGATCCACCCTTGATTCTCATCATGGCTTTGTTGTCGAGTATGGTAAAGATAGGGATGTTGACTTAGGTGAGTACTGTTTAAGCAATTCGTTTGACACTGCTACTCTGGAAAATAATGTTGTTCATCCATGTACTTTTTGTGATTTTCATGATTTATCTAATGTTCAAATATTAGTAGAGGATAGATGATTTCAGGCTGTTAAGTGATCATATATTTGCTTGATTTTCATTTTTCACAAAATCGAAAGTGCTTTCTTGAGTTGCACTGTTATTTCTGCGTATATTTTCATGAAATGCGATATTCTGGTCATTATGTGAGGCATGTGCCATTGCAGTGTGAGAAGTGTGTTGAACATAATGACTATGCTGGTAAAATTTTGTTTAGGTTTCTCCATTTCCTATTAGTAGTCAATGCATTAGCGGTTTCTTTTTGTTTCTCACTCTCAATTCAAGTTTGAATGTTGACCTTTTTAGTAAATATGGACCATAAATAGTCTGATAAATTGCTGTAGCCTGTGAGCTAGCAAGCTTTGTATTATAGCTCCTCAAAATTGTTTGACTCATATATTCTTAGAAGACTCCATCATGGTTTCTATTTGATTGTTGAGGTTAGTGGCTTAACCACGTTTTAACAAAAATTCTTCAATTTGGTTGATTTCTTATTTCGGTGTTACACTATGGCCATCATGGAGTTTGGGTTTATTAAGAGATGTTAATATGACTGTGTAATTAGAGAGAATAATATTTTGAAGGAAGGCTTTCATTAAAAGTCAGGTACCTGAGATCAGGCATTCTAAATCGAATGCTTAGCCTTCAGTTGCATCCTTTGAAGAAATATTTGCCCCCAACAATGTTAAGTGATGGACTAGTTGTGAAGTATTACATGTGTGCAGGTTGGCCTTTTTGAGTATGTCTATTGCTTTCTTAAGTCAATGAATGGGGGGTTATATGCCGTGCGTATGTGTCGTAGCTCTTCCGTTTTGTTGGACATGGCAATTGTGCGCTGCTTCCCAGATGATGTCAGTGTTTGGAGGTCCATGCCCATCTTTGGTATTATCTTTAGCTTAAAGGAGAAGATTTAAGGCAGACAGGGAGACAAAATTCTTTTGTAAAACCCAGGAAGTCCTTCTAAGCGTTTTAGTCAAATGGTTCCCTGGTTTCTTATTTTTCTTCTGTCCTTTCTTATCCTCGTATAGTTATGCTTGGGCCACCAATCTTGCGGAAAAAAGTAGTAGCCATCATTTACAAATCAATGCAGGTGAGACCTTTATGGTTTTTGGTGGCCTGAAGACTGAAGTTAATTGTATTTGTCATTTACTACTGGCTAAGTATATAGGCATCTTGCTACCACTTTTAGAATAGTGGTTGGTCTTTCTGTTTAGTGCAAAAAACTTCTTTGCTGGCCATCTGGCTAGCCATTTCTCAAGCAATATTCATCAGAAACATGTGACATTCAATATACTGGGGTATTATTTCTCTCTCTTTTTAATTTTTGTTTTTCTGCCTTTTGAGCTCCTTTTATGGATGACTTCAATTGCCTTGATGTTGCTTTCCAATTTCTTCTTTCTTTATTTGATTCTCTGTAATATATTTTGCATATCATGGTCCAAATACTTGCATGCAAGCACATATATGCATGCCTACAAACTCAAGTGACTTGAGTATTTTGATTTTGGCATGTTGTTCTTGTTTGTGCTGATTGCGGAATTACGGAAACAATTCTTTGTAGCTCATATGATAAGTTTCAAGAAAGTATGCAAAGTTCTACTTATTGACATGATGAATTGCAGGAAATCATAATACATCATATATGCAATTTTTAGGCTTAAACTTTTCCCCATGGATGACTGACTTTCTCAGCTTCCTTTACACTCGCAGGTTTTCATGTTGATGATTCGGAAGTAACTCTAAATGTATGCTTGGGTAAACAATTTTCTGGTGGAGAGCTGTTTTTCCGGGGCACACGGTGTGATAAGCATGTGAACACAGGCACTCATTCAGAGGTAAATCACTTGTTAAATATGAATCAACTTGTAGAAAGCTAACAAGATTTCATTATCTTACTATTTAAACAAGACATTGCTTAGGATGGAGGCCTTACTTCCTCTTAATTTATTAATTGTTTAAATCAGCTATCCAAGGCAACTAAAATTTTCTTTTTCAGAGGCGGTGGAACCATATTGTCCTCCTAATTGTACAATACAAACATGCCAATCAGTATTAATCTGCCTTTAATTATCTTTTGATCTCTCTGAGACATTTCTTCATTTATGTTCCTGGCACTCCACTTTGTTTCACTATGGCTTTAATCACGAATGTCTAGATTACTTAAAGTGGACAAGCAATTGATAATTGAATGCACCAAAGTTTAGATTTGCATGATGTGTCATGATCTTAGCTTGAGTAGTCAGGGGCCAAACCTCCTAGATGAGCTTAGAACATAGCCTGATGCCTTTGCTTGTGTTAGTTGTCGCATAAGGAGTAGGTTATATATGTAATCAAACTATTTTGAATTGATTCGTTTTAGAGTTATGTTTTGTGCACATTTCATTTGATTTTGCTTAATTTGTATTTCCACAGAGATGCATGTTCACTCTGTATATTTTAGAACAAGCCATGAGCACATGATGCACACGGTAAAAAGTACAAATATCCATCACCATTATGTGCTGGTAAAGCTAGTGGGGTCAAGTATAAAGGTCTGGATTCTTTTGGTTGGATCACATTGTTTCATCACTTAACTTGTGGCACACATTGATATTTATATGATGGACATGTACGTACTCGCATATGCACATGCACCCCTGTCCACTGATATTCAGGCTTTTATGCTTGTTTTTAATCGATAATGTCATTCACTTTGGCAAGTTATGTGTACCATGTTTGTCACTTCGCTTGCCTCCTTGTGCTTGTACTGATACTCTTTCTTGGCATTATTTGTTCTCGAATTAGGAGATTTTTGACTATAGCCATGTACCTGGGCGAGCGTTGCTTCATCGTGGTCGTCACCGACATGGTGCTCGGGCCACAACTTCTGGTCACAGGATCAATCTACTCCTGTGGTGTAGAAGGTAGTTCTCACTTCTTTTGTTGAGCCATTGGTGTGTTAAGGATTTCATTGTTCCTTCTTTCCTTTATAGGACTGCTTGAGGGCAATATCCATTATAGTAATGAAAGAATTGATGAGTTAGAAATAATCAGCTATCTTTGTTGATGGGGTCACTGATGATTAACATTGACAAACTAATAATAAGTCATTCGAAATTTTGAGGTGTATTAATATTGTTTATGAGGAGATCAAAGATTGTTGGTGTTCACTCCTGGTACATGTTCAGTTGCAGCTGGGCATTCGTGGTTTTTACTGTCTCTGTCCATCTGTCCGTCTCTCTCTCTCTCTCTCTCCCCCCACTTGCATCTTGATCCATGGGAGGTCCCTGTTATGTTAGTTTAGATTGTGCATGCCTGGGGTATTGATTATTGAATAGATCATTAGGTATCCACTGACTGCTGAGGGTCTGCTGATGGCTACCTTCCATCTCTCTATCTACTTAGACTCATGGATACTGTAATATATTGGTTTAGATCCATCAACTTGTTTTCCTTTTGGGATTGATTACAAGGCTAGGCAGACACAGTTGCGAAAATTGGATATTTGCTTTCCTGAAACTGGTCCCTTTCATTTCTCTCTCTGTTTGGGGCATTAGAAAACTGCCGGAATCTTGTCAGCTCAGTTAAAATGTGCAGGCACTTCACTCTTTTCTGCATATGAACCTCCCTGTTTTCTTGGAACAGTTCACTATTTAGGGAAATGAAGAAGTATCAAAAGGATTTCTCCAGTTGGTGTGGAGAGTGCTTGCATGAGAAAAAGGAGAGGCAACAACAATCAGTAGTTGCTACCAGATCGGTAAATATTCTGTTATTTATGTGATCATTTGGTTGATCTTATGGAACTAACGAATGCAAGTTCAGCTCCACAGTTCACCTAAAGATTTAGTTGGATTCACTTGAAGTTTAAATCCCCCTTAACGGAAAAGATTAAGTCCTTTTGAATATGAAGGAGACACTTGGTTCCTAATCCTGAAAACTACTTATCCCTGAAAGCTTTTCAATTCAGCATTGATGGGGGACCTATTATGTGCGCTCCGGACGTTACAAAGAAAGTTAGATCCAAAGGACGTAGAAGATCTAGCACATTAGCTCAAATATCCCGCTACAATCTTATTGACTTATGCACATCAAGTAAAACAGTATGAATAGGGCTTGATGGTATGCTTGCTTTGCTCATTTAGGTCGCCCTTCTCACCAAGATTTTGTTACTCCCTTGGGGATGCTCCCTCTTGATGTCTACATGGATCTGGAATTGTGTTGATAATTGTTTGCTCTTATCATGTTGCTGCAGGAGCTGCTTAGAAGGGAAGGAGAATCAACAGCCTGACTTGATCCAGTACCAATATGTGCTTGGGCTCTTTTTCGATAAGCTAGGCTTCGTTGAGACACCAAAGCTGCTGCTCGGAGAAACTAAAAATTGCTTTCTGCTTTGCAGCAACGCACAACGAGGGTATGTAAAGAATTTGTTAAAATAAGGGGGAGCCTTTATCTAAGTATCCGAAGGGAAATGAGCATCTGTACGACTACATATCATTTATCTTTCTTCAGAAGAAAATTTAGCAGCTTTTAGGTGGACCTTGTATATCTGCTATCTCTAACGAATTCTGCTTATATCTTCTTCTTTTTTATTATGTAATATTGTAGTTTTTGGGCCTTTGACATCACATAGCAGCGGTGACGAACTGTACATTATTTCCTTTGCTAGTGTATCTTGCAGATGTTCTGATCAGCTGATGTGATGAAGATTCATTGATTCGATCTCTTGTTTTTCTTCATTCTTGGTGATGTTCCTCTTTTCAAGATTCCATGTACGGTAGCATGATGCGATGAGGTTTGATAATTCATATTGACTTTCTTCATGACATCAATATGTTCGAATAATGTTGTGAAAATTAATTTTTTTAACATTAACATGTTTGATAAGTACTTTGGGGATATATTAATTAATACGTGGAATACATTAAACATGTCTTATGAAGAAAGTTTCATATCTCAAAGGTACCAATCATACGCCGACCCAAAAAAGAAAAAGAAAAAAAAGAAGGGTGCTACTCGTACAATTAGTATTTTGGAAATGGCCTTTCTACCAAGCCTTTCAAAACCTGTGTTTTTCTCTTTTCGGCACTCGAAAGTTCAGGTTGAGAGGAGGTTATCCCATGCCACGGTCAGAGTATACTACAGGCCTATGTTGTTATTGGCAACGGGAGGATTCGAACTTGGATATAGTATGTAGAGAGTTCGAACTTTATCAACTAATTCAACTCACTTTGGCTTCAAAACTTACGTTAAGTACATCTGATATTGATTTATTTTGTCAAAAATGTGATATTTTTAGAAATTATTTTTTAAAAAGTTATTTTCTAAGAAAATTACAATATTTTTTAATATTTGACTTTGATTTGGAAATTACTTTTCATCATTTGGTAAGAAAATTTTAATTTAATTTTCCTAAACAAACATACACTATCTAGACACCAGGGACTTGCATAGGAGTAGTCGAGAAGCTAGGCACAAGCAGAGAGGTCTTGAGCCCAAATCCCCGACTATCAGGCTTGAGCACGAGCATGAGCAGCAATTTTGGGTCCACCGAAGCTACGCTCGAAAATCCAGTGTTAGTTCCTCACTTACTAGTGCCTCAGCCTAGATCCATGGAGGCTTGGCCAAGGACCATGCCGTGAGTCCACCAAGGTTAGGCCTAGTACCACCACACTCGCACCCGTGCCCGCACTTGACTTGGGTTCATTGATGCCAAACCTTGGACCTCAATGTTCGTGTTTGGGTTCGTTGAGGTAGGTTTTGGGACCTTGGTGCCTAGGCTTAAATATTTTGGGTTGGGCTTGAGACTCCAGTGCTGATGCTCGAGACCCCAACACTTGTGCTCGAGTTTGGGCCTTGTCGGTTGGGACTAGGTTCCCTCATGCTCAATTCAAGTCCATTGAGGCGGGGCTGGGGACCCCGGTGCCTATGCTCGGATCCATTGAGGATGAGCCAATGTCCATTGAGGTCAAGGCTATACCTCAGCACCCGGGTCCAAGTCCATCGAGGTTGGGCTCGGGATGTCAATGCTCATGACAGAGTGCCTAGAGCCTAAGCCTAGTTCATTGAGGCTAGGCTTGGGCGCCTAGGACTAGGTCACGTTTGGGCGCCTAAGACTAGATTGTGTTTGGGACCAAGTCCGCAGCGTTAAGGACTCAAGCTCTGCCTCGATGGACTCAAGCTTGACCTTTAAGGCCCTAGACTCGGAGCATACACTGGGCACTTGGTCTCGAGTGCTGAGGTCGAAGGCTCGACCTCGGTAGGTCGAGGCGCAAGTGTTAAGGTCAATCTTGATTGAACCTAAGCACCAGTGATGGGATCTTAGCTTAGCTTGGATGGACTAGAATATAGGTGTTGGGTTTCTAGGTTTAGCCTCGATGGATTTGAGCTAGACGTCAATGAGCCTTGGCATGGGCACAAGGACCTGGGCATGGGTACTTGAGCCTAACCTTGATGGACTAGGTGTGACACTGGGGATTTGAAGCATGGGTATCGATATCTCGAGCTTGGCCTTGATGGACTCAGGCATGGCCATAATGGACTAAAGTTAGGGCGTCGAGGACCAAATCTTGGATGTTGGGATCTTAGGCAAATGGCGTTGGGTTTGCGGAGCTTAGCACGGGAATCTCGGGCTTGGGTGTTGAAATTTTGAGCATGAGTGCCGAGATCGCAAGCATGGTCAATGGGGTCATGGCCATGTCTCGATAGACCTAGGCTTGTCCTCAATAGACCCTTGTAAACTTAGGGTGCACATGGCAAAATTTCTATTACAGAAATTAATTTCTAACTAGAAATTGATTTTTTTTTATTTCTATTCCTCGGACGAATTTCTGAGGCAAAATAAGCGTTTGATAAGAATATAAAATTTCTATTTTCGAAATAAAAATTCATTTGACAATATTATAAAATTTCATCTTCTTGAGTGGCGGTGATGGTGGTAGCGACTGGTGACCGGCGGTGGTGATGGTGGTAGCAGCTAGCGACCGGTGATGATGGTGGTGACAATTGGCAACCGACGGCAATGGTTGGTGGCAATTGGCAACTGGCAATCGATGGTGGCCGGCGACCGGTGGGCGATGATAATAGGTGGCGACAGCTAGTGAGGGATTGGTAAGCGATAATGAAAGTGAGTAATGAAATAGGTTTTTATTTCTCACTTTTATTCAAGAAATTGTTTCTCACTTTTGTTCCAAAAATAGAGAAGTTAAAAACTTTTTATTTCTGTTTCAAATATATTTATGGAGTAGAAAGTTATTCCAGAAATTGAAAAATGAAATTGTGTTACTAAACGGATTTCTATTCCAAACATATTCCTTAAAATAGAGAAATAGAGAATACCTTAGCCTTTAGCCTTTGATAGACCTAGGCTTGCCTTTGGTGGACCGCAATAGACTTACCCTTGATCTCTAAAGAGTCTAAACTCGTCCTCATTGTCAAGGGCTCATGAATTAGCATGGAGTTTTCATAGCCAAGTTTAGAATTTCTTATCCAAGAACTAGTCATATATTAAAAAGTGATTTTGATTTTATAAAGAAGAAATTATTTTTCTGAATTTAAGTATAAATATTCCGTAAACTCATTTTTTAAGCGATCTGAACATCGAAAAATAAAAATAAAAATATTTCAAGTGAAACAAATGGATTTTAAAGTAAGCTTAATTTACCAATCATTTATCATATATTGTACGAAAAAATAAGAATATTGGAAACTGTAGAATTACCTTAATTAGTTATTTAAAGAGTGATTTCTCAATGACCTATTTCTTTCAAATTTAGAAGCTTCTTGGTTATTTTATTCCGCCTTATTAAACGAAATATCTGTAATTTTCCGGCAGAAGGAAAACGGAATTTTATATATAATATGGCATTTAGCGTTAAAAACAGACTTCGAGGCGAAGGAAGAGGTACGGGCACGGACACGGACACGGACACGGACACCTGTAAACTTTCCGCGGTTAAAGTTCACTGGAAACGCCCCCCGTCGCCCTCGCGACCTCTCCCTCTCCTCCTCCTCCTCCTCATCCTCCTTCATATCTTCATCCCGACACTGTAATCTCTCTCTCTCTCTCTCCCCAATTGTTTGCACGTCTCGATTGATAATCCGCGTTATCTATCGACCTCGCAGGTTTCAGCAATTTCCGCTGATAATCGGGGGAAATCGGAACCCGCACGGCTCAAGATTCTGCAGAGACGACAGGAAACGATTCGGGATCTCGAAGCCCTTTTCGATCGGTGGAGGCTCTTTTTCGTTCTGGGTCATCGTTACTCGCTCCTCTACGATTAGGGTTTGCTTTTCTTTTTTTTTTCGGGGGGGAAAAAGGAAGAAGCAGCAGCAGTCAGCAAGATCAATTGTATTCAGTCGCTTAGTCATATAGGAAAGCAATCTCTCGGGTTTATATTACCCTGTTGGTGTTTCCCCTTCTTGTGGGTTTCTTTTGAAAGTTGCAATTTTTTTTTTTCTTTTGTAGCTTCGGGCTCAATTTCTAAGTGGATTCTTCCTCCACGCTCTGTACAGTGACGACTAGTTCATTGCGATTATCTTTTTCTTGCTTGTGAAGTTCCTTTTGATTTTCTAGTAGGGAAAGCGGTAATATACTTTACATTGTGCTAACATTTCCCTGCCACTCCGTGAAAGAAAACTCTGAACAAAGAAGGGAAGGAAAAGAAAAATTTAAGAGGAAAAAGAACACAAAAAAAGTGAGTATTTGAGGGAAGAAAATTTTGTACCCAATTTCTCAATGGGGAGTCCCTTATTAAGCAACCGCAGTAGTGGCCAGCGCTTGGGTATCACAGAACCCATTTCTTTGAGTGGACCAACAGAGGATGATGTGATAAAGACCCGTGAGCTCGAAAAGGTTTTTCCTTTTGCCAAATTGTCTACTTTGGCTGCATGAATCTTAAGTGTTCTTTGACAGTTTATTAACCTGCGAATTCTGGTGTGTTAGTTCTTGCAAGATGCTGGATTGTATGAAAGTCAAGAGGAGGCTGTAAGTAGAGAGGAAGTGCTTGGCAGGCTGGACCAGGTTAGTTTCTTTATTAAACGTCTGTTAGCTAAGGCAAATGAAAAGTAAGTCAAAGGATATCTTGTGCCTTGAGCTGTTCCTCAGCTTCCTTTTGTTTCTTTCTGCAAAGTTAAATACTGTTTTTGCTGATACATTTGCTGTTGCTTCATTGTCTGTTGTCATGTAAGAGAGTACTGTCGCATCTGTCGAATCAAATTCTGATGTAGTTTTTTATCTCGTATTGTGGCAGATTGTGAAGATATGGGTCAAATCAATAAGCCGTGCAAAGGGGTTGAATGAGCGACTGGTTCAAGAAGCAAATGCAAAAATATTCACGTTTGGTTCTTATCGGCTAGGGGTACCATATCCTTCTTACTATTTCATAGAATGAACTTTAAAGTTGTCAGCACTCCTTGTTATGATGCTTCAGAAGATTTTTGTTCCTTTTTTAGTGCACTATTATGAATTGAATTTCAAAGGATGTGAACATATGATGCTCGCAAGGAGGAAGAGGATAGTGGTGTGATTTGGTATATTCAGGTTACGGGGTTAAAATTGTAAATAATATGTTGCACACATCTTGAAAGTTCCTTCTATAGGAGCTTGTTTGCTAGTTTTGTTTCTTGGCTCTTATCCCATCTTTTCAGACATTCTACTTGGAGGTACTGATTCCTCTTTTCTGCGGATAAAGCTTTTCTATCGCTTATTCTTGTTAGGCACCTCTATGGTTGGGCTCTCTGATAGGTTTCTTTTACCTATTTTAGTCCTGGAGGTGCTGGTTAATATTTGGAAGAGGGGATGGGGGAGATTCTGTCATTGAATTGTTTCACTTGAAACTATAACACGGTCTAGAGTGTAGGAATTAAGCTGCTGCTAGAGCACTTGAGGTGAGCATGCACCTGAAGTCATGTCTTAGTTGATGTAAGGTTGTAATTGGGCTAGTCTTTCCAGGACAAGATGAGAATTTCCTGGGTAGTGGTGATTCTATTTGGTTATAAAACCCTGTTGTTTGAATGACATTCCTATAGCTGCCTACATATTTGTGAGTTTTTCTTTCGATGCACTGTTCTGATGTCCTGATTGAGTTACGGTAGATTTCAACTTTTCTTTTCTTCTTTTTAATATTTTAGGTGCATGGCCCTGGTGCTGATATTGATACACTATGTGTGGGACCTAGACACGCAACAAGAGAAGTGCGATCTGCTTTCATAACCTCCATTGCTACAATTATTCCATTGTTTAATTCTTGTTGTTTGATGAACTAAGGACTGTTTCTCTAACTGCATTCAGGAAGATTTCTTTGGTGAGCTACATAGAATGCTGTCTGAAATGAGTGAAGTTTCGGAACTGCACCCTGTACCTGATGCTCACGTTCCTGTGATGAGATTCAAATTTAATGGTGTTTCGATTGATCTTCTTTATGCAAAGTTGCCTCTTTGGGTTATCCCCGAAGTAAGTGACATCCTTGGATTTGCTAATAATCATGCATTCGGTGCCCCATCTTGTCAGAAACTTGCTTTCTCTTGCATTTATCGCTGCATATATTAGAAAAAACCTTGTGGTGTTTGGTCAGGTACTTTGTTACCTTTGCTTTAATTACCAGACGGCAATTTTGCATACATTACTATCAGCATTATTCTGCAGATGGCAGACTGTTAGTCCTCTTTTAAAATTAAAGTCCGTAGCTTTCTTTAATATCAGTAGTATCTATGGACCTATTCCATTTGCGAAGTAATATCTGAGTAACTACTCTTGGTTTTACCATATTGGAGAATGGATTAGGGAGAACATTCCAAAAGTTAAAAAAGAAAGAATAATTTGGTGGGAGCGCTCACATGAATAGAAAGACGCATGTTGATGACAGTTAGTATGCAATAACTACTGTTGTAGCTTATCTAGGCAGATGTAGTAAAGTCAAAATTGCTGCATAATTGTAACTGTGATGAGATTGGTGCTCTTTGAGGGGTGTACAGGAGGTGTAGGACTATACTGAGAAACTTCTTCACTTAATGTTGTCCCTGCTTGACTGTGTTATAGTCTACTTTCTAGATTAGTCTGACTATTTGTATAAAACATTTGAATGACATATTATTCCTGAGCAGGACTTGGATATTTCGCAAGATTCAATTTTACAGAATGCGGATGAACAGACGGTTCGTAGTCTTAATGGATGTAGAGTAACTGACCAGATTCTGCGACTGGTTCCTAATATACAGGTTGCCATCTATTGAATCTGAATTTTAGGCACATGGAGTGCGGAATTATTTTTTACTTATTGCATCTCTCTTTCTGGGCTTTAGAATTTCCGTACAACATTGAGATGCATGAAGTTTTGGGGGAAGCGCCGTGGAGTCTATTCCAATGTAAGTAATTTTTTATGCTCGACTTATTTGATCTACTTTGCAGTTTCTTATCTCCTTTTTTTTTTTTTTGTCATGATAGGTTGCGGGCTTTCTTGGTGGTATAAATTGGGCTCTGCTTGTTGCTCGCATATGCCAGCTATATCCTAATGCTTTACCCAATATGCTGGTCTCCCGTTTCTTCAGGGTCTATACACAGTGGCGCTGGCCAAACCCTGTCATGTTGTGTAACATTGAAGAAGGATCTCTTGGGCTGCAGATCTGGGATCCTAGAAGAAATCCAAAGGATAGGTTCCATTTGATGCCAATAATAACTCCTGCATACCCTTGCATGAATTCTAGCTATAATGTCTCTGCAAGTACTCTGCGAATTATGTCAGAAGAGTTTCAAAGAGGGAGTGATATATGTGAGGTATGATGGTTTGGTCTTCTGTATACATTTAAAGTTTTGTGTTTTACTTGGAACTTTCAGTTATGATGGCTCAATGCTTCAAATATTCACATGTTATTTAATCTGGGGGGAGTTTAAGTTGATTGGTGCATAGATAGTAATTGACATTGGTGAGTGAGTTATCCACTGTGCTTTGTTGTGAATATGAATGTTATCTTCCTAGTATCTGTTGATTGATCCTTTTCTTCTGCATTTTCTATATGCCTTATTCTTGGAGGTGGATTTGCAGTTTCTGCCGCAGTGCCTCTCTGAAAAATTCCGACTCCTGTGGTGCACATCCCCCTCCCCTGAAAAGGAAAAATTAAAACCAAAATGTAAAAAGGCGAATGTGGTTTGGAATTTGATTATTTAATAGGATGTAGATGTTCCTGTTGATTCATAGGAAGCCATGCTCACATGCCCCTTACATCGCCCAGGTTATTGCATTAGTTGTCTCAGTTCTACTATGCCTTGTTTGACCCGACAGGTGGACAGCTTAATCTATTAATGGGCATAGGACCTATTTGACCCGTTTTTCTGTTGTCTCTCTGGCTTTCATGCCTGTAGCTGGCAATATGCTAAATTTAGCTCCAGATTTCCCTTGGCTATAAATACGATATGTTTTTTTGGTGGCAGGCTATGGAAGCTGGCAAGGCTGAGTGGGATACACTGTTTGAGCCTTTTGCCTTTTTTGAAGCATACAAGAATTATCTGCAAATAGATATCTCTGCAGAAAATGCTGATGATTTAAGAAAGTGGAAAGGTTGGGTTGAGTCTCGCCTACGTCAGCTCACATTGAAGGTGACATTTTTTTTCTTGATGTTTTCCTTTTCCATATTCTTGAGACATATAACTATAATGATTAAGCTGGTGATGTGAAAATGCAGATTGAGAGGCACACTTTTAACATGCTTCAGTGCCACCCCCACCCGGGTGATTTTTCAGACAAGTCCAGACCTTTTCATCACAGTTATTTTATGGGGCTGCAACGAAAACAGGGGGTTCCAGTGAATGAAGGTGAACGGTTTGACATTAGGTTAACTGTTGAGGAATTTAAGCATTCTGTCAATTTGTACACATTATGGAAGCCTGGGATGGAGATTTGTGTAAGTCATGTATGGCGGAAGAATATCCCAGACTTCGTCTTTCCTGGTGGTGTTCGACCTCCCCGTCCATCAAAAGCTACTTGGGATTCTAGGCGGGCTGTGGAATTGAAAGCTGCTAGTAGTAGTCAAGCAGATAAATCTTCTGAAGGACCGGGTACTCCTGATGAAGTGGACGATGGAAGGAAGAGAAAGCGAGAGGAGGAGGTAGAGTCAAACACAAAAAGCGTGAAAGTTGTGGCTACTTTACCTTCATCTGCTGGAGATGCTCAAGAAGGTGCCCTTGCTTCTGATGCAACTAATGGAGTTGGGGATATAGGGCATGATTTGGTTCAAAATCACACAACAGGTGGCTCTGTCTATGGGAAACCTTCAGGTTCTGTTGCTGATGAATCAAGTTTGAGGGAAGCAGAGAATCTAGCAATTGAAAAGATCACATCTGTATCATATGTTGGCCACCAAGATTTTTCCCAAGAACTTGATGAACTTGAAGATGATGTCCAACAGGAAGACAAATATGAAGATACGGCTAAAAGTGGGAAAAGCCCACCAATGGTGTCTTTGACATCAAATGTGTCAGCAACAGCAGTAATATCTAGCAATGGAACGAGTACCTCTGGTAGTTTCTACACAAGTGGGGATTTAGAGGAGCTTGAGGTAATAACTGCTAACCTTTCTTGGTTATATTCAATTTAGAAATTATCATGCTGTCATTCATGTGGAGAGGTTATTTGGTTTAAATTTCCAGTGGCTGCACACATTTTTCTTCTTATAAGTGGACCTTAAATGTGTCTGGCTTAAAATAATTGTTTGAAGATGCTGTCATGCTTATTTCCCCTGATAAAGTTGTACGGGCAGTTTTTGGGACATTACCGGCAGATCTTGAAAACTCACTTGCTTCTGACTTTTGATGGTTTTGTTTAACAGATATTTTTTCTTATTTTGGCATTGTGTGTGGCAAATAAGCTGGAAAAGATATTGCTGTTTTTTTCTCAGATATTGCCTGTATCTTATTTTTTCTCTTCTTTTCTGCTCTTTCCTACCCAAGCCTGCTGAACTTATGGCACCGCCATTAATTGTGAATCCTCCGGCGCCTCCAACACAACGGAAACCGCTCATTAGGTAAATCACCTTTGCTTTTGGTTGAGCTGTTGTCTTGTTATAGGTTCTTTAGATTCTACTGGTAGTATTCCGAAATGTGTCTGTGAGATACTGCTGGATCTTGGACGTGGGGGTATTGTCCTAATGTGACTAATCATCCACCACATGGGGGAACTTAGGGCCTCTCCTTGTTTTTTTGGCAGATTGAGCTTAACTTCCTCGGGAAAAGCTACTGGAAAGGGCACTTGAGGAGTTCAAGCAACAGCTAGACAAAGCTTGCATGGTGAAGTGGCTCGAACAGTCGCTTGGACAAAGCTGCACCGATTCCAAATCATTGGCTCGGCCTTTCCGTGTAAAAAAACAAACTGAAAGTTTTGCTCCTTTGTATTCCTTAATAATTATGAAGAGCTCATAATTTGTTAAAAGCCTCTCTAGAATAATTGACTTATATCATGTGCATTAATTTGTAACTTCCTCCTGGAGACGTTTATTTTTCATCCCTTAATGGAGAAGGAGATTATCAATGCCCGGCTCAGTGGGACTCTTAGATTTAGGCTGCGTTTGGGGCTTTGGGTGTTCAAAGCCCCTTTGGCTAATATGATTCTTTGGTATTTCTCTGTCGTTTCTTTGTACGCTTCCTTTATTCCTGCATGTCACGCCACAAATGTGGAAAACTTGAGGACTTTGCTTATCCCTCGATGCCATATCATTCCTAGTGATAGTGTTTCACAATTCGAATTAACGTCCCTCCTTTGTATTTTTTGGTAATAATGAAGATAGTCTCCAGCTTTGCACTTTGTGCAAGTGTGCATGAGAGATAAGCAGTCGAATTCCTCTTGGACGGTCGCTCTATTGTTAGCTTTGACACGAATCAGTTCCGAGTCAGTTGCGTTCAATCGATCAACGGTTGAGCAAAGTAAGATAGGGCCGGAGCCACATGCTAACTTACCACGTCGTTTTTTCTTAACTTATGCCGATGTTGGTTGCTCTAGCTTCTTGCCACCTGCCAGATACGAGACAACAAAACACGGAGAAGTTTATAAAAATTGCGTATACTCTAGGGACTGGACTCCAATCGTTCTTTTTCTGATTTCGTATCAATTGAGCACTTGTGGACATTCTCGACAAGGTTTCACTCTGAATATTTCCTAGAATAGAGACACTGTTCATCTCTAAGAAAAGATACTGTTTCGTTTTGGATCTTGTTCAAGAAAAGATCAAGGAAATTAGTGGAACAACGAAGCAAGCTGCGCGAACATGGACGCACCTCCTGGTGACATTCAACAGCCAACAAAATCTTAAATGAGTCGTGCGGTTGTCTGCTATTGAGGTTCACGTATAAACAGACAAACCAACAGAAACAAAAGCACAAGAACTGCCTGGATCACCTGCTCCAGTGAGGCTCGATCTCATCGTCACTAGGTGAGTTCAAGCCTCGCCAATGGTTGGGCAAGGCTCGACTTGGGCCAGTGAGGTTGACCTTGCCGGTTCTCGTCTTTAGTTGATCTTTGAGGCTTGGTGACTGGTTAGAGGAAGAAGGGAATAAAAAAAGAAGAAAAGAAAAGAGGAAAAAAGGAAAAAAGGAAAATTTTGCGAAAATATTTAAATGTCAGCTAAATCACATAGGACAGATAGCATTTACATTAGGAAATTCCAATTAAAATTGGATAGATGGACTCTATTGGTAAAAAGTGAAGATGTTCACGACTCAATTGACAAAATTAAAAGATTTATGATTGGATTGTCAAAAGTATATTAAGTTTAGGGTGCTTTTCCCATTGATCTTGTGGCCTTATAATTTATATGAGATCCACATGATCAAAAGCTAAGATGAACTTGATATAAGATATTCTGGTCAATTAGGTGCGAATCAATATTGACAACATTGTTATCACTATAAAGAGATGATGGAAATTTCCAATTAAAATTTGAAGTAGACCTATTTTCTCAAAAGATAGCTTAAAGTAGATCTTATCTCAAAGATGACCTCTTAGTCATCAATTTAGTCTCAAATAAGGACTAGAGCTTCCCAATTAGCCAAACCTTTGCTAGGTGGCAAGCCCTTGCATCTTGTCTAGACTTAATTTTTCATACAATTTGAACCTCAAAGTAATAATTAATTTAGCCCAAAATAATGTTCATAATCAGTACTTCACGTACAAAAGATACTCCTCTACTCTTGTTGGGCCGTCTGATCCAATCCTCAAAGATATTTTCGGAAGTGCTAATTGAAATTTTCCGGATGTTTGAACTCGACAAATTTATAAAATAATTTAAGGTAAGCCTAAGCTCAATAAATGAAATCTCTAAATTTAAAGTGGGAGATCATATTATCACTTGACCTGAGATCACAATAGCACAATAACAATTTGATGAGTAATATCATATAATACTTCGAGAAATCACTACAATTTAGAAAATGCTAATCACTCATTTGCCAAGAGTACAATATATATTAACCCCATTTCTTAATTTAATTTACATCCTCATGGTAAATTAATATAATCATTTGAGGAATTCCACATTGTATTCTACTCGGTTCAAGTACTAAGAGTTCGAACCCAATCTAACATGTTAACCATTTCATCTTGCATGAGTGTGTATCATCATATAGATTCACAAGCATTTCAAGAATTCACATATTCCACCACATAACATCCAAATCATTTCAAATAATAGTCAATTACGACAAAATTTTTAGTTTTTGCGGGTTTCTAATAATTTTTTCCGAGATGCACAGGTTCACGGCTAGTGAGCATGATGTCTTCTTTGAGATTAAGTTAACCACTTCATAGTTTTCGAGATAAGCTTCATTTAGGGCCTTCTTTTGAGGATGCAGTGTCTTTTGAGGCCATTGTTTGAATTTTCCCAAAAGATGATAACCCAAAAAAAGAAGAAAAAAAAGTCAGCTTGTTTGGCTTTGCTACATCAAAGTAAGTAAAGGATAATGCAGAAAATAGAGTTGTGGAATTTTTGTATATTTATACTATCTTAGATAATATATTAATCAAAATATGCACGACCAAATAAAGATATACGCGTAATATCGAGAGATACAAAGAATTAATAGAATTGTCAAAATATCTTTGACATAGAAATTATTCTAGTTAAATTCCTGATTATCCTTAACAAAGCACAAGGGAATCATCTCACTTTTCCCTTGGTGTTACTCTCCAAATGCATATTTTGCTATTCCTATCTCCCCCAATCAAAGAGAGAGGAAAATGAATAAGTGGTTGGTACCGCTCGAGTCTCGCCATCGTGTGTTCACTCTCTCGTGACTGCTCGTCTCCCTTCCTCCCTCTAACCAAATGGTTTTCACTCTCTCATTTTGTTTTGTCATGTGTCAAACCTCTCGCTCTAACTTTGAAATGAGGAGCGCTCTTATCATCGGCAGTGAATCTATTTGAATGAGGACAGACAAATTGTTATTCATGAAGAAAAGGCAAGAAGATATTTGTGCAATACACAAGCCACATATATGTATATAACAAAGGTGTACATTGTGCTTTCGTTGAGATCATACTTTTTTTTTTTCCTTTTTTAAAGAAAAAGAATGGTAATAGAAAACAGTGAGCTGGGTACCTAATTTGAAGTCCATCCCGTCAAATATTTTAGTGAGGACTAAAGCTGTTTAAACAACTTCGATATGAATAATCATATCTTTTTATGATGACTCTTTTTTTGTATAATGGGTGATCAACAAATACTAAATTACTTTTTAGTATATTATTCATTAGCATTATTTAAACATGACGAAATTATTGATATAACGAATCTCATGCACGTTCAATAGTTTTGATCCATTCATTAGTCATCCATTTTTGGAAAAAACCTTTTTTTTATATTTTATATTTTTGTTGTTGTTGAATTTCAATCGTTGATGATGTAATTGCTTTAATGTCCAGATGGAACCCACAAAACGAAGGGATGAGATTAGGATACTAATCAGCATCGCCACCTTGAATCGTCACCGTTGTCATCAAGGTGGCGATGATAAAGCCTAATAAAGAAAGCTCTAAATGGTCAACTTTTCTCCAACTTTTTGACTTTGGCATCTCCTTCATTGAAGCAGAGGAGGAGAGGATCGCTTCGCTTTCCTCTGTCGCTGTCGTGTCGTTAACCTCTTCCTTTCCCTTCATCTCTATCACTCTGAATTCCCATATTCACTGTTCCTGTCTCGCCGATCTCTCTCGCGCGCGCGCGCAACACCGCGCACGGAGGAGCAAAACATGGAGGAAGAGAGACTGGACTACGTGTTGGTGCCGCTTGGGCTGCTGATGCTGGTGGTGTACCACGCCTGGCTACTGGTCACCATCGTTCGGAACCCTAGGCGCACCGTCATTGGCCTCAACGCCGAGTCTCGCCACCAGTGGGTTCACTCTCTCATGACCGTCAGTCTCTCTCCCTCCCTCCGACTCATTATTTTCACTTGAAAGAGTAGAGCTTCGTTGTTGTTTGGTCGTGCGTTTTGGCTCATCGCATCTCCGTCCTTATGATCCGTGTCATCTTAGTGTTTTGTTTCGCTCGAGGTTGTTTAGAATTTACGAGTCCTCTGTGATGGGCACAAGCAGAGCTCTGTGTTTAGAACTTTTTAAGATATTGAGATACTAGAACAATAGAAACTGCCCAAAACTTGGTCTACCTCGTCTATTCCTGGTCCCTTTCTCCGCCTCGGATTACTTGTTGAGAGATAGGCAAATGCGCTTCAGACGCATATTTCGATAAATTTAAACTCGGGAGGAAATAACCGTGACAACCCATAGTTTATTTCATGATCGCCTTCGGTTCTGTTTTATAGACAGGCGAACCTTTGGTTCTGTTCCGCAGACAGGTTAAATTTTGTCAGTTCAATCACCCCCGGTTTTTGGGCACTGAATTTTTTTCTTTTTAGGGTGTTTTGTACTGTTGGGAGGAGTTCATAACAGATTCAGAAGGAATATCTAAACTCAGTGTTCATATGTTAGTAGAATCGGGGGAAAAAGAAAATCAGCCTGTTTATGCTGCTCTTTCATCTATGGAGAAATGCTCAACCCGTGATCCCTGCACTGTCTTGTTGTAAATTTTCTTTCTTTTGTCCAATATCATTGTTAAGTTACAAGATACGAGAAGCAGAACAAGCCATAAACCTATTTTTTCAGATCAGAGGTTTGAATATAGTAATGTGATGCTAATGTCTGTTATTTGAGGCACAGCTATGTTTCTTTCCGATCAACATAGTCATAGTTCATGCATGTATATTTCTGTTCAATGCAAGAGCATCACCCAATTTGGATCTTACAAAGTATATTTCAATCAACTCCAAACTCTAATTCCAAAATGGCACCTTCAGATATATCACCTGGTTTGCTGTTATGCCATTATAATGTGATCCATATCTGACTTTTTGAAGCACTACATCCATTTTGGTGATTCAGGATCCCCTGAAGAATGGTGTTTTGACGGTCCAGACAATACGCAACAATATTATGGCATCGACGCTCTTGGCAACGACAGCAATCACTCTCAGTTCACTGATCGGTGTTTTTGTGAGCAGCTCATCCAGCTCTACTGCCGCAGCTTCACAATTGGTTTACGGCAACCAGACAGCTATAATGTCTTCTATAAAGTACTTTGCTATAATCGTGTGCTTCCTCGTCGCTTTCCTCTGCAATGTGCAGTCCATCAGATACTACGCTCATGTCAGTTTCTTGGCCACCCTGCCCACGTCCACGGGTAAAAAGGATTCCATTGAATATGCCGCCCGGAACTTGAACCGTGGAAGCTTCTTTTGGTCCTTGGGATTACGGGCATTCTATGTGTCTTTTCCTCTCTTCCTCTGGATCTTTGGGCCAATACCGATGTTTGTCTGCTGCTTCATGATGTCGTTTGTTCTCTATTTCTTGGACACAACCACCAACTTCACGCGGGAACTGCACTGTCACACACTGAAAAAGGAGATAACGGCCAATGATCCGGAGTCGTCAGTTTCGTAAGTGCTGATGGTAACGGTTTAGCCTGTCGTGATTAAATAATTATGAGCTTGTTACGTAGTGTTGTTTCTCTATAAGGGGGTGAAACTCGCGTCGCCTTATGCACTTATGTTGTAATCTAATTGGTGGTAGTAAAAATTAGTGATCGGCACCATATTGACTGCACTTTGGTAGTGGATATTCTGTTGATGGAGAGGTTTGCGTGTAGCTTCCATTTTTTACTGTTTGGCGTTCTTTACTTTGCATATACCTGTTCGCAGTAAAGAAAACGGGAAGAGCCACGGAAGTACATTTGCTTTTTCTGTGGTTTAGTCTCGTAATGGACAATATCGAAACTAGGCAGTAGGTGCTTCATAGAACTTGTAGAAACCTTAGGTTCCGGTTCCTCAACAAACGCTTTTGGATCATGACAAAACAACTTGCTTCATATGTAACTCGTGAATGCTTGCGACTCCGTTCTCGATTTTTGTTTCCCATCTCAGGGAAGTGAACAAGTTCGAGGATTTCCATGTCCACTGTCCTCTACTCGGAGGGAAGAATCGAGGCTCAAACTCCGGTGTCACTAGTTAATCTGCAAAATCTCGTGTCTTTGCATATATAGTTACTCCATCCTTTTTCAAATTCTCCTAGGCTCGCATCGAAGCATGATGTCATTGTCTCCGAACCGAATTTGTTCTGGGCACACTTGTTCTCAAATCCTTTCCTGGTATTTCTCCTTGCTTAGCCAGATGCATCTCCTGAATTCAAGGCATTTCTTTTTCTTGATGGTGTCGTTGCTTCATCTATCCATCCATCCTCAGCTTCTCAGCTTCTCAGCTTCTCAGACCTTCTCAGTTGACATCTTCTCTCTTACTCACGTTGAGTCATTCCTCTGATCAATTATGTCATTCTGATATCTTCGACCATTTTACCATCCTTCACTGCAAGTTGATCATTCGGGGTTATGAGTCCGAAAGCATGGAAACCGAAGATTCTGAATGACTTTTGCATCCACCAATTTAAGTACACAACTTGGACACTAACCTTTACCTGCAGGGTCACATTGGCGTGACCGGACTGGATGTATATACTTAAACATGCAATATTGGGGACCGGTTGCAGAGCGCACATTCTTTTACTTGTGTAGGTGTGATGTCATATTATGAGCTGATAATTAAGTGCAACATTCAGAGTGATCATTTGAATGATGATCTTTTCATCTCCAAACAGCGGTATAACAAAGAAGAAAGTAGTTACATATGTTTTGCACCATAACCATCATTTGGCTTAATCATGCTGCATAGACAGCTTAAACAATGTCTCATGGATATATCTGAGGAAAATTATTCAAAGATTAATATTAGTTTCGTCAAAGAATTATGACCTGCTGTGTTCTAAAATGTTCCAAACTTTCTTCTTCAGATTTGCCCTGGAAAACCAGCGTGAGAGCAATCTCAAGCCTGTAACTCCTCTTCTCCACCACAACCAACGATTTTCAACAATGTGCCTTTCGATTTCCTAAATCCCCGTGTTCAAATTTTTCATGTTTGAGCTACATAGAGATTTTGGCTCGCGGCTTACACGGTCCATGAGCCTAGCCGCGTGATGATTTCCACGCCATAATGAATAAAACAAGAATATGTTAGGAGGGCCCGAGGGTGGGAATTGACAAGAAAGAAAGCAATGTCAAACAGACTAGAGCCTCAAGTCCATGCTCTAAACTCATGGCACTCCATGTCTCGATGAATTTCTTTGACGAAAATGGAATGCCTATTATGGACAATTTCCTTTCTCATAGACCTACAGTCCATCAGTCAAGTCAGTCTCTGTGTGGATGTAGATATTACGAGAAATCGTGTTCCCTAGCAAACCGAGCACACGTCATTGGACTGTACCAATCATGGAACCTAGAGCGGAACAATTGAAAAACCTACATGGGGTGGAAATTAGGTTGGAAATCTTTGTTTAGATAAATATGACTTACCAGTTTTGTCATGATATTCTTTCCCTTTCATGTAAATTTTTAGGGCAAAATCTATCCCAAAATTATGTCAAGGCACGTTAAAAAGAAGAAGCAAGTGAAAACGTACAGGAGAGAACTTGAGATGCATGATCAACCATAAACTTGGGGATTCCGAGGTGACGATAAGTGGTAACACGGTGGAAAATGATGATGATGACACTAATCTGAGTGAACATAGATTCTAAGATATCTCTTTCCTTACCTTTAATCTTGACCTTCCTCAAGCACTCTCCATTCCGTAGCCTGCTTGTGACACTCCTATTGAAACACTAGCCTGAGATTTGTATGCATGTTGTTAGAATATTTAAATAACAAACTATACATTCATCTAATAATTTGAGCTTTTAGCATAATTGGCAAGTGGTTTTACCAAATCTGACATGGTATTAGAGTTAGAGATTTTAAGTTTGAATCTTTCCGGACTCTATTTGCCTTCTAAATTAAAATTCCACGCTTAGATTTAAGCAAAAGACTAGACTAAGCACAAGGAAAAGTGTTAGAATATTTAAATAATAAACTACACATTCATCTAATAACTTAGGCTTTTAGAATAGTTGGTTGTAATCTCACCAAATCTTACACATGCTAATTAGTCTAATCTATCATCAATTAGAAACTTAATGCTAGAACAGTTGTCTGTGGTTTCACCAAATTTTATACATGCTAATCAGTCTAATTTATCATCAATTAGAAACTTAATGCCGATTAGGTTGATGAATTTCCATTGCAAAACCCCGCCAGCCGGTGTATTTTCCATGGACAATGTGAATTTAGCGACAAGCGCGTACGAATGAACTAAACAAACTATTGTAAATGCCTCAAGGCCACTTGTGAAGACTAACTTCTCTATCGTCGGTAAGCGATAGACAAGTCCAGTAAATATTACCGGAAGTAGCAATACTTCTACACATGAGCTCCCCTCTTCTTCAGGAAACTCTCTGCGCCAGAGCTGTTAGTCCAGCTCCCGAATGTTTGGGGATAACATCATATGCCAGTTCACTACAAAGATAAAAGAGAGACTTGTAAGCTTGAGTTGGTCACGTTCTGTCTACCCCAAGAGGATTAAGTGTAAGTGTAGGTAAAAACAGTTTGAAGATTGCTCCCGAAGCTTAATTAAGCTTCCAAACTTGCAAATTGAATACACACTTTTGCCCAACATTTGCAGATGCTTTTCCTTGATCATAATCGCAACAACGAAGAACAGGAAGAAAGAACAAACCTAACCCATTATACACTGTCAATATTACGATGCTGTCATTGTAAATTCTGAGTGCAGGTTTGATGCCAATGAGGTTTCAAATTAGCATTGGCAGTTCTCAGCACAATCAAAAAGAATAAACTCTGACCACACATGTGCTTAGAATAGGCACCTCTCCCACCAACCAAGTGCTACTTTGGTATCCACATCTAGCTACTTATTGTTTTGCTGGCGAATCATCTCTAGCTATTTGTAATGTGAAAGTCAAAGCATGTATTAAGTTCATCAGATCGATAAAAGAGGCCATTAATTACTCAATGAGATGGAAGCTATGCATCTGAACCATGATGCCTTGGTGTGCACACAACAATTTATAGTACGCAACTTATGCTGATGGTCTGATATCCGATTATACTTTCCCATCCATTTAGTAGTTTGATTATTTGCCAAGGGAAACAATTCCCAATAGAAGATAGATTTCAATTACAGGTGACAAAGCATAGAAGATCAGAGCCAAAGACCTACCAAACAATGACCAGCCATCACAGATGTAGTTCTTGAAATTAATTATGAACTTCAGGAATCCTCCTCCAGACTACGAGCCCTCATAAACTTCAGTGGGTATCATCAATTCATCCTCTATTAACAAAGGCTGACTTTACGATTTAATAAACGCTTCATCATCCGTCCTCTTAGTTTTTACTTCAATTTCGTATATCAAGCTTCCATAACTCTATATTGAGTGAATCACTTACTAAAAGCTAGTTGTTAAGGTGAGAGCGTCCCAAACTATATAAAACCCCACATTACCTTCAATGGGTAGTCCGAGTTCAATACCTTGCAAATAGGATCAGAACATAAAACTGTCTAAGTTGTTCTCTTCCTTCTCCAGTAGCAGACTGCAGAAAAGGAACTGAAGAAGAAGGTATAAATTATACAAAACTCCAATAAGTAAGGAATAATTAGCTTGTTCAAAGAAAATAATGATTCAGCGTGCAAGAAAGGCCCTAACTTCAAGGGTGGACAAAACCCAAATTAGTTAGATTTAACCAAACAAAACAAGAAAAGTAATAAAAAGAGGGGCTGAAGAGGGTGAGATGACAGAAGCATAGAGAGCACAAAGGAGGGAGATGCAGAAACCCCCTCCAATGGCACATCCTCATCTGTGCTCTCTATCTTCTGTCAACGGCACCAGTGTTCCCCTCTCTCTCTCACAAAAATCAGAACAATTTTAACAAGTTAAGCATAAAGGACAAAAAGAGGCAGCCTTTTGATGATATGTGATCTTCTCCCTGCAGGCTACCCTCTGCCTCTAGGGTTTCAGACGATAAAAGTGAAAAGGAGGTTAAGTTACTTTATGAGGAAAGAATAGGGTCTCTTGGGGGATGATGACCTATGAGAGACTCCAAGGAGCCGCAGCTTCTATTTATAGTAAGGAGAGGGGATGGTAGTGGACGTAACAAACAAATTCGTCTTTTTTTACCCTAATAGTAAATGATGAATCTATCGATAAGTTCCTAATAAATTGGACTTAATTCATACCTGACATTTGCAACATCAAAGTAGCTAGGGATGATTGGTTCCCGGTTTCAGTCCGGTTCCAAGGTGGAACCGGGAACCGGACCAGACCAATGGTCGGGTCCGGTTTGGTCTAGTCCAATAGGACCGACCACTTAGCAAAAAAAAAAAATTAAAAAAATACTAGAAATATTATTATTTTAGGGTTTATTGCATTTTTTATGAAATTTAAAAATATATTTTAAATAGAAAATTGTTCGGTCCGGTCCGGTTCCGGTCCGGGGGGGAATTGGAACCGGACTGAAAATCACTGGTTCCATTTTTATGGAACCGGACCAAACTAGCCGGTTCGGTCCGGTCCGGGGGTTCTCGGTTTGGGCGGTCCAATGTGCTCACCCCTAAAAGTAGCCACACATTGTGCCGACACTTCGCTCAATCTTCCCCATGTCCAAGGAATAGTGCTAGACTTACTAAAATTTCTTTATTAAATGATATGTTAAATTACGATTGACTCTCTAAAAAAAATGTGTCGTATTTTAGAATAAATAACAATCGATAAATAAATTTTGTGAATCACAAGTCTAGCAATTTTCATGTAAAAAAAGTATTGGTTGGCGACAACCTGAGATTTACTTGGTAAAAAAAATAAAAATCAAATTTTAGGGTTCGAAGGTAGGTTAATCCACCCGATCACTCATAGGACCTAAACTGTTCACTCTTCTTTTGATTTTTGTGAATTGTGAAGACTTTATTGGATCATTTATCAGCTCATCCGACCAAGAATTCAACAAGCTTAATTATGTAGGTATCCATTGACTCTTAGGGAATTTTCAAACTTCCACTTTCCTATAACACCACTTTTCCACAATGATGTAGAGGCATCTAGACAAACCGCTTTTTTGTTGCCGGGCAAGAGCTGATCTAAGATGCCCTAGCTATGAAGACGCCTCTCTCTCTCTCTCTCTCTCCTTCCTGTTCTTTTTCAGTTTCTTGATTTCTTGAAGATAGATCTTTTCGAAACCCTAATGGCCCCCTTCACGAGCACTAGAATGTTTGCAAAGATGCTACGTGGTTGAACAGCAACCAATGGCAAGGCAAGAAACGGGAGAAAGCATCAAGTCACTGCCCGAATAGTCTGGAAGTGGACAAAGGAGTTCCGCAGATGATTGCGACTATATCTCTCAAGAGACCATATCTAGTCATGGCCAGCCTAAAATCATGGCGAAAGACTACTGGGACCTTCTGCTGCTCGTGATCGATCGCTTTCGTCTGCAATAAGCCATCTAGTAAAAATCATGAACATCAAGCGAGGAGAGTTGGCAGCGGAGAACATTTTGGCAGTTACACATGTTTCTTAATCTAATGTTTCCTCTAATTACATCGTAACTGAATGATCTCATAGTGCACATATGAGTAAGGATACAAAGGCATATTTTTGCGGGTCATGTCATGATTTGTGCGCTGAAATACATCAAAACGGCTTAAACATCATGTTGTAATGCGAGTTTTATGTTCATGTGTTTTTCTCTCTATCTAATCTTTAGAAACTTTTAGACTGGCATTTCTAACGATTTGTACCATTCAATGCAAATTCGATGATATTGTCACCAAATTATTAAGAGGTGAAAGAAAGTAATCCGTCTTATTTAAATATCCGAAAGGATACCATAATTGATTTGATTGATATCAAATAGATTAAAAACATAAAGTTAATTGTCAGTGTCTTTGTGGGTCAAATATCTATGGACTGTGTACCATTATTGATTTTAAAAGTATTGGAGAATCAAAAGATCACAATGCTCGTCTCTCATCACTTCGCTTCGCAACTTGCCAGGAAGCATGGAAAAATATAACAACACACACCCACACACACACCACAAAAAAAAAAAAAAAAAAAAAGAGAGGCAAAAGCCAAAGCATTATCAAGCATATACTTTTCCTCATCCTATCACTGCTAAAGTGAGGAGGGACCAATTTGGGTTACCGATTCTGTCCCCTACGTGTCGACACCCCACTTCATCCCTCCATTATTGAACTTTGATGTTCTCAATTGTTTCCCCCATGAACCAACAAAAAAAGAAAATCGGTTTTTTTAAGGAATATTATAACTTGAATGACATTCAATAATATAAGTTCTTCTCGAAAAAAGGGAAAAAAAGTCGAGCACATTAGCAAGGCAACTCGAAAATTCGAATGTTATTGAGAGAGAATCTTCGCGAAATCCATGTGCACTTTGAAGTGTGCGTTGTACATGATTATAAGACTATATTCTTAAATTAGTGCCCCATTAATGAAGCATCTAGACTGGAACTGGTCATTTCGATACATGGACACATAACTTGCATTGGAACGAGTATACTATTTAATATCTTCTCTCTTGTTGAGAAAAAGAAACCATTCTTTATTCTTACCGAAAATAAAGATTAAAAAAATAAAGATGTGAATCTGATTTGTCGATGTTGCATAATTTCTCCTTTAATGATGATGACGTTGTATGGAGTTAGGGCCCCTGAATAAATGGTTGTTTTATTTTTTGTTGGATTCAGCAGCCAGATGCTGTCCGATCAGGTTCTGGCACCACCCCCTCGACTAGTCCTTCTCTGTGACGATCTCATGGCCGTGTTAGGGGAGCATTGGATACTTTCCTAAAGTTTATTCTTTCCCCTTTTGGCTTGGAATTGTGGGTGGGGAAGAGCGAATGATATCAGGGGCATCGATTCTAGTCGATCTTGGCCATTTTCCTTTTGACTGATCAGGAATTTTGAGATGTGAATATTCACCACACCTTGTGTAATATTGCGCACGTATGCACAGCGTCTGAAGCACGCCGATTTTCAGTTGAGGTCAAGTAGGACATGACGGTTGAAACATGAACTAAGCTTAGGACGCTAGAATAAGTTCCGTGGATATCATGTATTGTGTAAATTGCGCTTGTCACAGCTATTGCCAAGATATGATCTCGCATTTTGGACCACGACGACGTGAATCAAACCATGGCCATAACTTGTGCAGACCGACAGGTATTGATTCTTGGGATATTTCCTCTCGTTGAGGTACAACTGTGTGTCCAGAACAAGAGTCGGATTTGAAGAATTATGTCCAGGAAATCAGGTTCCTGGTAATTCAACATAACTGAGCAAAAAGGAAAAGCCAATGCTACATATAGCGATGGTTTCCTTCCGTCACGATGTCGAAAGAATCGAAACATGCCATGATGCGTATGCGACTGACTGACTTTAGGAGTGAATAGGGATGAGCTGAGGAGTAGGAGGGTCTCGGGAGGGATTTGATGCTGCCATTTGCTGGGGTTTGGTGGTGGAGGTGGAGGTGGAGGTGGAGGTGGAGGTGGGCCTGGCATGATTCTCCTTCCCGGTTTGCTCTCAATCTCCACCTCCTGTGATCATCAGATCACATCAAATTGATTCACACATTACACTCAACAGAGAAAAAAGTAAATATATTATCAACTCGGCTCCATGCAACCAAGTCTTTTAACTGGTTTAGTGATTCGTAATCGAAAAAAGAAAGAACAAAGCAGAAGCGAAATCGAAAGAAACTGTCTTCTTCTTGGATGATCGCCTGCATGAAGCTGAGATGGACGTGTGGCCAGAACCAGGGTCGTGACGACTGCCATCTTCAACAAGAGAAGGCGGCGACTCATCACGCTCCGCTTCGCTCCAAACCATGAGTCTTCTCTTGCTTCCTTCGCCACTTACAAATGCAAACGAGCCGGCCACGGAAAACATCGTAATCTTCATTGACTCAACATCAGCAAGATCGTCAGGCGACCGACGATGCGAATTTCTTGCATCTCGATCCGTTCATAGCTTCACTAACTAACAAAACATCGTCACTTTCATTGACACGTCACGAGCAAGATTGTCAAGCAGCCTATGACTTTGATTTCAAGGGTTTCACGCACATTCTTTTTGGATCCCTTCAAAGCCTTGGCTGGAAACGATCTTTTCTGATCCGTTAAATCACATAATATCGTCAGTCGTGACCTGACCAGAACCCACCTCGTCGTTCATTGTCTTTTTTTTTTAACTCTCCTAGGTAACTAAATCGCATTCAAATAGCGACGCTTCCATCGCGTTTTCTCTCATCATACGTAAAATTAGATTAGTGGGCCTGGGATTTTGCAGCATGAGCATGTCCAATCCTGAACAGACCCATTGGATTCGTTTCGACAATTTCATAGCCCAATTTCGTTTAGTTGTGGACCCATTAAGGAGCCCAATGAAGCTAAGAAGCCCTCCAGTGGGTCAAAATGCAAAAAATTAAATCTTTCCCTAGTGCCTATTTCTTATAAATAGAAAAACATGAATTCCATTGATTTTTATCTTTTGCAGGGGATATCTTAGGCCCTCCTAGGAGAGATTCGGGGAAATGTAAAGCCATTTCCTTAAAGATCTTTCACTTAAATAACGTTTAGATGATTGATTTTTAGTATATATTTTTGTAAAGCATTTTTTTTTGACGTGAAAAAGAAAAGTTAAATAAAAAAAAAAAAAAAAAAACAAGAGATGATAGGCTATTGGGCAAGAATTGATGAAGAGAGTAGGGATACTAGGCAAGTTCAATCGTTGATGGCGACCCTTGTCATAATAGAATAGATCTCCGTTGGTCAATATTTCAGCTCGTTGACTCTCGATGGCCAGATCTCACGCTATTCACTCTTTGTCGCACCAAATCTCGACCTCCATTAGTTTGATTCTTGATGACAAATTTTCATGTTGACTGAGCCTCGTCGCACCGCATCCACAAATTTTATTTGGTGGCTGGGGCAACGCACGCGAAACCCGTCCAAGAAAATATCGAATTCCCATTACGAGAACAGAACCAACAAAGCCGCAGGGGAGGAATCGAGATCAAGAGGCTCGGAGTGCGCCACGTCATCCCCCGGGCCCACCAACCAACGCTTATCCTCTTCCCGCCTTCTGTTCTCCGAGAGCTGGAAAGGCCGAGGCGAAGGGCCGAGGGCTTCCACGATAGACGTTGGGCCGAAGAAAAAAAACATTTACTCCTGATTATTGTAAAATTACGAATTAATATCACGAAAAATATAAATCAATATTTTTATAACAAATTTATCCAAAATTTTGTAATAAAGATATCCCTAAACTAGTACATCTGTGACAAATTTATTCCAGACTGATTTTTTATCTCAAAAAAATTCCAAACTAGTATATTTGTCAAAAATTTACTATTCGTAAATTTCCGTTAAATTGAATTAATATAACCAAAAACTATAAATCGATAAAAAAAGGTAAAACTCCGAAGTAATACACTCGTCAATGCCATGTGTCATCTAACTTAATAATTTGATGGTAAAAATTTACAAAAATTAATATATAGTAAATTTGTCACAAGTATACCGGTTTTAAAGTAGTTTGTGGTAAATTTATCATAAATGTATCGATTTAGATTTTTTCATGATATTAACATGAAAATTATCAGGCTTGCATATGATAGGATATCCACCATTGAATTATAAAAGAACACGTTTCTTCCTTAGGCGAATCCATCTATTGTCGAACTTGACCAGTCTTGTAGCATTTCGTTGTAATTTCTATCCAAGACAGGATATTGTATTCCAAAATTTTTTAGGAAGTATCATTTAACAATTGAAATTTTTTTATTTACTATATGTTGATCATCAATTTCCGTAAGGACAACTTTTTTTTGAGGAGTTATAGAAAACTTCGAATTTGTATATCATCCTTTTTTTTATTTTCCTTTCAATTTCTTTTCAAGAGATTTTTTAGTTGGACGATACATATTGGCTCACCTACTGCAAGTAACGTTCGGTCAGATTGATACATTACATTATGCAAGTCCCTACTATGACAGTGGTTGATCAAGCGATACGATGACTTATCCCAAGTGATTTGGACATGTCTTTACCATATATTTGAATCTTGCTACTTCTCGATCTCAACAAATGTTGGCTTATGTACGAAGTACACGTGGGGCAAGGCGAGCTTCCGATCGTTCTTATGCACTTGCATTTTTGTAGAGCAACGATGATGGGCTAGTCCAACGGAACATACTTACGAATCTCAGTAAGCTTCAATCTTTTTAGGGTCATCGAGATATGAAACTCGATTACAAGTAAACACGTATACCTTATTGTAATTTTTTTATACATAACAAGCTGGTTACCAAACGATTGTGCAAAGAACAATCCAATCCTCCATTGAGGGTCAACGAGCTAATTCCTCATACATCTCTCTAGAATGCGAAATGTGGCCAGGAGGCCCCTTAATTCTAAAATCTAATTCCAGAGATGGAATACCATACCTTATGTTTTACGTTTTATTAAAAGATGTGGTTAGCACCGTGGGAGGTGGGTCCCCGCGCCAGTGTTCCCTGGGGTTTACGCCAAGCAGGTCGTGTGAGGCGGTTCCTCCAACGCCAAAAAAAAGAAAGATGTGGTTATATACAGTGGCCGGTTTGTCTTTGTTCAACTTCAATTCAAGTGTCGTTCTAGCTCCGCTAAATCGCCTGAGCTCTCTCGCCTCGGCCAGCCCAGGGAAAGGGAGAGTAGGAGGGAGAGTTAAGAGTCGCCCTGAATCCCACTCCCCCGGAGAACCCCAATGCAGCATCATCTCCTCCTCCTCGATCTTCAACCTCGCTCCGGCCCCTGAAACATGGCCTCCGCCGTCTCCATCGCCGTCCCCGTCCCCGTCCCTCGCTTCTCCCTCTCCGCCAACCCTTCTCTCCATCCGCCCAATCACCGCTCCTTTCCCGCTACGCCCAGGTACGCTCTCTCTCTCTCTCTCTCTCTCTCTCCCTGCTTTCCCAGACTAGGAACTATATGACCAACTCGTTGTTGTTGCAGGTCGATCCAGCTTCTCTGTCGCCTGTCTGCCGAAAGTCCGATGGGTCCACCTCGACCGGCGATCTCCGGGTGGCGTTCGCGGCGGGCGGCACCGGCGGCCGCATACTTCCGGCCTTGGCGATTGCGGACGAGCTCAGAATTATGAAACCCGGGATCCGAGTCCTCTTCTTCGGCACGCCCAAGAGCATGGAGAGCACGGTGGTCGCGGCTGCGGGCTATGACTTCGCGTCCATTCCCGCCACTCCGTTGTACCGTCCCGTATTCTCTCCCAGAAACGTGCTTCTTCCTTACCGTTTGCTCAAGTCTCTGATTTGTAGCTATCGGAGATTGGAAGAATTCGATCCTGATATCGTCGTTGGTACCGGCGGATATGTCTCGTTTCCCGTTTGTCTAGCCGCGGTTTTGAAAGGAATTAGGCTTGTGATTCAAGAGCAGAACGCGGTTCCTTCTTTGGCTAATTGGATCCTCGCACATTTTGCGGATGTTGTGTTTGTCGCGTTCAATTCGACTGTAGATTCCTTTCCGAGGCATAAGTGCGTGGTGTGTGGGAACCCGGTGAGGCTGGCCTTGAAGAGGGCTGTTTCCAAGGTGGAGGCGAAGTTACATTTCTTCCCGAAAGTGGAGAGCGTGGATGATTCGGGGGTGAAAGTGATTTTGGTGCTCGGCGGCTCTTTTGGTGCTTATACCATCAACATCGCCTTGCTGAATTTGTATTATCAGATGCTGATGGAGAACGAAAACTTGTTCATCATATGGCAAACTGGGGTGGAGTCCTTCAACGAGATGGAAAGCCTCGTTAAAAATCATCCCCGCTTGTTGATGCGGCCGTGAGTACTGTCAAATTTGATGGTTGATTAGTAAGCTATCTCTCTCGTTATGGCATGGCCTGACTTATGGCAGTCTAGTTTCTTTGTGGGGGTAAAATTTGCATTGCCGAAGGAAGTCTCAAATTGAATGGCCTGACTTATGGCAGTCTAGTTTCTTTGTGGGTGTAAAATTTGCATTGCCGAAGGAAGTCTCAAATTGAATCAATACGCTGTCATTCCTCCATGGAATTGAGGAATTAGTCTGGCAATTTTAGACTAACTATATGCATGATAAAAATATAGATATGTGGATGGAATGGGACAATCAAGAAAGAGCCATCATTGAAGGTTTGCTATCACAAAGAGTTTTGAGCAAACATTACCTACTTATTCTGCAGTCAGCATCAGGGAATGCCACTTTTATATGTTATGAACAGAATGACCTCCTATCATCATATACTATATCATTGACAAGAGAAGTTTTCAAGACTTTGGATAAGGGTGAACCCAAGTCTGTTCTGCCTATAATTAGCAGCTGTAGCATCATAGGCAAGTCATGTTTTTTCCTTAAGGTAGCTATATAAGATAGCAGTATCTTCATTTTACCCGACTGGATGGGTGTTATCTTTGTCGTGGGCACCTCTGAGTCCTATGAATATTTATTAGCGTATGTATTTTGTCTCATGGTGCCTGGTTCTTCTTGATGATGCTTCTTTTATTTGTTGATCTGAGTTATTTGCAAAATTTAAGGTTCTTGCGCTCCATGGATATGGCATATGCAGCTTCCGACCTGATTGTCTCCAGAGCTGGTGCAATGACTTGTTCTGAAATTTTGGCAACTGGAAAACCTTCCATTCTGGTAGTACAAAAATTCTTTTGTTACCAGTTTCCCCATCACTTTATGGTCACTGCATATTGTTGTCATAGCTTATAATAGAATGACTACACAAAATAGAGTTTTTTTCATTGGCTTTGCGAGACCTCTTTAATTGGAAAACTTTAATGGGTGCAAATATTGGGAGAAAGTTGCTCGACATAAATCATCTTCCTGGATAATCTCTTATCTAAATTACCAGAGAAGAACTCAGCAAGATGTTGGAGAGCAATCATTATATCCGGAAAGTGTTATGAAAGTCATTGTTGCTTACGAGTTCCATGGTTTTCATCCTAGTAATCTAATGTTAACCACAATGCCATGGTAGGTCTCGAGTGATTTGGGTTCAGAAATGCTGCTAAGTAACTATTCATTCATGAATGGGTAATTTGTTCTCTGATAGATGTAATTTATGCTTTGGCAATAAATGTAGATATTTGTGTTCTTTTTGTCTCTCGTCAATTACTTCTTCTTCTTCTTCTTCTTCTTCTTCCTCTTTTGGAGGGTTGGATAAAAGGTACAAGGACAAAGTACTGAATTATTCCATAGTAGTAGTTCTCTTCAACCTATGCAGTATTTTTGATATCTACTAGTTAGATAGCAGTTAGGCAATCCTCTCATACAGAGATTGATGCTTTTGTATCTTTAAGCTGAAGTGACAGTGATCTCTCATCGGCTTGTAGATCCCATCACCCAACGTTGATGAGGGACATCAGTTCAAAAACGCTTCTTTAATGGCAGATTTAGCAGGAACAAGGATTATAACCGAAGATGAAGTTGATTCAACCACACTTAAAGTGGCAATTGAAGAGATGTTAGGTAAGATGCAACTGGACTGAGATATTTTTTATGGACTTAAAATCAGCAGATGGAGTATGACAAAATTTTGTTTTGCCTCTTTTCAGGAGACGAAAATCAGTTGGCTGTGATGTCGGAGAGGGCTCTGAAAGCAGCAAAGCCTGAGGCTTCGGCAGAGATTTCAGAGCGCATTCTCTCTCTGGTGAACTCATCCCCAAGAACATCACAAAAGGTTGAGCAAATTTAGCAAAGGAAAACGAGTCGAATTGGGCACAACTCTGACTGTCATACTCATTAATTGCCTAGAGCTTCACTGCTAACATTCGGTGACTCGACTGTGTTAGCATGGCCCTACAGCGAACCCGATAGGGTAGTTTGTTCCGTTGTTTTAGATTTGTTAACTGTCTTGACCAAGCTAATATTCAGCACAGCCAAATTGCCTGATGATTTTATCATGAAGGATGAAAGCAGAAGTCTCTCCTTTCTTGGTTTGGAGGACCATTGTCCGTGTACTGTATCGATGATATTAATTTGGACGAACAGGTATTACTGTGGCGAATGCCGGTATAAGAGGGACGAGGAAGTATTTCATCTCCCGTCTCTCCTCTTCATTTCCTAATCCAGGGAAAGAAGTGACTAATTCTTTTGCTGCTACTTGGTTTATTTCCTTCCTCATCGACAACAACCATCCGAAAATGACAGAAGAGCTTGAAAATCATGTCTCTTAATTTGATCGTGTGGATAAATGGTGCTTATCTTTAATTGGGAAAATTATAAAAAAAAGTCTTAAACTTATTATAATTGTGTTAATTCAATTATAATTTTTTTTTTAGCTAAATGAGTTCTAAACTTTTTGCAATCGTGTCAATTTAATTTATCTGACTAAATTTAGTTGGAAATGTTGACGCTAATTAGTACTGACAGACAAATTTTTTAATAATATTTTATTTTTCTTTTATTTTTCTCTTTTTTCTACTCCCTCCTTCTTTCTCTTGCTCCGGCAACCGACCAAAGGGGAGGGCTGATTGTTGGTCTAAGGCGGCTGGTGAGACTCGCCTTACCAAGGGCTAGTGAGACTCGCCTTGCCAAGGGTTGGGCAAGGTCGATCTTAGTGGAGTTTTGGAACTTGTCGATCATTAGGGTTTATCTTAGTAATTATCATTTTCATATGTGAAAGGAAGAGATGAGGGGGTTTAAATCCTCGTATTCTTAGAGAGATTAGGGTAAGCATGAAATTTAACTCTTATGTCATATAAAGAGATAGGATAAAAGTCTAAGAGTGATTTTAATTTAAGAGTTGGAGTAGAATTGATTAAAAAGAAAAAAACTTGCCATAGTCGTCCATTCCACTTTAGTTGGAGGGATGGTCTTTTTTAATTGACAGCCATATAAGGATGAAAAAAAATGAAAAATAATAAAAGTCACTAGGCATTTCCCATCCACTTAAAGCCAACGGGGAGTTGACAAAAGGAGTTTAGAGTGTCAAAGTTCCAAGTTTTTGGACTTAAATGCATGAAATGACAGCTTTAGAACCTTTTATGTGTGTGTCTATATAATTACGCAAATGGGAAGTTACCATAGACTTCACGTGGTTAATGATATCCTTAAACTAATTTAGGCGTTCAACTTCATATAAGAAGCAATTGGGAAAATAAAATTATGAGATAATTATATAAATGATCTTTGAATATTGATTTAATGTGTAATGTTGTTTTTGAATTTTTTATTTATTCAATGTAATTGAATATGTACCAAAAGTTTAAGAACCATATTGAATAGATAAAAAATTGAGGGATGATATTGCACATTAGTATAAAGTTCAGAAACCTTATTGAACAAATCAAAAGTTTAAGGATAATGTTGTAAAGTTGGCTAAAATTTAGAAACTATTTGTATAACTATCCCATAAATTAACCACAAGAAGCAATCACTAGTTAAGTAAGATGAAATCAATCGGCTAAAAATGACTTGATAGAGTAAGTTAATAGATGAAAGATGAATATTAAGTGATTTACACGTGAGACACATCGTATGTGCCAATATAATCCGATTTTAAGGGCAAGGCCACAATTTAACAATTATCCAAAAAATTATGACGAATTGAAAATAGGCATTGCTGCGATTTTATGGATTGTATATGTCTTATTATCGAGATATATATATCCTTTATTTAAGATGATATAACTCACACATCCAACATAATTTTGGTATTTTTTTTTTTTTGAATATATAGGTTATATATATAATATAATTTTTTTTTTCAGTTGAGCTCTGATTCTCGACTCTGTTTGAGTGGGCTACAAGCTTTTAGATGAGATGGCTTTGATAAAACCAAGAACCACTGTAAAACCCTAGACAGCGAGAGAGAAGAGGAGAGACAGCCACGATGTACAGAGTAAGACTACTGAGAAATGCTTCGTTCTATGCACGAGGCCTCCTCCTTCTTCGCCCTCCGACCTCCAAGCCCCTCGCCCCTCGCCCCTCGCCCTCGTCGTTCTCCGCGTGGGCCCGGCCTCTGCCCAGGTTCTACTCCTCCGGCAACGACTCGTCCGGCGAAACCCCCAACACCGCCGCCCCCGAGGCGGGTCTGGCCCCGCCGGAGGTGAAGGAGGTCGCCGTCGATGCCGCGTCTCAGAAGAAAGAGGCCTCTCTCGATGTCAAAGATGTCAGCAATAAAGGTAAGATCTTGGGGGCCTTGCTTTTAGATTCAATTTGGATTCCATTGGATCTTCTTCGAGTTGTGCTTTCGTTCAATCGTGCTTGCTTGAAGGTCGCATTTTGTGGTCTGCACATCGTTGAAATCGGATAGGGTCGTAGGTAAATTGTCTCGGGAAATGTAGCTATGTCTTTACGTATGCTGCTGTTCCTGGTTCGAATTTGCGTTCTGGCTAGTTGTAAATATTTTGATACTCCATAATGTTCCATATTTCTGATCCCGTAGCCTTGCAGGTCGTCGCCTTTTGAATCGAATCCTGCAAGGTTTAGTCTGTTGGAGGGGTTGTTTGTTAGTTGTTCCTTATTTCGTTCTTTTGTTTATGTTTAGAGCTAAAGATGAGGATAGAGAAGTACTTCAATGGAGATGAAGAGGCCCTGCCGTCCATCCTGGAAGCAATCCTGCAGAGGAAGTTGGCGGGGAAGCATGAGGAGACGGATGACGAGTTGACGGAAGAACTCCAGATGCGGCCTATCGATGATGTTAAGGATGCTGAGTTTGAATCCGATTTTGAAGATGCGTACTCGACAGATGAGGAAATTGAGAACCTGTACAATGCAAAAGAAATTGTGATGAAGAAAATGGTGCAAGATGAGTACTTCAATATGGACGACAAGAAGTGGGATGACATGATTGAGGAGGCGGTCAGGCATGGTTACTTGATGGACACCAAGGAGTGTGAGCAGATTTTAGAGGACATGCTTTCTTGGGATAAGCTTCTTCCAGGTATGTTTCTGTTCTTTGGTTCTGAAGTTCTTGACATTGCGTGAATAAAGTCAAAGCAGATGCAGGCATACCTCTAACTGAATGGATTGCTAGAGTTAAGAGTTCAGTGAGTGCAAGCCAGAGTGAAAAATAAGTACAATGTTAGTATGCTTGATTTTTTATTACTTTTGGCTTGGAGTTAACTGGATCATAATTTTTTCATGCATACTCTTATTTTTCTTTGAAAAAGAGACATGCTCTTTAGTTGTTCTTAAGACTCCTTGCTTCATGGATGGCACTCATTGTTGTTACACTAAGGTCATGAATGTGGTGATGGAATTATGATCTTTGGAGCCTCGTTTGTTTCTTTCCTGCCTTTGTAGTTCATTGCAAGTTGGTTACATGATTCTCCTTTTTATTGTCTACTGCATTTCTGATATAATTTAAGTTGCAGCTGTCTTGCTGGATTTCTGTCTCAATGAAATAATTTTGCAGATGAGATGAAGAAAGAAGTAGAAGAAAAGCTCAATGAGTTGGGAGATATGTGTGAGAGAGGCGAGCTTCAACCTGAAGAAGCTTTCGAACAATATAAGAAGTTTGAAGATGAGATGGTGATGAAATATGCAAAGATGATGGAAAAGGAAGTCCCGCAGTTTGATGAGACTGCTGTACCAGATAATAAAAAAGATTTAGATGACCCGCCAGGCGAGGGACCTATACTTCGTTGGCAAACCCGTGTTGTGTTTGCTCCCGGTGGTGATGCGTGGCATCCAAAGAATAGGAAGGTGAAAATGGCTGTGACTGTCAAAGAGCTCGGGCTTTCTAAGTATCAATTTCGGCGGCTGAGAGAACTTGTTGGAAAGCGGTATAATCCAGGGAAAGACGAGCTCATGATCACCAGTGAAAGGTAATGTTAAGTATAAAAAGATATTTTTAATTCTTTTTCCTGATTGTGTAGTTAATTTACATACCAATTACCATGGCCCTTTTTCTCTGTTCTTAAATGGCCATCAACTATCAAGAAATGGCACTTTCCTTACATGGAGATGACTCTTCTCTTACTATAATTTTGGGTGATGGCTCTATGTTTCTGCATATTGCTTCTTTTGTTAAGGACTATGTAGCTGGACAAATGTCAGTCTTGTGGAGTTCTGACATAATTATGTTCACATGTACTTGCATGTTGTTGTTTAACTAATTTAAATGCATAAATTTGTGTAGTTGCACCTTTTTTGGGACTTGGGCAACTTGTAATGCATAATCCTTCCCTGGTCTAAATGTACATTTCTCGTCATTGCAGGTTTGAGCATAGAGAAGAAAATAGAAAGGATTGCCTTCGGACTTTGTTATCCCTCATTGAAGAGGCTGGTAAAGCTAATAAGCTGGTGGATGATGCCCGAGCTTCATATGTCAAGAACAGACTAAGAGCAAACCCTGCGTTCATGGAAAGGCTACGAGCCAAGACAGAAAAGATGAGGGCTTCAAGTACTGTACCAGTGTGATATTTTGATCCCCATTGGCTATTTTGACCTATTTTAGATGGCCGTTGGTCAATGAAATTCATTGAAAAGAACCGGTCTTCTAATTCTTTTTCAGTTTAAAAATAGTTATGTTAATAATCTGGCTTAATGTCTCTGAAGTTGCTGGAGAAGCCACTCAGATGGTTTAAGCTGCTATTGATTACTCTCTGACAAGTGGATTTGCAGCTTCCAGATGCAAGCTTCAATTCGATTCTCCTTCTGGCAGATTTTGGGTGTAATTTCGCTGGCTGTTGGCAGGCAGTTTGACAGCTATGGGCATTCTAGATGGGAATGGGAAAATCCTCTTTTGATTGTGGACAATTCATACGTGGAACGATCGCATTGCTCCAAAAGCTTCTATCCCCTGTATTATTTCTACTGATGGTTGTCCGCAATGCTCTTTGTAAAATAACCAGTGAATTTAGAGACTCAGCTTTGCCCATTGTTGTCTGAATTATGCTGAACAGCATATGAAAGAATCAGATTGACCAATGAAGACCATACAAGAGGCTGGCCTAAGTTGCTTCTCTGTTCTCATGTGAACTGTGTTGATTCATTTATTATACTCTCCGTTTTATCTAATTTGATTTTTACTCATGTAACTTATTGCAGACACCCTTTACCCATATATTTACATTCTTAGTTACTTTACAACAAAAAGAAATTAATTCTTTCTGTTGGGTATGAAGCTTCTGGCATCATCGGACTTTTATGTCTTTGTGGTCGTCTGAGCATGAATCTATCTGGTTTTCTTTTCTTTGACTGGTCCTCTGGGAATCTTGTTGAGAAAATGCGCATCAAACCTTCTGTAAAGCCTCCTCATCTCCCTTGCTATCTTGCCAGCCAGCATGTCAACTTCTTCCTCGTACCGGTCGTACAGGAACGGCACCGTCTCCATGCAGAAAAGCCCTAATATAGACATCAACCAAGCCAAACCGGCTAACCGTTAGCACAAGATCTCAAATTCACTAGCAGATGAGATAAGTCTTACCCAGATAGAGGAGGTTCAAGGTGCTGAAGCAGCTTCCAATCACGGACAGCACGTAGAGAATAATAATTACCTGAGGAAAACAGATGAATTCCTTCAATGCTTCTAATTGACGTGGAAAAGGAATTTAAGGAAGAGTACAGAATTCTTCGAGTTTGTACCAATATGAATTGACCGAAATCTCTCCCACTTGCAATGTCGATCAGATTCGACAAGAGCTGGTTGAATCTTCTGTGAAAGGTTGAAGCAACATAATCAAACGTGAATATGAACTGTGGGATCTGGGGAGCTTCCCTGAGAAGATTAATTTATCAAGTTAGGGAATGATTAGTTAAAGCGGGATTTTGTCTGACGATTTTGAGATGATTATGGTGTTGCAAAAGAGGTCAAGAGAAGCACCAGTTGAAGATCTCTGCGGCTTTTTGCCATATGAAGGTCACCAGCATTGCTGTGATGGCGACATGACATAGGAGGGTCACGAAATTGTACTCCACGACCTCAAACAGAAACCATATCAACGTCGTCCCGGCCAAAAGCGCCGCGGAGACGTTTATGTTCCTCCACAGCAATACATCTGCCACTGCACAGTCAAAGGGCAGCGGAAAATCACGGAGTGCTACACAAGGATCCAAGATCTTAATTAAGGCCGACAACAGGAGCAAGATGCGGGAGGGAACAACTTATTGCAGAGAGGCTAATGAGAAACACCTACTCAACCTCTGATACTTCACTCGAGACTCACAGGCAGATCGAGTGCTTTTCTATGTGATCCGCTGATAGAGATGAAGGTATGGATATAAATTGATAATATTCAAGTATGATAAACCTTGTCCTGAAATAATCAAGGTTCCATACGGCAAATTTCCATGAGAATCTTATGTAAGACAACTGAAAAGAAAGCCTCATATCATTCATTGATCAGTTGCTTTTCCTATATACGACGAGAGTGCATGCTGGGCAAGGACTCTTTTCGATCAGTAAGACCTCAAAACACTCAATTATCAATGCAAATGCACCATTGATTAAATCCTCAATATGCCCTATAGATGATAGAGGTACTTGTATATACGGTCGCTCGCTACCTTGTCCTCCACCAAGCACTTCATGTACCGACCTTGTACGACCGAACAGTTTCCCTGGTGGCGTGTCGGCATCAGAATCGGATGCGTAAACTGACATCTTTTTCGAGGACTTGGGATGAGTTTGATTTTGTCAAGGTATGCGACACTATATTGCGATCCAGCTATGTTATATATGGAACGCAACAATTCTAAGCTTGATACGAAAGTAAACTTAGTACAAAAAAGCAAGGAATGCCTTTAGAGTGTAGCCTTGGAACTTAGCTTTGCATGTCCGCTACCCTGAATATTATTCTGTCTTGTAATGTGGCCTCTAACTTCGAATACACCATCTCTTTCGTGCCCATGCTGTACGAGAAATTGAGAAGGAAGCACCCAAAAGAGAATGGTGAAAAAGGTTCATATAGGCCCAATAAAAAGCTCAAGCAAGAAACAGGCATAATTTGGACAGTGAAGCTTGATCAAGGAGCCAAGGCAAAAAGCTATTTGAGGTGCTAACTTGATAGATAAGCCGCACGTCGAGAAGTCTCTTAAGTTTGGTGTGACAGTATTTTAAAATTAACGAGAATTGAAATGCAGAGGTGATCGGAACATGAAAACTTCAGTATATATCCTCAAAAACTTGTGATTGATATTGATCTAAACATTGCACCTTCAACAAGGGGCATCGAATCTTCTATTTTGCGCTCTTTTTACTACCATTCTTATAATGTTGGAAGATACTTTTCAGTCTAAAATACATGTAAAAATTCATGAAAGAGGTCACAAAAGAAATTCGGTGGAGCATGAGTTACTGTGCATTAGGGTAGTAGTTTCTACATGATCTTCAAAAAGAGCAGCCATTCATAAGAGAGGAGGGAGCCGATCAGATCTCTGGAAAGCATTGCCGTAAAGTGTGGTTTCCTTCACAACTGTGAATGGGTTTGCCTCAACCTATAATCCCGGGTTGAATTGTTCTTTGTACTCGTACGGCGTGACTCTTGTCCTCAGGTCTCCAAGGAATCTAAAAGATTGCTACAAGGACAGGGGGGCAAAGAAACAGTTTGGCTTTCCATGTTTATGTCTTTTCTACATCTTTTGTCGTTGAAAGTACCCATCAATGTCCAAAATTTGTTTGATACATCCACATCCGACATTTTTTCACTGTTTAAAAAAGAACTTTGGAAATTTTAATCTCCTTTTTCGTCTATTTGATTATAATTTATTGTTTGATTTTGAATCTAACACGGTGATTTACATTTTTCGAATACATTTACAAAACCCGCTTTAACATGCACAAATGACAATTGATTGTGATGCATATTGTTAAACCCATCTCGTTGTACTTGCATTTGATCAATAAGTTAATTTAGGAAATATGTGGGAGGACAAAAGGGTGCTCCAATAATAGTTATCAAGGGTGAAAGAATAACTTTCATCAGCAATTGCGGTTCAAAACTTTCCTCCGCGTGAGTTGCTTGAGTAGGGAAAAAAAGTATTGCAAGAGTCAAAATTAGAGTGCTTGATATCATTGTCGGTGGGCTCCCCTAATCATGATCCACTCCACCTTTTGAATTGCATGCTTGCTCGTTCAATAGGGCTCAATCATTCCCCTAATCATTGTCTCGTTGAGACAGTGGCCTTACAATGATTAAACTCCCATCAACAAATTCAATAGAAGCCACCGTCAACCTCTCTCCAAGAATATCGAGATTCTTCACAAAAATTCACCAAATTGGACTATAATAAACGAATCATATTCTAGTATATTTATTACGGAGTAGTTCAATTTCCAACTGTACATGACACAATAATATAAAACTCAAGCCTAATTGTACTCTAAATGTTATATGTAACGCGACAAGATGATTGGGTGATTAAAATGATGTTTTTAAGCACTTTCTACTAGGAAAGAAATTTGAGTACTGCTTCCAACGAAAAGCTACACAATCACAGCATTTTATTTGAATCAGTGTGACTAGTGTAAAAAACTGCTAGACCAGAGGCAGACAATGGACTTTATCCTTTGATCATCTTATAAGAAAGCAGTTCTGTGCCAGGCCTTCACAATAAAATACATTATATGATGTTAATCATATAGAATGATCTCATACATGTATGTGTGGGTGAACGAGTGATGAGGAACTTGCCATGATTGCCCAGATTTACTCATATCAGCATCACCGAAAGCACAAGAATGGTGCTTAAAAAGCTGCCTCCACGCTTCCATGCTTGGCCATCATTACCAAGATAAGTCAGCTGCTTCGCATTGGGCGGGGTTTACTTGCAATTTTTTCTTTTTCTTTTTAAAGCTTTTCAGGAGTTACTGGAAAAAAGAAAAGAAAGGAAAAGAAAGGGTTTGCTCTATCATTTATGGTTAGAACCATACGAAAAAATGGCTCCTCCTCAAGTCACTTAGGTTATCTTCGTTCGTTGATAATATTATCTGCAATTGAGCAAATTATGCTTCACTGTTGCAAGTAGATCTTTGCCTTTTCCGAGTACATTTGCAAAGACTGAAATTGGAAGGGCACAACAGGTAACCTTAAAGGAACCCCTTTTTACTCCAAGTAGACGGCTTTCTGGAAAATGATCAACGTGTTCCATCCTAAATACAATCAGATCAGACCGTGCGACCAACAAATCTTTCCTTGGCACTCTCCTTATTCGCGTTAAGCTTTTAATGGCTTTTCAAAACGATATGCAGATTTTCTGCTTTCCAGAAAGTGGGAAAAAGCCAAAAAACTTTACGTATTCCTCACGACAACTAGTTAATGTTCTCCATTGTGTTTTTTGCGCTATCACGATTACAATCTTTGTTGGATTCAGATAGGAATCAACAGAACCAACTAATGAGCCAAGTGTGCATTAGCGGGAAGTAAGCAAATTATCGGATTTCAAGAAGGCAATTGTCCAAGAACTGGTATAAAACAGCACCAATACTTTACTCCAGCCTATCCATTGAAGTTGAAAAACTTCCATGGACACAACTTACATTGCCACATATAGCTTTGATCAGAACATTATCTCTGTTCGTGTACAGCTGAGGAAGTAGAATTTGAAATTCACCTAGATCACTTGTCAAACCGTTCTTTCCTGCGCTACTGCCACTTGGGAGTGGAGCAATCAATTTATTATCCTCCTTTTGCCCTCTGAATCTACCAAAAGCAATGGCCAATCAAAGGATGTCTCTTTCTTTATCTTTTCTCAACTAACAAAGCAGATCAACCCATTTGAAAATTTTCAGCTTCTTCCCATTCTAATCGGGGTAAAATATTTTTCCTTTTACTGGTATTTTCTCTATAAATAGAGGGAGTACTTCAAGCCAACGCCTCACACACTAAACCAACCATCTCTCTCTCTCTCTCTCTCTCTCTCTCGCTGAAGCATGCACCAAATGAAGACACCATCCATTGTGTTCTGCTCTTTGCTATTGCTGCTTCTAGCTGAAATGCAGATCACTATGGCGGTAACGTGCAAACCGACTGAACTTAGCTCGTGTGCTAATTCCATTGTGTCATCGACTCCACCATCCAGCCTATGCTGCACCAAAATCAAGGAGCAGAAACCCTGCCTTTGCCAGTACCTCAAGAATCCCAGCCTGAAGAAGTTTGTGAACTCTCCTAATGCCAGGAAGGTTGCTAGTACTTGTGGAACTCCGTTTCCCAAATGCTAAGACAATTCAATCATGGAGCATGTTTTCTTTACAGGCATATTATATTACCTGGACCTTATTATGTGGTAGAACTTTGAGTTGAGACTAGGCGGTAATGTACTCATGTCCTAATGTGGTTTTCAATATATATCAGTCTGTGTGGAGTCACTGCTTGTGATACAATAAAGTTGGTCGTCATCACCACATGTACTCATCTCCAGTTTTTAGTGCTTCTTCCGTGTATTTCTTGCCTATCTTCTGTTCATTCATGTACTTCCTGATCTACAGGAAGTTTCTTGTTGTCAACAAACACCAAGCGCATAGATAAGCAAAATATAAACAGCGCATATAAGCAAAGTTGGGTAGAACTGGTGTTTCCTGATCATCAAGAAGAAACTTCTTGCTCATGAGTTACTGAGTACCAACCAAAGCATATGCTATTCTCATATCAGGTGATCCGACCCCAATTAAGTGATAGCAAACCCTTCAATATGTCTAGTTTCTCAATACGACAGCTTCAGTTGCTTGAAAATTAACCAACACTGATCAAGGTTGGCCATGTGAGGATCTCGACGCATAATCCCAGCCACTTAATTGAAAGAGAATGCTTTTCTTTTGCATGTCATACTGTCATTTAACTCACATTGCATACTACTTTCAAGTAATTCCACAATCACACAAAATTCCACTCCAAGTAAACAAGCACAGTGAAGCACAATGAATCTGAAACAGTGAAGATGGGGGGTGGGGGGAATAGCCAATTTTCTCTTTATTCTGCTGATAAGAATTACAAAAAGAATATTCTCAAATGCTGATGTTGCATAATAATCTAGTGCCACCATTCCATACTGAGGAAAATCAGAACGTTGGAGAGTAACTCCAAGTTCTATTTCCATGTACAAGAGAAGAGATATGAAAGGTGTACTTACATAATCAATATCGTAATTTACAAATTAAGAAGGTTTGAGATTTGGTTCCACCCCATGATCCATGGCCTTTTATCAGCAGGAACTGCAAAATTAAGCTCAAACATCTCCTTTGACATGTTTCCACTTCCAGAAAACCCTACAAGTTTGGCCACTATCTCTGCACTTTCCTGTATATGTTGGGGATCATGAGGATCTGTCCAAAGTTTGCTTACAAACTGCAGCTTCCTCTGCTTCCCCTCAAGTGGGACATCCCATTTAATATATAATGCATCTCTCTCCTCTGCAGTCAAACGCGAGGTCAACCTTTTGGCCAAGAACTCCCTCTCCCGTTTCAGTGCTCTAATGCTGAAAATAAGCAAGCCAATGTTAGAACTTTTATAGCTTAAATTTCACACAACTGATGCATAGTATTTATTTTCTCTGCATTCATGTGTGGCTTGTGTGTGTGTGTATGGAGAGAGAGAGAGAGAGAGACCTTGATGATAGTGACACAATGGGCTCATCTCCCACATGCGCAGGACTTGCATTCCCAAGTTCTGCTAAGTGCTGCTGCAACCATGTCAAACGCCTAACCTCCACTTCCATGTATATTTGATCGGCTGGGTCCCCTTTGAATAATAGATAAAACTGCGTCCTGTGGATGATGGATACGAAGCATACATCCCATAGCTCAATGATTTGTTGCCTCTGCTCCTTGAAAGTTAGACTCCAGGGAACCTGGGGCTGGTCTGGCTCATTCAAGTTATCTTCTTGTAAATCATGTCCAGCTGCTTCGTTTGCTTCTAGTTCTAACACCTACAGGGATAGAAGATTCAAATGAGCGAAACTTCCTATACATTAGATTAAATAATGGTGATGAGAAGTTAATCAAAAAAGTCCACAATGAACCTGACAAACAAGTAGCTGCTTTTGGTATTGCAATTTGGCCACACGTTCTTTCAGTTCAGTGACATATGCTCTTATGCTTCTCACATTCTCTTCAGCTGCATTTTGGAACATTTGCTGCATTTTCCTCATATTAACTGAACTTGAACGGCGATAACCTGGCGTGCCCTCCTTTGATGTGACTTCTCCATCTTCATTCTTTGCAGTATTCTCTTTCTCATATTCATGTAAGGAATCCTTAGAAACAGTCTCGCAGTTGTTCTCAGGAGCTCTATTCTCAGAATCAGCCTCCAGAATTTGTCTAGAAGCTGATAAAGGAGAGCAAGGAGATTTTATGAAATTTGAACGGTTAGCACTGTTGCTGGAAGCCAAAGGAAGCAACTTTTTCTTCTTTGTGTGATTCTTTGTCTTAGGCGTTGCTTCATTGTTGCTATTCTGAAAGTTGCTTGGAAGAGACATCACCAGTTTATCAATAGACTTCTGAACATTTTCAAGTTGCTCCTCAAGGTCTGCAATGTTGCTGCCTTGCGAATGAAGTCTTGTTATCTCATCCTTAAGATTAGCACTGACACTTTTGTGAGTTGCGACGACATTTCCAACTTCGACTTCCTTGGGTGCCGCTGATCTGACAGCACACATTTCCCTTATTTCTGCTTGCAGCTTTGCAATTGTCTCAGCTGCATCTTGATTTCCCAGCCTATGACAAGCAACTTCTTTTTGTAATACTTCCAGAGCTCGATTTGCTTCATCTCTAAGCTGGTCCTGGAGATTCTCAAGTTTGCGAATCTCATGCATGAGTGTGAAGGGAGCAGTTGACGATTGCCTCATAGATAGTCTCAACAATTTGTTCCGTGGCCTGTCACTGCGGCTCAGTTCCCTGCCTTCTTCTGGTGTCAATGTACCAGCATAAGAAAGGCATTTCTTCACGGAAGGACGAGGAGATTCAAGTACTTGTGGGCCCTATAAATTTATATGGTGCATAAGCTAAGGGATGAAAATGGGGCGGCAGGATGGAAAAGCAGAATAATAAGTAGTAAGAGGTTACCTGCCCATCCTCTTGGAATTTTTTGCGCAGTTCATCGACCTGTGATTGTGCGAGATCTCTTTGGCGTCTTAATTCCTGAATCTCCAGTTCCATCTACAGAAATTCAGAAATGAACAGTGGGCATTATGATTATTTTTTTTTCCATATAGAACCACACATGGGATTTATCTGTTGAACTGGAGGCTCTATTCACCTGTTGAATTTTCAGATCTTTTTTCTGTGACGGATCAGGGGTTCGGAGTTCAGCTTCCAATCTCGCAACTTCCTTTTGTAGATGTTTCACCAACTGCTTATCTGAAACGACCTATGAAAGAGGGAAGACGACCAAAGTTAAAATCAGCGCAAGAGCTCTTAAACTTAAATCAGAATAGAATGATATTTGGATAATCATTACCATGTTTACTTGAGCATTGTTTGTCACTTCCTTTGCTCTAGTAGCAAAGAAGAGAGTATTTCGTGATTGTTCAACATGGCTAAGGGCTGGGCTCAAGGTACAAATAATTGCAGTTCGTGCGTTTCCACCAAGAGAGTGCTGCAGTATCCGTGTCAGCTTTGAATCTCGGTAGGGTATATGGCCACTTTTTTTTCCAACACTGCAGATGACAACCCAACGTAATGTTCAGGAAATAAGGTAACGGATAATTTTTTCATGGCAAAATATTCACTGATATCCTAACAGGTCAAGAGAATGCTATTTTATGAGTGTTAACAACAGAATTGGAGTTAGCCAAAAATAAACAAACATAATTGAAGCCTAACATTAACAAATAACGTGAAACTGCATATCAGACCACCAGTAATATATTGAAACCTGTTTTTCCGTTGAGATGCACTTCAAATATCAATAGGTAAAGTTAAAAGGAAAACGAATTTGCTGGCTGTTATGAAGTCAGACCTGAGCTTTCTAATCACTGTCGTCAAAGTCATCAAACTAAGGTTAATGTGGCAGCCTTCCCTGAGTCTAGCACCATCAGCATGTGTCTGTGAGGCTCTTTCACTTCCAGCTAGATCAACAAAGTTCTGCAGGTCATTCATCCAGCATTTGTTACCATGAAATACTTCTTTAACAGTAAAAGAGCATATAGAAAATTACAAGGACTCACCAGGCTAGCGACGAAAGATCTAACGCAATCTGAGTTTTCACGAAGAGTGCTTTTTATTGTCTGCATTCTCAAAAAAAATCATTCTGCACATTTTAGATACCATGAAATATTCCTGACATTGCATCTTTGAAAAGTTTTAGCAGGTTACTGACCAGCCGTATGATCTGGTGTGACCGTGAGCTGTTATCATTCAAGGCTGTTTCACCAACTTGTCTTTGAGCTACAAAAGATATGGATGAAGTTGATTATGTTGGTGACATATAACTCCAAGCTTAAGGGAAAAAAGCAGAAGCTAAGGAGAATCAAGTCAAAGCTTCGTTGATCTACCTTCACAAATGCTTATCAAATGCCTTAAGTGCTGATCATTATTTGCTTTCTCCTCAACCAACTTCTCTACAACAGTTCCTTTCTGCAAGATGCACAATGATACTGGTAAACAGAAAAAAAGATTCATACGAGCCAGAATATTAGAAATAGTGATGTTGTAATACCTCTGGATCATCTAAGAGCTTAAGATTGCGACCTGATTCTGAATTTAACAAATCCCTGACATTTTCATTGTATATTTCCAAGCCAGAGATCTTTATGGTAAAATCTCTTTCCGGGGTCTGCAATCAAGCCAGACGAACATCAGTAAGCATAACATAACACAGTAGACAAGTAGCACCCTCTACACAAAGGCAGAATGTGAAGATATCTAGGCTTTTAGCATGACTGATAAGATACAGCAGCAATAAATCTAAGAAGTTAGTGAAAACTTACATTTACTATATGCTGGTAAATATCGTTTACAGCCTTCTCTGTTATGCCTCGCATTGTATAGGTCTTACCACTACTAGTTTGTCCATATGCAAAAATGGTTGCTGCAGTAGAGCCATTTGTCATTTCTCAATGAATATACACAATTTATAGCTCAACTCGAGAATGCTTAGGTGCGGCTTGAACATTACCATTTATACCCATCAAAGCTGATAAAGCCACATTCTTCACCCCTTCCTCATAGACAGATTCGGTCAAGCTTGAAGGACAAAAAACTCTATCTGGAGAAATAAGTACATTATCCATCATTTACCAAAACTTTAGCTTAGAATAGATCGCAAGAATAGAAAATAAAAGTAATATGATGATTAACTACAGTACCAAATGTGAATGAAGCAGGTTGAGCTACTCGTTCCTGGGGTTGCGGCTTATATACAATGGTATGGTCATCAGTACACTCCCATGCAACTTGGTCTTTTGCTAACTGTTCCCTTTTGTTTAATGGCCTGAGACGAACTGTGACCACGATCTTCTCTTCCCTGGATCTATGGCCTCCTGGTGTCGACACAGGTGTTTTTTCTACTTTTGAGGCTGGTGTTCCAGGAGCTCTGGCTGGCGTTCCAGGAGCTCTAACTGTCATCTTTATCTTTGTATTCCCTTAGATGATCAAGCAGAAAAAGATGACCTGGAAGATTATGGTGAAGCCTCTACAAGAGAGGCTAAATGACCGTGAAGTCTGATACTGACAGCCCAAAAGCTGTTGTCTACAAAAGGAGAGCAAAATTTCAGCATACCGGAACATAGCACAGCCAACCTAGACAAACTAGACTTAGTGCTTGCGCATCCAAGCCCCCCGCAGAAACTTTCTTTTCCAATAGAAAATAAAAGGTGGGAAAAAACCATTGCCCTAGCACTCAGCATCTTTCTATCCCTAACACGAATTTTAATCATGAGCAGCATCAGTATATTCTATTCCAATTTGACTGTAACACAGTCAAATAGACATGCTGCTCAGAAAAAGACCAAGAGATATTTCGACCGAAGCGGAATTGCTCAAGAGGCCGGATGCATTCTTATATCTTCCCTCCCGCCCACTACTTAGATAAATGCAATCCATGAAACTTTCAGATCCAACTTCATAATTCTGACGACTTGCTTGTTCTCTTTCTTAATTAGATCCAGAACAGGCAACCATGTTGCATTTTCTTTTCTATCCTCTCCCCCTATAGAAGAGAGAAACAACTCCCAAGACCAGAGCACAATTGAGAAGCTTCATTGCCATTTCATCTGCAACTTACACTTCTCTAAGTGGAGGAACAAACTCTGTAAGACTGGAATTCATGATTGCCTAAAAGTTTGCTTAGATCTGCCAGCTACTCAACTGTTCCAGAATGACTCGGCTCAGTTCAGACACATTCAAGTCTCTCTTTAGAAAGAAACGTCCAATCGCAGCCAGAATCATTAATAAAAAGATAATCAACGAAACTAGAACTCTAATCTCGCCCACCTCCCCACCCCACCTCCTCATTTCTTGTAAACCCATCTGTTCATTTCCGGCAACAGAATCGATCACCTTAAACAACTCGGATATAAACTCGAACAGACATTCAACCGAGGAAAAAGGAACTGCGATTACCTCACCTAAACCGCGGAGATTCTCGAACAAATTCGACGAGCAACTTCGACCCAAACCAAAATCGAAGCCGGGGCTTCTTTATGCGAACTCCAGAGGAAGGTCAGATGAGGGTGAGAGAGAGAGAGAGAGAGAGAGAGAGAGAGAGAGAGCAAGTGAGACAGGTTTTGGAGAGAGAGCGAGCGTGCTTTGTTTGGGAGTCCGATTTGAACCTGGGCTCTAACGGCTAGTTCTAATTTCTCGCGCTCTTTTGCGATCAATTTCTCGCCGGTCGTATGATAAAATGACTTTTTCATATAATAACGGTAATATTAAATCGCTCTATCTATTATTATTTGTTTTCTCCTGTGATTTTTTACGTTTCGCGATCGCCGACCGAAGCGGGACCGATTTCAACCGTTATCATTTGACGTTAAATTTGCTTTTATTTTTCTGACAAAAGGACCGAAAAGCAAAAAGAAAAAGAAAAAAACATGACTTATTCACCATACTGTAAAATGTTATGTAAATATTTTGAATTTTTGCATTATTTCACTTATAGTACCCAGAGCCTAGACTCACTCGATTGGACTAGTCAAGCTTGAGGATGGGGGGTCAATTTTAGTATTCATGTTGCCATAAGATAATGGAAAAATCCTTAAAATGATAAAAACGTTTAAAAGAGTAGCTCTTAAAAAAAAATCAAAAAAATATTTTTTTGTCATTTCAAAATTTTCAATATTTATGGGTCATGATTATTATTTTCAATAATTTTCCTACATCCCAGTACGGCTTGAAAGTAAACTAAGAACATAGTTTTCCGAAATCAACATGGTTAAAATGATAATTTTAATCTAACCTACTTGTTCAAAACTTTTATTTTTGCAAGATAATGACTTGAGATCGCAAAAAGTCAATTTAAAGTTGAGGGACGCACATTAATTTTTTTTTCTTTTCAAAATTATGTAATAAAGATTCAATGTATTTGAAAATGGTATAGATAAAGAACCCCAAATTCTCAATTAATCAAGCATGCTTTTTAGAAGTGGGGCCTTATTTCCACGACTTGAATTAGCTAGATCCACAGCCTTTTGTGCAAAGAGACTAAATTGCCCTTCAAGAGTCGAAGCAAACTAATCACTGCTTTTAATTGCCCCTTTCCTTCTTCGCCTCCACCAACCAACCATGCTCGACCCTCAGCCGTATCTGTTCAAAGTTCCTGAACTCCATGTTTGATTTCAGAAGAAGAGAGAAAAATGGGGTCCGAAATCCACTGTAATCACAGAGTCTGATGTCCATGTTTTGCAGGCCACACCTAAAGTTGTCATCAAGGAGGAGGAGCCCAGATTCTTTGTCGTTGGTAAACACACGAGAAAATATTCGACAAAGAGGAAAATAAACTGCTGAGAAAGCCGAAGTCGCCCCTAATATTGCCCGTCTTCCCCGCTTGTTAATTCGCAATTGATTCGAACATTAGCGGAATTCACCACTGAGGCCACGAACATTTCATAGGAGTAGAAGCTCTTAAAATTTGAGCACCCTCAATATTCAACAAACTCACGGTATTCATAACCATATATAAGCTGCGTAAGATGGGACTGAACAAAAAAAAAAAATACAGATGGGACTGAACCAGAGACAACGAATCCATCAATTTGAAGCCCACACTGTAGCTACAGAGAGAGAAGCTGGCCATCATGTTATATTGGCTTGAGCGGAGATTCTCCAGCTTTTGGAACTCGAAATGAGAGGATGCCGCTCCATGGATTAGTGCTTAAAGACCTTCAAGAGTAGTCATCAGTCTATATGAGCAATCCAAGTCACAGCACAGAGATAATGTCATGCCGTGCTCTTCAATACTTACAACAACATTAGCCTCTAGGATCACAGTATAGTACACAATGTGCATTATAACTAAGGAACAACTAAAAAAGACAGGAGGATAAGCAATTCTTCCACCAACTAAAGTTTTATAAATTGCACTTCAGCAATATTCATATTCAGAGATTGCAAAATCTGAGCACTGGAGGCAGATGGAATTTACACAAAGTTCACTGGGCCTGTGTAACAAAAGAAAATCTCAAACTGCTCATCTTCACAGCCATAACATTGGGCAACAAAAGAAGCTGACCTGGGATTTCACGATGAACAAGCTATATCAGAAAAGAAAAAAAAATGTGTATACTACAGCAGAGCTAAACCTAGCACTCGGAGTCTGAATGCAGGTTCGAGATGCAAAAGAAGAAATTCAACAGATAAAGAACATAAACTCACATAATTCAATACTACAAAAGAAAATCTGGGATAACTGGTGTTTGAGCAATAACGTCTGAGGAGCCTTCTGCTTTTTGTCGGCTCTTCTGCCGGCCATGACGATGACTACTCTTTGACTTCACTTTTCCACCATGTTCTTCTTTTTCCTTGCCAAGCTTCTCTAGACTCGTCCGTCCTCTCTCTTTTCGATGGGGCTGTTGTTTGCTTCTTCTAGAAGTAGTTTTTCGATGGCGAGAATTTTCCATGTCATGCATATTCTCTTTCGAGTCCAGGGGATCCATGTTTACCTTCTCTTTTCCTTTTATTGAACTAGATAACTTCTCAGCATCATCACCTAATAGAATATCTCGCACAGCCCCCGATAGTAAATCATCTCTTGAGTCTTGCTTCTTTGGTACAACAGGGACTGATTCTCCTTCATCGAGTTTAACTACAACAGGCCTTGGTTTTGCATAATTTGGCTTTTTCTTTGACACAAGTGATTGAGCCGTGAGCTTGACAAAGTCTTCAGTATCATCCTGATTAGTGTCAACTGATTTAAGGTCATTTGCAGGCGGATAATCATTTGATATAGTTCCATTTCCTTCTGAAGGGAGATAATATAAGCCATGCCTCTTACGGTGCTCTGCAAGCAGAGACATGGATTCATTCGATGCTTCTGAATCTTCATTGCTTTGCACATTAGAAGAAGCAGGATCCATTCTATGGCCATAATAAGGACTCTCAAGAGAAAATGAACTTGCTGAAGGTAATTTAACATCACCCATTATCTCATCTAAGTCGGCAAGATTATCCTTGAGAACTAGACCATCTGGTATTGGAACCCTTTCTTGGGCACTCATTGAGACAGGACCAAGCTCTTCAGAGAAAGCATCATTCATCAATTTGATCAGTTTTAGAACTTCCAGTTCTTCTTTCTCCAAAACCTTTTCATTCTGGAACACAGCAGGCATTTCTCGTTTAAGCACTTCAATCAGACCCAATATGTTACATGCCCTCTCAAGAATTTCTACCTCAAGGCTCCTTGATAACGGTCTTATGGCCACTTCAACAAGATTTAACAGGTTTGCAATAGATTCACGTGTAAAACCATTCTTGCTGAAAGAAACAAATTTAGATGTCTGACCATCGCCATCAGCCACATTGCCAATGTCTTCTATGGAATTATCTGCAGATGGCTGACCTAAGACCCGAGGATTGAAAGCTTCTTCACGCTCACCCTCAATAGGTGCTCTAACACTTGCTAAATCAGAGATTGAATCTAGGACTTTTGGCTCCCAATCAGCAAGAGTTTCAGTTTGAGATAGATAAGAATTTACAAAAAAAATTAAAATTTTGAAAATTGACTGCAGATAGACTGCTCTAATTGAAGCAGGCAGAAGACTAGCACGGGGCTGTATAAGTGCCTCAGCAAGCTCAAAAGGGTTCAATGAATACTCAACGTACTCCCCGGACACCCATGCAGCAGCAGATAGGATCCTATTCAAGAAAGGATTTCCAAGTAATGCAGGGTCAATAAGCAAACTGCGAGCAACACGAACAAGTTCTGGCCTTGCATCTCTGACCCTCATCCCAACATCAATAAGCTGAGACTCAATTTCCTCCCCCTTTTGGCAATGGGGAGTCCTGGACATTTCTCCGAGAAGTGACACATACCATTCAAAATCCATCACTATTTCATAAAAGTTTCTGGCACAAGTAGATAATATGGATCCAAGAATCTCATTGCAAAACTCGGGGTCAGATTTAAGAGCGTAATTGACCAAGACCCTGCAAATCTCAACTATGCTACTCTCAGATACCATAGCCATCACGAGACGCAAGGATTCAAGCTTAATATTGGCATCCTCATCACTCAAAGACTTGATCACTACCTCCTTGTTCTCCAACACAGCCCACAAGTGCTTAGGCGCCACAATGGAGAGCGCATGTAACCCAAGATACTTCAGATTTGGGTCATCTTCCAATAACAATTCCCGAATCTTCGCAACCGCGAGCTTCACTGCAGATTCATACACACTCAAGCTCTCCACCACAGTTCTGACACACTCAAACATGAGTGATTTCGCACCAGTCCTCCTTATATGCTCACAGATAGGTTCCGTGACCTTCTTGGCCAGCCTCGGCTCCAGGGGAGCCAATTTAGCAAATATTTTCAACACCTTAATCAACACCCAATTGTTCCTTGAGTCCACCAATATCCTGTAAAATTCGGGGGCCAAAGGCAAGTAGGAACGCGGATCCTTAGCCGCCAACTCACAGAACACCCCCACTGTGGCGGACAAACTCTGCGGATCAGAACTTTCCAAATTCTCCACCAAACGCTTAAAGCACACCCTAACCGCATCTGGGTATTTCTCAAACACCCTCATGGTGACCCCTATAGATTTCTTTCTAACGAAAACCTTGCTGCTAGACAACAAAGTGAAAATCTCAGGAGTTAAATCCCTAGCAAGGTCGACCGTACCAATCTTGGCCAAACACTCGAGTGCCAAACTCGCCTCATACTCATTAACGCTAGTCAAGTCCTTGCGAAGCTGGTTAGTGATGAGAAGCAGAACAGGGGTGCTCTCATCGAAAGATTGAGACGCAGCGACGTACCCAATTCGCTTCTCGGCGAACCGAGAAGAGGACATGCACTCGACGGCGTGAAAGGCGGCCCACGACATGTCCACGGCGTGGAGAGAGTTGAGGTAGGTGAGCTTCTGGAGCGCGATCGATTTGGTATGGAGATCGGTCGATTTAATCTCCCTGCGGATTTCTTCCAAGGCCTTGGAGATGAAGACCGATTCCCCGATCAACTGGAGCCGCATGCCCTTGATGAGGTCTTCCAGCGTGCGCTGGAAAAGGGTCTCCATGATCGACGAGCCCGCCATCTTAATGCACCGAAATGATCGATCTTGATTAGCTTTCGAGGTCCAGATCGATGCCCAGATTGAGTTTCGGCGTTAATCGGTGATCTCGAAGGAGGGGACTTGGCGACTTGGGCATTGGGAAGATGGGTTTTGCTTTGGCGTCGGTTTGTGGAGAATTGGTGCGAGTCGAGCCTCTGCTGGCTTCTAGGGGAACTGCGTGCAAGGCTCGAGAGTTGGTGTTATTCGGGAATGACGGAGATATCTGAAAGAGGTGGAGGAGCAGCGATGGAGGGGTTTTCCTTTGGAGTTTAGTTCTTGGTGCTGGGTCTATAATTGCTTTTAAGCTAAAATTGCTTTTCGCATCACATGTAATTAAATCATTTACAGATCCATACGTTCATTTTTTATTGGTTGGCGATCGAGAGGAGGCATTCCATTCCTAGTGTATGAAAATAAACAAAAAAAATTAAGTTGGACTCTAAAGTGTCTATCCCGTGCTACAATTGAAAGTGATAACTCATAAATGTTCAAACATATTTGTGTTTTCATACCCCACATTAAACAAAATAATACTCATCATCGATTCATGGAACTTTTGGAAAATCAAAGTGTGTATTACTTCTAAAATGAATTGATGCGTTTAGTGTACTGTGTATAATCTTATCGTAACAACTAACAAGCTTTCATGACGTGAATTTAAAGATATAATCACAATCATGAAAAGAAAGTAAAAGGTTTTCATTTTATAATTTTAGACTCATTACTGAATTAGACAACGCATTTATGCCTTGATCCTTTTCAATGTATTATTAGAAGTATAAATGTCTCTGCACAAGTTTTTTTCTATGAAATCTATTGTCTAATAGAGATTATTGGAAATTATATGAGAGAGAATCATTTTTCTTTTCCCCACCAAAACCTGTCTTTGGAAACAATACTTTCCAAGACGATATATTAATATTTAGACTACCTTTTTCAACTCTTTGGAGAAGCAAGGAAGACAATCATTTAAAAAGATCAATAAAGAAAGTTTTTTTTTGGTTTCGGTTCAAGATCATAGACCAAAGTCTCGTTCATTGCGTTATCAACGGATTCAACTCTCTCCCGCAGACGATCTGTTCGTGGTTTGTTAAAGTTTGTTTATTAGGGATGTTATTACCATTTCTTCCTTGATCATGATTGAGCCCACCACGTGTTTGTCAGATGTTTTCCATCTCTAAGTTAATCTGTTCTGTTATCAGCTACCATCTAAATGGGTGTGTCTTGTGTCCTAGTTCCTTAATTTTCTTTTTGTCACCCTAACAGTTGGATAGTCTAGTGATGTGACGATGCAAAAAAGTCCTTGCCCCTTTGAGCCTTCATGTTATGACCCATGTTTTGAATTCATAATCCTTGTAGGCTAACAATCGTTGAACTTGAAATTGGTTTAGAGAGAGAGAGAGAGACTCTACTTGTCTGAGGTGGACTTTGTACAAAATGGTTTCATGAACAGCTGCTAAAACTTTTACCTAGAGAAAATCTTGTTGTTCACATCTCAGCCTGGCTTACTTGTTGAATTAAATGGAACACCTCTCCTCTGTCAAACTTCTTCTGGAACTGAAAAGGCATTACCTTTTTTTCTATTTTTTGAAGGCAAGTAGCAAACACTAGTTCCTGTGGGGGAGACATTAGCTTGTTGCGATCGGATTTTTCTAGTCAGGAGAGACAAGGCATTTCTCCTCTATCCATCTTCCACTCCTTTAGGTTGTCCATGTAATTTAGGACTATAGACTTGAGCAGGGGAAACCTGCTGCCACTGCAAACCATTTCGTTTCCTTGTTATGCATGCCTTGTTAGGTGAAGAATCTATAAGTTTGGCAACTCCCCTAATATGGGCATCGGAGCTTCCTCAATTTCAGAATCCTTGAAGCTTAATTTGGTGATACTTGAAGGGAATGGTTCAGTGTCAGTAAGTTCTTCTGCTTGCACTCCAAATGCAACTTGTGAATGTGTGGACAACCCAGTGGGACTTCTGTTAAGTTGATCTCTCTGATGAATCCCTGGGAAGTATTCGTCATTGACAAGAATCGAAGATGGCTTAATGCTGTGCCTGATGTCTTTAAGCTTTTAGCCAACTCATTGAATTGAAGTATCTAGGGTCACTCAGTTCCAGCTTTCTAAGATTGGCCAACTTGAGAAGGTCCATTACTGGACTCATCTCTGCTGGAAAGTTCACCAATATCTGCAGGTTTCTCGGATTGCCCAATTTCATCTTATTAGTGAAATTATAACAATGCCTGAGTAAATATAAGTTTCTCGGACCTTCGATCTTCCAGATGACATTTGGTAATGCTGCAAGTGAGTTCTTGCTTAAGTCTAGGGTCTGCAGAAACTTCAAGTTTCCTATGGATGATGGTAATTCTAGTGATATGATACTAATGTTATGAAAACTTAAAAACCTCAAGTCAATCAACTTTCCAATGTCTTTGGGTAACTTAACGGTAAAGGACTTTCCATGCCTTCAAGGTCCAATACTCTTAAGCAATTTGAAGTTGCTGAAACATGCTTTAGCTGCCAATCTTTGAAGTCTAGGGTCTGCAGAAACTTCAAGTTTCTTATAAATGATGGTAATTCTAGTGATATGACATTAGTGTAACGAAAACTTAAAACTTTCAAGTGATCAACCTTCCTATTGTCTTTGGGTAATTTCAATGGTACAGGACTTTCCATGCCTTCAAGGTCAAGACTCTAGGCAATTTGAAGTTGTTGAAAACATGCTTTAGCTGCCATCTTTCACTATGAACCTTCTTGCATCGCATAAGGTCATGGGGGCGGCGCCCTTTGAACCTTCCAGTAGAACCAACTTTTGCCACTTGAGCCATGCGCCTATCTATGTGCCCATACGGATTGGTATATGCTATAGCTTCCACTTCCTCCGTGATTCCATCTTCGGACTCTATACTGTCTGCCATCCACATCTGGATCAATTTCCTCGTAAGTACATCAGAATCCTCCAGAAAGTGGATCGGATATAGGAAGCACGGTTTCAATTGATATGGGAGTTCCTGGTAGCATAAAGCTAAAACTTTAGATGCTCAGAGAATTCATCATAGCGCATTAATTTAGGTTTTCATTTACCAATTCCCACTTGTGTAATGAATGCTTTTTTGAAAGCAGACCTCCCAGCACAGTAATAGCCAATGATAGACCAGCTCATCTTCTAAGCATTTTCTTCCCCAACTCCACAATGTTTGTGTCAACGCATAATTCTAGGAAGGAAACAGAATCAGAATATCCGCACTTGGTCAAGTAAGAGATTTTTCTAGAGGATATTATTCTGTTCTAAGACATTATTATCCAAAGAATTTAGTGTGAATCAAATGTAGGAAAACTTGAAAAAAAATATTATGTCTCTGTTTGTGTCATATGCTGTCTAGTTTCATAGGATTTGGACTGCAGACGTTGATGGCGAATTCGATGTAGTCATTAGAAAGAAAGCATCAAGATCTAGTAAGTATGGTGTGGTGATTTATTATTCTGCTTATGTTATGTTTTATGTGTATGCAATGCACATGCCCAATAAAATAGTTAATTGTTTGACAATACTTTTTCTTAATCATGTTTTAATTAATGATCTTAAAAGAAATTTAATCCTATGCCAGATGATGATGGTTTTGTAGTCGGTGGGAATGCCTGGTTCATCCCTGGGTGGAAATGCTTTCTTCCGGATCAGTGGCCAACTCTGCTCCTCATGCAAACTCCAGGGCTCATGGACGAGAACTTCTGGATCTGCATTTTTTTGCCGCTTCTCTACATGGCTAGTGATCAAGATTTTGCTCCGTCCATTCCTTAACGGGAAGGTGGGACTTAAGCAGTTCCAAGCTTGGATGCTCCAGGTGTCATCAAGGATCACAAGCATTTCTTCTGCAAAATTTGGGAAATTTCCTTCACCAGCTCTTCATTTGTCAGTTTCGAGATTCTATCCCTCCCCACATCAGAAAAGAGATTAGCTTATACGACATTCCTCTTAAAACATTGTTCACTTGGCATTGTTGAGATACATAAACCCAAGCAAAGCAATCAAAATGATGCCTCACATTCACATTGTGGTAAACTTTCTTAGCTATTGTGGTCTTCCCAAGACCCCCCACGCCACATATTGCAACCACAGGGCAAGATTTCTTTTCATCCACAAGACTTCACAAGCTTCTTAATGTCTTCTTCGAACCACCCAATGACATCATCCTTGATATGAGAATACGATTGTCTCAACGCGGGTTGCTTTTTATCTGTCCCCTCCGGGACTTCTCGTTCATCTAAGGATTTCATACCATATTGATTAAGCGGAGGGTAAAGTTAGAGATTTTGGGCTTCATAGCCTCCAATTCAGATCCAAGCTGGTGGAATTAAACTAATTCTCTAGAAACGCAAGAGATTTCGGTATGTCCCATTGGAGACTTCCGGAGGCTGCTGTTCATTTGTGATGCGATTTTCAAGGCAAAAGTGTCGATGATGTCCGCAGCATCAGGGGTGACTTCTCTGATCATCGTCATGTGGGCTCGAATCATTTCGCCTTCATCTTGTCTCACGTCAGCATTTCTCAAGAATCTTTGCATCCACTTCAATTTGGAGCACAGAACCTCGAGCTGGCCGCCTAAACCACACCACAATTTCACTTCTCTGACTGGCAAGTTGGCCAGCCTATCTACTGAGAATGATACCACGGTCTCAGCCATGGGATGCTCTTTTCTCAGAGAAAATGACTGGTTAATGATTCCTTTTGGTCTCCTTCGTCCATGAACTTCCAAATTATATTTTTGTGCTGCTGGTAGTTATCGTTGCACAAAAATTGTCGCTTTTTTATATCTATCTAAAGCCTAGTTGTGTTAGTATCTTTAGTTTCATAATTACAAGTTTTCCCAGAATTCTTCCATTCTAGACTTGCAGAGTTAGCGGTTGAGATGAGTAAAGCAAGAGAAAAGAATAAAGAGAGTTCGTTGGAAAACAGTCTTTGTGATGGAGGGAGACATATTAGTTAATTTGGATGATAATAGAATTCAATTCTTTCCTTCTAGCATTCCCATGGTTCTCAAGTCTCCTATCCAAGCATCTTCTCTCGATCTTTTGGAGTTAATAAAATTCAACTGTCTTGGAGACCTAGAGGGAGAAATGTTCTAGTAATTAGTATGTATGACTTATGGAGGAACTTGTAGGCTTTTCGCTTTTGGCATCCTTGATTAACGACCACCATGGAAAGCTTCTTGGTTAATGGCATGGAATCCAATAACCTCAGTGCGGGAATGAGACTATTATTTCTTTGACGCATCTAAGTTATGTGTCTGTTGCCGTAAGTTAAAATAAATATAAAGATTATGTACCGATAAATGAATCAGGCCCACCGAGTCTATTTTAACAATTTCATGTTGCATGCCCTGTTACCTTGCTAGGATTTACCGAGCGGTCATGTAAATCTCAAAGCTCTCTATTGATAAAGACATCAAAACTTGGAAAATGCTGCTGCTACAATGCGTTAATAGGGGTGCCGTCGAGGGAGCTGTTACCGGGTGCATCTCGGTGTGCTAGAACCCTCGGATCCGGTGGGTCCCACCTCTAACAGCCTGGGATCCCATCTCAGAAATCTTCCCTAGCAGTGGAACTGATCTTGTGCACGCCAGCTTTCGACAGGGAAGGTATGAAGTTCTAAGCTCTAAGAGTGCCTATATAAACTTCGGGGTGTTATGCAAACTCCTGTAACTGTATTGAATCTGGTAATTTAGTTAAACAATGACATTTTATTGTATCTCGTCGTCATTGCGTGTTGGCTACCAGTTTGGTCAGAGGAGTAAAGGAGATAACATGCTTTTTCTTACGTTTGTGTGGTTTTCCACTTTTCCTTGGGATGCTATAAGTCGATCTTGTACCTTGGATTCACTGATTAGGGGAGAAACTCTCCAAACCAGTTGTGCCAACATTTCCGGGCCCTATTATAAATAGTACGCATCAAGTTGTCCTTTTAAGTTTCTTGGATTGCTACTTCAAATCCTCCTTGTGAGAACCAAGACCCCGAAATCAACCCCCCCCCCCCCCTCTCCCTTCCCCCCAAGTCTTGAGTTTTGAGTTCATTAACATACTGTTGAAATCATAAAGTCTACTATATTATGCGAGATGGATGTACTGTCTTCGATTCAAGCACCATGCGAAAGAGTTCAACGGAGATACCAAATTGGTGAGTGGAAAGAAGAATCGTACTAGGTTTAGATCTCTTAAGTTGTCTATTGCAATGTGAGAGATGAGCAGATCTTCAACCTGTCATGTGTACAAGGCACTCTTTTGCACCTAGCGAGAGTATAAACACTATCAACCAACCCGGACAATCTCTAGATTGAGAAGATTTCCTTGGTCCAGGCTTGTAATATTTAGGAAGTACCCTCATGTGCTTCTAACTTCAAAAAGGCGACATCTCCGTACGCTTCTCTTGGGGGAATTGTGGTCATTACTCGACAACTTTAGAACACGAGCCAGCATCATCCAAAGTTACATGGGCTTGTCCACTTTTCTGGGTCTCCAAGCCCATCTATTGTTTGTGCATTCACATTAACATTATATTACTACACATTTAAGAAAATTACCATCACATTGAGAAAGTTGCTGTCATGGGATGCTATCCTGTGTCTTTTAGCAAACTGATTTATATATTTCTTTTGTGGAAGAACCGTTGGATTGTCATGACTTGGTGAAGATTTCCACAGGTAGCTCTTAGTCGGGCAACCTTTTTCTTGCCTAACTCTGAATTATAGAAATTTAAAAGGAAATATTTTCATCACAACATGCTGATATTTCTTTTTTTTTGGTCGAAAAAAAAAAGTGACGAATTAGTCCAAAAAGTGCCCAGACCAATTTCCATGATTGGCTCAAATTATCTATCAGCTAAAGCTAATGCAGACAAGAAATCACAAAAAGCAAAACCATTTTGCTGGATTTGTTCTATTGTCAAACCCACCTATGACGATCAGACCAAAAAAAAAACCCACCTATGACGGAGGGAGAAGGTGACCTAAATCAAAAGGCATTGTCATCAAGAAAGATCCATAGTGATGAAATAAACAAAGTATCTTCAATCACAAACCAAAGTCCAGAGGCACCTTTGAAAATAAACACGAACACCCAAAAAGAAAGGTAAACAAATTGAAAGAACCATGGAATGAAGAGATATCAGAACGCAAAAAGGACAGCAGACAGCCCTGAAACAAGGAGTCGACAATTTCATAGAAATCAACATTCCGAGATTCTATGTTGCCTCTCTTTTCATCTCTCTCTCTCTCTTCATTAGCTCATCTATGATCCTTCTTGTTATTCCTGTTCTTTCTTGTTTCTGGTCTCTGGTCTCTGGTTTTGCTCTGATCACAATCAACTGGGGATTATATAAGCCAAACATGAGTACACAAACACGTACAATATTGGTAATGTTAGATAAGGAAGACTAGTAAAAAGCAGTTACCGAGATCATCTCCTGATCTTCTTGTCCTTTCCATTCCCCAGAAACGAACCCAAACCTAGGAAACTAGCGGTCCCTTTTGAAATGGAAGGAGTTGGCACGTTCAATACTGGACTAACTCTAACCCGGTGCCCGTAGTAAGTTCCATGGCTGTTCTTCTTCAACGGAGGCTTTTGAGGCCTTGAATTCACATTACTTGAAGAAGAGGATGATGTCGATGATGAAGACGACGATGACAACGATGACGATTTTGGCAATGTAATAGGTGGCTGCTTCTGTGGTGCCTTTTTGGGATTCAGAGCCGAACCAGTCGAATTGCTTCTCAACAAAAGTGGGAATGAGCAAATCAAGCTCTTCTTTTGGACACCTTCTGAGTTGAGGCTTGAACTCCTCCTGAATCCCCAAAAAGACTTGGAGATGGGCTTTTCCTCTGAGTCCAAGCTTGGCACTGCGATCTCCTTTATGCTTGCTTTCTTTTTGCTCTCATCACTTGGAGGACAAGGGATTGGAGGAAGTAAAGAAGGAAGCGCTTCGCCTTCATGTCTTGAAGTCCCATTTGGAGCAGCAGTGTTGTTTCTCTGTTGAAATTGGACAGGAAGAATCATGCCATTCGCAAAAAGCTCGTCAGCAGAGGAAGATTCATAGTCAAAGCTATGGCTGATGCTGAACTCGAAATCAGAGTTCCTGTCCGAAAGGCAGAAGGGACCTGATTCAGCCTTGATGGATTCCTCAGTTGTTATATCTCTTTGTCCCGGCTCATATGAAAATGACATACGAGGAGGACTACTTATTTCTGAGCACATCCCTTGACTGTAGAAAGCTGGAAGAAAATTTGAGACTATCAAGGAGGTTGAGTATAAGAGGAAGTTTGGAGCAAACAGGACTTGGCAGAGGAGAAACTTCTCAGAAGCTTGAAGATGTCATGGGATCTAAGAACATTCTTAAACCAGACCAGAGTCTCAGGTTTCGCATTTTTTCTGAATGAAGGAGATGGGAATTGTCTCTTTGCTGTCAGAGGAGAAGAAGGAGAAGCATGTGGCCTGAGCAAGAGGCCTTTATATACATATTTCCTCTTTAAGTTTGAGGCACATTACATATTTTATGTTCCGAAGGATGAAGAGAAAGAACTTGAATTGTTATTAGGCCTCTACTGGTACAAAGGATGCAAGGATAAACTTATTGGTCAGGAAATTAATTTTATGCAGAGAGAAAGAGAGAGAGAGAGAGAAAGGGGGGGCGGTGGGTTGGGGTTTTGTTATTAAAACTGAAGTTCTTTGTGGATGAGGTTTATCAGAGCTCTAGCAACAGATGATAAATCATAACGCTACCCCTTGAAGTACGAAACCTCAAGACGCGCTTAATACGACGGGCACGCAATCAACAGGTCATTTCAGGAAAATCATGAGCGAAATTGATGGCAACGATTTTGGTTGGCCTTAGAAGCAATTGTCAAAAAATAAAGGAACCCAAAAGCAAAGGCAAAAAGAAAACAGAAAAGTCAAGGGTCATGTCGACCTTCATTTGCATTTCTTTTTTTTATTTTCGTTTTAGAAAAAGATGAAATGACTCGGCAGGCATGAGATTACTCCTCATCATGTAAATTGACTTGTGGGGCTTGCCATTTCAACCACCGACCTGAGCTTTTGTTCTTTTGCCTAAAGCTTCTGTTTTTTTAGCTTTCCATGAATTTAATGAGATGAAGGATCGATTCTTCCATGTCTCCCTTTTCTAGATTCTTAAATAAAACAGTACTGTTATTTGTTCACCACTCCAATGCCTTTAAGGTGGACCGATCTTTTCGTTGATTACATCCTCTGGCCTTTTTGATGTTTATTTATGACAGCATTACCATGTTTGTTTGCCTCTCAATTTCCCTCTTTTCAGGTTGAAACTATGGTGCGAATCAAGCTTCCCACGCTTGTATGAAATAAACTCGCACTTCTTTTCTTTTTTCTTTCGCTAATTAATAGAGGAAGAAAAACAGAATGAGGAACATGTACAGTGGATGCTTCTTGGCTTGAAAATGACAATGATGTTCAATATCTATCCCTCTCAAGCCTCAACACAGTGAAACATACCTGTATCATTTGGTATTATTGTATATGCCTAGTCATCGTCATGCAAATGAGACCAAGAGTAAGTGTGGATGGTGCTGTTCAAAGAATCCTGACCAAATGTTTTTATTCTCCATGGTTGATTTGCAGCATTGATACACAAATTTTGCATATCTTTTCTCTGCTTTCCATTGGGAGAAAGAAGGATGAATAGTATGAGGTGAGTAACTATTGTTAATAAATCTTTCGGTCCATGTACATCACAAAGCCAAGTGATTCAGAGTTCAGGACGTCTCCAACAATAAGAATTTCATTTATGGTCTGATGTACCAAACCTAACACAAAATTCAATTCATCTTACTCACTAGCAGCTACATTCAATTATATGGTTCTTTCTATGATATATGTCTTTCAGGTTCATACTAGAAAGATATTCCTAGGTTTTTTTTTTTTAATTTGATTCGACTTATTGATGAAGCATATAGCTTACCAGACCAACAAACTCAAGACTAAAGGAGCTTGACAATTGCTGCACTGGCAAGTTTTTCACTTTGTTCTATTTTTCAATAAAGGAGCATCTATGGACAAAAGGTAGTTTTCCCTCTTAAGAACACTCTAGCTTGACTTCGTTTCATGAAATTATAAACTATAAAGTTGTTGCCGAGCACATCCAAAAGAACATGACAGCATATCGGTAAAGCAAAACAAATACCATTTGGAGATCAAAACAATTGGAGGAGGGTACTCTAGACATGTCATAGGTTTTCAGATAAACCTCTACATTACGTAATTTCTTAATGTCATGGTCTAAAAGAATTGAATGTGATACACCAACCATTACCAGCTACACGGTTTGTATCTAAACCACAACTATTTTTCTATTCTTTGGGCTGACATGGTCAATTCACAAACATGATATAAACTTCAAACCATCGCACATCTTAATTCAATTCGAGCCGGCATATAATATAATCAATCTATGACTTATTCCAAACTATTTCTTCTGATATGTTATTGGAATGGAACAGCCTCATTGTTGACATGAATATAAGTTTTCTGATAAGCAAGCATTCGGTTGGATTAGTTTACGTGGAGATTTGTAAGTATCTGTGGAGGGAGGGAGGACCCACGTCCTTCATCATGGAGGCCTGATGGCATTACTTTAAATTTTTTGAGACTCCACAGGATAATTTTTGATACTCCACAATATAATTTCTTTCCTTTGCATTATTCAAATGAGTTCTCAGTACGCAGCATAATTATTAATGAACTTGCATTAAGATAATTGAGATATCATTTTCGTTTTCCCCTTCAGGTGAAACACTTGGTGATTATGATCTCAATCGGTCTTCATTTCTTTGGCTGCAAGCCATCCTTTTTGCCCTGTTTATGGCGGACCACTGAAGGAGAAGTACGCTCCACTACCTTTTGAAGCTTTCCAAAGAAGTCACACTCAGCTTGTGAATTCTTGAAGCGTATCTGTCCATAATCTTCATGGTTAACTTAAAGATATGTTTGATCTAAAGAACGATTGTACCTTCTTTCCTTTTGCAAGATTTTGAGAGCAGTTCTCAAACATACTTAGAGATATGCTTGAAACCTAATAGAAGTTGGCCTATGTTTCTACCATTGCTGAATGTCGATAAAATTCACACCCATCCACTTATAATTTCATTGGGACATTCACAACCACCAGACCATGTGAGCCTCAACTGGGGCTCACATGATCTGATAAATGCGATGAAATTGACCGCTTTGCCTTGGAGGAATGAATTTATCCTCTGGATACTGCCAAGTGCAATCCTTGGCAGTTGGCATTATAGTGTCGTTTGTCCTTTCTTCCCAACAAAAATCTTTCTTCCACGTTATATTTCATAATTAAATTACATCTTGCCACCATTACCGTAAGCAATTCAAGATAAAGAGAAATGCATCTCTACCCTCTTTGGGCAATGTCCTCAGTGGCCTCTAGGAGATGCATAAGATTTTGGTGATCCACAATCATTCACTTTCGACAATCTCTCAAAAGGGTATCTACTCCTTTCTCTCTAGACCCAGAAAAAGAAGAGCATGAAGTTGGGTTAAAGAAAAGGAGAAATCTAAGTGATCAGTGAAGGGTGAGAGTGGATCAAATTGATTCGATGGGTGAACTGTTTTGTGTTTGGTGTTTGGTATGGGTGGTAGGGTTCAATGCTGATACATGATGGCTATTGCATCCGCAGACAACCATTTTTATTTCCTTCTTGGACATGTTCAGTCCTCTCTCGGAAAGATCTCGTCAACTTGCAATGTGGGGGAAGTTCAATTCGCGAAAGGAGGAGAGAGAAAGAAACTATTGGCTGCAATTTCTCTGGCAATCAAATACCGGTTATACATTTCGACAACCAAGAAACCCCACCCTTGGATCCATGCAGGACATGTTTTTCTCTTGCATCTTCTAGGCATGAAAGCATAGGTAGGACACATCGGTGACCAAGTCCAAACCCACGAATAATGTGATCTCCACGAATTTAATACTCACTATTCATGACACCAAACTTGCAGTGTTTTTACATGTTCACTACAAGTCGACAGTGGCCTCTCTTGAATGTCTAGACAAAATGCCATCGCGTGTACTTGAATTGAGTTGAGCAGTGACTTTATACACGTGCCCATCGATTAGGCGATGCGTGTGCAGAAAGAAAATGTGTCTAAGTTATATACCTTCGTGTCTCAAGACTTCTACACTCAGCCTCCTAATTTCTAAGTTTGCCATAGTCCCTTGTCGTTAAGGTGACATTGGATATGTATAGAGAGAGAGAGAGAGAGAGAGAGAGAGAGAGAGAGGCTTATACGGTTCATGTGCAGTTGGTGGACGATCTCCAGCTAAACATGCCTTCTAGTCGCAGGCAAATTGATGATGCGCATGGGCCTGGACAGAAGGCGTAGCAGGAGGGAATGGAAATTCTGTCTTTGATAGAGATGGGTTGTGAATTTTCCCTTTCCGTTACAGGGGGCAGAGCTCCATCTTTCCGCATGAGGGATAAAGTAATTTCAACGTTTGCTTTTGCAAAAGCAAATTCGGGACCAAGGTTGCTTTGTTGAGTTACACTGTGAATGATGATCCCAAGAAAGCACGAGAGAATGGGATAATTGAGCAAAAAGATGAAGAAGAAGAAGAACATAACTTCTGTTTTTGCTTTGTGAATATTTATGTTTTCAGTACTTCTGTTTGGGCTCTTAAGAATTGCGCAAAAACTTTCGGGCTCACACTAAGTTCTTCATGATTTCTTATTCCTTCTTCTCGATGAAGCAAGCAAGAGAATGCTATGCACAAGGAGAACAAAAGGGTGTGTGGAGTTCATCTAAAAGCATCACAAGCACTCTTAGCACAGCAAGCCTTAGACTAAAGGGTTTGGATGTCACCATTGTGTCATATATAAAAAACTATTATGTGAGTGCATTATGAATATCAAAATAAATATGGACTATTAAAGATAATGAATCCCATATGAATATCGCATTTGTCCTGTCATATCTAACATACCGTATTGAATTTAGTATATGAATTAAGTTCTTGGAATATATTCTTTTTATATATACCCTTCTTGTAAACTCACAAAAACAACTCAAGGAATTGAAGGGAAAATGAAAGAAAGTTCCTTGCTATTTCTCATGGCCAAGCAGAGACCGGTTTTTCTATGCAATGCCCTATCTTCAAGCCTGCCCATTTGAGCGTCCACCACGCGACGAGGCCAATCATCAAGGGAACTTGTATTTTGGGGAATGCCCTCATGAGAGAGGCTTGGGGTCAAGCTGGACTTGACTACACGAGGCCCAAGTCATGGTCTCGGCCCATCAAACCCAGCCCAGGATCTGTTTGGGGCCGAGGAGACATTTCATCTTTAGGCCCAGCTGACCTAGTACTGTTTCCGATGATTGAGGAGAGGAGGATGGTCATTTCAAGCCTCAAGCTCTCCGGCTCAAGCTCCTCCTGAATCAAATTTCAAATGCTCTCAAGACGCTTGAAATTCGAGCAGCAAATAAAAAGATTAAAATGATTCTTCATGAAGAGATATCTCGTCAAAACTGATGGGACCCTTTCATTATCAATAAATTATTTGGGAAAAAAATTACCTATTAGAAGAATCTGAAATTTTGAAAAAAAATATAAATAAGTTACAAGTCATCTTTTAGACTGACAAATTTTTAGATACTCATCAGTACTTATTGAAATATATCAGCAGGGAAAAATAATCTAGGCTTTTTTTCTCCAACCATATAAAATCTAATTTTTAGATAGCATTTTTCCATTTCGCTGTTGTAGAAATTTGACTCCACGTGTGTCAGGGTGTAATTGTCTTCTTCCAATACAGCACACTCACCTGATATTGCCATCATTATCTGTTTATCTTCGAGTGGTTTTGAGGTTTCGTTCCCATCAGCTTCAAATCGTCACCTTTCGCTATCTCCACGAAATAATTCACGTAGTGGACTTGCCTTTCCAAAGCGTTATCCATTACAATTGTGGTGCTGAGAAAGATTGAAAAAGAACGGAATGGACCGTCAGTATATTGGATTGTAACAATGCCATTGGGGAAAAGGTCACGAAAGAAGTCGAAATTGAGTTCCCAATCAAAAGCGGACCTCGCGAATGTGTTTTAAGAGGCCTTGAAAACTGTTACGACAGCTAATTTGACTTATAGCTATTCATTGAGATAATTTTGTGACCCCCTCTTTTCATCGAAAATTGATCATATTTACTAACCATTCTGTCGTGATTATAGAAGAAGCCAAAGTAGATGTAAAAATACTAAAGTTTATACAATACTATTTGACTTCTAACTAAACAGGTTTGAGTAGCTTCTTCCCCTATGTGTGATTCTTGATATATTCACTTATTTTTAGATGTTTCTTTTTGCCTTTATTTTTTTTATATGTATTTACCCTTAATACTTGTATGTAATCTCAACTTACTCTTTGCTCGGGTTTGAATAAGATACTTCGGAGGAAATCACCTAAGAAGTTTTAAATCTATTGCACATATGTCAATTTAGTCATAAAATTTCTAATGTGATCAATATAGTCTAAACATTTTGACAATTTTCTAGTGTAGTTCATCCAATCAATTTAAGTAGAAAATCGTTGATGTGACGCTCTAATCAGTGCAAGCTTCTTATGTGTCACAACTGGCAGCTGATGAGGAAGAACCAAATCAAAACAATGTTGTTTTGTAATTTTTATTTTTTTTTAATTCTGATTTTTTTCTTTTATTTCTTTGTCTTTTTTTTTCCACAACATTGTTCATATACTTCGTTATTATCTTCATCTCCTACAAAGCAACATCATTTTGATTTGTTTCTTCCACATTAGCCATCAACTATATCACATAGGACGCTTGGCACGAACTAGACCATCATGCCACCGATTTTTAATTAAAATTGACTTGATAGACAACATTGAAAGTCGTCAAAAGGTTTAAGATTACATTATTCAAATTGACAAATTATTATTGAATTGGAATCTCCACATTGGGTTTAGAATTTTTGGACAATTTTTTGAAATTCTTTTAGTAGTTATTAGTTAAGTGCGTGTTGATTATCAAATTGAAATATGTATCTTAGCATAAATTATCCATTAAATAGTAGATATTTCATATGAATCTTCCTCTTTCAAATAACATAAATGTGAAATTCTTAATTCATATTATTTACTAATATAAAATATATGGAACTCAATCACATTTAAAAAATTCTTAATTGTCGTTGTTATATGACAAAGGGAAATTGTACATTTATCAAACAAAGTCATTTTTATATGAGGAGAAAAAGAAAAAGAAATCTTTCAAGGACATACATAATAGGAAGAGTTATCAAAATGTTATAATTTTTAATAATTGCTAATTTGCAACATCAAAACTGATTAAATCTAATGCTTCCTTTTTTTTTTTTTTTGGCTGAACAAAATTATTTTAACGGGACAAAGCACTAATCTTAGTTGGAGCAAATGAGTGGAGAATGCAAGAAAATTGCTCTTTGTAAAATGATGATCAATCTCTTGCATATTAGAATTTGTGTCCCTTTTAGGGACAATTTTCAAAGAAATTTTGTTATGAAATCTAATCATGGAGATAATAATCCTATTCCTCGGGGAGCTTAGACCAATAATATTCAAAAAAAATTTAGCTCAAAGCTTTTCCATTGATTAAGCTAACCATAAATAAAGTTATTTTTCCAAATCAAAATATATCAAGAATTATCCTAGAAAGATGATTTGGAATGCCCAAATTGAAGTTTGGTGATAGATTTTAAGGTGGGGAATCAACTAGTAGGCAAGTACTAAAGCCAGAAGAAAAAGGGAGAGGGAATAGGAGCATGGCTGATGCCAATCAAATCCTTCCATCAATCAGATTGCCATGGACAAAATCCCCCCATCACCCTAAACCAATCGATAGGACCTTCCGAGTTCAATGTAGCTTCCAAATTCAGTGCAAAATCCATGATGGACACAATGATTAACCTTTTCTATGGTCTTGGCCATAGATAACCTTCTTTGTTGGCCATGACAAGCATGGGCAAATCCATTGTACGATCTTGAAATCAAAGTTGCCTTGGAATCATAAGCCTATCATGCCCAAAAAAAAAAATTTGAAATTCGAGAGAAAAGAAAAGTTTAAGTAGGAAAAGTTGCGGACCTTCAATTTGAATGTAAACTTGTGAATTTGCAATAAATCGTAATTTTAAAAAAAAAATTGTTGGTAACTTATCTATGGTAATGTTTACTTTTCCATGAAATCACTAAAACCATCATCATATCGACATATTCGATCTTCTTTTTCTCCTTTACGATTTTTAGCTAAATGTCCTAATAAGCAAAATTTTCTCTATTGGGGAGTATTAGGACGGAATGAGTAGTTAATTAGTCATTATCATTTTTAATGATAATAAAAAACTCAAAACCATTATTTTCGATTCTTTATTGGGCGAAGATTTGAGAATGTGGGGAAAGCGAGATAACTGCGTAGAGAAGGCCGTCTATTTCCCCGGACGATCATTAAATTTTGAAGTCTCATAGGATAGCCATCCTTGAATTGCTAAAAATTAAATGCCATGTCACGTGCCTAACACACATCTCACATGTAGTGACTCCCAAATGAAAATTTCACCTTGTTTTTTTCCTCCTCTTTCCCTTTTTACCAGAATAATCAAAAGCTGGTGTAGCATATAAGAAGCCAAAAGAAGACAAAAATCAAGTGCGGGTGCTGCTTGTTCTTTCAATTTTGGCTTTTATCTTATTTTCTTTTTATTGTTATAAACTAAACAGCCAAAACAGGTACAAAAAAAAATTATATCTTGTTTAGTGATTATAGTGAATAATTAAAATGTAAATCTTATAGGATGATTTGAAATCAAAACTTAAATCCAATTTCGATTTGGAAAAGTCCCACCGTCCTAGACTACTTGTAAGACATTTTCCAGCTAAGGACTTAAATGGGATGGCTTCGCAGGAGTCAACCTTAGATAGGTAAATCCCAAACTCATAAAATTTTCTCCTAACGTCTTTGTTTTTTTTTTTTTTATATTTATATTTTGTTTTTCCCAATCGTCTCAATCGATTACTAGAAATTACTCCGCTGTATATTATTTATTGACAATTTTCTTAGGGTACAATGACTATCCCATTTGTAAGGAAAGCTTGGAGTATAACACACATCCACTAAAACAAACAAGACACAAACAAAACACCATCTTCACACGTATGCTAACCACCTAATTGCTCCAACATTAGATGCTCCTACCAAATGGAACGACAGCCCCACTTCATGTCCAAATGCAATTTTTTCAACAGTGATGAATAGTAGCAGCATCCCTGGACAAGATTGTGTGGTTGTGATGACAATCTACAGACATGGGCCATCTTGCTCCTTCCATGCTTGTTAATTTGTATATGAGAGCCATCCCACATTCCATTTCTTTTTTCTATTTTTTCTTCCTTCCCTTTTTTGAAATTCTCAAAATATCATTTATTCTTTACAGGCTGATCAAGTGAAAAAAAAAAAGTATTTAAGCGTCTCAAAACCTTCCAAGAATTTTCAGTGAGCCTCATATACCAATAATACAAGTTCAGAAATAAGAAAAACAAGGAAAAGAAAGTTCTACCTAAGCTTTGAATTCTTTATGTTCTTAAAATGGGAGCCAAAAAGTTTCCAAGAGGTCCCTCAAGTCTAGATATATCATGTGTTTCTCCTGAATGAAAATAAGTGAATAAAAAAAATAAAATAAAAATGCCCATGAAGGGGACACGATCCAAGAACATAGAAGTAGCCACGTGGCCTCCCTAAATACTAGCCTTTTCCATGCACTAATATCACCAGAAAAGTGGAAAAAGATAATAATAGGGAAAAAAGAAGAAGAGAGAAAATCTTACTTTCAAGATTTGCTCACAAATCACAATATAAATACAAACAAGCCTCTCAGGCCAAAATCCCCCACACTTGTTTTTGGCTCTCTAACCAGGGTGCTATACTCTTCCCACAAGTCAAAAAAATGGCTGAGTTCACATCAGAATACTTGCAGTGTCTCAAGGCTTCGTCATTCCCATTCATGGACACCGATCCAAGCATGGAGTTCCTGAGCCACCACTTCAGAGAGATGAACCCGACTGTTGTGTTAGACCACTCAAGCTTGACCTTTCATGAGAACCCAATGGATGGCTTTTGCAGTGAGAGCTTGTTTCCTCCCCAAGCCCCTGATTTTCCTGGAAACCTGGCAGTCAGTGTCCCTGGATTTTCCCACCCTCAAGAACCGAATTGTCCGTCAGATTCGGTCGTTCAAACTGTCTTAACTGGTAACAGCGAGCCCCATAAGAAGAGGAAGGCATTGGATGTTTCACAGAGCAGCTCTGCAAATTCATCAGCCCCTGCTCCTTTGGACACCGGAAGGAAGAAAAAGCATGTAAGGGAAGGGATTGATGAATCAATCCTTCCTTCGTTTACTTTGATTACCGAAACTTACTTCTTTTTTTCCGTATGTTAGGAGTTTTGGGTGTGCTTTGGTTATTGAAAAGAGTGGCTCTTTGTTGCATATATGCAGAGTAGTAGTAGTTCAGGCAGAGCAAAGAGAATCAAAGGCAGCAATGAGAAGTTAGAGGAGAGGCCCAAGGAAGTGGTTCACGTTAGAGCAAGAAGAGGACAAGCCACTGATAGCCACAGTTTAGCAGAGAGGGTAAGCCACTTCAATCCTTAGAAGCAATACAACAAATGGCATTCGATTTGCAATTTTTATTCCCATGATTCCTGCTTCGATCAATTGACTTTGTCCCTTAAACCAGGTCAGGAGAAGCAAAATCAATGAGCGGCTGAGATGTTTGCAGGATATTGTTCCAGGATGTTACAAGGTACAAATATATTTCAAGAAACTGAAGTTGATGAACACTTTCTAGGAATACCTTTCTTGTGTCCTGAAAATTGCATATCATTTTGATCTTAAATTTGCAGACGATGGGATTGGCAGTGATGTTGGATGAGATTATCAACTATGTGCAGTCGTTACAGAACCAGGTTGAGGTAAGAAACAGGAAGGAAAGAAGAAAAGACAGAACCGCCTCTTTTTAAAGCCTGAAATTGCTAATTTTAGTCATTAACATGTTCAGCTTATTTGTGTCAGTTCCTTTCAATGAAACTTACTGCAGCAAGCACATTCTATGACTTCAACGCCGAGTCCGATGCTATTGAAAAAATGCAGGTACTAATCTAAGCTGACCAACCTCATGAAGCACAAACTTTCTTTTACCAATTGATGAATTGTTAATATATCGACAACCTATGCAAATGAAGTCTACTGCCTTACAGCTCAAACCCTGTTTTTTTTTTTTTTTTTTTTCAAAAGTGGAGTCGATCCATTCAATTCATTGGTTTTTGGGCGATCAAAGAGTCTTAACACCTTAGGCATTATTAGATTGTCATTTTAGTCGCCTCATGACATACTTAAAATCACTGAAGAGGGAAGGCTCCTATTCTTTTATCTTCTCAAACAAGTTTCAGCTCGTGGTGATAGAGACTCTACTATATGACAAACAATTTTTACCTGAAGAGAAGACTTCCTCTGGACTTTAAATCAATAACCTCCCCGAACAATCACCTATCTATCTATTTATTTGTTGATTTTATGGGTTCATGTGACTAAAAGAAGTTGGACCTCCTTGTGTTGCAGAGAGCAAAGGCATTTGAGGCAAAAGAGTTGGAGAGGCTCATCAGAGAAGGACAAGGGAGACATGTCGATTTCCACACAACAAGGCCCGCTTGACAGCAACTTTGGATGTTCCTCCCAACCATTTTCCATACGACACATGAAAATGTTCGACTTCCTAATATTTTCAATTTCTTTCTTCTTTCTTTTTCCCCTCCTGTCATAATTGTCTTCAAAATCATCCCTAATACTGGCACAGATGAAAACTTCAATCTTGTAATGTTCCCACACATGTGAACCCATGTGATCAGTGATAACTAATGTCTTATGAACTCATCAAATTTGGGCTCTCTCTCTCTCTCTGTCTCTCTCTCTCATTTGAATAACTATTGCCTCAAAATGATGCTTGATACCATTATTAAAAGTGCTTGGCAATGTTGATAAGTCACGCGACATGTAAGTGCGACCTGATAACACATCATATGAGCACAAGGCATCGCGTGTTCTCTCATCTAATCGTTTTTCATTGGAGGATTGCTATTGGCATGACCACGATCTGCCCAACTCATTAAGCTTCGCCAAGATCAGTCAAGATTGCTGCTTTGGACACAAACTTGACTCGATTGGACTAGAATGTGATGTGCTGCCGTGATGTCCATAATCCAACAGTGATTGCAAGATGGCCCCTGAAATTATTTTGGCTTTCTTGATAATGACGACCTTTGTCCTTTTCGCTCACAGATAAGCAGCATCACTATCATTGCTTGCTCAATTAAAAAAAAGTGAAATCCATGGCATTGTTGCTTTCTTCCTCTTGTTTGATTGTTGCGTGCGACTGTATCTAGCTTTGGGGACTCTGAAGAACTCGAACATGTCGTAGCGCAAGTGATCGTGTTAACACCTTGACTCGGTAACTAAGATGCTCATAAGCGACTTTCATTCGAACTGGGCGATTGAGAAAATGACGCCTCGATGCTTTGATACATGCTAAATCGGACCGATCAACAATCTTAACTTCATGGCATACTTATGTCAGAAGAGGTAAGATTTTGCAAATCGAACGTATAAGCCGGGGAAAGAAAATTAATCATTGAACTAAGACAAGAGCTTCGCTTTTTCATCAAGAGAAATTCTGTAGCCCCAATGTTGACTTGTATCGAGTAGGGCCAATCCCCAAATGAATTATGATGAACAAACAGTGGAGAAATCCTCTTGTCGGTAAAATCACATGACTGTCTATTCTATTTGGCACTTGCAAATGGATTATGTATGTCCAATGCTTCCAATGGCCCCGGCACTCATACATGTAGACCCAATGGGCCAATATTGCAATTTTCCTTAAGGGAAAAGAATTTGGTAACAGCAAGCAGCTTGTCCAATCGACATCAACGATAATCTTAGCTTGTCGACATACAAATAAATCTAAATTAAAGTAATATCAAGATTGAATGGTCGTATATCACTGTGAAGTTAGAGATATTAGGTGATTTATCAATATATATACTTAGAGATAAAGGGTGGAGCGTGCATTATTATGAGTCACATCAATTGCCTTGGTAGTTTTTATTTATTTATTTATTTATTAAGATATGTAAGAAATGTTCGAAAAGTTAGGTGGTCGTTTCTTAAATAGCAAACTCTCTGTTTTTTTTTTTCTCATTATTATTTTCGGGTTTAAGTTTAGATAAGTACGCACAAAATCTCTTGGATGTTGCCAATTCAAGGGATGAATGATTGGGGGGAGAGAATTTATTGAGAAAAAATAGGTATTCTTTGTATGATTTCATTTCATATAAGGTTGAAGGGAAGGAGGTAGATGCAATGAATCTGGGGAGGTTGAGCTTTGAGTGGACAGCTTGAATGGGCCAAATCATGCTCAAAAGGAGATGGACAAGGTGGGTTCTTCCAATTTCTTTGCTAAATGATAAGAGCCTAGTGAAACCTTTTTATGGAGAGCCACTTTTGTTTCACTCCCCCAACTGAAAACCTCTCTTCCTTTGACCTCCCCTTTTGACCGGCCACTGGCTTGTCCCTTGGAGCATATGCATGAACGAGGGAGGTGGGAGAGGGATCCCAGGGGTCCCAACTTGGATTTTAGGGCAGAAAAGTCATGTGGTGTAGTTGAGAAGTGGATACAAGAACTATAGAACTACCTGAGATGGGCAAGTTCAAGGATCCAAATTGAAAGAAAAGGGCATCATCATTAAAGCCCTTTTGTTCTTTGTGCATGTTCACCTCAGTTGTTGCTTCCTGGCATGTGCTCGACTTTTGGAGAAGAATAAAAGTGAAAAATGTGGAAATCACCTGAGAGCATAACATGGAAGACTGAGAAACTTGTCATAACTTAGGATGTTTAACAACAATGGTCAAATCCATGTAATATTTCTCAATCACACTTCGATTCATTTTTAGTTGGACCGCAGTTAGAGGAAAATTCTGCACAAATTATGTTAGGAATTCATTAGGCGAGTCAACTTGCACGATCTTGTTGGTCACCAAAAAACTACTTAAACAACTTTTGGAGATCGGAACAGACGCATGTCATGTATCCAACATGGTCAATGTGTCTTTATTCACAAGTCGGAGGAGCCGTGCCGATTGGCAGACTGTCACCGACGGCCACCACCTTTACAATCAAGCAAGCAATCCCCAACATGACCAAACACATACTCAACCGATTGGCACTGCCGGTGGCGCACCTCCCTGCTATTTCTCAGTTATGTACATTCAGTCTGAATCATGTCATCGAAGGTCATCTTGAGAGAGACCCGTTCCTCTCATCAGCCCAAGTCATTTGAAGGATCACCAGGTGGATGTGCTTGAAAAGCACTAGTCTAAACCCAGAGTTTCACATAGATATCTACTGTCTTTCGTCAGTTTTCCAATTATTGGAAAGGCTTGAGTTTGCAACCTCTTGATATATTTTCAAGGACTGAATGAATGACTTCTATGATAAAAAGAAAAAAAAATGGTAGCAGAGGGGATCAATTGAGGACTCTCTCCCTCAAGTCTCAATGTGACTACCACAGCCCATGCGCTAAAGAATTAATCCTCCTTCACGACATTTTCTAATATTTTTGACATGAAAGATGTAAAATAGCTTTTTTCTTGTTATAGCTTGATATGTCAATATCCGTGTCAATAAAATTTAATGTTCTCCACATATTTAATCACAGCAAGTCATTCATAAAACCTCTAATTCTAAGTATGTTAACATTTCGATATGACATTGGTAAAAGATGATACGTCTGAATTCACAAACAGATTTAGTACTCATTTTTTGTGCATGAACTGGTAGCAAGATAGTGTAGAGCCAAGATTATAGACAGGTAAAACTCGAGTAGAAAGGGAGAACTATCAAAGGAGCAAGCAAGAAGAAAGCAGAACTATTAGAACATATTTTGGATTCCACAAGCAAGAATTGAACCCAGAACCATCGGTTCCTAAGCCAACAGTATAGAATGCCCTTACCATCGGATTGATTCCAGGGTGAATATTAAAGCAGATTTCATTAAGTATCAATCAATGACCAGAACAGCCAAATGAACCTTAGCAAGACAAACTCAGGTACTTAGTAGATCATGACCAAGGCCGAGCTTGGAGAGAAACATCCGTCCACCATAATTAACAATCTGTATGGGGGTGATCCATGAAATTGGCTTAGTGATCAGGATCTTAATGTATAGTTGACTTTGAGACATACAAAACATGTTCGATATCCATGTGCTATCAACTCCAAACAAACTTGTGTTTCAGTCACCGCCCAGGTCTTAATTTGTAGTATACCTTATCCATGAGATCAGTAGGATTTCATCGGTGAGGGTTTTACTCCACATAAGGTGGGATTTGTCGACATTGAAGAATTCTCTAGTGGAAATATAGCATGAAACTGTACAGAAGCTAATTCAAGACTAAAGAACGTCGAATTATTAAAATTAACTCAACCTAAAATTCAATGTAAACAACTAGACTCTGGGCATCAAGTAAAAGTACTCCAGAATGCTATACTATTGATGCTTCAGCCAGATTATCCAAGGCTATAGTTCCTGTAATGGAATTCTGTTCTGATATAATCACAAGATGAAGAATATTCTGCATGAATTCACAGGAGAAAAACGAACCGCAGCGTTATGAGCGAAAGAGCAAGAAAAGAAAAACCATGACCATTCATACCGAGCTGTTAACTTCCTACCTGCAAAGCTGCAGTTAATCTACAATATACATTAGGTATCAAGGTTTGGTTTAACGTCAAAAGATTAGAATTTTCTACGAACATGTGATCTCCCCATGGATCTAGGAGCAGCCACAGATTTCGCACCAGCCAGTGAAGAACTTCGCAACAACACTACTTTACTTGATTACAAGAAAATATTTTGTTTTTGAGTAAAGGAACCCAACAACATTCTGAACGTGAAGTGTATTCAAGGAGTAAAGACGCACATTCAGGATTCTCACCCACTAATAAGCACCCTTGAAAGCCAAGCAGCCAATGGGAATCAAGGGACCATTCATGAACTAAACCCTCATTGTAACCTGCTCAATGAGAAAAGACAAGTCGAAGAAATACCTGAACCGAGATTTCTGCAAATAGACAATCGCATTGTGAACATACAGTAATCTAAAGCTGGAGAGTGCATATGCAAACATTCAAGACATACAAGTAGAAGTCTCACCCACCAATAAGCACACTCAGGAAGCCAACCTGCCAGTGGGATCCTCATTGCAGCAGGTGAATAAAAAGAGCAAGATGAAGGGTGACATGAGCTGAGATTGCTGCTGATGGAAGTAGTTGCAGCGCAAACACATGTCAATCTAAAGTGAGTTCTTAAAAGCGAGGAAATAAGTCTTGACTAACACTCAGCAAAGCTTAAGCCAGCGACATCATGCTCGTTTTGTGGAAGGGATCTTCAGCCATGAGTGCTATCATAACAGAAAAAGTTGCAAATATCCCTCTTGATTACACAATGGGACCTACCATATAAGTTAACAAGCTGAGGTTCTTGAAGGATTATTGGAGGAAATGATTGAAAGTTGGATCGATTTATAGCTATGCGCAAAGGGTTAGCTCAAAAAACTCAAGTCTAGCTTTTGAGCTTAAGGACTGACTATCATCGATGTCAAACTAATTCTTAGGTGGAGATCACCATGGGGCGAACATGGTTGGGGTTTTAATGGAAAGAATCTTGAACTAGCTAAATGAGTTAGATACTGTTTCTATTTTCTTCCCAAATTCTCTCTGATTCCGCACTCCTCATATGAAGATCTCTTTGGCATCAGACACCCTCGACCCACTTCTTGCACAAGATTAGAGTAGGATTCAAACAGCATATACAAAAAAACATCCACAATCTAAAGCAGTTCCTATTTCCTAGGATTGAGGTGATAAGTCTTGGGCCTTGGCTAACACTCAGCAAAGCTTAGGCCAGTGACATCTTTCTCCATCTGTGGAAGGGATCTCCAACAACAAGTGCTACCACAACCAATTAAATTGCAAAACTCCATCTTGCAGATAGCCAATGGAATCCATCATGTAAGTTGACAATATGAGGTTCTTGAAGGGTCATGAAAGAAATTATTTGCAAGTCGGGTCGGTTTATAGATATTTTCAAGGGTTAATGCTGGGCAAATCAAGACCGATAACAAAACCAATACACTAAAAGTGACATGGCTAGCTGTTAATAATCTCTCGTTATAAGGCTACTTCTCCTTGAAACATTTTTGTGTTCTCCTTCCCAAATACTCTTCTATTTGCGGGTTCTTCTCAATTCTCATATGGAAAATCTCTTGGCATCCATCCTCAACCCAGTTCTTGCACAAGATTCGATTGGACAATGTCCGCACGTAAACTGTAAGGAAATTCGAATGGCGGAAAACAGACAGCCTCAACTCGACCCACAAAAATGAACAGGATCAACACAGACCTTCCGTTCCTCGTAATCGAGAAACTTCAAACAGAGAACCGAGTTAAACAAAAACTCACGTGCCATTGAAGAGATCCCGACATCACCAAGATGGTCGTATTTGAGTTTCTTCCGTTGGAGGACATGATCTTACGGTGGTGTTCCCGCAAAAGCGAGAGCGAGTTCGAGAGACGGAGCGAGTGCGCGCGCGAGAGAGTGAAGTGTCCCGACAGTGGATTCCTCTTAACCCTCTCTCTCTCTCTCTCTATTAATTTTTCCTATTTGAGTCGTTTAATTTATTTGGATCTTCTGTGCATTCACTTTAGATTTTTACTTTTTTACTTAATTTTAATCTTGCACCTCTTCGACCTTTTAAAATCTGAAATTGCACAAACTTTCATAACACTCAAATTTTATAAGTCACTTAGCGTAATATCTTTTTTTTTAATTTTAGAGAAATAGTCTAAAAGTATTTTTAAATGTAAACTAGCAGGCTTATACCAAAAAAATATTTGCATAATTGGGTATTTTATATCCTATAGTTGGGAATAAGTATATTAGACCCATCATAATTCTCATACAACACTTGTTTGAGTGTCATAAATTTGAAAAATTGATTTATCAAGTACCATCAACAATTTGCCTCACTAGACGCCAATTTTCCTACATAGCATCGCTGACGCTGATAAAACTCAAAGATAAAAAAATTCACGTCGGAATAAAAAAATTTAAAAAAATCAATGCATAATGATTTGCCAAAAATGACACTCAAATAAGCAATTTAACTTCAATCTAGCAATTTAAGTTAGCAAAAAAAGAAGAAGTTATGATTTTAAATGATTATCGTACGATAATTATAACACTCCTATCGCATTTATCCCCCTAGTTGGTAATTGCATCAAATTTACAAATGCGCTCATTGTTGATCGTCACCTAAAACTAATGTTAAATGCTGCATTAGCAAGAAAAATGCAGACTTTTCAATGGGAAAAAGCGAAAAAAGGGAGAAAGAGAGATTGCTCCGACTCCAAGTAAATAACGCATTCTAGGTAGTAACGACTTTATGAAGAAGCGAGACCATCAATTAATGCCTTCGCACCTCGCGATGAAATGGATGCGCTACCGACGGGTGGCGATTGATCAACCCGCCCGACCACTGTACCTGTACCTGATGGTATTGTAAAGCTTTAACCAATCCATTTCGTGCTGCCCAAATCTCGAAAGAAGTTGTCAAGTCAAAGTTTAATTCCGCATGAGACAGTCATCGTTCGAGATCGATCCTTGAAGCACCACGCGTCCGTCCTTAAGTTGGGCATCACCTTGGCTTTAAGGATTGCTTCACCCTCGCGACAATCATTATCTGATCAACCGCCCTCGGGAGGGGGTGGCGGTGGCAAGCGTGAGATGTCAGCTTGGTTTCCCCGGCATCGAACTAGGGCAATCCGAAAGTTCGGATTCATGGACCGACTGATTGATCAGCTCTAGCTTATGATAATATCCACGGACAATGACATAAATAAATAATTCATGAATTTTAACTCAATATATAATTTAATCATTAAATTTTTAATTTACTTAAAATAGTCCTTAAACTTTAACTCATTATGTAATATGGTTCTTGAATTTTTGGCATATATTCAATATAATCTCTGAATTGTACGAAAATATTCAATGTGCCAATCCCTGAACTTTTGACAATCCCTAAACTGTAAATATCTTCATATAGTTTAAGGACTTTATTGAACATGTGCCAAAAATTCAGGAATTACATTGAACAAAATAAAAATTCAAGGATCACATTATACATTGCGTTAAAGTTCAAAAATCATTCATGTTATTATCCTTGACATTAAGGGACACAAAGCCACCAAAAACCCTAAATAATGCACATCGTGACATATTTATCAAAAATTATTTTTTTATAATATCAAAAATCCCAAACTTATATATGTGCGGCACATTTTGGAATTTTTGGTATTGTAAATTTTTTTCGAGTAAATGTGTCACATGAATGTAAGTTTGAAATGTTATTTAAAAAATTAAGATAAATATAAATATATGACAATGGAGCTAGAGTGTCAACTTCAAATAAGAGACTTAATACCATAAGGATATGAATAGGGATATATGGGTGATGGACTGATTCTGTAATTTGGACTTCATTAGGAGAGTTAGGAAAGAAAGTGAATACGTCATTTTCAGAATCTGAGGCGGAGTCTGAACTGTATATCTAAATGGCACAGAGAATATTCTTTGAAGGTTGATCATCTAGGGAAAAAAATAGACTCGATATCAGAGTCATCAAGCTGGATACTAGTGCTTTTAACATTTTTATCAATCAAATGGCTTCTGCCTTTCTTCGCCTTGGAACAATTTTTAGCAAAATATAATTTTTTATTGCAGACATAACATCTGTCTTCTCAAAAAAAAAAATTAAGTATTATTATTTTCTTAAATGAAGATCCGAAATAAGCTTTATTTCAAGTAAGAATATAAAATTACCATATTAATCTAAAAAAAGTGTCCGACCTCGTCGGCTAATTAAAGACATTTTCGTTCTTTACTTTTTTGAATTTTCCCTTTTTTATTGTTTTCCTTTTTCCTTTTCTTTTTTCTCTTTTTTTTTAAAAATAACGAAAACACACTAAAAAGAAGAAGAGCGGTGCCCGTGCGTGATTATTAGGATTTTTCCGTAATTTAAGATTTTTAATGTAATGTAAAATAGGATTGAGGGCGTTTGCTCGCACTCGAAGCGGTGGAGACACGTGCCCCCGTGTCGATCTTGCTTGTTACCCACTGCATTCTTGTGACAGAAGAAGAAGGAAAAGCTTCCGATTGATGACGATGGAGACATGCTAAAGCTACATCGCTCTCTGGCTACTTGCTTCGCGTCTCTCTCTCTCTCTCTCTTCCTTATCTACGCGCCGCTTCTTCTCCGGATGAATCGCAACTCAAAGAGACAAAATCAGTACCTGTGTTCTTGTGAAAGCAGCGGAGACCCCGCCTTTCTTCCCCTGTGCCCTCCCTCGTTTGCTTGAATCATATTCGCGGATTGGATGGGCGCGTCCGGTGGGCAGCACTGAATCGTCGAGCGGCCGCTAGGTCCCGAACGTCTCGTTTGTGGGTGGGAAGAATTTCGCGGGATTGAAGCTCAAAACTGAAATTTCTGGGTATTGCGTGGAAAGGTAACTTTTCCCGTGGCGGTGCTTTAGTCGAAGAAATTTATCGAGTTGCAGGATTTGGACTTCTCTTTTCATGCGATTTAATTGGGGGTATTGAGCTGCGATTTCGGTGGATTTGGCGTGTGATCGGACGGGATATCAGTGATTCAGTTCTTGTTCTTGTTCGTGTTGGACAAATGGAACGAAATGGGAGTTCGAGTTTGGCTTTGTGACTTCTGGTTTTAGAGCGTTGGAGTGGAAGTTGCTAGTCCTAGAATTGGTGGGCCTGGGTTTTAGGATTGAGGGCGTTTGCTTACGTTTCCGATCACATAGTGCGGGACGTTTTCGAGATGGCAGTGGCAAGCAAGACCAGGAATATGTTAGAGGGTCTAGTGAGAGAAGGTTCGTTCAAGTGGTTGATTGGGAACCGGACCTTATTTGGTGAAGAATTTGAAGAAATGGGGAAGTCTCCGTCGGCTCGAAGGAACTGGATACCGGAGCTGTCTCCGATAGCGAATATCGTTGTTCGCCGATGCTCGAAGTAAGCACCCAGGACTTATATTAATTTTATTTGGCAACCCTCTACTTCGATTATGGGGGATAAAATTGAGGCACTTAGAAAGTTGGTAATTTAATACCATACCGTAGCATTGGATTTGGTATCGCACATTGTAGTCTTCTATCTCTTCATGGCAAACAATGCTTAAATGCAGGGTCCTTGGTACTCCAACGATTGAGCTTCAGGGGAGCTTCAACAAAGAGGCTTCTGATTCTGTGAAGCATCCGTCCGTCTATGCGAGGAACTTTTTGGAATATTGTTGCTTCAGGACACTTGCACTCTCTATTCAAGTAACCAGCCATCTGGGTGATAAAAAATTCCGGCGCCTGACATATGACATGATGGTAGCTTGGGAGACACCCAGTGCCAGTGAATCTTTAGTTCACGTTAGTCTCCCTTCATCTACGTGTTTTACTTTAAGTGTACCTTCTTTCTCAATTCTTCCTAGAACTGTTAAGATCTCATTTCTTAATGGGAGATTTTGATATCTCTTCGCTTGTAAGCTTGCCTGTCCTTGTTTGTATGTGTGAAGAACAACATAGTATAATGAAACGCATCAAAGATCACTTAGTTGACCTTAGTGCTTGGTTGCTACAATTAGATGAAATTGCTTATATAGGTTGGTTATATTGCTTAGGTATTCTGCACTCTGCATCTTTTACCAGCCAAAGCGTTTACTGTAATTTTCCTAATGCAGGAAGGTGAAGATGTTACTGTCGGTGTACAAGCTTTCTCTCGTATAGCGCCAGCTGTCCCTATCATTGCAAATGTCATTATAAGTGAAAACCTTTTTGAAGTGCTTACTGCTTCTACGGGTGGTCGGCTTCATTTTTTTGTCTATGATAAATACCTTATGGGTCTGGAAAGGTATTACATCTCAATTTCTTGCATTCGAGTTATTTGGAGAAGGCAATTATTGCATAGATGACAAAACATTTTACTCTATATTATGGAATTTATTTATAGATTCAATAACGATGCTGTCCTAACACATCTTCATGGTCATTGTATGTTATCTAAAATGTTTTTTGGAGAAACTCTCATAATCTTGTATTTGTCCCTGTAGAGCTATAAAAAAATTGAAGTCCCAGTCAGAATCATCCCTCCTTTCAGGCATTCGATCTTCTAGAGGAGAGAAGATTCTTGAAGTGGATGGAACCGTAACAACACAACCAGTTCTTGAACATGTAGGAATGTCTACATGGCCTGGTACACATCAAGGATCAACATTCTTAGATGTTGGTTTTTCAGTAAATTATAAAATTCTTCAGCAAATGAAAAGTCCCATTGGTCAAAGATCTTTAGCTTCAAGGCTTGTTGTTCCTCATTTATATAGAATGGCAGCATTGACCAGTGACTGTAGTTTTTTTTTCCTCTTTTCCTTTTCACTTATAATTCTTTCTTTGGTGTTGCCTCCATGCAGGTCGTTTAACACTGACTGATCATGCCCTTTATTTCGAATCACTCCGGATGGTATCTTATGATGATGCCAAAAAGTATGACTTATCAGATGATCTGAAACAGATTGTCAAGCCCGAGTTGACTGGACCATGGGGCACTAGGTTGTTTGACAAGGCAATCATGTACAAATCAACATCATTGTAAGGCGTCATGCATTTCTTTAAAGTTTAATATTCACTTCTTATGATATGTCTTTCTGAATTCAAATTGGCTCATTGGTTCCCTGCATCTTTTGTAATGTCTTCACTTCATGCAGATTGGAACCTGTTGTCATGGAGTTTCCTGAACTCAAAGGACATGCTCGTCGTGACTATTGGTTGGCAATAGTCCGGGAGATTTTATATGCACACCGCTTTATTAAGAAATTCCAGATCAATGGAGTGGAACGAGATGAAGCACTTTCAATGGCTGTACTCGGAATCTTACGGATACAGGCTATTAGAGAAATTAGTTCCTCAGTCCCTCTTCACTGTGAGGATCTTCTCATGTTTAATCTCTGTGACCAACTTCCTGGTGGAGACTTAATACTGGAAGCTCTTGCAAACAGGTCATCCATGAGGGAACTAGACCGTACTAATAGTTACAATGATGGGGGTGGTGGGATGTATTCCGTTTCCTCGCTCGCCATGATCTCTAACCTTGGATTCTTTGGGAGTGGTTCTAATAGCCTAAATGAAGCAGGGCTTGTTGTTGGTGAGATTGCTGTGGGGGAAATCAGTTCGTTAGAAAGAGTGGTGAAAGAATCTAGAAACAGCTATAAAAAGGTGGTGGTGGCACAAGCAACTGTTGATGAAGTTAAAGTTGATGGGATTGATACCAACATGGCAGTCATGAAGGTATTAATGATGATAGTGGTTCAATCATTACTTTCCTATTGGCAAAAAAGAAAAGTTACTGTCTAATTGTATAGGTTTGACATTACTGTTGTCTCTACATGTTTATGTCGTTAAATAGAGGTGGGAACAAGATGGTTGTAATGGCATCCCATTCCAACTAGCTGAACTTATCAGATTTATGTTGTTCTGTTGAGATCTTTGTTTATATTTTACTCATTCCACAGGAGTTACTGTATCCTCTTACTGAAGCTGGCAAGTGGTTTCTTTCTCTGGCATATTGGGATAATCCTTTGCACTCTTCCATCTTCTGTTTGGCCATCATTTACATCATTTTCAGGTAATGTGCTGTTATTGCAAACTGTCTTTTTGTTGACTCTACCCTTCTGTCTAGAGTTATACCTGCTTTTGTCTTGTATTCTTTTCCTTCTTAGAAGGAATATGTTATCGGTTGCCTGGATGATGAAATGATTTTTTAGGCCAGAATTATGAGTAAACAATTTATTCACATTTTTCTCTGCATCATTCATGGGGAAAATGAAAAGTCTGGTTTGTAGAACATTTTAGGAAATGTCTGAGTAGGCAGTGTGCATGTTATCCTATTTTGGGAAGGTGATGGGTAAAGTCTTCCTGACAATTTATTAAGGTTTTTGGCCAACATACTCTATGGCAGTAAGAGCCAACTTTAGAGTGACTAAAGTCTTTTTGGCACTCTGTGTGTTGTGAATTTTTGTATGGTGATTGACATCAGATGGTCATTTATTTTGTACAAAGCAGTAGTTTATGTGACCTTTAATAAGCTTATCAAGTCTTCTACTGGAAGATCAATCTGCATTGATGGAGTCTTCCAGACTTTTCCCCTTTTTGGTATATTCACTTGACTTGCGGATGGCATTGAATTTATCCAAGTGCATTATGCGCCTATGAACTTCAATCCTGAATGTCTTTAGGAATTAAGGTTGGGCTGGTAAAAAGAAGCTGCAAGAATTCTTTATTTCATTGGCATGCATAGATTGAGTCCTCTAAGAACATCTTATATGTGCTTCGCAGGGGATTGCTTGGTTATGCCTTTGCATTTGGGCTTGTGTTTCTTGCAGTTTTCATGGTACTTAATAAGTACCTTAGTGGAGAGAAATCAATTCATGAAGTCAAGGTGATAGCCCCTCCTGCGATGAACACAATGGAACAGCTTTTGGCTGTTCAAAATGCAATTTCCCAAGCTGAAGGGTTCATCCAGGACACCAACATAGTCCTCCTGAAATTACGTGGCTTAATGATGTCCATTTACCCTCAGGTAACCAGAATAAAGACTGAAAGTGTCAATTCTCAGTTTTCCAATCCTTTATTCTTAGTTTTTGAAATTTTGTATTCACAAGTAAATTGTTTGTTATTTGTGCTTATTAGGCAAGTGAGAAATTTTCAGTAGCTCTCTTTCTGTCGGCGCTGATGCTCGTTCTTGTTCCCAGTAAGTACATATTGTTAATGGTTTTCTTGGAGACTTTTACAAGATATTCTCCTCTACGGAAAGCAAGTACTGAGAGATGGATGAGGAGGTTGAGAGAGTGGTGGTTCAGTATACCGGCTGCTCCTGTTGTTCTTGAAAGAGAGAAGGAAGATAAGAAGAGAAAGTGATGGTGTGAAGATATGTATGGGTCTTAGGATGCAGGTAAGTTTTCTGTCAAGTGCTTGTACATCTGAAAGAAGAAGGGAAGTCTGCACGACATAAATCATGAATCTGTCTAGTTTCTGTATATACTTGAAAGTGCTTGGGCTTCTGCTGATGTTATTGCACTTGTATCCAATCTTCAATGAAGGGGGAATATAACAAGCTTTTAACATATGGCTTTTCTGCTATTTATGATTTATGGCGGCTTTATATTTTATTTATCATGAAAGGTTGCAGGCTTTATTAGTACGTCATATTTGACACCCTTTTTTTAATCTTTTATTCTTACCCAACATTGAAGAAGGCTCTGCTGCTGCGTAGTTTGTACTTAGAAGTCCTTTGAAATTTAATCTAATTAACTACCCTTATGCCTTTTTGTCGGTAAAAAGGATCTTGAAAATGCATTTTGCTGGCAAACTGCAATGCTTCATCTAGAGAGATTCAATTAAGTTGGCTGTTTAGCCTTTGGGTACTTCATGTCATTGACTCTTCCTTGGGTACAAGGTAAAGTCTTTCACAAGTGCAGACACTCTGGTCGACTTAATAAGCTTTGCTAACTTCTCCTTGCTTGAAAATTTGATATTCATAATGCGTTAATTTCCACACTTATTTCTCGTTAATTAGAAACCATTGTACCTGACTAGGTATGAGTCCACCACTTCTTACCGTTGCGGATTGACTGTGCTTTGTCGTGTTGCTAACCAGGATGCAATTTACAGTGAGCGGATGGGTGGTAACTGAAAAATATTGATTTTGATCCTTTTCCTGCTAATTCTTTCATTGTCTTTTAAATTTTGTATCACGACTCAACCTTCTTGATGCCTTCAAGTCTGCATGCTTCCTTCTGGTAGTAAAACTTTGAATATGTCTCCATCCATTGATGTATAAACTTCGGCCTTGTCGATTTGTCTTTAATTACTTATTCGTGAACCCATACGTAGCAGGAGGCAGGCTAAAATTCATGCCTGTTCGACTGAAAAATCTCAAATTCCAAAGTTACCACCTAGTGCTTGATGCATTTGCTACTTCTAGTTCTCGTCTTCACACTGATGTAGGTGCTAGTAGTACAATAATGGAATGCATTTCACCGTTCACCAGAATATCAGACAAGAATTAGACCAGAGTGCGCTATATGGTCCATGGATCACTCGATATGTGTGCTAGGTTGCATGTCTTTCAATGGGGATTCCCAGGCAAAGAATAGACGTTAGTGCATGGACCACCAAAATTTGTGCTCTTGGCGTGACATTCCATGGGGGTTTTTGTCTTGGTTAACGCTTTTCTCTAGATAGAGCAATCGACTGTTGGCAACATAGCGTGAGGTCTCAGCCGTTAGAATTCTTATGAAAATGTCTAAAGTGAGTTCAAGTGCATTAATTCTTTGTCAGGTCTTGTTCAGGTTGATGGCCATTACATAGAAATAATGACATTGGCCAGCCATTTCCACATGACTGGGGACTTGCACACTATCGGGTGTAGCGATTTTCTTTCTCGATCGCTGTCTGAGTTATTACGGATTCAATCGGGCTTGTGACTTTTAAGAGTGGTCCTAAAGCTACTGGAAGCACCAAGAGTCGAGCTAGGGAGAGTTAAGAGGAGCTGGCTGTGAATGTAATTGACCCAAGATGTTCTTTGCTTAGTCTGATCGAGAGAAACGTGATTCGAGTGGAGACTTCGGAGGCGCTTGGAGAATATTACCCAGACGCCCTCAATACAAATTTTCATTGGGGTTGCAGTATTCTGTGAACGAAGTCATATAATTCTCGTGCGAAATATTATGTCAATTCGATTCCACTAAAAAAGCTGCTCTGTCAAAAGCGTATTTGCCTTCTAGGTGCAGCAAGAGACTTCTCTATTTTTGTCTCCACGAACTTCGGCATCTTATACGTTTTCCTTGGAACTTTTTAACCATCACGTGAAATGAGAATCTTTTGGAAACTTTTGTAAACTTTCATTTTGTTAAAATCATAAACTCCGCACATGCTTAATATGTCGATTTTCAAAGGCAAAATTGCGATTATCCATCCCTCCAAATGCAAACTGTCTTGCAAATTTGATCAAATGCTCCCCAGCCAACCATCGGCCTGCAACAAAGCAAATGCTGCTCCTACTGCTGCTGATTGGACCGACAGTCGGATCTATAGCCGAGGTTGCATGACCGTACGGCCCGAAGCGAACCGGGATGTAAAACCGAGGAACCCCGTTCTGGACCACGACCTTTAAGGACCCGATGCCCAACTAGGGTCTTCTCCTGCTTCTTCTTCTTCTCCTTCTTCCTTAGGGGGGTGCCACCTGGAAAGAAACGAAGAAAAATATAGCCATTCTATTCTAGAAGCCGCTGGGCCCCCACCACTTCCCACCGCCAAATGAAATTGATGCAATTTGGAATTCCGCAGTTTTGACTCCTCTAGAATAGTAATCGCCATTGAAACTTCAAAGATCGACCGGTGAGCCGGATTTGACCCGACGCATGATCCCAGTCTGGTGGGGGAGGCCCCCCCCCACGGTTGGGTCAAGCCTAGATTTGATCTTCCGTATATTACTGCTCACATATTTGAGAATATAATTCAATTCTCTCAAAAATAAAAAACACTTTGTAGAAATTGTAAAATTCTACACGGCATCGAATTTAAATGCCGAGCGAATCTATAGCTCTATTACTCGAGAAATGAATTCGAATGTCTTCTTGACCATGCAATAGTAGGGAAATAAAATAAGCCATTTTCAATTTAACCGCAACATATCGCAATATTTGAATGACGATTTTAAAGGAGTAACTAAAATTTGGAAAAAAAAAAAAAAAGAACAAATGAGGGGTGTGGAAAATACGAATATCCTTATATTCCATCTACATAATTTCAAGCATTGTGGGTCAAAGTCAACCAAAAAAAATTCCAACAAGGGGCTCCCAACTCGATCGGCTTCAACTATGTTGTCAACCGCGAAGATGTCCGGACGTGAGGAGCCTACGAGAATTCTAATTATCTTTTTTGACGGGACCCACGAACTCTCAATCAACGGTAAATCGAGGACATCAATCTCCTCTTCATCTGTACGTTCTAGACTATGTTTATGTCCGAAAAAGAAAATTACGATCTCGTTGGTGACAACTAAAGAGAGGCACCGTGCTAATGCTACTCTTTTTCCCATCAATAACAAAAATCTACGTTCCCATCGTTCTCAACTAACAATTTTTTGCCTTTACTTGCTGTCAGTCTTTGACTTTTCCTCTCTCTCTCTCTCTCTCTCTCTCTCTCTCTGGAAACGGTATGAAGCACCTCTAGGAGTCTCTCTGAATTCCTAACAGCTTCTTTATACCGACTGAGAACGACCCGTGATTCTTGATTCTCGAAGGATCAGTTCTTGGGCAAGTTAAATCCTCCAAAACTCGCTGCTGCTGGTGTCTGTCGACTCGCAAGCTTAGATTTTTTTTCTCTGCCCCTTCTTGTGGCGATCTTCACCATGGGACTGTGAGTGTCGAGTTTCTTTTGCTGCTTTTTCTCTGCCAAGAAAGTGAAGCGGGAGCTCTGGGAGTTCTTTTGACTTTCGATGGGTAAGAGAATGAAGAGAGGGTTCAACGTGGAAGAGGCAATGGAGTTCTTGAACTACTTGACGGTGGAGAAGCCTCTGCTTCCATTCTTGATTGCTTTGATAGCACTTGGTTGGGCAATAGAGAGATGGGTTTTCCCTTTCTCGAATTGGGTCCCTCTTATTGTCGCGGTTTGGGCAACGATTCAGGTGAATGCTTCCTGCTTCATTCATGTTCTTGACTTTTCTTTGACCGATTCTTTTCTTGTCTGGAGTGAAATGAAATTTCTGGTTATATTCTCATCTTTCATTTTCTCGGTAAAAAATATTCTCATCTTAATTTGCTTTGCACCATGATGTTCCTTTTAATATGATTGAATCTTGCTTTTGTGACTTTTGTTGTCTTCTGAAGTTTGTACCGTTGCGGGGATGACTCCTAGTTTCGCTTTCTTAAATGATTGGCATCCCATTGTCTGGAAAAAATTGTATGATCCTGTTTTCCAGTTCTCCCATGATATCTAGAATTTAATTATATAATTTGTCTCGACCAACCTATTCCTTAGTGTCTGGGTTGACTGCTTTATAACTTATGGTTGTTAGGATTGGCCCAATTGCGATCCTCTGGAAGACGCTCATTCCAATTAGTTTAGCCGATATTGTGACACCTAATCTGCGTGGTTGAGATACATTTAGTAGGTGATGAGTGATCTCAGCAATAAATTTAGTCAAGGGCTTGAGAGGTCTCAATTGCAGGTTTTCAAATGAGGTAGCCGTTTCTTGGAATCTATCCCTCATATATTGCATTATGTAAAGTTTAGAAGTAGAGATAGCTCAAGCTCAAATGACAAATGTAAATCAATAAATAATCAGAATCCGTTGAGTGAATAATAAAAGTTTTAGGCCATGCTTTGAAGTTTTCTTTTCTTTCTTCCCTGAAATATATCTAATCCTGTTCCAAATAACTTTTCCAAGGGAAATTTTCTGTTACTTATCTTCAGTCTAGAATTCATTTTATGGTGCCTGCAGTATGGAAGTTATCAACGCCAAATGCTCGTGGAAGACCTGAATAAAAAATGGAAGCGTGTCATACTGAACACCTCGGTACCTATCTTCTTTTCATTCGGAACGTGAACATTGAGAATTAAAAAATTCATCCTCTTCATTTGGTTCCAATTGCATGTCCTCACAGCCAACAACTCCTCTGGAGCACTGTGAATGGCTGAACAAGCTGTTGATGGAAATCTGGCCCAATTTTGTAAGCCCAAAGCTCTCTATAAGATTCGCATCAATAGTTGAGGTGAGTCAGGTTGATTTTGATGTTTATTATTGGTTGTTTTGTGTTTAAGATGGACAGGCATGATAGATGTAGGATGCCATACCGCATGTAAGTTAGAAACACTTGTGTTGCATGCTTCGGGAAAAATGACATTTTCTTCAACACATCATATTTTTTGGAATTTCTTCGACATGCCATTTTCTTTAACTATGCTTTGCTTGAAATAAATAGTAGCATGTGCAAATATGTCTCTTGCCAAAGAGATACTGTGAAATCTTCCCCCAATTTCACTCATCTGAATTCCCTAATGCCAGGAAGAAACTAGTCATACAATTATTGTCAATAATTATATCTATTTAACAGTCTAATATTTGTTTTGCAGAAACGTCTAAGACACCGGAAGTCCAAGCTTATAGTAAGTCATCTTTTGGAATTTTCGTTGGTAATCTGTCCTTTTGGTTTACCAGTGAAAGATGAGCTTACATCTCTTGGCATCGTCTTTGCCATAGGAAAGAGTTGAACTGCTGGAATTTTCTTTAGGTTCTAGTCCGCCCAGTTTGGGTCTTCAGGGGACTCGGTGGTCAACTACAGGTGATCAGGTTTGTTATGAAGTTTTACCGCTTAATTTTGTAATCATGCATCGTATTTTTGTGGGCGTACTAATGTGTACATGTGCTAGTACATACATACATACATACATACATACATATAGAGCGAGAGAGAGAGAGTACTTCCTATGTGCCTGCAGGTAGAGTGACAGAACAATTTGGAAAATATGTGAGGTAATACATCTTGCGTGGTGCTGATGTGAGGCTACACTAAAGAGTTGCTTATTTGGAATGGCAAGAAGTTTTGCGAAGTGCATTTTTCATGAAACAGTTCAGCAGTTCTTTTGCGTTTTTTAAGTTGGCATTTGTGTCAATGGTTTGTGGAAGTATTCACATTTGCATCCAACCAATCTTTTTCTCCTCTCATCCACTGGCGACACGTCTTGTATCCAAGTGTTCTTGCGTGCTATTTCACCAATAGTGTTTAAAAGATGGTCGCATAAAGAGGAAATAATCGAGGAACTGTTTGAACTAGAGGATCTGGAGTATGAATTGCAGCAATCCTACTCCATCTGCGTTGAGAATTCTAGAAACTAAAGATAATTTCAGTATGTAATGTTGATTGCAACATTTTAGAGGATGGATAATGCTAGAATAAAGTGGCTGTGCAACTTTATTTACTTGTTTGTTTCTTTCTCTCTATCAGGGCTATGAGTATTACTTTTTTCAGTTCCTGACATCTAATGGATATCTTCTCTTTTTTCTTTGTAGAAAATCATGCGTATGGGATTTGATTGGGATACAAGTGATATGAGTATTTTGTTGCACGCTAAGCTTGCGAAGCCAATGGGGAATGCTCGGATCATCATTAACAGTCTGCATATCAAGGGTGATGTATGTAATACAGCCATTTCCCTGCTGTTAAATCTAAGGATTTATGACATTGTAGAATCTGAATATAGGCCCATACATGCATAAATATGCACAAGCAGCCTAGCAGGTATTCATTCACAAGTTGCATAGGATGTTTATTGAAATCATAGTTTCCGTGTTAAGATTTAATGTGTGAATGGTAGTCCTGACAGTGAAGTGACTAAGTGGAGGTCCGAACTGACTGATGTTGAAGAATCAGCGGATGAGTTGTGGTTAGGGGTGAAATGCTACTTGAACCCAGAGCTAGCAGGTTCTCCCCGAAATGTGTTGAGGCGCAGCAGTTGACTGGACATCTAGGGGTAAAGCACTGTTTCAGTGCGGGCCATGTTCAGAACAGTAATGATCTAAGGAGTAACCTCCCTGACAAAAAAAAAAGGCTTTAAAACTCTGGGTTGTGCGGGCTGGTGAGGGTGTCTTTGGTTTCTAAGTTTTAATCAACTGATGCTCCCAGCTACAAGCGATGGTCATTTACATTATTTGCATAGAAGTGCCTGTACTTAACAGTTTTTGGGGGAAGAATTTCCCATAAGATAGTAATACCTAGACAGGTATTATATGGACTTTGAAATTCTTATAGCAAAGAACATCATAGTTAACATAGCATTAATTTTTTTGTGTGTCTGCATTTAATTTGGTTTTTTCTTAATTATTTCAGGAGGTTAGACGCTTTCTGATTTATAATTTATGTGTTAAATGGACCTTGAGGCTGACTTCCCGTCATCCAAGTCAAATTTTATAATGCCTGCCTGCTTCAATTCATGGACTTTGGAAATTAGAAAGTTTCATTGTCCATGATGATGGTGAGCTATATCCAATATAATTTGCTCACTTGTAGGATAAAGCATGGTTAGTTTAATTCTCTGTGCATTACTTATAAAATTGAAGCTTGAGGTGTCCCAATGAGGTGATATTTAGTGCTTGAAAGTTTAAAAATAGCTATCTGTCCTTCCTGGTAACATAAGCGTGCAATCATTTAGTTCATTTCTTTTTTAAGAAGAATTATGTTAAGTGCCCTTATTTCTACTCAGTCAGATACGGTGTGTCTCTGACAGAGTTTCTTTCAAGTTTTCAGTGATGTTCTTGTCATCCCTGATTTGCAGTTTTGGGTATGTTGCAACAATCTATTTTCCATTTGCAGCTACTCTTGATGCCAGTCCTGGATGGGAAAGCTCTGTTGTACTCGTTCATGTCTGTTCCTGAAGTGAGAATTGGAGTTGCATTTGGCAGTGGGGGAAGCCAAACATTGCCTGCCACAGAGCTGCCGGGAGTATCAACTTGGTTGGTGAGTCTTTAGCCATTTCTATTTGGCATTAGTCACTCAGTCTAACTTCCACAACTTCTTTTATTTTAATTTTCTTCTTCCAAACTTAGCAGGGATAATTTGTCTATTAAGAGTGTTTGCTTTCTGATGCATATTTTGCTATGATTCTTCCAAGTTGATTGTTACTTAAGTACACTCTAGATAGGGAAACAATTTCTCTATCTGCATAATTTTGTCATGGCAGAATATTCAAAGCAGGTTTTGAAGGCCATTCAAATTTCAAATCATTCTTCACACTGACAAAATTTTACAGACTTTGATTCTTTTCTAGATCTCTGGTCTTTTGGTTGGTCTTTATCCAAGTATAGCATGTTAGAAGGGGTAGCAAGCTCTGAAAAGGAGTAGATTTTGAAGGATCTTACACAGTACATGGTATTAAACAGTACAAACCCCAAATATTGGGAAAGCACATCATTGTTTGTTGATCTTGTTTGTGAATATTCGGATGATGGCATGGTAGTATCATCAGTTACTATGGACGTCTTATCCTGTATAAAACAGAATAAAGAACTGCACAAGACTTGTTTACATATTGATTGGTCATTTAGCTCTCAGATGCACTGCTTCAAAATATTCTGGATGTATTCTGTTGATAATGCTCTTAATAATAAATTCTTCTCATCCCACTTCGGTTGCTTTTAGGTAAAAATTCTTACAGATACATTAGTGAAGACCATGGTGGAACCACGGCGTCGTTGTTTATCTTTGCCTGCTGTCGAGTTGAGGAAAAAAGCAGTTGGCGGTATCATTTATGTTAAGGTTGTTTCAGCCAGTAAACTTTCTCGCAGTGCTTTGAGAGGAAGCCCATCCAGAAGACAACAAAGTTTTACCATAAATGGCACAATGGAAGAACAACTTGACGACAAGGATCTACAGACATTTGTTGAAGTCGAACTTGAGGAGTTAACCAGAAGGACAGATGTGAAGACAGGTTCTACGCCTAGATGGAATTCGACTTTTAATATGGTTCTGCATGAGAATGCAGGCACATTGCACTTCCACTTATATGAATGTACGCCAAACAGTGTCAAGTATGACTATTTGGCAAGTTGTGAGATAAAGGTACTCTTGCTTGTTGGAATGAAGCATAGAAGTTACATGTGAATCCACTTTCATTAAATAAAATAATCCCGCTGTTCATTCAGGAACCTATTCCACCTTCTTTTTGTGTTGCCTGCTTACTTGTATATTGCTTCTTGATGTGTAGGTAAGGTATGTTGCCGATGACTCGACAATATTCTGGGCAATAGGGCCCAAGTCTGGCATAATTGCCAAGCATGCTGAATTTTGTGGAACAGAAGTTGAATTGGTGGTTCCATTTGAGAGGGCAAGTGTGGGGGAGGTATGGGTTCGAAAGTCCTGTTCCATTATAGTCATAAATTTGATTATTGACATTGTTGTATCCTTTTACCCGCGAGCAATGTCTCTAGGAAATAAATCAACCTCTTGACTCTTGATATGTTCCTAGCATTTAAAAATGCAATGTGGTTTTATGTGACCTATAGATACACTACATACCTTTGTAAATACTTTTTTGTATTGTGTTTGTACTGCCAAAAATTTAACTTGTGGTGAGATAAAGGATGCAATCTTAATGACCGATTACACATTACTACAGTTGACAGTGAGGCTCGTCTTGAAAGAGTGGCAATTCTCTGATGGTTCACATAGCTTGAAAGACTCCCTTGTCAACTCTCGAAATTCACTCAATGGATCATCAAATCTGCTCTTGGTGACTGGAAGAAAACTCAGTATCACCGTTGTTGAAGGGAAGGACTTGATTTCAAAGGACAGGAATGGGAAGTGTGAACCCTATGTCAAATTGCAGTACGGAAAGGTAGGTTTTCCTTTTTTTTGTTACTTGCATCACCGCATTTGAAAGTATGGACTTTCGATTGATGAATCCACACATTAATGATGTCTCAACCTTTCTTTTTCAGGTCCTACAAAAGACGAGAACTGCACATACCAGTAATCCAGTTTGGAATCAGAAGATTGATTTTGATGAGATAAATGGTGATGAATGCCTAAAGATAAAGTGTTACAGCGAAGATATGTTTGGTGACAATAATATTGGCAGTGCACGAGTAAACCTGGAAGGACTGGCTGAGGGGTTTGTCAGAGACGTATGGGTCCCATTGGAGAAAGTTAATTCTGGGGAGCTGAGGCTTCAACTTGAAGCTATCCGAGTCTCAGACCCTGAAGGATCCAGAGTATGTTTTGCTTCGCCAGAGAGTGTGCAGATGGATGCTCATTTTGAAATAATTGAAATGAAACGCCTTGCATAGTTTTTAAGTTTTTACCCCATTGCACTAGTTGTTAATGTTGCTCCATGCCATTCCCTGCACCAATGTATATCTCGTTACTGTTTACACTAATACAATTTTGCTCAATATGCTGAAATCTCAGGGCTCCAGCAATGGTTGGGTAGAGCTCATTCTCATTGAAGCAAGGGACCTTGTTGCTGCAGATCTTAGAGGAACAAGCGATCCATATGTGAGGGTACAGTACGGAAACTTGAAGAAAAGAACAAAGGTTAGGAATCTTGCTATTCAAACTAAGTTTTGCTTTTCATATTCTCATCAAATCATCCAAAAGCCTAAATCCAGCGAGTTGATATTTTCTGTGTTAGTGCATCTGTCATGTAATATTGTGGTACCAGCTAGTGATGTCCCTGAGCAGCTCTAGACTCTTGGGTCTTTTTAACTAAATCTGGTTAGTGCCGTGCTTAGCTTAGAACATGCTAGCTCCAGGGATTCTAGTCCAGCAATTGTGAAAAGTCCAGCAAAGTCGAGGAAAAAGGTGAAGAAAATGACAGCTGTATATCTTCCGCATCATCTCTAGGATAGCGTAGTGAATAATAAATCATGATCATGGCAGCTTGTACTTAGTTTCTTGAATTTCTCTTTTAGTTTTTGACATAACTATTTATTTACCAGTTTCCACGTGTCTATATAAGAAAGCCCAATCTCGTACAGAGGTTTTTAACGTAGTGTGCCATGTCCGGCATTGCAGGTTATGTTCAAAACTCTAAATCCTCATTGGAACCAGACCTTGGAATTTCCTGACGATGGAAGTCCCCTAGAGTTGCATGTGAAAGACCACAATGCATTGTTACCCACATCAAGCATTGGCGATTGCGTCGTGGAATATCAAAGGTTGCCTCCAAACCAGACGTTTGACAAATGGATTCCCCTTCAGGGAGTGAAGAGGGGAGAGATCCATATCCAGATCACAAGAAAAGTTCCAGATCTCCAAAAGAGATCAAGTTTTGAGTCAGAGCCATCCTTGACCAGACCGTATCAGATTTCTGGCCAGGTGAGCTTATTCTATAACGGTGTTCCAAGTGTCTTTCTTAACTGCGTATGCCATGTCCTACATTATTTAATAGGAAGGCGTTGCTTGTTCTGCATTTCATATCGACTTATGCTGCTAAATGTGCTTGGCCAGATGAAAGAGCTGATGGTCAAGCTTCAATCTTTGATCGAAGATGGCAACCTTGAAGGGCTTGCAACAGTTGTGACTGAGATGGAGAGTCTTCAAGATTTGCAGGAAGAGTATATGGTCCAATGCGAGACAGAACAGACGCTATTGCTCGACAAGATAAAGGAGCTTGGTCAGGAAATGTTCAACTCGTCACCTTCCCTAAGCAGAAGATCTTCCAACAATTGACCAAACTGTTCAATATAAAAGCCACTACTTCCCTGTAATTTTTCATTAGAGAAAGCAAATGTCTTTGGTGATAGAAGTATTGTGCGCTGACATCGTATAAGGTTGATTCCAAGTTAACGAAATTTGATTGTACATGTACACCCCCTTTAGCAGTTTTGAATGAAGAAACATGCAGATTTTTATTTCGAGGTCCATGGTATTCTATATTTAGGAACTTGTTGCCTCCGGCTTCCAAAGAGACTCAAAAGTCATCATGTTTTGCACACAAATAATGTGATGAACTTGGTAACTTTTGATGGGCGAAATATGAATCTGTACAACTGCAGGAGTCATGACTCGCGATATTGACAACCAAGGGGAGAAACGATGGTGACTAACTAAAAGTATTCGACAAATTTGTCACCCAAAAATGAGGTTTGACATTTACGTTCAAATAGAAAACAGGAGAGCAGAAGGCAGATGCTTTGCAACCTGATCTATGAAAACCTACAAAAGATGAGATGACTACTTAAAAGGATGCAATAACCAAATGGATGCCTCCCATGTGGGGCAATATGTCCAACCACAACGGCCTTTGGCATTACTCAACATCGTCAATAATCAAAAAATAGCTTAATATATGCTCAAAATGGAGATTGATGACATTGAGGATGGCGACTAGGATTTGTCAAAAGAATGAGTTAGATAATCTCATCCGCGAAGCTGCAATCTTATTGGCGAAGCATCTGCTGCAGCTGAAGAACTTGATTCCTTTGTTCTGGAGGCAGGAGATTAATCTGCTCTGGAGTGAGGCTCATGACCTGCTGAAGTAGGGCCTGCTCCATCTCAGGCGACAGCTGCACAACGGGAGGAAATTCAACGTCAACATCCCAAACAAGCTTCTTTATCGTAAACCTCTATAACAAGCAAAGGTAAAATAAAGCCGACATCAAAAAGAATGAGTAAGGTTGAATAGTTACAGCAGCAGGACGAGGCGGCTGACTTCCCTGGCCCATCTGACCAGTAACAACAGGTGGAGGGCCAGGAAGCTGTGAAGTGTTGTCTGACAGGCCAGGCATCCAAGATGATCCCCTATCAACTTGCATGGGACCGCCACTTTGATGGCTAAAATCTATCCCTGGATGCGAACCTCCGCCCTGAAAAATGAGAATTGAATATCAAGAAATAAAGTTGTATATTCACGAGAGAGATTCACCAGCAATATCAAGGAATTGAGTAGCTGGTCAGTAAATGTTGCACACGAAAAAAAAATATATAGGCCAAAGTCTGCCGTACTAATGGCCAAAATTGCAATAGTAAATATCATCACGCATTGATCTGAGTCTCTGAAGTACTTGATGCTAAAACTATGAATTCATTAGTAAGTCATCTATCAGTTATTCCCTACAATTTAGTGGGTGAAAGATCACTGACCTTAGAACGAAACATCTAATTTACACACACTGGAAGGAAATCACAATGACCAATCTTATTATAATTCGAACACTCTTTTGAAAGGTGTATCTGCACATGCAAACTCTTCAATTTGAGGAGGCCAATCTCTATACAAATTCGTTTCTTTTCAATAAAAAGTTTCAACATGAGCTTGGTAATGCCAACACCTGACATACACTACTTTTAATATTTCTTTCCCCCATCATTAGAGATCCTCAGAGCTGACTGAAGACTTCAAGCGTTTTGATACAACAAGAAATCTAATAGTACTCTCATGAAGCATCCATGATGGCTGTAGCAACTAAAAGACTCTGAATAATTTTGTTTGAGTTCAGTTACTCACTTTTTGCTTGATAATTTGCAGAAGCCAGCACAATCATACAATCAGGACAGGACATAATGAAGCAAAAGCATGACATGACAGGGATCTTTAGTTAGACACTGGCTAAGTCAGAATGTATCATGAAGAAAGACAGCTTCTCTCGTGGGACCTAATAATCCAACATCAAATAGATTCACCAATGCTTCAGGTAACTCGATCAGGATTACTCGTTGACAAATTCAAAACTGCCCGCAATGCAAATTAACTAGGCAAAGCCACAAATGGAAATCTTTTGTGGATGACTGACGTTTTATATCATATTTCCTAACTTCACTGATTTATAAACCTCCATCCAAAAATCAAACTGAACTCCTACCGACTCCTCAAGATCAGTAACAGGAACAATTTCAAGCCAAACTTGCAATTTATTGAACTGTGTCAATGTTCACTTCATAATGAAAAAATGGTGGATAACATTAAAAACTCATTTGGGAAGAGACAGACACAAGAGAATACCTGATACATGGCTTGAGGTGGTGGCTGACTAAGAAGTGAAGGCTGTCCTTGGCTGAATGATCCAATGCCAGGAGGAGGCCTGGAAGCTGACTGATCAATTCATCAAGAAAATTTTTTACCACCACTGTTCAGTGAAAAACGCAAGAATAATCTAAAATTGACTAAAAGCTCACATGATATGATGGCTGTGATCCATGCTGAGAACCACCAGAGGAGTGAAACCCCACGTTAGAGCCTATCTGAGAGGGATACTGTTGATGGAAAGAAGACATCGATGATGGTCTGGTTTGTGGATGCATTGGCGGTTGCAACGGAGCCTGAAATGGAACTTGAGGAATTCCACTTGTCTGTAAGGTTTGTTGCAACTGGGCTGAGGCAGTGGGCATTTGAGGTTGTTGAAGTGAAGACGGCTGTGGAGCAGAATGAAGCGGGAGCGGAGCCATTGTGGGCACTTGAGAAGGTTGAGGAAGGGTCGCCGGAGCAGCTTGGACATTTTGATGCATCTTAGGCTGCTGAGGTGGCTGTAGAGCATGTGAAGGGACAGGCTGAAGATTAGCTGAAGGAACACTAGCTGATGCAATTGGCATTCCGGGTTGGCTTTGACTATGATTTCTCGTAGGAAATTGAGTCTGAGATGCGCTCCCTTGATCTGGAAAACCAATTTTACCAGGATATTGATGAGCTGTCTGAGGATTTGGTTGCTGAGGTGGCTGTGGTAGCTGTTGAGGTGGCTGCACTAGTGGCTGAGGCTGAGGTTGCTGTGATGCGGAAACTTGAATTTTTGGAAGCTGTAGATTATTGAAAATTATTAGAGCATCCATAAATGTACCAATGTAGAACTAAAAGGTTAAAGTGATATTACCACTTGAGGAGGCTGCACCATTCCAAGCATAATTTGTGCCTAAAGGAAGAGTAAGTTCCGGTTAAAGATGAGCCAAAAAATCAGTAGTCAGCAAGATATGACAGGACATATAATATCTATACAGGAACCAGTACATTCAATGACAAAGAGATCATTGCACCAACATAAAACTTGAGGATACAACGTATGCCAATTCATTATCACTTACCAAAGAAGCAGACAGTTTATCTGTTATTTACTCCTAAAACGCACAAGCAAATCCTCATTGAGTTCAGAAAGTGGATTCAACGTCCAAGATCATTGTTTAGGCACAAAACCATAGATATTTCAGGTGAATCGATTTAAATTTGGAAGGTGTCGAGGAAATTATTATCTAAGACTCTAGAGGATAAAACATGTCCATGGGCTGTAAATAAGTCCGATTGCTCACAATATACTCATCCTGCTTTATCACGAAAGAAGTGAGCATGCAATTCCGAGGCTAATAGGGAATGCAGGGGTCTCAAACCGCCCCGAGCATGAGCAACGTCCAAAATCGCGTCCAAATTGCCACGGGCCATCCTAACCAAACCACAGTCCCTCGAAGTTTATTCAAGACAAATCGATTTAATGACCCAAAACAAAACCGACACACTCAAGAATCGCCCAATCCAAGAAGTCTAAAGCAAAAATTTTGAAAGAGAATCTGAACATTCTTGAGTTACCTGGAATAGGGTTTTAGTCAAGAGAGGATTCTGGATCAGTATTTCTCTCGCTTGCTGGTGGTTCTGCTCGATCAACGTCTGCCACAACCATACTAATTAGAAGCGGAAAAGAAGAAAACAGAGAAATCACATCAACAACCCCCCCCAAAAAAAAAAATCTTTCCCCCTCGAACGTTGCTTCGGTGAAAAGAAGGGCAACAAAGAACAGCCGCCGAGGATAAAGCGAAGGAAGACGAAACCAAGAGGCAGAAAATAGAAGAAGAAGGGGAGTGCCTTCATCTGAGACATGATGTCGTAGAGCTGGTTCTTCGACATCCCGGCGAGGCTCGCCGCCGTGCCGTCCCCGACGAATTGCCTCCCCGCCATTCGACCCGGAAGAGAGTTTCGAATCGGCTCTCGTTTCAGTGAATCAGTGCGTGTTCAATAGTCTTCTTCGTTCGTGAGTGGCCGTTAAAAGTATGGATCTTTTTGGTTCAGGCAAGATCAAGGCGGCAACTTTTTGGGCCGCGACCCAGTTTCGTCACTAACATCATGGGCTTCTCAACCAGGCCAGATCTTTCTGGGCTGTTCTTGGGCTTAGGGTTCCCGTCTGGTTCAAGGGGTAACAAGACAAGCACGAGCGAGAGAAAAAGGTTCGAGGAACGATGAATTTTACACCTGCTGGACCTCATGAAGAGGAAAACTTTCTGACTTACGTCTAGTATTGTGATCTTTTTAGCATGATTAACAAGAAATTTCATCAGCCCAATTCGACCCACAAGTTAAGCAATAGCTAGACAATACGCAATAATTGTTCATCTTCTAATTAACTGAAAATTATGGTTATCTTATGCATAAAATCATTAATAGTCAGGTAAATCGCTTTTGAATTTTCACTTTTCCAAAAGTTACAATGTTGTAGTAATGGGACGAATGCTAGGTTACAAATCCTCCATCACCAAAGTGGTAACATATACATATAATGCTCCATGGATCTAGCTCTCTGGTTCGCGCAAATATATATAAGAGATGGGTAAGAATTATAATAATGTAGGCGTTATCTTTACAATTTTAATTGCCTTCATATTGAATAGTCCAATTGAATGGTAGCGCCTGCTGTTCTTGGTTGGTTCCGGACTCGTAAGGTTCCGATGAATTATCCACGCGATAATTTGTACTTGGATCATGCGCAAAAGGAGAAGCGTCATTGGGCAGTAATGAGTAGTTAGGCATGATGGCGGCGACTTCTCTTGGTTGGAAAGTCCTTGACTGCAATGCTTTGAGGATGAGAGAATTCCACGGCGAGTTCAAGTTTGGAAAGCCAGAAGGCCATGGCTGTGGCGGCAAGCTTGTCGGTTCTCTTGTTGTTGGCCAATTCAGATTGTTGTTAAAGCTAGTGTAGCTACTGCAAGCGGGTCCTGATGGGAGATTGCTAAATGCACCTGGAGTGGCAAAGATGGCACTTGGACTGTTGTTGTTTGTCTCCATTTGATCGCCATAATAGTTTGCAGTTGTATCTTCGCCGATGGGAGAATCGGGAGAAGGCGGTGAGGATGGCGTCTGCGGCTTCTTTGCTGCCAAGCTCTTCTGGAAAACCCTACAAACTACCCATCCATCCTGCAGAATGAATCGAGAATAGTATTGACGAGATCACAGTCAGTTCGTGAAATTATTCCTCTCGAGTGTGTTTTATAGAGAAAACTGAAATGCTGGGCATACACGAATGCTGATGATATATATATCGAATCAAACAGATTAATGTCTATTGCGTACTGAAAATCATAGGATGCAAAAGAGGCGTATCCCATAATATAACTAAAACATCACTAGACATTATACAATAAATTATGTAGAGTTTCTCATGCAACTCGAACGGTAGGATTGACCAAGTTTTACAGGTCGATCGTCACCCATATGAGCCTGCATGCTGTTCTTCAAATTCCATAACATCCTACCCACTTATTTGACCGGGCAAACCGAAAGACTAGCTACTTTTCCTCATCAAAGTGTCTGATGCATCATCTGACAGCATTTGAAGAAAGAGATGTGTAACCTGTAAGTAATTAATGAGCGCACGATTTCTCAAAGAACATTACCATGGATTGAGACGGGTGCTCGCTTTGTTGCCTATATTCATGCATGACCCAATTGCTTTTCTCACCCCTCGGAGCTCTGCCTCTGTAAAACACTAGGGTTTTCTTCATTCCGACGAGAAGCCCAGCTCGGAAAATCTCCTTGTCCTTTCCGGTGGTTTTCCAGTAACCCGCTCTTGTTGCCCGGTTGGTCCGGAGTCCAGTTGGGTATTTCCTGTCTCTCAAGCTGAAGAAGTACCATTCTTTCTCTCCCATGGACGCTTTCCCTATACATATCACACGTAAATAAACGTAAATAAGCAAGACATCATTGATGGCATGGCAACATAAAGATCTCCTTCTGTGGAGAAAATTTTTTCAAAATAATCTTAATGTTATCTAAATTTTGCTAGAAAAGGAGGGTGTGTATTTGAAAAAGATTGAGGAGGGAACTTCTCCTTTTCTGGGGATAATTTCTGAGATGCAGCATATACAAAAGTTCCAAAAACAATGATCGTAGGAGCAATCAATCAAGACTGAGAATTTGTATATGCTTCTGCAAAGTGGCTGTCTTTCTTTAGCAATCTCTCATACTGCATTAGAGTTGTGGGGAGAAAAGAAGCTTAACCAAGAAGAAAATCTGCAGTGATCAACTATCAATCAAAATCTGCAGTGATCAACTATCAATCAAGACACATGAAGAAAACCCTAAACTCATCATTTATAAGAGAAACAACTCAATCAATGAGCTATCCAAAGGCTAATATACATACATACACGCAAATGTAAACACGAGTATATAAATCTGAAGTTATTCAGCTGTATACCAGGGAGGTCCCAAGGCTCACACTTGTTGAGATCAACGTCAACAATGGCTTTTGAAGTGAAGCTTTTCTCTGACACCTTCGGAGTCAGATAACATGTGATGAGTTCTTCGTCTGTGGGATGGAACCTGAACCCCGGAGGAAGACGATTCTCTGCCTCCATATTTGTCTCTTAGCACCTATCGGAAAGGGGGAAAAAAGAATAGTCTGATTCAGATCAGATTTGCCATATGGAATGGCGTGTCTATAAATAAGCACACAACATACACATCTAATATGGTATATTTCTTTATAATCACCATAAAATAGCGTCGGTTCAAGTTCTCTCTGTGACTCTTTCTAGCTCTCTCCCTTCCAAGAAGAAGGCACTAGCCATCTTCTTAAAGTCTTTCTATAATATTTTTTCCTGATCACACCAGCTAACTTCTTGACAATGATACTGCAATGCGGGTTTGAATATCTTAACCACATCAGAATCTTTATTAAAATCGGACTATCGAATGGGCTGTTTTCCTATATTACTAGGTATTATTGTGAATTACAGCAAAATCCTAAAGTACACCGCATCTGTGCATTCTAAAATAAAGGTGCATGAATCAACTAAACAGATTTGGATCATTTGATGACTAGCTTCTAGGCACGCATAGTGTCTTTATCTTTACACCGTTTGTGAAAATTTACTTTCTCTTTTTCCCCAGCAATGAATAGAATAGATTAATACTTAACATCATTGTATTGTTAAAAGAACGACGATTACTTGAGACCATGAGTTTTAGTTCTAGCATAATACAAAACTATTCTTTTTTATTTTTTATCTTATGTTTTCCCTTATGTTTTCCCTTCTAGTTCTATGTTTGTATCTTGTCCAACTACCTCCAACCATTTCCAACCCAACCCCAGAAAACCCGTGTGCGAAGCCAACTGGATTATGTTATTCGGGGCATAACTTGGTTGCTGCCATAGCATGCGACGCCAGCATGCAACCTCTTGCGTACGTATCAGAGTTGTTTCCCACTTGTATGGTATGGTCATATTATACAGATATAAATTATGTTGGAGTCACATAGACAGTGAGATTTATTGCTCAATCTTAGTTATCTGCATAGGTTATCAGCGACAAATCTTAACATACGCGTCCCCGAGCAAACCCTTGAAGAAAACCGAAAGGAAAAAGAGGTAAAGCATTTACCTGAAACTTGGACATTGTGAGTGGTGATGACAACTGGTCGGGAACATCGGGCCTGTGTTGGGTTTTGGGTTGTGGGATGGCTTTTGAATCCCATTTGAAAAATCATATAAGGTTTGAGGTGTTGATTTATGTAGGGCAAAAAAAGACTTTACTAGTATAATAGTTTTTGGACTACGGTGAGAATAAAAGTATGTCGTGAGCCATAATATCTTGAAGGAATAAATCCCCACAATAATTTCTAATTATTTGTCATTTAGCTTTTTCGTAGTCCAAAACAAACTATTATTCTCACAGTAAATTAAAGATTATTACTTGATCATTTTTTGGCAAAAAAAATATCATATCAATTAAGTGCGAAAGATACAAATACCAACATGTTAAAATAAGAAACGTATATAAAGAACCCATTGTCACTGTATATCAAATGGGCAATTTGCAAAGGCTCCTACGAAGTTTTTTTATCCTCTTCCGTGGTGAGGTTATGCTTGGTAAACAACAACCTATGATCCATAGGAGGCCCCTATATTTCGAGTTCCCATGTACATCAGTCAGGGATGAGTTGGGCACATTGACTAAAAACTACTCAGTTTTACGCGAATGTACACATGCATACATATTTCAACCAAAAAAAAAAAAACAAATACACATACACATACATATATAGAAGTGATTACTTATAAATAGTGATTAGTTTGGGTCATATTTAGGACTAAATCATTTGTTGGATTGTAACAGGATCGATCGATTAATCCTAAACACTTCAACTCTTACTAAAATAGAACTTTGTATATCGACGATGTTGGTACTCATAGGTACTAGAAATTGATCAAAATTATTGATGTTGTGCTTTACTACCAAGAGATGACATGGACAACTCATCACGCTAAATTATGATGCATGACCATTATGTCTCCATACGTGTATCGAAATATCTCATATTGTTTAACTATTGAATTTATATGCTTTTTATATATATACGGCCACTCACTACTTATCAGCTTAAGCTTTTAAATTGGACACACATAGCATCTATCATAGTCAAGTTTCATTCTAATTCGTTTCAAGTATGTGCCTACATGTTCATTAGATTCAACATGCCATGCCTCCCTCCATCAATTGGCTTTAGTTTTTGGATGAAACTTTCAATTAGCTTATGTCGGCAGCATATGCTTTGTCACCAAAACCCTATAAATAATAAAAAAATTCAGATTTATCGCATAATCTAAGTGTGAAGAGACTTTATGGGGGTGGTTAAAAATGGTTACCAAACCCTATGACTGTCCATTAAGTACCGTACTTAGCCACCGATTTTCCGTCGGCTCATTCATTGAAATGAGTTGTTTCCTCCCCGATGCAATGATGCAAGAGTCCTCCACGTTCTGTTCTTCAAACCCTCTTTTCAAATATCGGTCCTAACAAGAAATTGACTCGTCTTGCATTCACGAGTTTTCTTGCCCATGCTTCTAGAAATGTGTATAGCCACACACTACTTTGCGTTTCCTTGCACCTTCGTTTCCTTTCAAGACTCCCACTAGAGATATCATTGATTAGACCCAAAAGTAGATATAATTAATCAAAGATGCAGACATTGAAATGGTAAAAGTAAAAGTTGAATGGTTCTGTGACCACTAATTTCAATCGAGCATAGAATTCAAATCTACGTGGTGTTAGGAATTTAGGATCCTCTAGTTTTTTTTCAACATATCACGTTTACATGTGTCTTGGTTTGTAGAAGTCCTATCACGCCGGTTATAATTACACACTAAACTGTGTATATGGAAAAATGTTCGGTAGACTCCTTCTACGAATGACACGGTGAACAAAGCCAAGTGGGCACGAAATTCGTATTGAAATTTGCGCTTTTCATAAGGTCTAGTATGAGTCTTGCTAGCACTTGATACGCGACTCGCTTAACCAACCAGATTAAGTCTAAATAATACCTTTTGGTCGATATGCTCTTGGGTCGATTTTCACTTTTATCATAAATTATATTCCAGGATTATCCACGGGGAACTTCATTTTGCAGGATTATCCCAGGGTTTTCTTACCTAATGCACTCCTCAGGCAACGTCAAACGATTTGCAGGTGTTTTTATTTGGAGACCATTAAGCCTAGAAGGAAAACTTGAATGGGTCGAGTTTATTCGAGACCAAGGCCACAGCTTCTTTGCTGGGGCATAAATGGTCGTCTAGCCTGAGAAGCAAAAGAATGGTTTGACCAGTAGGCCCATTTGAGAAGCCCCTAATAAGGGCTCAAGGCGGATATCATGGATCCGATGGTCTTTCTGGAGCGACTTTTACCTTTTTTTCTAACGTACTTTCTTTAAACTTTATCTAAAATTAAACCGACAGAATTTAAGAGAGTGATGCGCGTGAAATGGCTGCATGAGGTCACTTTGAAATCATCTTAAAGTTTTGGCATAGCCAACGTAAATTTTATTTTCTTGTCCCATATGGAATACCCTTTCTATTTGATGTTTAATCTAACTAATACATTCTTTATCTATTCATCATCCTAAAAATCTACCAAGAGCGGCATTTTATTTGAGTCTCCCTCCCGTCCTAGCTATCACTCCTCGCCTCAATAGATCGGCTTGTGACTAAGTTCATTCTCGAACCACACAGTTAAAGGGGCCTTACTCTGTACTATCTATAATGACCTGATCATTTCCACATTAGCTAAAGTCTTGAAAATAAAAATACCTGAAGTAGCCGAACAAGAAGATTATATATAGCTGCGGTTTTGACTACAGATCACTTAACAGGTCCTCCTCACGTTCACGTTCACGTTCAATGCAGGACTTCAAGAAGTTGCGGTTCGTATCTTTGATTCATCATGCGTAGTGAACGTATGACACCTACTCCTCTCGAAGACTTTTTACGCCGACATTGGTACTATTACATACATATCGAACTAGATCATCGCCAAACTTTTCCCTAACCTCCTCTAAAATAGAATTTATAGGATTTAGGGAAAACAAGGTACATCATATATAACAATAGACTCCTAGATACACAAGGCAAATAGGAGAAAACGTTGATTGCCTTTGGACACATATCCTTTAGATGCAATTACCATTTGATAAAGGTCATGTACATTATATATCATCGTCTCGCTAAACAATCAACGAATCATTAATGTGGAGAGGATGAGATGATGTTGCTTTTAGCCACATGATTAATTGACTCTCATGCGCTAGAGAGAAATACCATCACTAGTTGGGTTGAAGAATCTAATCTTGAAAGAAATTCGGAATACTATCGATTGGAAAAAACTACCAATAAGTGTCATGTATTAGAGTGAATCTCATTCCTTTGACCTTGTCAACCTGCTAGTTAATTACTGGTAGATGTGGTAAAATGGGTCATGGACCCATATTTTAATTCATACATGATTGTGTTTGGTCGTTAGGATAAGAATAAAGATGAAATAAGATGAGATGGGATATAAAATCTTTCGGATGGTAAAGTGGATATATCTAATCCCATCAAGTATTTGGTACATCTTAGGATAAGATGGATATCTATATGCTTCACTGCTCTTATCTTTAGGAGCTTCCATTTCGTCTTCTGCACGTATTAAAAGGATGTTGATATGAGGGATCAAAAATGAAGTACAGGGGGATTCTTTCCCTAATATGGTGATTTTTTCCTCTTTTGGGTTTCAATGTCTGAAACCAGAACAACCAAGACACCTATAACCTGGAACTCTCAAAATTCTAAATCCAAATGATGCTCGCTCTCTCCTGCTTTCTCTTTTCACCTGCACATATTTGATTCCATCATCCCCTCACATGTTTGTCATCGTGCTTCACCTTTTAACCCCAGCTACTTGTCACCACCCAACTGACAAGCACCACATCAAACAGCCCTCACCTGCGATCGGCGAGGGTTGCCGGCCCTTGCCTAGGCCGTAGCAGCCCTTTTTGACAGCCGCCGAGGGTTCTCCACCCTTGCCTAGGCCCGGTGGCCCTCAACAGCCTTTGCCAAAGGCCTCGGCCTTTTTCTCTTTCATTTCACCACCGATGAATGAAGATGGAGTGTCACACTTTTTATTTATTTATTGTGGAGCACATATCATATTTGGTTTTATCCCACCCATTGAGTGTGTTTTTTTTATATTTTATCCGCACGCATTCAAATTTCGTGCTACTCCAAACACTGGATAGGATAAAAGTTGTCCTGCCCAAATTAAATCCGGTGCACCAAACACCGCTTGAGTTTAGTCATATATGCGTTGTGTAAGGTTTAGGGGGAAATTTTCTAATTAGTCATACACTTATTATACACGTATCAATTTAGTCCTAAACTTTTCAATTTTCTTAATTTAGTCATCAACATTTAAGCGAAATTTCAATATAATCCTTCTTGTAAATTTTCACTGGAAATTGACAACATAGCGGTATGCTATGTAGAACGACTAATGATGACTAGATTATCATGTCAATAATTTATAACGAAAGTTAACCGGAATGGCTGTAATGAAATTTCGTACATGGATTTAGTGCTAAATTAGTAAAATTAGAAATTTTAAAACTGAATTGACATTCATATAATAGATTTAAAATTAATTGGGCAATTTTTCTCAAGATTTAAAATATAGGTTGAAATTAGTCTGATAAAGCAAAATAATGATAAGTTCTAGTGATGGGAAAGAACCCACATTCAGCCCACGCTGAGGAGCAAGTCCATGTCCTCGATGCAAACAAAGCCTCCCCTGCTCAAGTCATTTCAATCATGTGATAAATACCATTGTCCCGTGCCGTATGTAAATGTTTACATGACCGTCGTTTTATCTATTTTTCCTAAAATATACATGGCAGCTCACAAAATGTTACTGAGCATCATTTGAGGTGCTCTCATATCATGCTAAAAAATCACGAAGGTAGAGTGAATTATGGTTTCTTTTTAAGAGTAAGTATTGGAAAATGAGCGGTTACAATTCCTAAACTGTAAAATCAATGAAAATTAGTTCGATTCTTAATTCCATGTGTAGACCAAAACATCCAGAACAGACCAATAATTTTTTATTTTATTTTATAATTCTTATTATTGCAAAACATTGGGGGTCGTATGTGTAATCACGCACTGTTCTCTAAACCCTAACTGCCTATTCTCGTCTCACCGCTCAAGCCTCACCCTCAGTCCCTCTCAGTCTTGCTCTATCTAGCACATTCTCAGTCCCTCTTGCTCAAATCTCAACACCTCCCTCCTCAGTTCCTCTCGATCGACGCCACCCTCTCACTCAACCCATTTTAAGTCTCGACTCTCGCTCGCGACAATATGAGTATGTTGTGAAAGGACCATCTGAAGTGGGTCCCTGGAGTCTATATTGCAATGCCAAAATGCCATAGTGGTTGCACGCTGTTGCTTTTCTTGTTCTTACTTTCTATTTAAAGTCAATCAAGAAGACTCATAGATAAGACTCTTTTCCTTCCTCTCTCAGTTCTTTGAGCGACAGTATGTAAGGAATAGGAAAAAAAAAAATTATATGGCTGGATCCTAGATCCACCTAGTAATTGGGCTGAAATAATTGATTTGATCTTATTCCGATTCCAAAATCAGGTAGACCAGCTTGCCGTTTCACAAAATGAGAATCAACCCAACTGATCCGATTATCAATTCTAGGATGGGAACCAACTCACTTTGAAATCAATCGTGCTAGCTCCTTTTGAGTTGCTTTTGCCTATATTATTGTGATTGTTATGTGACTTCAATTCAAAATCAAACAAAAAGCCTCTAAAAGATATTATATGGAGTCAATTTGAAGCCATCTAAAAAAAATTTCTTAATATTTTAGATATTACAATAATTTCACTTATGTTTGATATAAGAATTGTTTTTAACATTTGAAAACAGAAAACATAAATAACTCTAAGAGTGCATTAAGTTCATACGCTAAAACTGTTTTTAGGTAAATATAGGAAAAGCTAGCCACAGGGACCATCCGGCAGTGTATCACCAACACCGCAAAGATGTTGCAAATCTTCAATGGCAGATCTGCAAAAAGACAGCAACGGCTCCTTAAGTTCAGGATATGGAGTTGTCCATTCTTTCGAAGCAACCATTAAAAGGAACAAAAAAAATATTGGTAAGAATAGAGTCCGGATTGGGTCGGCCATGGATGACTCCGGGTCGGGCCGGGTATCAAGGCGATAAAAAGACATTGCATAAAAAGAGTGTCGTTTGGGTCGGATGGTTTCGGGGCGGGCACATGCGTTTGAGGGGACCCAATCAGCAGCTGCAATGAAAGAAGGTAAAGAGAAAGCTAATGGGAGCCGTACATAATGGTTGGTGGATGCCGACTGTTGGAGGCCTCGAAAAGGTGCGCTCCCCTTCCCTCCCACTTGCTCGATCGATCGATCGAGTGGTAAAAAGGCTAAGGCCTGACTCTGGGGCTGCACATTTATGAGGGGGATTGCCACTTCCCAACACAGCATGTGGAGGGAATCAAATTGCCCAACTTGACACCCCCATACAAAGCGCCGAAACGGATGAGAAATGCCTACCCCACAACGGTATTCTCCCAAGATCTTGAAAAATACCCATGTTAAATGCCTTGAATAACCCCATACTAATAAACTTATAATAAAATTTACCCTAAACTAATTTTTTGAATACAAAAACTTCAAATTGATACGTTTGTGATAAATTCATCTTTAACTAATTTGTTCGATCGTCAAAAATCACAAACCAATACACTTTTACAAATATACCATTAATTAAATTGGATTAAACAATTCTTACAAAAGGAAAGTAAAATCCCAAACTAGTATACTAATCAACTATCACGTGTCATCTGACTCGGCAATTTGATAGTAAAATTAAACGGAAACTAATAAAGGAATAAAATTGTCAAAAGTGTATCAATTTAGAGTTTTTGATGGTCAAAACATTAGTTTTAGGTAAATTTATCAAAGATATACAAATTTAGAGTTTTTTAGGATATTAACCCATCCTTAAATGGGTTGAGCTAGATACTCTAGTCTTTTAGTTTTCACAATTTACCTTTCATACCGTTGGAGTTACCCGCATTAGTCATGGAATGACTAATGATCAATTTATAAGTATGAAAGAAATACTCATATTAAAAGCTAACTTTTAAAGTAATAGAGGCCCAAACTTTCAAAAACTGATATCATAGCCAAATTATTAATAGATCTGGACCAATAGTCATTCGGGAGATACAAAGTGTTGTGGCTCTAACTTAGGACTCGATATGTGAGAAAGAAATTTTTGAGATCGTCCCACATCGATTGTGAAAAAGGTTGTGATTTGAGCTAATCTTTACCAACATGTACCCAAAAAAAAAAAAAAAAATCGCATGAGAGAGCCGATTCAATGCCGAACCGTTCTAATACTACGAGCGACTCGCTGTTATCATATTAATGGCTTCGAATCCTTCTAATATTGCGAGCGACTCGCTCTTATCTTATCTGGACGGTGGAACCGATGTGTAAAATCCGTTTCTCCCGCCGGTCTTCGGACACATCGATCCTGATAAGGTAAAAGACAACCGAGATAACGAAACCTAGTTATATCCCACTACTCAATTGGGTCCTTATCGAGACATACAAAAGCCGGAATGGCCGTATATTCACAGAGAGTGCACATGTCTCCAATGCCTACTACTAAAATAATGCAATAATGCCTCTCCAATCATCCTCCTCCAATGCGGTCTGTAATAAAAAAAAAAATTATGAATGAATTTCGTCTCAGACTCTCCCACTATATTCTTTTCTTTTTTTTTTGTGTGAAACGGGCGAAATTTCAACGATGATTCTTGATAAGCACGAGACATATTCCGCTCACATAAGACAACCTTGACGCTGAGGCCAAAAGAAAAAATATAAAAAGAAAGAAAAAAAAAAAAAGCCACTTTAGAGACGGCACAATAATAACTGAAAAACCAAGCAAATGATATTCTGCTTTTTCAACTAGCTAATGAGAGATTAACACCAACAAATTGGAGAAAAGGGGGCCCCTCCTTGATCAATCAAGCTTGTCTTAGATAGATCACTTAATTAGACTAGAATTTAACATGTGTCCATGGATCGGATATTTTATATTCCACTCTCTAATTAGGTATCGTGTCATTTAGATCAATATGTCTACAAAATTGATATATTATAATGATGCATATATTTTGAACGAATATCATCTAAGGTTCTATCTTTATGGTAATAGCATAATATAATTATATTATAATTGGGATGGGTAAATATTCCATCCTCTTATTAAATAGGAAAAATAGCACACATTTCCATGCATGTGAAATAAATATGAATATATATATCAAAGGTAGAAAAAGGACAAATGGAAGCAAATTTAGGAAATGTATTTAATTTATTGTTAATTGGGAAAGATTCCATTTAAACTCAGAATGGACTCCATAATTATGAGATTAAAATGAGAGTTGTGCCGAATATTTTTGAGCTTTTCCAATAGGGCAAGCGGATTTTCACAAACCCAAAAATCAGACAAGTTTGCTAAAAGAAAAGGAAAATCCCCTTTCTTTTGTCATGAAATTCTTTATTTTTTATTCGTTGGGGAGTATCTTTTAATAAATAATTATAGACATCCTTACGCGTGCGTGCGTCACGTGGAGCAGAGCTGCCCCACTCGTATATTTTATCTCATCATGACCGAATAAAGCGCTTCCTTCCACGCTTTTTCTTTTTCCCCAATAGAATAAAAAGCTCCAAAAATCCTCCCCCCGGCCAAAAAGAAAAGGATCGACGGCCGAGATGTGAGATCGCTGGAGGTCAGAGGAATAAATCAGATCCAACGGTGGATACGCCCGATCTCACAATTTGCGCACTCCGATCGCGTCGCTTTATCCCGCAACCCGGGCCCACCTCCTCCATCATCTTCTTCCCCTCTCTCTCTCTCTCTGTCTTCTGTGGCTGCTATGAATACTCAGCCAATTCCTTCTCTCTCCCTCTCTCTCCCCTTTTCGCCGGAGATCTGTCTTTCTCTCGCTTTCTGCGTCTAGCTTTCTCTCTCCTTCTCTTCCGTCTCTAATTCCCCTCCTCGATTTCCTCCTCCTTGTGGAGGAGCCTTTCGGGTCGTCGCCCCCCTCAGGTCTCTCTCTCTGTCTCTCTGTCTCTCTCTCTCTCTCTCTGCTTTTTCCTGTGCAAAGATCTGCGAACTCGGATTGACGATGTTGTAACGCCTCTGGATTTGCTCTATTGCCCGAAAGATCTCTTTCTTTAATTCAGGGTCTGTCTGAAATTTTTGCGTTCCGGAGTAATATGATGACCTAAGGGGGACTTTTTTTTTTTTTCAATTTTTTTTTTTTGCTTTTGGTCAGATATTTTGCGTGGATGATGATGTACTCCTTTTCTTGCGATTTTGCATGGATTATGTTGACGCCTTTCTTCTTGCTTCGCGGATTATCTATTTTGGGCGGTTGATTTTGGTTACGGGATGAGAGATGAGAGAGATGAAATGAAACGTTTCTTTGTTAGTTTCTGATTTACGAATAAAGGGGCGTTGCGTGAAACGATAGCAGTGTATGTGTTGATTTTTGAATCCGATTTCTTTTTAGGCGTTCCGGTTCGGTTAATTTGACCGGTGAGACCGAGAATGAATCGGTGTGGATATCAGCAGAAGAACGCCATGGGAGGTTACGAGGGGATGAGGAGGGCGGTGGAGCCGGTGGTGTGCCCAAAACCTCGTCGATTCGGCTTGTTGAATCAGTCCATGGACGATCCCATCCGGCCTCTGAGACGTCATTTCAAGTAAGTAGCCTGTCATATCTAATCTCTCTCTCTATCTGTGTTTTTTTCTTTGGTTTTGGGTGGTTGATTTGGTTGATTGATTTGTGGTTTTCTTGCCTTTCTCTTCTGCCGTGAACAGTCACCGCGCAGAGGTAGGGGATTCAACAGCCGGGACCGAGCTTCTTGACATCATATTAACGAAGGTCTCTCTCTCTCTCTTTCTCTCTCCTCTATCCGTTGGTTTTTGTTTTTTTTTTTGGTCGAACTATCCGCTGGCTGAAGAGTTGTTGGGTTGGTGAAGAAAGTTTCTGCTACTGTGCTGTATTAAAATTTTTTGTTTCTTCGAGTAAACAGTAATAGCTGTCCTCACTATTCATTCTTATATTGTTATTTCCTAACGCAATTTGGTCACTACTGGCTGATTTGTTCTTTTCCTAAATTTTGTTAACCACTAGTTTTCGTGCGATCAGTTTAGTGATGAGAAACTTTTTTTATTAGATATGATTAACAAGTGATCTCGGCACACAAGTTTTTTTCCTTTTAGCCCTTTTCTACCTCCACCGGATCCGAGCTTCCTGTCAAATGGTTTTAGTCTTTGCTTTCTCAGTTTAAATAGAGATCGATTTGTTTTCCTTTCTCCTGGGTTGAGTTGTAGATGTAGGACAAGACGCTTTTTGTTTGCTTTTTGGCTTCTCTCTTCAATTATGATTCTAACCGTCTGCTCTTAGCTTTGTGCAGGGAGGTTATGGAGGTGAGAGATCTGCTGCTCCGGTGGCTTCATCGCCGCCGTTTTTCTGCGGATCTCCCCCATGCCGGGTGTCGAACCCCGTGATCCAAGATGCCCAGTTTGGGACTGAGCAGTTCATTCCATCATCTCCGGCACCACCATCGCCATCATCCTTATCTGCCCGTAAAGCAGGAGGAGGAGGAGGAGGATCTGTGAGGATGAAGGTTGGGCACAAGCCTGCCGCTGTGAGAATCGAAGGTTTCGATTGCCTGGGGAGAGATCGCCGCAATTGCAGCATCTCCGCCTTAGCTTAATCAGAGGCCATATATAACATAACTATTTGGAGAAACATGAAGGAAAAAGAAAGGCTGCTAAAATAATTTTTGATGGAAGAGCAGAGGTGGTAATTTTGGGAGAGACGAAGAGGACGAACTAATTAAAGATAAGGTGAATCTGTAGTTTTCTACTACTGCTGTTGCTTGTATATAATGAGTCAAGCAAGGGGATGTCGTTGCTGAGTTTTTTTTTTTTATTTTCTTGGGTGTCAATCTCAAGAATTTGTACATGTAACTTATGGGAGTCGTCGCGAGAGATGTTTAATTTTTGCAGAATAAAAGGGGGAGAGAAGTCTCTCTCTTTGTAGGTAGGGTTGTCTTGTCTGTACTTAGTTTTCGTGATGATGAGAAGTCGGTTGATAAGTGTGGAGAAGGAAGGGGAGGGAGTCTCTGTTGCTGCTGTTTATGTAGTCCTGTTTTTCATCGCCTTTGTTGCTCTGTCCTCCATTGCTAGCTGGAATTTGGAGGAGGGAGCGGAGTAGTGATGTCCTTTTTTGGGGAATTTGACATTTCGCTTGCATCATCATCCCTGCAGCAATCAATAGGAGTCCTGTACAAAAGCATGTGGATGATGAGATTTGGGAAATCTATATATGTAAATAATTGAATTTCTTTTGTTTCTTTTTTTATCTTGGTGATGTCATCTATGATGGGATGAATTCAATAAATCTATTTTCTTGCGACTTTGTGGCCAAGGCAGCTGAATATGGTCTTCTCTTCTTGTTGGGTCGTTGAGGTGGACAAATGAAACTTCTTGGTACTATCGCCCCACGCATGTGAATTGTGAATTTCATATGCCGTGTTTGGTTCTTGTGGTTTTGGATTTTCATGGAGGAGATGGGTCCCGGAGGCGGTGATATTGATGGGGTTACGCATTTGAAAGGTCTCAAAGGAAGGTGGGTTGGTGGGAGGGTGGAGTGGTGCGGTGGTGGTGATGGGTGAGTTGAATTAAAGGGGCTAAAGGTTTGGCCATACTTAGTGGTTGAGACTTCCTGCGCTGTCATGTGATCCCGCTTTTGTCTCCGTACGTGAGGGCTTGCTGTTAAAAAGACAGACAGGGTAAATTTCACTTTTAACCATCGCGTTTGCATGCTTCGATGGGGCGATTCTCACGGCTGGTCCAGTTCCCTTTCCTAAAATTTCAAATGGCTGTCAGGTCGGGTTTCTGGTTCCAAGTGTGGATTGAATCATTCGGACCACACATGGATATATTTATTTTTTATTATTTCGAATCTTAATTCCCGTTCTTTTCTAGCAACTCAGTCGCGCTCGTTGCTCAAGCCCTCTCACTCTAACTTCTCTTAGCGATAAAGCACTCACGTCTTCCTCACGGCTCAACTCTTCCCCAGGTCGCATTCCTCTTGCCAGTCGCCAACTCTTGTATCCCTCTGTTGCTATTGCCTCTACTCACCAGCTTAGCAACCAATCATGACTACAATCACATTTTATCAAGGTAAATACTCATTGCTAAGTTTTTTTCCCTTCTTCGTAAAAAGTATATGCTGAGAATTGCAATTGAAATTTATGTGACATGCTCTTCAATTTAGGATTTGTTAATGATTTCCACTCATTTTGATGTTGTTGTGATAATCTTGGGTCATAATTATTGCTTCGATGTTGTAGTTTCTTCTTCGAACTAATCACCATGTTTGTTAAAACGCCTGAATGAAATGCATGAACAAATCTAAAAAGTATTCTTATGCCTAGTGTCTGGATTGATTATTGTTCAATATAGAAATTTAGTTATCTCATTGAAATTTGAAATTGTGACACTACAATCTACAATCGTGACATTACTTGATTCATGTTAATTTGCTATATGTGTTCCCTTTGATTCTGGCTAGATTTAGTTAGTCTTTCAGTCATATGAGCATGTATATTATATGACATAAAAAACAAATGAAAATTTACCATGAGAAATGTCACATGTTCCAATAAGTCATTGAGATGTCTTTCGTGGATTGTAGGGTTGTGCAAAACAAACGGCCCGAGAGCGTAGGTTCAATTCCTTATTCCTAAATGTAAAATTGGTGTTCGGGCAATCCGATTCCCAATTTCAAGGGGAACCTAGGCCAAACTAACTACATATGCTTTTTTTATTATTATTATTTCTTCAAAAAAAAAAATAGTGGGTTTAGTTTATTGTTTTCGAGGGAATATGAACCTATAATTGAATATTAAGATATCTGGATTAAAACATAGGATTCGTCTCGAGTTCTAAATTTGTTCTTCATCATACTTTGGACAATAAGATATCTAGATGCAAACATGAAATAAAATAGTGATTAGTTGCATTGGACTAAAATTGTGGAAGGAATTGAGAGAGGTCTCATTAAAATGTCGCCAATTCCTAGACCTACAAACCAAAAGGGTTGGTTCCCTATTTGTGGAATCAAGACTCGACTCACCCGATTCTTGAACCCCCCCCAAAGAACTATACCAATTTAATATGTTACCTGTTCCAGAGTGGGAACCGGCCCATCTTGGAACTAACCACCTTTAATGAGCATAGGAGAGATTATTGTAGTAAAGAGACAACATTGTGTTTATTGGCATTGCCAATCTTTGATCGAAATCGACATTGTAATGAATCGAAGGTTATTTGGTGGTTGAGAAGCTACTTTAAACCTCCGACAAAGGGTATAGTAGTTCTCCACTGCTAGATTAACAATGGATGTAATTGCATGATGTGCATCACGTGATATTCTGAGTTGTAAGTTACTTATCCGACTTTATCATAGACGGTTTTCATATCGTTACCGTATCATGATTGGAGGGATTTCAAGGTAGAATTCCACTCCCTTGAGATGTGAGTGATGATGTTGTGTTAGGTACGGAATCTCGATCGGGCTTGCTTGATTAGTTTAGCTCTTTGGGGATGCAAGGTGATACCTGTCACAATGAAATTGAATTGAAGCCTCTAATATCTTTACCCATCTTGGACTTAGACGACTCTCCTTTATGTCAACTACTAGTAGCATCTGATTCTTCCATGGAGTTGTAATTCAAGTACTAGGTAGCTTGGGGGAAATTATCTAAAAAGTCTTAAATCTATTACACTTTTGTTAACTTAATCCTAAATATTTCAGTTTTGTCAATTCAATCCTAAATCTTTTTATTTTTTATCAATTAAGTCAATTCGGCTAATTTGGGCTAAAATTTGCCGATGTAAAAACCATTGACATAATACTTTTTGTAATACTTTTTTAGTTATATTTTGAATTTTTTATGATTTTCTTTCTTTCTTTTTCTTGAGCTACACCCGACAATGGTTGTCAACCGACCCTTCCCAACCACAGGCGAGGGCCCTGAGCAAGGTTGCCACCCTCATCTGGCCAATAGATCTAACGATAGCATCACAACCCTCACCCAAGATTGGTGAGGGTCGGCACTTTTATTGACCAAACTCCAAACCCCCCCCCCCCCAAAAAAGCAAAGAAAAGCAAAAAAAAAAAAAACCATGAAGATATTTAAAAATTATTAAAATATTATTAAAAAGTCATGTTTGTATCAATCATCTATGTCAATTAATTTCGGTTAAAATTGATCGGATTGATTCAATTGATAAGAAATGAAAATATTTTTTAAGATTAAATTGATAAAATTAAAATATGGTTGAATTGGTAAAAATATAATAAATTAAAAAAATTTTAAGATAAGTTTTCAAGTAGCTTGGTTATGCTCTTCGTTAAGTCCTTTTGTACGACTCCCTCTGCGGAATTAGTTCTTCTTTGTGTTCGTGAGCGAGCGTGGCTTGCACGCGTTTCTACGTGGAATGCTTCTGCTTTCCATCAATTACTGGGATTGAAGCAGGACGGTGGTATCTCTTTCTGGGATCTGTCCTGGGTGAGATGAGAACAGGACAATGTCAGTGTTATTGGGCCTTCTATATTCCAGGTCCATCTCAACGCATTTGACCGGCTAGTCCCTATTCCTCGTACTACAATACAACGTGAATTTCCACTATTTCTTGAAACGTGAGTACCTTGATCTTTGACTAGTTGACTTTCTTTCTTTTTTTAGTTGTCTACGGAGTGCCTAACATGAAGAAAAAGAGAAGAAAAGTTAGTCGAAACGCGTTGTGTTTACACGGAAGTGACTTGATCATTTTTGCATTGTGATGCAGGGAAAGTGGATTGGTGAGGAATATGGTTCTTGGGTAGGCTTCTTCATATGACTTTTCCGTGCTGCCCAACTCATTAGCTTTTACCGTGCGATAGAGGCCAGGAGGCTCATTTTCCATCGTGAAAATTAACCGTACATATTAGTCGCATAAATTTTTTTTACTCGGATAATAAGAAAACTCGTCTCATCTAGACAAATTCCGAACTCTAAGCAATATCAGGCTAAGCTTATGATTTCAAAGGAACATAGAACATGAGTCAAAATCCAAATGGATGGTCCAAACGTGATATTATTTATTCTTGATGACATTTGTATGCATGGACTCTAGTAGCATTCTAAATACTAAATGGAAGCTACGTACACAGGCATTTCGATAATGTATCTATGCATACAAGTTTCAACACCATTATTCAAGTATGTGACATAGTATGTATCATCTTGCTTCGGCAATCAATGTCTATACATAATCTTCTTCTTTTTTCTCATTATACAAGCACTATTAATCTTACGATGAGTGCAAAGATCAAACGGATAGCCAATGTATCTTTCATTGACGATCTCCCGAAAGTAGATGCATCTCATTGTCCACGAGTGGACCACTTGAATGATGAGAGGCATTCATTTATATTCAATGCCATGGAGGAACGCACATCCACTTGAATGATGAGACCCTTAGTCCTCTCCTTGTTCTTATTAACTTGTGAAATTCTTTCATTATAACTCGAATGGTACCACCTACCTTCAAGGTCTTCACTAGCTAAAGTTCAAACACTTTCCCAGATACCAATTTTATCCAAAGCTCCGTTTCAATCATCAGCAACTGATAGACTTCGAACACATCGAGAAATGCCAAATCACAAAGAAACCAGCAATCCCAAGAATTGAAAAAAAGAAAAGAAACTCTCTTATATTGTTATCAACAAAACGTAGCGGCGAACATTTGGAGCTAGCACTTGCATTACAGTACATTGTCCTCATTATTTTCCATTCCATTTCATCGAGAAACTCAATGAAATGAAAAAGGAAGTACATTATGAAAAATGATGAGAGAAACCTTAAATCCAAGCGAAAACCAAAAAAGGCTTGCAAAATGGCCCCAATAACCGAATTCAAAAGATGGGGGGTGGGGTCACTCCAGCGGTTCGGAGAGCAGTGGAACTTAGAAGCCTGGGGGCTTGTAGGCGATGAAGCTAATGCATTGCACTTGACGCTTGTTGTCGAAGCCGATGATCCTAACAAAAGAGTTGGGGTACGTCTTGATGGCCTCGTCAAGCTCCTTCAACACCTGCAACGGGTCGGTGCAACCAAACATGGGCAGCTTCCACATGGTCCAGTAGCGGCCGTCGTAGTACCCAGGGGAATGGTGGTGCTCGCGGTACACGAATCCCTTCTGAAACAACGAAAACAGAAATAATCAGAATCGAATCCCATCAAATCTCTATCAAATTTGTACCGTGATCATGTGTCAAAAAGGTCTGCACGGAAACAATGAAGTTACAGTATAAAGAGATTGGAATTGGAAATGACCTCGAGCTCGAATTCCAAGCAAGGAATCCAGTTCATGCGGAGGAGGTACTCAATTTCCCTAAGGAGTTGCTCTCTAGAAAGGGGTGGGAGGTAGGAGAGAGTCTCGAACTTCTTCTTGCCAATTGGTGGCCACACCTTCACAATCCCACATAACAAATCTCAGTTTTAATGCATGAGAATCTACCCTAATATATCTAATTATGCATGAATGTCAAAGATCCACGAGAGACTTATTTACTAAACGAGGCGTCAAATGTTGATCGGGTTTTCTGACGCACATTGAAATATCATTTTTAATCTAACACTATCGTGTACGTAATCGCGCCGCTTGATATACCCATCTTCATTACTTCATCTTCTCATAAAGCCCGAATCTCTACTCCTGCCTACCTGCATGCACTGGACTCTGCCACCATTGCTGGCGAGGGAGGTGATGTCGGCGGACTTGTGGGTGACGGGGAAGGCGGAGGCGGACTTGAGGCCAGTGAACGGAGCCACCATGCTGGCCTGCGCCGGGGAAGCGCGGTTGACGGCTGCGACCGCGGCGGAGGAGACAATCGACGAGGCCATCTTTCTCTCTCTCTCTCGATCTTTTCTTGCGCTAACGCTGTCAGGCCTGCTTGAGCGAGGGAGCCAATTTGCGCACAATCTTCCCTTAAATAAACCATTATTGAGCTTCCCACCCTGCCGGTGCCTCCCTCGTTGGCTCCTCTAGATAAGCATCCTACGGCAGACATTTGACCTAAGAGGGTCTCGAGCCATCCGTGGCCGTTGATCTCGTGAGTGGTGTGACAGTGTGACACTCAAGGCAAAGACAGTAGAGGAGCATATGGAACGCCTTATCTTTTGGAACCCATGTCACCTCGCCACGTGGACTAGGGGGGCCCCACAACCTTATCTCGACATGGCCCAGGGCAGTTGAGGTTGAGGGTGATGGTACGATTTGCTTATGGCCCTCCGTTTCTTGAGAGATATATTTGAGTTTGGACGAAACGGTCATGTGGTTTCTAAATTCTTGAAGAATATCAAAGCGACGGTTCGTATCGGGTAATGGACAAAAGCAGGAGTATTGGATTTGGAGGGCATGCGCATGTGTCAGAATAAAGGTTGTGGGGTTCGCAAGTTGGAGGTACTGAGGCAGTGATAATTTCTGCATATTCCCAAAATTGGCCCATCTTTCTTGGCTATTAGAATCGTAGCACCTACGGATGCTACCTATGGAGAAGTTTGAGATTCCATCTCTCAGTAGAAGGCAAAATTGGACTAACAGTTTTTTCTAACGTACATAAGCCCGCCCATCTAAAAAATGGGGCTAATTTCCACAAAAATAATATAAATTTTAGATCAAGTATCAAACATGATCTAAACTTTTTTATCTCGTGAAAAAAATACCAATTTTAGGTCGAGTGAAAATTTTCGCCTTTTGTCTCGTAAAAAATTTCACATGTTCATCATTATCTCAAATCCAACTCTTATCATTAACTCTCTATTTTAAGTCAATCTAATTTTAGAAAAAAAATGTTCTAGTCGTGAGCTTGGTGGATTTCATCCATGGTGTCCTCGACGGACAATGAACTACAATTTTATATTACAATAAGATAGTAAAGTCTAGTTAGAGAAATTCAATTTAGAAATCTTTTTGATTTGCTAGTGAATTATAGAAGACGATGAATCGCTTCATTGTTATTTTCCAAACTATGGCTCAAACAAGAAAATAATGAATAGTACTTTAAATCTAGCTAGCTATCAACCAAAAAAAAAAATCCAGCCAACAAGTGCACATAGATTTATTATTGAGGATAATCAATGAATTTAAGTGAAAGAGATAGATTTAGGATTTAAGTGAAAGTTAGAGCTTTTTTTCAAGATAAAAGAAAATTGGGCTAGATTTGGTTCTCAATTTAAAGTTTGTGCTTTTTTATGAGACAAAAAAAAAAAAATTGGGCCAGATTTGGCATTAGACCTAAAAGTGTGCTTTAAAAAAAAAAAGTTAACCCAAGAAAAAGAAAACAAGGATACTGAACCGGCACAAAAGAATGCAAATTGAAAGCTTGATTCAGACCGCGGCTATCTTTATACAAGAGAAAGGAACAAAAACTTTGTCAATATGCATTTTAGATTTCGAGCTAAGATCAACGACGCATAAGGAGAGAAACAACTTCGACCCTTTTCTTAAACATTCTCTTCTACACAGTCTCAATCCGCTGAGAATATTTAATACGTGAATCACATTGACCAAACAACAAAAAATCAACATCAGGAACTACATCTTCTCGTTTATTTTTATTTTTTTCCGCATGTCCATTCGATTCTCTCGTGATGACGACTGTCTCATCAGTACTAAAAAGGAATGTAATTGCAAAGACATTTTGAAACGGGAAACAAAAGGAAGAAAAATAAATTGGAGAGATTAACTCTACTAATTGTTTGCTTAAACATTCAAAATCATAGACAAAAGGAAGATATCTCTGGTTCAAGTCAAACTAGCGATCAAACTCTTAAAATCAATAATGGATCCGCCTCCGAAGATCCAAGGCATCCTATCGACGCCAATGAGGGATTTCAGCCGTGGCCCAAATAAGAAAAAATAGAAGAGAAGTGATTTACAGTCGAGAGCAAAAGTGCATCTCACCAATTTATTTTTTTCATTATTTGGCGACCAAGATTGGTCTTAAATCGATCCTCGCGATACTTGCTCGAATCGCCACGTCCGGTAGGGGATGATAAGGAGACAGGCGTTCGGTGGGTGCTCCACCTGTTTCATCGGCTCTGCTACGAGTTCGGGTCGAGCGGTCGAGGCCATTTTCCTCCGACAGCATGGACCGATGTGTGCTTTGCTGTCGATAGAAAATGGGCACTTCAACCAGGATAAGCTCTCCTTTGAACATATTCAGCGGTTATCGACTATCGCACAAGTAGCTGGCGTGGCAAGCATTGATGTGACTCGATCTAATTTACAAATTGACACATATCTCGTACAGAAGAACTTCAAAACTATGGATTTTCTCTCTCTTCCTCCTCCGTCGTAGCCACCGCATCCCTATGTCCGGCCACTTTGAGAATCCACTGCCCTTCTTGGCTATGTCCACCGCCCAAGCCGCTGCAACCACCTATCTTCGACACCCATGGCCACCGTAGTGAGTTCCCTGTCACCGCTTTGGTTGGTCATGTAGTCGCTCTTCCCGAAGGTCCCGATCCATAGTCATCTCTTCGAGTAACTCTTAGCTTTGGCGCAGCGCGAGAGCCTTGGCCACGTTCCGACCCAAATCTGGAGATACTGGCCATGGACAAGTAAAGATGACAGAGAACTTCCAAATCTGGTGAAGACCCTCCACGAAGTCGAGCACGAAGACCGTGGCCTTCTAGATCTGGAGCTCGTCAATGACCGTGAGCCTTGAGGGCAAGGCCCAATGGCCCATGGCAACTCCGTTAGTGTGGGCTCAAAGTGGCTACGGATGGAGGAGAAAGAGAGAAGTGGATGGAGATTTTTAATTGTTTTATTTATTTCCATGTTAATATCTATATATATATATGCACGCTAATTTATAATTGGCCCAGAATGCATAAATACACGACACGTCAACTAGTGACGTGACGCTCACGAGCCCTTGAATATTTTCATAGCTCTTTTAAGTCACGGTGGCTTAGTGGTTCTCATAGTAATAGCGGCTGTGATTTATTTACGGTTTGCACTTTGAAATTGGTTCAGTTAACCATTTGTAATCTCCGACATAATAATAAATAAATAAAAACCATCTAAAATTGAAATAAGGGTTACCATCTTGACCATCCATTTATATTTCACATGCTTGATTTTGAATGTATTTTTGTTAAAAACGTTGCACAAGTCAATTTAAAGTATTCCATAACTCGAGCACATATTTACAATTGAATAATTTCAATCCAGCTGCTTGGTTTTTGTTGATAGTTTGTTTAACAAATAAATTAAGAGGTGCCTTCTTCTACATTAAAAGATGTGAGTGTACACGTAGATGAGATTTGACATTAACCAACAATTGTTATTTTTATTTATTAAAAAAATCAGATTTAATTTTATAAAAAATTGATCATAGCTTTCAATTGAAATAATGCGACTATTTACAAAAGAGTTATGATTATTTTATTTATTTATTTATTTTGAATTTTTATATGTGTCTTTTCAAGACAACTTTTGAAAATTATACTTGTTCGTTTTTAACTTTTTCCGAAAAGTAACATTTATTCATTTTACAACTTTTTCGAAAGGATACATTTGTTCGTTTTGTAACTTTTTTCGAATGGATATTTTAGTTAACTTTACAACCTTTTATGAAAGGGTTGACTATGTTTTTTTATATGTCAGTTTTTGAAAAAATGAGAGTGAAATCATTTTTCGACTCTTCTTTCGAAACTACAGCCATCTTATCCAATTATTTTTTAAAAAGACTTGGAAAATACTAGAATTGTTATCGAGTATTCTTATTTAAAACTTTGTTGTATCTTAAAGGAAATTTGCCGGTGACTATTAGCAATTTTATGGGACAAATAAATTCTTAAAAAATGTAATATCATGCTTCAAAGTCTAATATGATTGCTATATTAATTCAAATTCATATTGACTTCATTTTTCTATCCAAGTACGAAGACGATTTTCCAACAATTTTAAGGATTTATTTGTGTAACTATGGAGTCAAAGTCAATCAAAGTAAAAAGAATATGGTGAAACGGTACCATTTAACGGCAACGATTTTGCTTGTTGAAGAGCTTGAAGAGCAAATAGAATCCTGGGAACAATGTGGAGTTTCGTAACGAAGAGGACAATGCAATTAGACCAACCCTCACGCTCGTTGGCATTGCAGAAGGTGCGATCAGTGTCTTTGTCACCTGAAAATCAAAGAACAATTCAAAACCAGTATATGCAAGTGGACCTCTCCATCCAATGTGGGGTGGCGGACATGGCCTGGACTGTGGAGTTCACGCAGGAGAAGTCGAGAAAACACCAAAGTAGAATTAGATCACACCTGCAACAACACACACCAGTCAACGACGATCTCCACAAAGAACAACCACCACGCTTCATCTTACCAACGCCATTGCTGCTGGGTGTCACCCAACGCCGCTCCTCGTTTTTTGGGTCTGCACCAGCGGGCTTTCATTGAGTTTACAGATCCTTTGTACAAGGAGAAGCCAAGACGAGACAAGAAATCAAGCGTTCAGGAAGGAGAAGAAAATGAAGATGGTGGCGATCGATCAGTACGCTGTGGGGACTTTCCTCACATCTCTGGCAAGCCTCGTCCTACTCCACATCCTACATCAGAGGAATGGTGACATGAGAGTGAAGGTTCCGAGGCAGTACAGACATTATGTCAAGATCCACGACAAGTCACCGTGTGATGCTACGAATGGCTATTGCTCGTCGGATAATGGAGTTGGACCTTTGCCAAGTCGAGTTGGACCAAGTTGCTCGTCGTTGTTAAATGTTGCTACTCTCATCAATGACATCGAGTTTGTTGTGGTCAATTATATAAAATTCGCATTGGTTGTGGGGCAAGCAAGCAAATGACCATCAACGCTCTCTCCACAACAGGTTCTTGTTTCTAACCGAATTGAAGTTCATGAGTATTTCATGCATGATTAGTTGATACTGACATTCTCCGCGATGAATCAATTGGTTAGAGTAAATTGAAGCTGTCTCTCATATATCATTTGCATCGTAGGATTGCTCTCGTTTTCGAATTTCGGTGTTTGTATTTCATTGAGCATGAAAATTTGATGATGCTTAGTGACTGGCAACCGTGGGTGGTTGGGCCTGTTGATTTTTCTTGACTTTGTTTGAGCTCTTTTGCCCTCTCATGGTACAGAGTCATAGGAACCCTCCATAACAAGGGTAAACTCGTCAAATGGATGGGTCGGGTCAAAAATGGTCCGACTCATATTGACCCATTTAACCCATTTTGATCCAAATTCACGTAATGTAAATCTAATGATCCATACCTGACCCGATCCGTATTGCTAAAAGCCATTATTATTGTAGAGAAACCTAAACTCACTCGAAACTCTACGTTAAATGACTCACTCAATTCATATTTGATATATATTTAACTTTTACTTGACTCATATTTGATTAATATTTTAATTTTTACTTGACCTATATTCAACTTTCACTTGACCAATATTTGACTAATATTTAACTTTTAGTTGATTCATATTTAATCGATTTAACTAAAAAGTGAGTCATATTATGAATTTATAATCCATTTTGACATCTCTAAACAAAGGTCTCATTTCTGAGGTTCTTTGCGAGTACGGTGATAGGTAATGATACTTCTCACGCCAAGGATGCTTCATTCCCACTGGGAATGGCGAAGTGATTTAGAGTTCTCGAAGCCTTTGGATAAAGGAGATGGTTAATGTCTAGCCCTCTAGATGCTATAGATAAATCCAATCTCTCAGCACCTCTTGGCATCTCTTGCACGGGGCGTCAAAGTAGTCTGCAATGTCTCGTGAGGAGTGCCAGTGGGCCCATGAAAAGTACAATCACTTGAACCTCTTCTAGACATTCCATGGGTCTCATAGGATGCCTCTGCAAATATTCTTGAAGCGGCGGTATCGGAGAGGACTTTAGAACTAATATAACTAAAATTATTAAGATTAAAAAGTATCTAATTTTATTTTCAAAATGAAAGATCTGAGGAAGTAGATACTTTTTTGGGTATTAAAGTTAAAAACATAGTGGGGGTTATTTTTTGAACCAAATTGATTATATAGAAAAGATATTAAATAGATGTCAGTATCTTAGATTTCAAAAAAATGAATAATCCGTTTAATTCATAATAAAGGGTCTTTAATGTGAATGCTATAAGGAATGTATCCAATGCACCATACGAAATCCTATATTTCTTATTCCATGCGTAAGTTGAGTACATATATTTGTAATCCAAGTGTACAACATTTGAAAGTTATTACCCAAATTTTTGGTTTTTTAGAGAATTAAATATTTAGGATTGTTCAATAAAATATATATATTACTCAGTTGTATTAGGTGGACACACCGATACTAATTGAATTACACATGTGGGTGATAAACAATTTAGTACTAGATGGATTTTCACATTTGACGGATGTGCTATTTTTTGGACGAGCAAGAAACAAATGTGTATAATTCATTCAACTATGAAATTTGAATAATTGCTTCAGCAGCAATTGAGAAAGAGGTTGAATGGATTAGGAATTTGTTGTTGGATATCAAATTATGGCCTAATCTTGTGCCTCCTATTTCTATTGATTGTGATAGTCGAGTTATTTTGGCAAGAGCTTATAATAGCACTTATAATGGTAAGTTTATACATATTAGCCTAAGGCATGGGTATGTAAGATAATTTATTAAAGATGGTACTATAACAATTGTCTACATGAGATTAAACAAGAATTTGACCAATCTCTTTATAAAGGTTTACCAAGGAAGTGGTGAAAATGACTTCACGAGAAATAGGGCTAAAACCCTATATTTAAAATCATCAACAATGGTAATCTAATCTTTTTCTAGAATATCACGAGTTACAAGGTTTAATGGGTAAGAACAAGTTACTTAATGTAATTGTTTGATACTGACATAGCTCTAATATAAGAAGTCAGTATTGTTTATTATATTTTGTAGGTTAAATTGAATTCTTAATGAAATATATTACAAAATTGTAACGTGTTAATAGTAATAGAAACACTGGGTAGATACTTTACCTATATGAGCTTAGAAGTGGTGCCGCTTCTTACGAAAGTTAGGATTGCTTTTTAAAGAGCTCATGAAACAGGATCAAGCATATGGGCATAATAGTGCAGAGTAATATATAACTTCTCACTGAAATAAGAGGTTAGTATATGTACGGAATGTCTAATTCTATCGTTTAAAAGTACAAATTTAAAACCGAGCTATTTGTTACTTTGATAGAATTTTGAGGTACTTGCATTAAGTAAAGGTTTAACTCGAAAGAGACCATTGTATATGTATATTAATCTCATGGAAATTTTGACTAAATATTTTTAACGTTTTATTTTGTTTACAAAAGTGAGGCATTGTTGGTAGTTTGTTTGTAAAATAAAATGAGAGGTGCCTTGTCCTACATCTAAAAGATGTGAGTATGCACGTAGACGAGATTTGGCACAAATCAACGATCGTTATTTTTTATTTATTAAAAAATTATGATTTATTCTTATAAAAAATTAACCACAAATTTTTATTGAAACAATGCGACCGTTTACGAAGAAGTTTCAGTTATCTTTTATTTATTATTTATTAATTTTAATTTTTTATATATGTCTTTTCAAGACAACTTTTGGAAATTATACTTGTTCGGTTTATAACAATTTCCGAAGAGTTGCAATTATTCATTTTGCAACTTCTTTCCAAAAGATATATTTGTTAACTTTGCAACATTTCACAAAGAGTTGCTGATATTCTTTAATGTGTCATTTTTCGAAAAATGAGTATGAAATAATTTTTCAAGTCTTCTTTAAGAACTAAAATCATTTTTTTTCCAATTATTTTTTAAAGAGATCTTGGAAAAATATTAGAATTGCTATATAGTATTCTCACTTAAAACTTTATTGTATCTTGGAAAATTCGCAGGTAATCATTAACAACTTTGTTAGGCAAATAAATTTTTAAAGAAAGCGATATCACGTCTCAAAGTCTAATGTGATTGCTTTATTAATTTAAATTCATATTGACTTCATTATTCTATACAAATATGAAGACAACTTTCCAATAGTTTTCACATGAATTTAGTTAATATGAATGGAGTTTGGTAATTTCTCATTCATAATAAGTGTTTATACATTCTTTTACCAAAGCGGAAGTTATCACACATAAAAATTTATAAAAATAAAATTTAATTATCCATCCAATCAAGAGTGAAATGAATGTATCAATTCTCATATTCTTTATCAAGATCGAGTGTGATTCTCGTTGCATATTTACCGTGTCGTGCGATGTTATTCAAATCCTCAGTTGAGAGTTTAATTGGAATTAAGAAGTCGAGAGCAAAATTTCCACCATCACATGCTCATCTGGGAGGTAAATAGAAAAAAAAATAGAAAAAAAGAATTTTTTTCCTTATTTTGAACAAAAAACAGCGAGTTGTTTTTGTAGGTTCCAACATGTTATTTTCTCCAAAAAAGACTTATGATGGTCATTGAAAAAATTAAGGAAAAATTATTTAATGCTATTCTTAACCCTACTTTGAGTGGAAACTAATTAAAATTTAAAGTAATGTCGTTTAATTGAATTTTGATGATATAAACTATAAAGGGTCGGGAAGGAACGTTCGAGATTAGCAATCAAGTACGAGGCGTCTGGTCGCAAGCGAGGGTCATGCACGTCGCGACACGTGTGGTGTTGCTAGCTGCTCCCTTCCTTTGGACAAACTGTGCCCCGGTTTCATCGGGGTTGGAAATACCGATACTAACCTCCTCGAATCTCCCCCAGTAACTCCTCTCTCTCTCCTCTTATTTCCTTTTTTCAGCCATTTGTTCTGCAGCTCTGAAGGCTTGTCTTTTGGCCATATTACCTGTCTGACGTACGACGGACGACAGCCACAACGTTGAAGAAGTAAAGATTGTGTAATCTAAGCCAATTACGCATGCAAAGAAAGAGCTTTTCTCCTATACTAAATGGAACAATATTTCGACGAAATAAAAAAAAATTCTAGTGAAGTATAAATTGAACACCAAATTTTAGAAAAGACAAAAGTTACATATTATTTCTTGCAATATCTTGATATTTTATAGGTTCAAGCATCTAGTTATTCATGCGTGACATACTATGTTATGTCAAGATATTAAAAAATAAATAAAGGCTAGGCCAACGCCAAACAAGTGATGTGTATAGTTTGAAGTTTTTAATAGCTTTTTCCTTTTAACTTAACTAGAATCCACGATTTTTCTAAGCGTACGTTCTCCTCACTGAATGGGAGGAGGGTAGAAAAGGGACTTCACGGTACCAACAAAGCAACGATCCCGGGAAATCATTAGCAAAGAAAACCACTTGCGCCTCCAGTGGCTCCAAACCCACGTCCCCTCTCTCTCTCTCTCTCTCTCTCTCTCTCTCGGGGCTCCCATCCATATATATATATAAATATATACACACACACACATGCACATTTACAACGATGAAGAATGAGCCCCGATTTTTCAAACTCAAATGCGACCCGGTAACACCCATAATATCACTGATCAACAGAGAGATAGAGGAAGAGAGAGATGAGGAGTAGCTGCAATGGATGCCGAGTGCTGAGGAAAGCTTGCGGCGACGACTGCCCCATCAGGCCTTGCCTCCACTGGATCAGCACCTCCCCCTCCCAATCCAACGCCACCCTCTTCCTCGCCAAGTTCTACGGCCGCGCCGGCTTCCTCAACCTTCTCCTCTCAGGCCCCTCCCACCTTCGCCCTTGTACACCTCCTCTCTCTATCCACACCCTCTCTACACATGCCTTCTTTTAATATAGCGACGGTCGGAAATAGTGCGCTCAAATATCTTCACTACTCGATATTCAAGAAGGAACCCGCGTACAATTTTCACTTTGAATTTTAACTCGCACTTCATCTGATTTGAGCGAGATGATGTAAGGTGTCGAATGACATAGGATCTTCCCATGATAGGGTTTTTTTATCGAGATATTTTAACCACAAATGTTCGAGTCGTTTTGTTTGTGAGTTGTTTCGCTTGATTTCTTTGTTTTGGTTTGTGTTGTCTGCGATTAATTGATAAGCTCTTGATCATGACCTTACGCAGCCATCTTCAAGTCTCTGCTGTACGAGGCGTGCGGGCGGATCGTCAACCCCATCTACGGCTCCACCGGCTTGTTCTGGTCCGGCAGCTGGCACCTCTGCCAAGCCGCCGTCGATGCCGTCCTCGCCGGCGCCCCCATCGCGCCAGTCTCTTCCGACTCCGCCGTCGGCTGCGCCACCCCGCCCCTCGAAGCCGGCGACATCCGCCACGTGCCCAAGACAAAGCCCTCGGCGGCGGATTCCGATCAGCTCCGTAAGGTCAGGTCTCGCAGCCGGTTCAAGCGCTTCGCCTCGAAGACGAGGCTCGACTCCAGAGGGAGTCAGGGGTCGGCTGCTGACAAAGAGTTGGTGAAGGTGGAAGCTGGGGAGCGAGCCGCCGATGGTGGCGACTCCGAGCTGGAGCTGAGCTTAGGGTTGGAGCCGAGAGCTACAAGGGCCTCCGAGGAGCGACAAGAGATCACAGACGTGTGCGGCGGCGACACGCGGGTGCTGAGCTCTGATCTCGACGATCGTCGGTGACTTTAACCCGGATCCACCCGACTGCTTGCGGGTTGGATCGTGGAAATACAGTTTTGTACAGAGTACAAAATGACCTTTTATTAATTTTCTTTTAAAAGGTTTTTGTGATAATGACGAGGTTGGAATGTGACTGCACAAATGCACGATGGGCCTCTTTAATAACGTAAATCCTTCCCGTGATCCATTTAAATATTCCTGTCGTCTGATGAGGCTAGACTCCCGTTCCTACTTTCAATTATTCATGTCCTGACTAATTCACCTTTTTTTCAATGACATGCTTACTTATCCATATCCATATACCTAAAAAAAGAAGAAGAATTTGGCTAAGTGTTTTGCTTCTAAATCAAGTGACTGGGTATGTATAAAAGAGAATCACGCAACTATCAAACTTTTGTGACGATATGGAAAAAAAAATATGACACGGGTCCCCAAAATTTTTAAAAGAAATTGATCATATTCACATTTTTAATTGAAAACTCGAGTATTTGTGTTCCAAATGGAAATCCAAAATGGGCTAAGAAATTACATCTGATGCGATTGAATTAGCCTTTTGAATGATATTGTAAGTGTCACACACCCATCATGTGATCTTCAATTTGAGCCACTAATTCACAAAAGAAGAGTAAGGTCTGCAAGTCTTTCAGTGTAGCCCCACCCATACACTAGTGATCACAAAATTTCTTCGCACAAGTTATGTTGCAAGTGGGTAACACAAACACAAGTCATTCAAATTCGCTTATGACATAGGTCGATCTTGTGATTTCATGAAACACACACAACTCTTTTTATCACTAGGACAAAACTCGTGGAAATGTACAACTTCTAAAGGACAGTTTTGAGAATCAAATTATCAATGAAATTCTCTCAATCCCAATAAGGCCTCGAACATCAAGAGATCAATTAGTTTGGACAATGACCCAATCATGTAGATATTCAAATGAAAACGGATATAATAGCTTAAGATAGGCAAAGAACAAGCCAAGCCATTACCAAGCATCATCATTATATCAAAATCGTTGCAGCCTAAAAGAGAGATTTGAAACATGCGAACAAGCCCTAAAGTAAGATCATTAGTGCCGTGTTCACATCAGAATGTGTTACCAGCAAAGAATGTTCTACTCCTTGATCCGACATATGCACTTTGCAGGAAAGACAAACTCGAGACAACTGAAGATCTATTCCTGTTATATCCATAGACAAGAACATTCGATCACACCCTAAGCTCAACATCCCTATTTTGACATAGAGCTATATCCCGCATTTTCCATGATATAACTTTATCTTAATTATATCTCTCTTATATTCAACTTTATGCAGTACTAAGCATGCACCAAATACGGGATGGGATATACTGAATTTTATCTTGACTGCTAAATATAGACTTAGGGCATCTCCATTTGTCTTAGCTTTTTGAAAAATAGGGTCTTTCATAATTTCACAATTTATGATTAAGAACAATCTTTATAGGTATTGAGGATGGAATTTTCTGAGTCATTTTTCCTTTGGCTTTTTTACGTTGGTGCATTGACATTTTTTATATACCTTAGTGGTTTTGGAGGATTATAAAATTTTTGGCAAGAGTGTTCCTAAAATAACATTTTGGTCCAGATTATCACATTAAATTCATAATGCAAGCATTATGGTGGGCCTGATTTTTACACAAGTCGATTTCAAATGTTGCAGCTGATGGAACTTTTCTTCCTCACACAGCTACTTATCACTTTTTCACCGCTTTGGGACCAAATGTGCTATTAAAAAATGTCATGCGTGTCATTGGCATCATCCCACGGACTTTCAATTTATGTAGCAATCTCTCTCGCTGAGCAGCGCGATTTTAGAATCTCCATTTTTCTTGGAAAACAAAATTTTTCCATTATTTTGTTCCTGTTGTATATTGAATTCTGATTTAAAAATTTATGAGAAAATACTTTTGCTTCTGATGAGTCTACTGTGCTTACCTTTAGGTCAACCCCTATGATCTTACTACAATTAAAACGTAAGTGTGTATGTCAAATCATCCAAACCATCTGCTATGCTAAGCTAAGACAATCGCTATACGAAACCTTTAAAGAAAATCTACCATTTTTTTAAAACAACATCGATTGGTTTCTTGTTCATTGTTAACATTTGAGCTCACTTGACACGTTTAAAAAATGTCCTTTTCCTATATGTCAAAATGTCTAAAACATGGATTGTTTCAGATGATTGGTATTTTCAGATTATTGTAGCCTGTAAAGAATCAGATTTCCTGGATCCTTTATCCTTGACTTACCCGTAGTGCATTTCCATTTCATATGTGCCTCTGGTTATGAAGTGTTTTTTTGTTTTTTTTTTTTTTTTGACGGCTGGCGAAATTTTTCTCCTTTCACTGAATTGTACAAAATTCTTTCAAAAACCTTTAGGAATTTAAATGTGCTTTGAATGAGCGTCATGCATATATGGGGATTTTCCCACAAATTTGTTGAACCTACTTGTCAATTCATGAGGACTAGCATTTCAAAATCTTTTTTTTTTCCCTACGAAAAAAAAAAACTGCAATAGTATAGAGAAGATTTTGGCAATGCAACAGGATGTAAAATTTAAATTTTTCCTCATTAAATTTCTCATAATCTAATTAGAATCTTCTCGACGATATGGCATGGCCTAACTCGATTCGAATCCGAGCTGGCCTAATCATCGATATTTACCAACCCGTCGCTTTTCTCTCTTCGGGCCCGAACCGCTTGCAACTCTCGCGGCCCATCACAGGCCCAAAAGAGATCCCCATCTCCCGAGCACTTTTTCGAGCGAACGAGTCTCACTCCCAGCACACAGCGCACGGGGAGAAACAGAGAGAGCAGAGCGGAGACCGTAGAGAGATCGGCGATGGGGAGGAAGAAGGGGACCGTGGAGTTCGATGAGTCGCCGCCGGACGACTTCGACGCGGCGAACCCGTACAAGGACCCGGTGGCGATGCTGGAGATGAGGGAGCACATCGTGAGGGAGAAGTGGATCGACATCGAGAAGGCCAAGATCCTCCGCGACCGCGTCAAGTGGTGCTACCGCGTCGAGGGCATCAACCACCTCCAGAAGTGCCGCCACCTCGTCAGCCAGTACCTCGAATCCACCCGCGGCATCGGCTGGGGCAAGGACGGCCGCCATCCTTCCCTCCACGGTCCCGTCCCTAAAACCCCTCCTCTTCTCTTTCCGTCTCTCTGACTATGTTTCTGTGCCCTAGGAATTTTATGGTTTTGGATTGAGTGATTTTGGTTGGGCTGAAATGCGTTTCCTTGTATGAGCTTTTAATCAATTGGCATTTGATGTTTGCATCGTGCATAGATTGGACGCTCTCTTTCCCTGACTCGCTGAAACTCTCTTCTGATGCTTTCTGAATCAGGCCCCAAGGTCGAGTCCGTCGAGTCTGACTGAGACGCAATTGGGACTAATGGAGGTACATTGGTGTTATCTTGTCGCTCTTTTGCCATTTTGGCTGCAGTTAGTGGTGCTTTTGTTTTCCAATTGTGTGTTTCTTTTCCCTCCTATTGATTTGGTGTTGGAATACCGCTTCAACGTGCATCAATGTTGTAGACTCGACTGAAAGAGGGGGAAGATTTTTTTGGTTTAATGTTTGTGTCACACTATAGGGTGGTTGTGCGGATTTGGTGCACTCGAAGAGGACTTAGCTATCGATTATGATTTTTGCTATTTTTAATATATCACGACATGCAAGATGATCACGCAGCCATGCCGTTTTTTGGACAACCTGGTTGCTTATTTGGTTGCTCACAGTTCTTCGGATGACTTAAGCAATATGGGGAACTATGTTATTGTCCTTCTTACCTATTCGAGGCTGTGTTGCAGAAAAGAGATACCTTTCCCTGTGTAATACAGCATTCACTAAAATGCAGCCATGTCTTACCTCATTGACGCATGTCAGTTACTTGACATCACTCATTTGTTACGTCGCTGAAGATCCTGTATCTTAGCCATCTTTTGGAGTCAATATGGGTCTTTAACTGTCTACATGTTCAGTGGCATAATATAACTGCTGCAGTAGGAAAATTGGGTATGCAAAGCGATTTTATCTCCATTACTTTCATGTTATTTAAAAGTGATGCTAGGTGGCCTTTAGTACCTGGTTGCCTAACAAAGTAGTTGATTTGAGTCGACCAATCTTTTGTTTACGCTAATGCTTACTTTGCCATCTGGGTCATATAAATTGATCTTTTGTCACTCGGATAGTTGCAATTAACACTGCTTGTCTGGGTTTTGCATTAATTTTAGTTTGCTCCTAGATGCATGGTATGGGCTGTCTCCATGTATTGTGTTTTTATATTTATCAAGAAAGCCATGGGATGATGAGATGAACAAGCCAAAAAAATTTCTTGCAGATCTGAGGCTGGAGCAGGCTGTCTGCAGGAGTAGTGGGCGCTCAGTTTCTTGCAGTGTGATTGTATTCCTCTTTCAGTTTGATCCTTTTCATTTTATTTGCAGAGGCCATGCGATGTTGTATTTGGCTTTACTTAGTTCTGTTTGTTACCACCATTCAAAACACCAAGTATGGACAGAGCCTTCATAAATGGAAGAACATGGGACAATGAATAAGTTTGTTGCCTCTCACTTGCTGATGTTCCTGCTTCTTAAACATTTGTAGATATGTCGAGAAGGATGATTACGAGTGATCAAGTCTTGCTCTTTTCTTTCTTATTGAAGAATAAAGTCTATCTTTTCCTTTTTCTTTACTTTTGCCTATAGAGCACAACGCAATGGTTATGCTGCCTAGACAAATTTTCAAGATCATACCAGATTTTACTGTTGGGAATCCTTCCATTAGGTCAAGATCATGAAAGTATTCTTAAGATGGGTAATGGAGTATCCTGGCATTTCAATGGTGACTTGGAAATAGGGTGAGAACTTCTATTAGAGTATCTTCAATCCGTTCACATTTTCTTTGGATGACTGTGATAATGCTATTTTGGGAACTATCAAATTGCTCAATGTTGAAATTGTAAAACTAAAACCACTGAGATTTGCCTAAGTAGCCACCCTTCCCACATGGAAAGGGAGAGATGAGGGGTTCGAATCCCCACCTTCTTAAGGGGGTTAGGGTGGAGAGGATTTAGATTTAGGTGGGGGTTTCAACTTCCATGCCCTACAAAGAGGCGGGACAAAAGTCTAAGAGTAAAGATTAGACTAGGAGTAGAATAAGACCAACCAAAAAAAAAATTGTGAAGATGGATGACAATCGACCTCTCATTTGGGTGGTTTCTCAACTTGATGACAGTTGATTACAGAAATAGAAAGAGGTGTAAGGCAAGGATGCCTCTGCGAAGCATTGACCTTAGATCTAGCGGATCCCATCTTTAGCCCACCTGAGCTAAGGGTTCTCTTTTGCTTGATCTGTCATTTATTTAATTTTGAGTGCTTGAGATATTTGCAGGCATCTTTAATTTAAAAACTACATGATCATGTTTGATGGGGTGACGATTCACTACACCTTCCAATGCAATGGTAAATGCAGTAGAGAGTGGAAAAATAAGCTGCCGAAGCTGCACAGTGAGCTCTTTTGAGCTGGACTTATCTTCAAATGCATGTGATGGTCGATTCAATCCGCCTATACACAAATGTAGTTCTGTTTCTGTTGGGTATTTGTCTGGGATAGCAAGGTTTGTACAGAATAATCGACACCAAAAGATGCCATGACACCCAAATGGATCCATCTGTTATACTTGATAAGATCTGACACTTTGTGGCAATACCCTGCTTGAACAAGCTCCTTATATATTTGACCGAAAGAAAGACATGCCTTTGTATTTTGGAGCCCCTGAAAATCTAGGTTCCGAACATCAAAGAGAGCTAATAACAGATGCACGGGAATCAGGAAAGGGAAAAAAAATTGGCCGTTCAGTTATCCCTTCGAAAACTCTTAAGCATGCTCTTTGGATCTTCTTCCTTAAACACCCGATCTTAAAAATGCTCTGCATGGTCCTTGTTTCTGCTCTGGCTGACAAGTATTAATCTGATTGATGGCATTTGTGAAAGTCTCTTTGGCTTCGGGGATTTTTTGAGACTTGTCCATTCGTGGTCAAGCTCCTCCATGGTTGAGAGCTCGACTCCTCACGGCCGAATAGTCCTGAAGACTTCCCTGTCAAATAACCAATGAAAGAGATGCATTGAGACAATAGATATAGGAAAAACGAGCAAACGGGAGACAAAATAACTCAAATAGTCCTCACAAAGCACATTACGAGGAGCTCCCTTCACTCCAATGAATGGGCGAAGAATGTGGAAGGAGTTGCTCTCACATCATACACCTGGCTATGCTTCTTCATTAAGGTGCTTTTGTGGCTGGTTGGAGCGAGCCGTTATGTTTCCCGGACAGGATAGTTTGGTAGCGAATGTGTAAGCATAGCCTTGGTGCACGAGATGACAGCTCTGTCCACTTTTCAACCCTTACATTGGACTGAGGGGAGCTTCTCAGCTCCCCGTTTATTCTGCTTAGGCACACCACACTCAAAGCAAGATGTGGCAAGTGACAATGTTCTCGTCCGTCCTCTTCTCTTGCCCCCTTATATATAGGCTGTCTATTTGGGGGAGGTTACTATTATAATGTCCCAGGACAGGTACCATTGAATTGACCAGGTTTCATGGGTTTGTCCTCGTTCACAGTTTTCACCTTTTCTCTTGTCCGTGACACCAATTGGCCTAATTCATCGGCACACGTTACAGTCTCCTTTGAATCATAGGCACGCAGATTAGCTATCATCCTTTTAGTCATGGAAACTTATAGCAAATGACTTTGTTTCGTCTCTTCATTTCACAATGGCATTCACTTTGATCCCAAGACTAATACTCTAATGGCAATCAAGATATCCTAGAACGTTCATGCGATGGTTTTGTCATTGTGTTCTATCAGTAGTTGGTTTGCGATTCTTGTGATACTGCATTCTTCATATTTATGCAAAGTATGGATATGCTGTATTACTTTGAATAGCTTATTGAAATCAATAGACCAAATTTTTCATTTGATCTTTCACTTGTTTATCCACCATTCAAGGCTTCATTTTCTTAGCGTATGGTTTCTTTTTATCCAAGCTCATTGGTCCTAACATAACCAAGGAAAAAGAAAAGGCAGATTATGGGACAGGAAGCAAACTTCCGTTCTGATTGTATTCTAGGGTAGTTTGAGTCCACGACAATGGAAATATTCAGCCATACTATGATTCTCACCCGACGAAGTCTTGCTCATTGCCCATCAAAAAGAGAGAGAGAAACAAAATCAATCTAGTCCGAGCTTCTCTCTCTTTCCATAAACTGTCGAAAGCAATAGACAAGCCAGCAGTCAAAGAGTTTCCATACATTTGAGTTTATGAACCGGATGCAGTCCTAACGATTGAATTTTGTGAGCTCATAAGAGGCTTGCGTAGATTGCACATGATCAATGATCACGATAAACTCGATCCCTTGCCGACCGAGTCCAGGCAAGCATTTGGCCGTTGGTCATTTCATTGAACTGCATTCTGTTGTCTCCATTAGCCCTTGCCAAAGCCTTACGGAACCCATGAGCGAGGCACTTTCTTTTAACGCTTGCACGAATCTGCTATTTGTTTGGAGCTTGTGTGAAATAGGAATCTTGTCTGGAGAAGGGTGTTAGGATACAAGATCTGATAACTGATGACTTCAAGGTAACATTCCAATTGCATATTGATTGTACGACGTGGGTGTTCTTTCCTATTTGTCCTGCTCATTTTGATAGCAGATTCTTGTTCTCCCCTTGAGAAAAAACTCATGGTTTTAACCACCTATACCTCTCTTGAGATTTTGTCCGTATCATCCGCTTTGATAGCGCCTAATTTGTGCCTGCACAAATTCAAAAGGAATCGTCCGCTTGCAGCAGCACTAAGAGTAACGGCGGATCAAAAACATAATCATGTAGCATCCTATGCTAGGTTTCATGCCACAAACTAAGTCCACTTTCATGGTTCAATCAAAAGCAAGCCATTCATGCCGGGCGAGGTAATTCACAGGGAATTACTTCCCCATAGCCAAACACCAAGCGATTGCACCTAGTAGGAATCGAATTACTTCAACTATAGATGCACGCATTTGGACTAATAACTCTGTAATCTTGCTCACATACGCATTATTGATGTCAATTGCACTTGCTGTTTGAGATGTTCATGTGGCAACTTAGGCCAGATGCAAGAAAAAAGTTGGGGAAGCTCGACCAGGTATACCGTATAGGCTCATAAAAGAACAGAGGAGGCTAATTTTGCCCCTAGGTTGCTGTGATGCCACAAGATAGGTGTGTGAACCAACGTCTTAGTTCAACCAAAAAAAAAGAACCAACGTCTTAGATTGAAGTCTGTTTTTAATAAGAAAAAAGAACGAAGGAAATTCCACAACAGTAAGTTGTCTGTAATTGCATCATCAAGTACGTAATTGACATGGTTTGTAGTGAGATTCTGATTTGCTTCTCAAATGATTCTCGATCAACCATTGAATCATATAGTCTAGTTTCAACTAGAGTTCATGTAGCCCCACCAAAAATGTCGTCAAGCTTGGATGACGACGTCATCGACTTAAAAGATACCCCCATGGGGATTTGTAATTCGAGGGAAAATTATTAAAAAATCATCCTTATGTTTTCCTTTAAATACCATCGCACACTTTAATTTCAAAAACTCGGGCTCCACACCCACTACTTTCGACATTTACACCCCGCAACTCTTAGTTTCAAAACTTTGTGCCTTATCCCCATTGAGATTCTGAAAAAAACCCATTTTGCAACTTTCCTATTTGTGTATTTCTAACCTTTCCAAGTATCTTACTTAGGATTACGGGCGTAAAGTTTACCTATCTATGGTGAGTTTCACCGTTATAAAGAAAATTGATTTTTATTTTAAAGCTCCATTTATTTTGCAGAAAATGATTACTTTAAAAAATATTTTTCCTAAAAATGATAGTATATATTATTTAAAATAAACAAAGAAAGAACATTTTTAGATATAAATTATTTTCAATAATGAAAATATTTTTCATATGTTAATAATAAAAATATTTTTATTCGACTAATTATATAAAGTAATATAAGTGATTATTTTTTAAAAATGTTTTTCAAATCATTCATTTCTCAAAAAGCAAACACACCATAAATCTCAAGTTTATAGCACAAGCCTTTGGAGTTATGGGCTGCAAAGTTGGAAAAGAAACTTGAAGGTTATTTTCTAAGCTATTAACTTCAAATTTAATTTGAGAAAAAGAAGAGAGAGAGAGAGAGAGAGAGAGAGAGATACAAATGGGCCGTCCAACTGGCCTATAAAAGTGGCCCTTTTGGACTGGGCTACTAGTCAGGCCCAATGGAACCGGGCCAGGCCGGATCGAATAAGTCCTTCGTTCTTCGCTCCGGTTGGGAGACGCTCGCGCCAAGAAACGACTCCCACCGCCGGCGAACCCCCGACGGCCATGGCGAAACGAGGCCGCCGCGAAACTCCTTGTCCCGATGGTTCCCACTCGCTCGCCACTCGCTCGAGCCAACACAAGTGTCTTCCGGATTCACGCGAAGAAGAGTCTCAGAGTGGGTGTCGCCGTAAAGCGAAGAAGATAAAGGCACTCTCGGCCTCCGAAACCCTACTCGTTCAATCCGAGACAACCGGAGCTTCTTCCGCTTCGAACCGGTACGCTTCGCTTGCGTGCTCGATCGAGCTGCGTCGCGAGGAGGAGAAGCCGAGGAGGAGAGGCCGAGAGGATCGTCGTGAATGGGCCTACACTTCGCGCGATCTTGCTGAATGTAGAGGTGCGTGTTTTCGACTCGGTGCTTGTAAAGTCGTGTGAGGATGAAAAGACAATGCTCTTTATTTCGCGGTTTGTGTTTTTCTGCGTCGAACGTGTCTTCACCAGTAGACGCCGCTTCGTATGTCGATGGATGAAGGCTTTACGCATCGAGTTTGTTGGATCTGAAAGTTAGCATAGGCGGAGTTTATTGAGTCTTCCACCTTGTATTTCCGTTGCGCGTGCTATAACTTCGCAGTGCTTCTTTTCTATTTCTCTCCAACAATGTCAACTGCGTATGTATTTGTCCTAACTTCAACATCATTTTTCATTTTGCGGATAGACAACGTTGTGTTTGTTTCCTACAACATATTGGGTGTGGAGAACGCGATGAAGCATCAAGACTTGTACACTAAAGTTCAGCCAAGGTTCTTGAAGTGGAGGCGGCGAAAAAAGCTCATACGCAAGGAGCTTAATCTTTACAATGCCAATATCGTTTGCTTTCAGGCAAGTTCTCTCTTTTATCTTATATGAGTTCTGTGTTGAATATAAAAGAAGGATTGATATTACACGATCTTGGGATTAATGAGGCACTTGTCCCTGAAGCTAAATAAAGGAGGTTTGCGTTTGACCAACTCAAAGATGGTATCTTAATTCTATATGAACGAAGAAAGAGGTGAAATTGATGTATCTATGTAATTTTGAAGCTTGATTTTGAAGCATGAAGCATATCGACAATGTTTTTCTCAGTTGCTTGTCTACCCCAATGTCTTTCTTTTTTCTCCCCTGTTTAGCTGGGCTCTGTTATTTGTAATCATCAACTCATGGTTTGTTTTTTTACACTACTAATAGGAGCTGTTACAGGACAGGCCCATGATTTTGAAACCAGAGCTGTTTGGTTGACTTTTATTCTCTCGCTGATATTACATTGACGTTGCTCATCTGCCCTTACAATGTTTAACCTTATTTATCTATTATTAAAACTTATTCGATGGTCATTTCCTCTTAAAGTTCAGAATTCATGTCTTTCATAAAGATTTACTGAAGAAAGGATGGTCTATCATATAGTAAAGTTCGCCCTTTTGTGGTATTGATCAATTAGTGATATTGATCATTCTCACACTTCCTCTAATCATGAGCCCACATCACATAAATTCACTTTTGTCTGCTCAAGCTATTGAAGCAACAATCTTTTCATTGAATTGCATTTAGAGGAGTGATGCTTGTGATCTTCTCTCCTGTATGACTGCAGGAGGTTGACCGCTTTGATGATTTAGCTGATCTTCTTAAGAAGGATGGCTTTGGAGGTGTTTACATGGTATGTTGAGTAATTGCTTCTATCGAATTTATAGACACAAGATTGAATTGACTTGCATACCTGTTTTGCTCCAGGCTCGAACAGGTGAAGCAAATGATGGATGTGCCATATTCTGGAAAGATGATCAGTAAGTTGCATTTCTTTCTGGTTTGTCGTTTACTTATCTAAGTACTTGTATATGTGTATAGCTTCTGGCTGTTTATCATTATGTGGGACATTCCTGTGAGAAACTCGTATGGTACCTGGGTAGTACTCAGATTAGGAGATAACCTAAATCTGTATTTTGTTTTCTTGTTCCCTTAATAGTATTTATCGGTTGAAGTTATTACTTTAAAGCAACTCCCCATCTGCGGCATGTTGAAATTTTGTTTGTTGTAGTATATGGTTTCATCATCTTCCAACAACTAGCTAGTCATGTTCTTAACACAGATTTACCCTTGTCCACCAAGATAATATAGAGTTCAAGACTTTTGGCCTTCGTGACAACGTTGCTCAACTTTGTGTTTTAAAGGTATGTGTTAGATTGATTTTTCACAGTGATGGACTCCCACTGTCTAAGTATTATTTTTGTTATTTCTTTCTTCTATTATTTGGTGGGTACTTTTTTCCTTTTTCCTTTTTTGGTTAATGAAAGACCTTGAAGTAAAGTGTGGGAGAGACATGAAACTGTTTGTTCCATTTCCTGTCCTTCCTGTAACAATGTATTCTTCTCCAGATGATTTTACTGGACAGTATATGGATGTTTTACTGATGAATTTTCATCAGATGAGCTTGAATTTTGATATTCAACGCATTTGCAGTTGTCCTGGGACTTTTCGTGTAGTCTGTTGTATTTTGATTTCATTGCCGAGTTCTCCAGTTTCAAGCCACACGCATTCCTATGCTTCTTGGTATTATATATCTAATTGCTATTTATTTCCTTTTTGGCGTAGATGAAGCAAAGAGTTGTATCCAACTCACCTGCAGAGTCATCCGTGTAAGTTGTAATGTATTGTCTTTATTTAGGTTGATAGGTTGTTGTTCATCTTTTTGCAGCACAGCACAAGCTAAGTTTCTCACAACAGTCGAGCTCTTATTCTATTGTCCTTTGTGTTAAGAGATTTGCGTGGGGTGCTTTCAACGTGTTAACCCTTTGAAGTCAAAGAACGTGTAAAGGACATTTTTGATGTGCCATATCATGTGCTTTGATGTATCTTTAGTGCTCAAATGACATATAGTGTTATAGTAGGTTTATGGTTGGTAGGAATTTGGATTATTAATCCAAAATGGCTTTTCAAGAAACATTTGTTGAAAATCCTTAACAGATGTCTATGTATTTTTTCTAATTAGGGTGACTCCTCATATTGATCCACTACCAAAGTGGGTTGGCTTTGTGGGAAAGCCTATTTTAAGGAACTTTTGGTTGTCTCGTGAGAGCATACAGTTGAATTTCACATCCTTTGAAGTCTGCCCGCTTAACTTGTGCCCTGTGAATGATTAAACTGGACCCAATCAGTTTGTGTTCTCTCTCAGAAATGAACATAATAAGATTTATTAGTATACTGTGCTTTTGAAAACACATAAGACACCTAATTTTAGCCTTGATTAACTTTATATATAATGTGTCACAGAATTCATGTTTTCATATGTCTAATGATACTAGCATTTTGTTTACATGTCTAATATAGGAGTCTCCTTGACCAAAATCAACTTTTGCTTGTCGCCAACATCCATGTGCTGTTTAACCCAAACCGAGGAGATGTCAAGCTAGGTCAGGTATCAGCTGCTCTGATGTTTCCCATGCAGGGTTATGCTGTCTCTTGTACTGCAGTTAACTCTTCAGCATTTTATTCCCACTTGCATCTTTGCATGTCTTTTTTCCTGGTACTTTCAGAGAAGTGATGATTATGCATCATATCCCTCCATCCCTCTGCTTCCTCCAAGGGTAAATGTGCATGTTGATGGAGGGAGGGAGGGAGGGAGATTCTCGAATATCTTTGTGGACTAAATAGAATGATGGTGGTTATATAGATTTGTGGCTTTCTTTCTGATATCCTTGAAGTATATTCTATGGATCTTAGTGTGCTAATAGGAAAAGTAACATTGGCGGTGCAGATTCGACTGCTTCTTGAAAAGGCTCATCAGCTATCCAAAGTCTGGGGCAAGATTCCTGTTATTATTGGTGGGGACCTGAACAGCATGCCCCAGGTGAAAAGCTGCAATCTAGGGAAATATTTGGTTCTGTTGAATGATCACTTCCCTGGTCAAATTTTTCTAGTTATTATATATAACTTTTTCCTCATTTTATTCTCAGAGTGCCATTTATCAGTTTCTTGCTTCATCTGAGGTAAGTTTAGTTTCTTGTTTACCACTAAGTTTGAACTGTGCATTTAGTTACTTAGATGTGACTTTTTTGACTGAATCCTAATTTGATTCTCTTCCTCCTACTGCAGTTGGATATCCGACTACATGATCGCAGAAAAATCTCCGGACAGATTGATGGTCTATCGGCAAATAGTTGTGTCAAACATCAGAACAGGAATTCATCAAGGTATCTTTAAGATTTTCCTTTACATTCCTGCTGAAACTTATTATAAGATTAATTTTTATCAACTTGGAATGCATTTGGTAACCATTTTGTTCTCAAAAACGATTTTTGCTCAGAAATAGATTTTTTTTTCCCTAGACAACCTTCTGAATATTTGAAGGCGTTCGGTAACTGCCCAAAAATTTATTTACGGAATAGAAATGTGTTTGGTATGACTCTTAAATATATTTTGGACTTAGATTTTCTTTTATTGTTTAATAATTTTATTATATTTTTCTCTTTTTCTTTTTCCTTCTCCTCTTCTTCTTCCTCTAGCCAATTGCCGGCAACCAGCCAGACGATAGTGGTGAGGTCGCTGCCTCAGGGGAGCCTTGCCGGGCCCCAGTGAGGTTGGGCCTTGCCCCAGCTTGGTGAAGCTCTGGCAAGGTTGCCAAACCTCGTCTAGAAGGTTGTTGACCATTGCCGTGGCCGGCAACCAGCTAGAGGAAGAAGAAGAGAAAAGGAAAGAAATGAAAAAAAAGAAAAAAAATTGGTTTGGCTTGAAATTAGAGTTCCTGGGAATAAAGAAGCAACTTTTTTCTACTTATCGATTATGTTTCAAATCTATTCTCAGGAATAAATTTGTTCCTGGGAACTAAAAAGTTACCAAACGGATTTTTGTTCTTTTTTTTTTTTTTTTTTTAGAAACAAAAAAATAGAATTCAGGCACTGTTTGACACATTACCAAACAAGCCGTTAGAAAAACGAATGATGGGGTTTACTCAAAATTAAACCAAATGAAGGGGGGCTCTAATCAATGTTTTGTGGAGGATATCATCATCATAGTCTTGCATTCAAAATGATAGAACAAGGTTTGCCTATGATAGAGATTTATATTATATTTGAATCGTTCTGTCTTAAATGTAAATGCAGCGTTAAATGGATGCCTGCATCAAGGCAATGTGTATATAGGTGGAATGATGACGAGTTAAGACTTGCCACAGGCAGCGAAAAAGTTACTCATCTTCAGCACCACCTAGATCTCTGTAGTGCTTATTTTGGGATTCCGGTAAGATGTTTAGCCATCCTCTTGATATTCTGTTCAAATATTTCTTTATACTTCGAAGTTTGTAGTCTGTTATGATTTACTATCTAAACATGCGACTGATTGCTAACATCACTTTCCAATTTTATCCTCCGGATTAGAAACTTATCTGCTCTATTTCTTTGGTAACTTTTCAGGGAAGTTGCAGAACCAGGGACGACTGTGGGGAGCCCTTGGCAACTTCTTACCACTCCAGGTTCATGGGAACTGTTGATTATATATGGTAACTTTCTTGTGACATTGGGTTATTTATTTTGATTTATCTTGCTTGATATTCAACAAAATCATTGTGTTTCGCAGGCATACGAAGGAACTTGTTCCTATTAGAGTTTTGGAAACTTTACCTATTGATGCTTTAAAAAGAACAGGAGGTCTTCCAAGTAAGGTGAGATATATTTGTAACCATGGCTTCTTGGTGAAATTTTGAGCGCTACTAGGTTTCATTTTCTCCTGTTTTCTGGAACAGAGCTCACTGCCAAGAATACCATCAGTTAACTACTTTCCTTGTAGGATGGCTTTTATGTGTGTCGTGAAAATAGAGTCCATTGTCTAAAAGATCTATTGCATGAACTTGTCATCTATTAGTTAACAAAAACGAGAGTATTGCTAGAAATTGATGCTGACCTTTTAATTAATGGACAACCCTGAGTTTTGCTTAACTCGAAAGAAGTTTGTCTGCATTGCACAGAATTCATATCACATGTGTTGGCTTAGCAAAGTCTTACATGACTTTTAGATGTATCCCCATTACCATTTTCCTTTCTATGCCTTAACAGAAATGGGGGAGCGATCATCTTGCTCTGGTATGTGAACTAGCCTTCTTGGACAGGTAACTTATGTAGATTATCAGAGACAATATTTTATTTTTTTTCAATTTAATCAAAGTTCCTTCTTTTCATGAGTAATATGTGCTCTTGAGTATGTCTGAACCGAGTCATCTTGATTTCTAACTGTAAAATTGAAGGAAGTTGCCCTTCTGACATGAAATCTTTTTGTTCCTTCACCATGAGTCGATGAGCATTGTGTTTTCATGCATCATCGTACAGAGTAAATTTCATAAGCTCATTTCTAGGCATTTTTTCTGTGATCGGGGTTCTCCATCTTTCTAGATTTGATGGTGCATGCGTGGGCAATCTATGGCCTATAAGTGCCTCCTTGCAGGCTATAAGCTTATTGACTCGGTCATCATCATCACAAAAGGCTCAATTAACAAGTCAAAAACTTGTGCGTTCAAGGCATCCATCTCTCTGTTACTACTTAAACCTCCATTACCAAAACAAGTAATTTGCTAAGCTACTATTTGTACCTCAAGAAATAAACCCCCTTGGGAAATCATCAATCTCCGAATTTCTCCATGAAACTGGAATTTTGCCAGTGTGTCTCCCCTGATAGGCTCAATTAATTTGATAAATGACACTTGCACGCACATGCACACGCAGCCCTTTAGTTTAGAGGCGTTTCTCATGACCAAAGGCTTAAACTGTTGAGCTCTTTTAATTGGAAATTTGAAGTTCTCCAAACTCTCATGTTCACATGAGATCACCTCCTTCCGTGGGATTTTTGGTCGCCTTGTTTTTTCAATCTAGAGATGGTTCAGCAAAAATTGCTTGGAACCCAGTCAGAAACATAGATTATAGAAAGTGCGACATTTGGACTTTTAACTTGTGCGAATCCATTATATGATGTATGTCACCACTCAAATCTACCAACTGTAGCTTCTCTATTTGCAAGTCCAATTGAGTCATGAATTGCTATGAACTTTGATCAATGGATAAAGTACCTATGGAATAATCACTACGGGGAAAAAAAAAGTTTGAACAATTAGCGTGCAGAGTCGTATGAATGGAACATGAAGAAGCTAGAATATATTGCTTATCGACATTAGTCTTGAGTTGACGAGAAGAGACTAGGGATACACCGTATGTTATTTCTGGATTCCTTGGCTACTTGTACTTCCTATAAAAGGACACATAACAAGCGTTGACGTTTTGCCGCCAGGGCGGTAGGCTCAGCAGTGACGTTATTTTGTTTTTTGCCTTTTCGATTGAGCTAGACTCAGTTAAATGCCGCACTTATTAATTAAACGAGAGTGGGTGGAGATTTGCACCTACTCGCCCTAATAAATGGGTCACGGATTGGAAATTCCTGCTCTGCGACATTCATTCTGCCCCACACACACAGACCACTGACAGCACTAGAGAACGAGGGAGAGACTCGAGAGGGTCTTTGAAATGTCAATGCTGCTTTTGCTTTCATTCTAGAATTCAGGAAATTTGCAGATTTTGCCTGAGTTAGTGCTGCTATTTTCAAAGATAAACTAGTCAAATCTAATGGCAGGAGGAAAGTCGATTCATTGAAAATCGGGTACTTCTCTTGTTCAAAAAGTGCTCTAAGGCTTCAAAGAGAGAAAAAACATTGTTCCGGGACACTCGTTAACCATATGTTTATATGAATCAGATGTCAAGATTTGTGGAAGGAAAATCCGAGATAATCTGTTTTCAGCTTGAAGGGGGAATCGTGATGAGTTCGTAATTATTTCCTCTGGTTGGAAATGGTCTTCACACGGATCGAGAAAAGTGGTTGTGCGAAGAATTTCAAACGCTTGAATGGTGGTGGCTTTCCGGGTCTTTCCGAATGAATCCCACCTGGTGGTGCAAAGTTGGCCATCAATTATGACAGGAGTAGAATGATTGGCCCGAATGCGAAAGGAGGGGCAAGTGGTGACGAATATTAGGGAGGAAGCAAAGTAGTGAAAAGCAGCTTAGTCGTAGGAAAGTGACTGTTTTCGGCTTATTAAATGACTTATAGATAACCCACCAGCGGAAGGAGAAATTGGAAAGGATAAAGATATTTAGTTTCAGATATGACATTTGATTTTTACACCCAATAAGAGGACAAATAAAAGATTTGACAGAGATTAGAAAAAATGACATAGATGGATCTTAGCATATTATAACACCAAAAATTAAGGAAAAACATCAAAAAAGTCATAAATTTATCGTATCGAAGCCAATTTAGTCATAAATATTTTGATATAATACAAATTCAATCCTCAACTATCTGATTTAGTCTCAATTTGGTCCATCTAATTAATTTTTGTTGGATATTGCTAATTTGGATGTCGACTGGCTAACATACTTTTAATATTATTTTAATATTTTCTAGATTTTTTTTTTTTTATTTTTCTTTTCTTTTATTTTCTTTCTCTTTCTTTTATTTTTACTTCCTCTTCCTTCGGCTAGTCATCAAACTGACCAAAGGCAAGGGTCGCGCGGTGTCCCAAGGACAGTGAGGGCGGCCTTGTGCTAGGCTTTCAAGGCTCAACCTTGTCAAATCTAGCGAGGTGGAGCCTCGCCTATAGCCAACATGGTCGAGCCTCGCCAACCCAACGCTAGGTCGCCCTCTTGGCCTTTGTCAAGGGTAAGCCTCTCCAAAGGCTAGGCGAGGCCTAACCTCGCTACCCATGGCCCGTGAAACTCCACTCTCACCTATGGCTAGCAAGGCTCATCCCAAGCCAGCCTTGCACGAATAAACCCTTGCTATTGCTAGTAAGGGCAAGCCTCGCCTCACTACTAAAGAAAGAGGAAAAAAAAAAAAGAGAAAGGAAAGAAAATAAATTTGAAAAATATTAAAATAATATTAAAATTTGTCAACATTAATGTCAGTCATGTCACGTCAGTGGACTGACATCTATATCAGTAATATCTAACTAAAATTAGTCGAAATAACTAAATTGGCATTAGGTCAAAAGATTTAATATTAAATTAGCATCAATAAAAGGTTTATGACTAAATTAGTATAAATGTTACGGGTTAAAGACTTTTTTGACAATTGGGTAATTTATGATTAAATTAGCACAAAAATAGCAAAAGGGAAAAATAAATTCACGGGAGATAATCTTGTATTGAAATAAAAATATTTGTGCATCTCAAAAGCATGTAACATTTGGGTAAATTGAAAAACTATATGGTATATGGAGTATTCAATGCATCTGGCTCAAATAATTTTATTAGAGAAGTACATCGCGAGATCGTGGCTCATTGTGAAAGTGTTCGGTTTGGACTGGCGATCGACATGAGAGAAGGATGGACCAAGGCCTAGGAGGATAATTACATTCGGGAGTGCGTGGACAATTCCCACGTGGCTAATAGTGAGAGAGGGATGGAAAATGAAAATGATCAACTCGCCACCCTTTGGAAAGTACTCGTGCATTATTAGAAAAGTTGAGCCAGCGGCATGATTTGGAGACATGAAAAGTACATTTAAACAACTGCTAAAATGAGAGCTTGTGTAAAGTTCAAGCATTTGCCTTCTTTCAATAATTCTTAATATCAATTCCACCTATACGGCCCCCTTTTTTTTCTCTTTAACCTAGTGCTATGGCACCTTTGAAGCCTATGGCTAGATGAGAAGGTTCAAAAGCTTGAATTAGTCACCGGATCTACAAAACTAGGACCGTCCTCAACTTTCGACCTATATGTGCGATCCCATCAAACCCAATAAGACTTCTGATTTATTTACATCCATAGATTGCTAGCTGCAAAGTGCGAAGATTGATGAAAAACCATTCAATATCCGCTCTTAACTTATGTTCCATAGCACCCAACATTAACATTATGGATAGCCATGTACTATCAGAATAAAGTTCGACTTCTATAGTGCTGTATCTGATCATTTACATTGTCCATAGAGAAATATAATGATGCGGTGGTTCATGATCATCATCGTTATCCTCAATACACAGCAAAAATTAGAACCAGGAGGCCTTGGACGGCTATATGACGACGGAAAACCCAAGTCCCCTGTTTCTAGGCCGTACACACACTCAAAATACTCCATAAATTAAAACTAATTTCGCTCAGCTATATGCATGCCATGTCTATCGCTCCATCAATCCAAGCAAGCTCATCGTTCCCTAAATCGAGGTCGATGTCGGGTAGATCGTATACTTTGCGGTCATCAAAGAGATCTCTTGTGAGATCAAAGCCGTCGAAAAAACTCCCAAATTCGTTATCGAGCATGAAGCTGCCCTCGCATCCCAAACCGACTTCTTGAACGGTCGATCCCGACAATGATTGTTCCACAAACGCTTGAGTGAACCGGTCTTGTTCTGTGAAGACCAGCTCATCTTGTCCACTGCCAAGTGAAGAAGACGTGTGGACATCAAGCACCGAAGATGGAGATTGATGGCAAAACGAATCGTTTCTATTGTCTTCCGGTTCACCCTTCGAATCGTAGATCGGGTTCTCCTCCTTCTCCTTCCTCCGCGATTCAATCTTTTGATCGATCTCGATCTTCTTCTTCTGGTAGGCAAGAGCAGCCTCCTCTGCAGTGTCATAAGTGCCGAGCCACACTCGGACCCCTTGAGTAGGATCTCGTATTTCCGCCGCGAATTTACCCCACGGCCTCCTCCGAACCCCTTTATAAGCAGACGACCCCCGAGCTCTCATGCTCGCTGCTTCGCTCAGAACTTCATTCACACTGGTACCGCACTTCTGATGATTGTTTGCAAGGCACGAGAGTTCTCTTCGTGGGATCCGTGTCTCGTGAATGGAATCACAATCTCCTTAACAACCTGTATGCTCTTCTTCCTCGACGCGATACGATCACCGCATAACGTGTCGTCGTCCTCATCGCTCGAGGAGTCGGTCACGTCGGGGTCGCAGTACGTCACGCGGATTTTCCTCATTGGAATTACCCTCCGTCTTCTCTGCCCGGTTTTTTCTTCTCTACTGCTCTCTCGGTACTCGTGTTAGAATTCCAGAATCGGCTGTCGACGCCTAGCATTCTTTTTCTTCTCTAGAGAGTGTGGTGGGAATATAAAGGAAGGGAAGATATTGTCACGGATTTCAAATATTTAGGAAGGATAGAAGGCGAAACCGAAACAAGATCTTCTGGCGATCTTCGAGGACTTGGGCATCAAGTAAAACCCAAAGCCCTCCGACCCAATTAACCCTCCAAAGTCAAAAGCGAAGAAGCGCTTGGTGTTATGACAAGCCTGAGCAGAACAGCCCCCTGTAGCAAAATTTTAAATTTGGTAACAAATAAAATGAAGATCCCTCGCTTCATAAATAATCATAATGCATGAATGTGTGCATAAGTCAGCCATAAAAGCTCAAACCCCGGCGGCAAGAACTCTCTGTGTTGGGTCCCGGAAAGCGACCAAAAGCATTGAACTTGACTGAATTCTCACAGACTAATTACAGGGGAAGAGCTAAAAGGAAAAAGAAAAATCGAGCAGAAAAGCCACATACCCTTTTGATCTAAATCGCATAGAGAAGCGTGAATCCCTCTGTTTCTTGGTCTGATCAAGAGGCGACGACTGAAGAACAAGAGGAGGGTTGGTGGGACAGGAGTGAGCTCACGCACGCAGAGCAAGTACAGAAGCAGAGCTGCTTGCGAGCTCCTGTTAACGGATCAGACCCGGACGACATGCATGATATCTCTCGGTTTTCCGTGCCAAAAGAGGAGCCCGAAACAAATCAGGTCAGACAATGGATCGACAAAAGGCATGATGATCCTGTCACCGGCACACGAATTTCGAGTCACGAGCTCCAAAGGAAGCGCGGATTTCCTTTTCCTTCTCTGAGAGATTCGTTTCTATAAGTGGACCGATGTGCTTACGAAAGAGGACGGTTGGAAGATAATGAAAATCAGGGAAATTGAAGGGAGGAAGGGAGTTGGAGGGGAGATTATCTTAAACTCGAATCGAGAGTTGACCCTGCTCTGCCTCCTCTCATTTGCGCTGTCTCTCTCTCTCTCTGTTCTTTCTTTCTTCTTATAAGCTCTCTGGTGAAATACTATTTGCGCAAGCGGGCACAAAAGAACGCAATCAAAGTCTTAATTCTTGAACTATTTTATTCCCACCAAAGTGAGCTCCCTCTGCCCCTTTTATTTATTTTTTATTTTTTTATTCATTTGCTTCTTTTTTATTTTTTATTTTATGGTCAAAGGCTCAAAAAATGAAAAAGCTCCATCAGTCCATTGACTCATGACCCGATATTATGTTCTTTAGCTCGAACTGGGCAGCCCGAGAAATTGACTATCTTTGACCATACCCAATTTATCTTCATCTTGATAGAGCTCTAAGCATATTAATTACAAGAGTTATGCCTATTACCTTATGATTGGACCTACCCCCTTCGAAATTATTTGGTGTAATAATTACACCTCATGTCATTTACAAATCGTGTGACTAATCAACAAAACTAAAGAGCTTCACAATTCATATGTAAAAGCTCATTGGCATGATTGTTCAACAACACCAAGTCTTCAAAGAAGGCGATAAGCAATCTTACATCCCCCATTCACTAAAGAGAGAAAGAGGGGTGTCCGCTAGATTCCAATTACCTAAAAGAACATCTCATAATTTGACCATTTACTATCTTCTTTGTTTGGAATCTATCACTTCAATTCGTTGTTTAGAATTCAAGATGCTTTGATGGAAATTCATGAAAAAACAATTCATCATATTATGTTATCTATTATTCAAGATGAATCGATTAGAGTATTGGTCAATGAGGACCAGGGTCAATCTCTAAGGCCTCACATCCAATTACTGACAATTGGGTCTATTCAAAAGACTTCCAATGACAAGAGTAGTTAAGTGCTAAATTTAAGGACCGAGGTCAATTGTGTGAGCAAGTGGAGAGAAATGGAGAGCACATAAAATCAATAAAATGAAAATAAATCTCTTATGAGTAAGTATATAAGAGGAAAATTTTCGATGTCAGCAATTTCGAGGAAGGACAAAAGGGGGAAGAGAGAGAGAATAGGGGTGGAAAATCTTGGATATTTGAAATTGCCGGTGAGAAGAAAACGGAAGGGAATTTTATTTTGGGTCAAGGCCCATTGGACCTAGTTGAAATTTTCCAGATGGCAAAATTGAACAGAGGCCCAAATGGGGCAATCTGCTCGTGTCATAGCCCATTGGACCCTGCACAGGAAGACCTTAAGGACCATGGACTGAAATATCAATAATGAATAGAGGCCCAAATGAGAATCTCGTCATATCATAGCCCATTGGGACCTGCACCGGAAGATCTTGATGGACCCAAATAGGAAACCAAGTTCTACTCATTGGGCCTAGAAATGATAGGCTCAAGTAGGCCAGGCAAGCCCACGAGCAGATTGGATCCTTTTTCTTTTAATTTCGGGTTAAGTACGATTGTTAGTTAACTCGCACCATTCCTGGCCACATTGAAAGAATTCTCGAGAAATTACTTATTCATATCCTAAACTTCAGGAGTTCGTACCTAATAATATAATGCCAAAAATTCCAGTTACCTCATTAACCCGACTAGCGTTTTTAAGAAATCTCAACCATCTCGGTTTTTTTTTTTTTTTTTGTCCACGGACAAATTATATTGTGTTTTACCAAAAAGGAATTTAATATCTCATAATTTCATTGAGTTAAGGTCGGTCATTGTTGAGAATGAAACTAAAATTTCTTTTTGATAAAAAAAGAAGAAGAAGAAGTAAAAATAAAGGAGGAAAGCAATTCTTGTAATTGTCCGACCTCTAATCTCACGGTTAGGCCCAAGAAATGACTTGAGCTCAATGCAATGCGAAGTCCAAGAGACTCCGACTCGAATTAATTCCAGGTTTTCATATTTTCCAAAGACACGAGTTAGGACTTGAAGATTGAGAAATTTACACGTTAGTCCTAAACTTGGGGTCTTGTTATGTTCCTTTTAGTGTCGCAATCCTAGAGCTAAACCTCTCCATTGCCTCCAAACAAATAAAATGTCTATCAACGACAAAATTGGAAAAAATGTGGTCCTAAAAAAGATTCGAATTTCGTCAATAAAGAGATTAGCGTTCTAATAAATATATATATATATATGGATGGGCGCTAGTGAATGCCAGAACATCGTCCGATTTTCTAGCCTCTCGCTAATATTGATTACGTTGAGTTCATTCGAAGAGCAAGCCATAAAGACCAAGTAACCTAATAAGCCATCCCATGCTTACTAGTCGGCTTATTCATATGTCGCTATCACGTGATTTCTATTGGATATGGTTAAAATCAGAGCAGAGAGAACGTTCGTTCCCGTGTCGACCATAATGGGCACTTAACTTTCATGACCCTTTCAAAGGAAAGAGGCTAATAAGAGCGGTTCATGATGTTTGGCACTTTTTTTTTTTCTTTTTTTTATAAACGATGAATTGCTCTTTTTGCATTAGAGCGAGCATGATCCCAAAATAGAATATGGACCTAGAATCCAAAATAAATTTTTATTTTTTTCATGGTTTATCGTTCGATAATGAATATATGAATTGGAACCACTAATTTGAATTTCCATTATATTAGTGAGACTTTTACTTTGTTGATATTTATATTTTTCGCATGTTTAAATATAAGTTGTGATTTGACGATTGTAATGGCAAATGGCGGTTATGAAATGTAATAATTCATTACAATTGTTTGATTAATAATACAAGTGAAACTTGGATAGAACCTAGAACTTAGAATAATATAAGTTCAAGATTTCATGGTACATAGGATAAATTTCAAATTTTTAAAAATAAATAACATGCTCTAGTGATGTTGATACCCAGAATTACTCATGTTATCACATGTTGGTTACGAGGGAAGAAATAGAAGCAATATGCTACACGTCGATGGACTTATAGACAACGATGTTTAAGTCGATGGCAAGGTAGTTAATTGTCACGTGTCGGGCTCTTTGAATGATACATTAGAGTCCAAATTCGAGCAAAATTGACATTAAAATTCAAGCGGAACAATCAATGCACGAAAGGGTGCATGAAAATAGAGAAGTATTTATTTGATGGATAAGTCATGCATACGTCATCGACGAGTAAAAAATGACAATCAAGAGAATAAAGAAAACATGGGAAAAACTAAGAGTAGTGTATAAGGAAAAGTAATTGACTAATGGTTATTAGACTACTCTATGAATACCACAAGTCATTAAATTGAAGAGACCCCTCGAACAATTCAACAATTACCTTTATTTTTATCTTTATTTTGTCGTACTTTGGCTATAGTTTTCAAGATTATTGTCGTCTAATTAAATTTCGGCATGTATCTATATCCAGTTCAATATTATTGATTAGATTGTGGTATTGTTCGACATTGTCAATTAAATTTCGACGTTGTGTTTCCTATCTAGGGTTCTTACTATTGATTAAAATCCAACCATATATTTAAATAAGCCTTGTCATTAATTAAATTTCGATATGATTTGGGCTTCAAAGTACAAGTTATACAATTGGATGTGTTTATACTACATCATTAATTAAATTCCAGTGTAATTAATTCTCATAGGTCGTGGGTCATTGACTCATCTTCTGTGCTAGTTGTTAGAATTGTAATATACAGGTACGGATTTAATATAGAATCCAAGTCTTTTATAATAAAAATCGAAATGCATCATTTGATGAATTTTATTTTATTTTATTTTGGACTTAAAATGAAGAAAATAAGTGGGTCGGTTCTTGCAAGTTTCAGCTTGAAACTTTGGAACCGTTCATGTTTATTTTGTATTAAATCAAAATCCCGAGGACCAGAGATACAAGTCCAACATCGAGACACCAACCGTCCTTTCGACGCGACTTTTACTGCTATTCCATATTCCTCATCGTTCCGTCGCACTGGTAGAAAGCAACGATCAGAAATGCTTATCTTATTCCTTTTTTCTTTTTTTTTATATATATATATCTCCACGAGTCCCGTTCGATGGGAGGCGGGTAATGATGGCCTAGGACGTAATTTCCGGTCCAGCCCTAGGAAGTGATGACGTAACAACCTAGGATCTGCTGTAACGAAATGACACGGTGAAAGGCAGGTTGAATACAAGTTCAAAAAGCCTGGAAAGGTGGAGCGAATGGCCCGCGCAACAGTTGTGGCGTGATGAACATGTCATGTCATGGTCAAAAACAGAATGCCCAGGACCTTTCGTTTTTCCTCAGCTACTTTTTTCATCTTCAGTTTTCTTTCCAAAATCGCATCCAATAAATTGAATCCGACCACCGAAGCCCGAACGGGTGTGAATTGAACCGGGAAAAAAGAAGTTTGGCCGAAACCCTGGAACTGACGCACGATTCGACCAGTCGATGATGCAGTTTGAATTTTGGGAACACTAAAACCCCCGATTCGATGCTATAGCATGACAAGACGGAGGCCCTGACCACTAGCTAAATGGTGGGTCCATACGCATCCCACGTGTCATGATTGGACGTCTCCTTCTTTTCTTTCTCGTGACATGACATGTCCTGACTAGACCCACCGTGGTCCCCTACCATGCTTTTTGCCTAATCAACGGAAGCCGACGAAACTACCGCATAAGTTCGAGATTGCCCATATATTCTTTCGACGTGGGCTTTTTTTTTTTTTTTTTTTAATTAAGATAAAAGTTATTAAAAATTTTAAATTATGTCTATTATGATATTTTTAATTTAAATTTTATTTATATAATACGAAAAATCTCAAATTTATATAATATGTGATGTATCTACCATCTGTTAAAATTCTCTCAATAAAAATCATTAAAAGCTTGCCTATATAAATGCCAAAAAGCAAATAATATTGACATAGGATAATAAAATAAAAACGGTATTTATGCTGAAAAGTCATTTAATGAGATTTTGATAGAAAGTAAATATATCATATAAGTATAAATTTGAATTTTCATATTATAACAAAAAAGGCTTAATATTTTTAATTGATATAATTTGTAATTTTTTATGTCACGAACAAATTTATGATAATTACGTAGTGGAATAAGTAGATTGAATTTCCCTTTTTGTTTCGCTTTCTTTGGCAAAATTAAACCAAAGATTAGGCTTTTGAAGCATTTCCAATTTCCAAATCAATTGACCCATCTTCCGAAAAACACGACTTAGTTAGGGTTAGCATTATGCTAAATCTAATTTTAATTATCCAGAGTCTAATTCAAGATCACCCCATATATTCTTTGAACCCGTTCTCCCTTTTTCTTTTTCTTTTTGCTTTTCCTTGACGAAATTAAAGCAAAGGTTGGGCCTTTTCAAGGTTTCCAATTCCCGAATCAGTCATCGCGTTCTTTTTTTCTTATTCCTTTTTTTTTTTTTTTTTTTTTTTTGCAAAGGTTGTTCTTTGGAAAGCGCGACTCAGGGTAAGGGTACGTATTATGCTAAATCTAATTTTAATTATGTAGAGTCAAATTCAAGATTGCCCCATATATTCTTTAAATTTTTTCTTTTTTTATTTTGCTTTTCTTTGACGATATTCAAGCAAAGGTGCGGCTTTTTCAAGGCTTCCAATTTCCTAATCAGGTAGCTCGTTCTTTTGCTTCTTCTTCTTTTGATTGCAAAGGTTGGTATTAGGAAAGCGCGACTAAGGTTAAGATTACGTATTATGCTATACCTAATTAAAATTAGGTTGACCTTTTCCTTTGAGTTTAGAGTCAAACCCGATGCTTCGTCTCCCTACGTTTTGGGGGACCACACATGAGTCGTCCCTCTCGTCCACTCGCGAATCATTCACGAAGCTACTCGCGTTCCCGCGTGCTACAGAAAATTCCCCCACGCGCCCCCGACTGGGATCCGCATCACCAGCCGTTCGATCTAGGACCAGGAGGCCCCATCCTCTCGGTCGTTTCGGCGCGTCGATCTCCACGCCCCGTGTGGTTTGTCTTGTTTACCCTTTGTCCGAGGTTCAGGATTTTCAGAAACACTTTTGCCCTCCGCTTTGATTTACGAACGAATGCTTCCTTCTTTTCGAGGTAAACCGAATTGTGTAGGCATAAAAACATAATTCGGATAAAATAGTTTGAACTTAAGCTCATTTTATTTCACGAAATATAAATAATTTATTTTTAAAAAAAATATGATCACTTATATTATTTACCTAAATAAATGAAAATAAAATATTTTCATCACGCATAAAAATATTTAGATGAATTTGTCAATAATAATAAAATTTATATCGACTAATTATCTTAATCAATACTAATAATTATTTTAAATTTCTCGTTCAAATCATTTATTTTCCGTAATTTATATATCTTCTCTAATTGAGAATGATTTAGATGCCTAGAACATACCTATTATCTATGAATTAATCGTAGTATCTCATCCAATAACAAGAGTCAATTATAAAATGTAGTCAATAACGGATGCGATTTTTTAATTAAATATTCATAATTCGCATAATCTTATTACTTTTTATGGGGAATTTTTTATTTATAGGACAATAATTGTAATTTAACAATAACATTATTGTACGGTCGAACTCGTTAATATATTCGAGGGAAGAAAAAAGAAAACATATGTAGGTCCATTACTTATATATTAATGAAGGGAGCATCTGCTTACATTCTAACAAGGGCGTCACCTTCCCCAGCAGGCGTGACGTCGGGCGGGTCAAATTGGGGAACACGGATGAAATGACGACACCCATCTTCCGTCTTTAGTGGCCCAAGCATCAGACACTAAGTACAGTCCCAACCACCCGATTTTTAGACGAACGACGACCATACAACCCACACTATTCTTCTTTCTTTTTCTTTTTATATCTTTTTTTCTTAAAGCTGCTTTTCTTTTTCCCAACGTCAATAAGAAGTATCACGAAAAGTCAAAAACTTTGTCAACTATGACACGGATTGTTAAAATTGCATCTCAAAAAATCTTAAATTTACTTATTATGACGTAAATATTATTAACTTTTTATGTCACCAAAAGACCAAAATTTAGATATATAATATATATCCTCCATTTCAATTATTTGATATAATTTTAGAAAATATTTATCAGACGTGGTAGTGAAGGTTTCATCGTATTATATCGACGTTTCAAACACAAATGATTCCAGACGACTTTAGGGGTTCAAGCATGGCCCCCCCCAAAAGCCTTTCTTAATTTACCATATCAACCCTCAACCGATTCTATAGCCTAAGATAAAAAAATTCCAGTTGCAAAGGGCTCTAATTATATGATTTATCGTAGACAAGAACCGGAATATGTGCAAATTTGGAAACTCAAAGTATCTTTATTTTACGTATTTTTTTGTTTAAAAAATAGGGTTATAAAAGAAGTGCCCAAGATCGATACTAGTCCGCAGGACAAAGAAACAATCGGCAAGGCAATGGTTGCATGCCAAACAAATATAAACGAAAGATTTTGGAACGACCTCGTGTTTTATGGTCAGAGCAGTAAGAAACACAGTCTACACGACCATTTTGCATTTTGTGTGCTTTACGTGTCGTACGACGTAGATGTTATAAGCTAGATTAGCAGAGAATTTCGCACAGTATACTATCATATAACGCCAAATTCTCTCTCTCTCTCTCTCTCTCTCTCTCTCTCTCTAAAATTCAGAACTTGCAGAGAGATCGAAGACAGACGGATATGGAAGCGGAGAAACAGAAGACGCAGAGGGAGAGAGAAGGCGCGGATGGTCCCAAGAAGAAGGTGAGGGTGGTGGAAGCGCGAGACGACGTCGAAGTGGAGGCGCCGCCGAGCGAGGCCGAGGTGGAGGAGTTCTTCGCGATCGTGCGGCGGATGCACGTGGCCGTGAAGTACTTCGGCCAGAAAGCGAATGGAGTCGACGGGAAGCTGCCGGGGAAGTGGAGAGCCGCCCTGGAGGCGGAGGAGGTCGTGGTGGTCGCGGCGGCAGAACCCCCAGAAGTCCTCGACGACAAGGAAGGAGTGAAGAAGGAGGCAGCGGCTCCAACTCCGGAGGGAACGGCTGGGGAAAACGGGATCTTTGACCTGAACAGCGCGCCGGAAGAGGGATGCGCCGATTAGGGAAGGGACGTTGTTCTCTTCTCTCCTCTAAGGGGTGGTGGCACATGTAGGCCTGAGGTGGAAGCTGCAAGTTTAGATGGCAAAAACAGACAAAGGTACAGCTCAGGTTATTTTTCACTTTTTTTTTTTTTTGAAATTTTCAACCCTGTTAAATTTCTTTTCTTTTCGAATGGAACGAGAAGTTTAGGTGTTGTCCAAGTACTACGACGGAACGACCCGTTCATGTAAATTAATTAAATTATCATGGGCGAAGTTTTTATAAATTCTAGGAAGAAGGCAAAAAATCAATTAGTGACATTTATATATGGTAGTTGAAGTTGGTGGGATCGAGGGCGCAACGAATGGAAGGCTTCTTCTCTTTATGGTCATTCTCTATAATCTTTACCATATTAGATTATGAAGTAAAATAATCTAATGATCTTTCTTGACTTTCCAATTTATGGGGATTTTTGTTCCATCGTTGAGCATGGTGCTATTCTTTTCCTTTCTTTTGATGAGCTAAAGAAAAAAGATCCTTCGATCGTTTTGAGAAAAATATCACGTCTTGCTCGTCAATTTCATATGTAGAACATATGAATAACATAAGTCTTATGCATCAAAGTTGTACCAACAAGAATATGCGGACATGTTCATGCACTAATCGGGACACACGAAAGTGTATGTAGAGTACTCAGGTAGGCTCCCTATGCACGATGAAATGTAAATAACGAGTATCGTGTGATTAGAGATTTTTAGTGGAGTCCGCGTGGACTACAGGTGTGTAATACGATACCATCAACTTCTACAAATCGTCCAAGGGCGTCTTAAGGCTGCAGCAGGATCCATTTATTTCTTGGAAGTTACTTCATCTAACTTGCAAGATGCCATACCTTTTTCGGGGGTCGCCTTTTGGATGTATGCGGCACCACAATGCACAACTACGAGTACAAACTCAGGTGACGATACTAACCAGACACTACTAAGGAGTAATCATTTCTGGCCTAGTTCTACCTTGGATCTCATAATCGGACTGTTTGAATATTGAATTCACTTTTAGGAACCGGACCCAACCAGCTAGTTCGGTTTGACCCAAGTGATCCCAATATAGGCAGTCTGATTTGCGCACCTGACATGCGACAACAATCGGATTACGGCATTTTTTGTGGTCCCTCGGTAAAGAAAAAGAGAAAAGACAAGGGAAAAAAAGAAAAAGAAAAGAAGGCAAAAAGACGAGAGAGAAAAAGAAAGAAAAGCCAGTGCGTTGTAACAACAGAAGCCCAAAAAAGATAGCGGCCAGCAGCCCATATGATGGTGCATCGCGGTCTAGGCCCACTCATGCTTTTGTTGTCTTGTTTCTAGTTAAGTCGATAAAAGGAAAAAGGACGCCGAAAATTCCGATGAAGTGGGTTCCTAACCTCACGAGCACTTGAAATTTTTTTCGCCGGAGGCAATAACGTTGGGAGCAGGACGCCTTCTGTTTTGTTCCAAAATGACCGATCCATGTGCGATTTGGGCAAAATTTAAAGTCCCTGATTTTCTAGATCATAACGAAAAGTAGGTTCCATACACCTTGCCGGTGGAAGCCCTAGCGGGGTGCAAACTTACACATGGAATCGAGATTTTTAAATTTCAGGGTGATTATTGACTGTACGCCTTAATTGACACGGCATGTACAAGCATTCTTCTGCTTTTTATGCTTTGGGTGGGAGTATGGATTTCATTACTTTGTGAAAAGTAAAGTTCAACGCGACACGCATTTTTGTTTGGATTCAGTCGGTAGTTGTTGGAAAATGATGCTCATCACTTATCCTGCTTAACACGTGTTGATAAATTTTTACGCGTCCAACGTACCAAATAAGTTTCCAAAAGGTAGAGGAAAGAAATTATTCGATTTGAGAAAGAGGAAGGTATAGATTTTGACGAGATGGGGTAACTTTTTGTAAAAAAAAGATTAAAAAAAGAAAAAAGAAGAAGAAGGACTTTTGATAAAAGATGGTGAAGATTTGGTCAAGCGGACGCAACATCACCAACCATGGAAAAAGAAACGGTAAGAGAGAAAGAGGGCTAGCCCTAGCCGAAGGTCTATTTCTATGTCCCCTTCTTATCGTGTTGGAAAAATTAGACTAAAGATTCATTTATTTCACGAAAAATAATTTTCTAATGGAAGAAGAAGAAATAAATATTCTTCATCCCCTTGGTTGAAGATGAAGGAAAAAGAAAAAGAATGAAAAGAAAAATATAAAAAATAATTTAAATTCTATTTTAAAAAATATAAACAAACTATTAAAATGAGTGTATGGAGGAATATCGAATCAAATTTTCTATACCAAAGGGCGAGAAATATTTTCCGGTTCATTTTCATGTTTAAGCTAAATATCATAAATATTATCATTTTCCTAAAAAATTGACTTCGTTTAAAATATTTTCTAAAAATATCATATTTTTTGTAAAATAAACGAAGTCTAAATCTTATTATCCATGATAATTATTCTTATATCAGAGAAGTAGATCAATGGCCCTTTATTTAGTCAATTGTAAGTCACAAAAGGGTACATTTTTATATAACCCTTTAATGGACTAAATAGTTAAAGCCAAGATTCATATGCAGTGGATCCCATATTTAAGGCCATACCGTCTTCCATTCACACCAATTTCAGGATCACGCTCGACAACATGATAGTGGAGCTTTAAGTGATGCTCGTAAACAAAACAAACATGTCGGCACCTAACTTAGTCGAGCTGAAAATTAACTCTCGCTAATAACAAGAAGCTCAATACCTTAGGTAAAATACCTTTTTTTTTTTTAATGAAATTAGTCTACACGATTATATCTGCTCTCCTATCGCCGCATTTTCCTCGCAATATGGATTCATCACTTCTTTGCAATTCGCACGCATGGCAAGAGTCACTCTCTCTCTCTCTGTATGCGCATGCGCATGTGCAGAGGTGTTTGCTTTGTGCCGAGATTATACCTCGGCTGCCTTGTACCTCTATCTCGCCACTCTTGACGAAAGAGAAAAAGTCCTTTTTAGCTTTATGCCCCATAATGAAAAAGAAGGCTCTCAAAGCACGTCGACCCCTCCTTGTCAATTTCCAAAAGACAAAATAACATTATCATCCATGGATATCATCATCATCATCATCAATGGCTGCAATTAAATTGTTGCACACTTGCTATTCCAAGGCAGGACACCATTGACTTGTGGGTCGCCTTCGATTCTCAATCTTTTGTTTTCCAGGGAAAAAAAAAATGGAAAAAGAGAATGAAAATTAAAGGGAGGTTGAGGAGATATTTCTTCCCCCACCGGTTCATGATGGAGATCCCCATTCGAGACTTTGTGGGCTGGGAACCCCCCCCCACTTTTAAAGCCACGAATTTAAAGATGGACCTCCCCTTTCCAACCATTTGATTTTGAATGATCATGACTTTGAATCATTATTTTTCATAGCTTGCTAATCACGTCCGATGTAAATTCGGATAGCGGGCATCTATTATAAATGTGACATCTTTCGCATCGAGAAAGCAAATTTTAAGCCCCGTCTCTATTTCACTAGAACTTTCGTAATAAATATAAATATTTTTCATGAAAATGATCGGTTTTCATTTATTTGGTAATTTAAAGAAAGTCATTCCCTTCCTACTAAAAGGAGAAGTTGTTTTTCTCCCAAATCTAAATATGTCGATTAATTTTTTGTCATTCAAACATCGAAAAATTATAATTTTTTTTTTTCAAACAAAAAAATCCTTAAATAAATGATTCTCTAGATGCGTGAAATACCATATCGATTTCGAGGATTGGATAAGACACGAGCAAATCTAAATGTGCGGCTCGATCGTGGTATTATATGCACGCGATTTGACGCTACGAAATCGAGATCGGAAGAGAAAAAAAGAGAGAGAAAAGGGGAGAACAGAAGAAAGACAAGACAGGGAACCAATAACTGCCATTTAAATGAGTTGGTGGCATAACAACACTGTCGGCCCAGTGTCTAAATCAGTGGATGGCCATCGTCGTTTCGTTCGGTGCAACCTTTTTTTCTCTGGTTCCCAGCTAACTTCTTGTGTTCAGAAAACCGCATCACGGGGACATTATGCTGCTGTTTGCTTCTGACATCACGTCCTATGCTCATCTCTTACACCATTATTAAACATAAAAAAAAGCAAATTAAAAACGCGTTTTGCTCTATCCATGGGTTAATATCATCCGTCACAAATTTATCTTTAAATTAATTTTTTAATCACAAAAATTTTAAATTTACATATCTACAATAAATTTACTATTCATTGATTTCTATTAAATTTGATTAATATCTATAACAAATGAAAGATAAAATTCAAAATTGATATATTCTTTAACTGTCAATTGTGTCTAACTTAACAATTACATTATAAAAATTTAACAGAAACTAATAGAAAGTAAAATTATCATAAAAGTATCAGTTTTTGGTAAATTTATTATAGATATACTAATTTATAGCTTTTTTTTATATTAATCTTTGTACATAAGGTGGCCTCGAGCGATATTCACGAGGAGCATCTCTTTCTCTAAGTGGAGTTGGAAAAGATGGAGACTCATAGTATCTTCAAGAAATCGTTTGATAGCCCGATGCTTGATGATGGGCGTCATTTCCCTTCCTGTTTTCATTTGTCTCAATGTAGAGAAAGCATATTCAACCGTCGATCATGACAAACTCAGTCAATATGACAAAACCCATCATGCGTTCAATAAGCAAAACACGAAATAGTTTCTAGCCTTGGAAAATTATTTTAGTATGACCTTCTGCTGCCTTTCTTTTTAAAGAAGAAAGCAAAATAAGAAGCGCCAACTACTCTCGAATTTTCAAATAGAAGAGATAATAAGCACACGTTCAACCATTGTTTCAGTTGAGCAGAAAGTCTCGGTTTAGCAATATATATATTATCTTACAATATGACATTTTTCTCGGCCGTCCAAAGGAATTGCCTTCTAGTCTTTAGACTTCGTTGGCCTATACCATAAGCCCCCTCAATGGTTGCATTTTCTAGGCTGCCTACAATTTGCAAACCCTTGATAAGACACGGATTCAGAAATGTTCACCGTCAACTCATATTTTATTTGCGTTCTTGCTGTTGGGTTGTCCCTAAGATCACTATCTCTAATTCCATGCGTAGTTCTTAGTCGTTCGGAATCATGAAATCGTGCTCACTCCGAAAATTGAACATCGATCTTATTCTTGCCTTTTGGGATATTAAATTGTCTACAATAATACTCGACAGAAATCCAATCAGCGCGCGCAAGTATAATCTAATAATTGATCGAGCAGAGGTCGTGCCTTTTCATCGAGCTTAAATGGCAGGCATGAACGCCCTCCCACTTTTCTTTATATTTTTTTTAACTCGTCGGTTCCGATGTTGACCTAAAATAGGCAACATCTTACGTTTATTTCCCTTTTCTTTGGTTAATATTAATAAAATCCATTATTGCCTTTCAACAACTTGATAAAAAGGTACATCGACATCCGTGATTTGATCGATCATGTCCTGCCACTTTCTTTTACAATAACTTTAATGGCAATTTGTCTAGTCATTTCGTGGAAAATACGAAGATCCCCCAACCCGTCCTTCTAAATTACGTTTGTTTAATTAGCCTATCCACATCGAAAACCCGGCAATTACGCTTAACTCTCTTGCTAAAAATCAAAGGACTTTATCAGTTTGCCAACTGCCATACAAAAAGTTGTTTGGCGGAACTCGTAAAAAAAAATTAACATATTTTGCTTTTCATTTCAGCAAGATTGAAAAATCTTTTAATAGTCCTAAAAGTCACGAGAAAATTTATTTACGCAACAATAAATCGACATATGATTTTTTTTTGGAAGAGCTACATCATACTAATTATTAAAAATAACGTAGAAAAATCATGTATCCCATTTATTATCTAAGGTTATCTACTTTCCTCATATATACAAATTTACTCAAAGTTTCTCTTTTTTTCTTTTTGTTGCTTGAGAAATTTACTTAAAATTAAGATTATATTTATTTCATGAGAAATGAGTATCGTGAAAAATATTTTTAAGAATTGTTCACAAAAGAAAATATTTTTATAATCGATAATACTTTATGTCTTAATATTTTCGTGAACAGTATAAATATATTTCATTTGTTCATTTTTTGATTGATATAAATGATTATTTTAAATCACAAATCTTTTGCAAAACAATTATCGATCTTCTTTTCAATTAATCAAAGTACCCAATTGGGCACCCACAAATTATTGAATGAGAGTACGTGGTAGGCCACTGTCTCTCTCTCTCTCTCTCTCTCTCTCTCTCGATCTCGAAACTTCTCATCAATTTCTCAACTATCCCATCTCTGTATCGACACCCTCTTTCCCACGTCATACAAAGAAAACTCCGACCAAATCCACCAATCGAAGCCTCGGGCTCTGTTTCCTCGTATTTAGCTTTTGTACTCTAATATGGCTAAAACGTGGACACATGACACGATTGAATGTCGCCTCCTCCTCGTGGCTTTATATCTTCACATTCCTTTATGACATCGAGTGAATAGTCCGAAGCATCGACTTGGACGATGGGACGCACGAACGACTCGTGCAATGAATAGCCATGTCCTCGTGCGGGGCATGATCGCCACCCTGTTACAAAAGCCTATCTTTATTTCATCTAAAATCGTGGAAGTGAGATAAACAAAACTCGAACGAATAATCTTCTTTTCTCTCGAGAGGTATCGTGTGATTTTGCTGGTCTGAAAAGAAAACTAAATGCCTTCTCTCGACATGATTTGCGTTGGGTGATACCTTAACCAACCCATGTGGTTAGGTTTGAATGGAATCTCATTTGCTTGGCGGCAAGGACAAAAAGTCTTTGGTGCAATCAATTGAGAGGGTGATTTTAGTTACCTTGTCGTGGTGGGCTACCGAAATAATTTCTCACTAAAGTCGCTTCGCTTTTCCAAAAACTTTTCTTTTCTTTTTTGGGGGGCGATCCTCCTTTTATTTTAATCCAAAGCACTCAAAAATAACCGATGCGTACAATTTCCTTTTTGAAATTTGACGTTTTTAGAAGAAAAGCTGTGAATAACCGACAAGGGTGCGTACAAGCTCCTCAACGGGTCCATTGGTCCACATAGAGTAATACACGGATTCACATTGCTTTATCCACGCAACGGTTGAATTGTGCTATTCTAGTAAATAGTTCTGCTTTTCCAGAGAGGGAGGGGACAGGGATGGTCCACCCCACTCAATTTTTCTTTCGCAATTTTTGATGCGAATAGGACTTTTTGTCAATTTTGATCCCCTTGCATCATCCTTTTTAAGGATAAAATATATTATAAGATTTAAAATTTATCATGAAAATATGATTGAATTCAATAACTTTCAAAAAGCACGATCGGGTTCTACTAAAACTTATGAAATTGAATTCTAAAATTTCGAAAAGTGTAGTCGACAAAGTGACTTGATTAAATCAATTTGACAAGTTTTAAAATTTGATTATACTTTTCAAAAATTATAGGACTCAATCATATTTTCATGATAAGTTTTAAGATTTAATCGTACTTTTATGATAATATCTCTTATTTTTATATTCAGAAGCGTTGGATACGATTCCTTCAAAGTGAAGCAAATCTCCACTTTTTCTTTTTCATTTTTCAAAAATAATGAAGGAGAAAAAGAGGTGGGGACGTATTGAAACTCTCGTCTAATTGGAAGAAAGTCGTGGACATGGTGGACGGGCATGGCCCAAAACGTGCACCGAACGAGCTTTTTATTACCAATCTCGGGAGGAATTTTCCAAGAAAAGAAAACGCGGAAAGCGTCGTCAGTCGTATATGTCGATTTGGGTGATTGGGTGTGGAAGAATCAAAAGAAGCTGGGGCTATTAGGTTCGACCTGACCTTGATTATGCCCACCTTGTCCCGCAACGCACTGAATTTCTCTCTCTCCTTTTCTTTTTAAAGTTTACGAAATTTATTCATCAGCTTCATTCGGTTGCGCAAGTATATGCTTCCGGCGAAGCATTTCTCTTTTTCTCGGCAGAGTATTTCTTTCCCTCGACGTAATTAATCGCGACGAAACCACATCCAATAACACAAATTATTGGTTAACACGCGGCCACACGATGAAACGGGTGGAAAAAACGAGAGTTTTTATATTGTCCATCTTCGATGGAGAATGATATATTTAGAGCCGCAATTAGATGGTGAATACGTGATTAGCGTCTTCCATACGAGATGGATAAACGGGAAAAGAAAAAAGATTCTTTTTTTATTTTTTATTTTTTTGGGACCAGACAAAGTGGAAAGTCAAATTGAAAAGTCAGGAGAGGCGGGGGAAGGTAGCCCTTCCTTGCAAGCAAGGGCCACAGTGGCATCTAGAATTCAATTCCGAAACAACTATTTGAAATTGAAAGAGAGGATCACGGATTCAGCCCCCCAAAAATAGAACTCACCACGGGTGCTATTTCCAATATTTACACTTGCCAAATTTGACATTATCTTCCGGGAATTTGACGAGTCCTGATCTTTCATCGGAACCGAGCTCGACCTTTGATTAGTCTGATCAAAAGTCCTTCACCTCACCTCAGATTTTCCGTTTGACTGCACGAGGTTTTGAGAATTGAACACGTACAAGGAGACTTGAAATAGTACACTTGTTAACGCGTTGTACGACTTGATTGCTCTCTACACGAAACTTTGGACTTTTAATAAACTTCATTTTATTTTAGGTTATTGTCCTTTGTTTGAGATTATAGGGTTTAGATTCTTGTAAGAAAGACAACGGATATATATGATTCTTTTTTACTTTTTTGTAGTGTCGAATTGATAACATATTGCGGCAAGTTACTTTGCAAGCATGTTCATGGTTTTGAGTTTCAAATACTAGATAATCCATATGCATGAGCCAAGGTTTCGACGACAACAGTGGATAGAGAGAGATTTTAAGAGATTAACACCCCGTTTGCTTTGTGAAAATTAGTGATCTGAGATTTTTTTCCTTAAAATGATTATCTATATAATTTGAAACAATTAGTCAATAGAAAAAGGTTTTGCTATTAACAACGATTTATGCCTTGTGGACCATGAACTTTTTTCTTGCTTATTCATTTTTGTAATCGGTACAAGCAATTATTTTAAGATTATTTTTCGAAAAATAAATAGAGTCTAAGTGAATCAAACACTTTTTCTCTTATTAATCTTGAAATTGAAGGTTAGAATCCTTAACTTCACCAAGGAGGGATGACGGAATTTCAGGGTATATATTACTCGATCATTGGGTTTCCAACATGTCAAACCACATAGGCACTCGAATTTCTTTAAAGGGAAGTGGATCGGTTCACGATAGCTTATTCGAGGAATGTAGCAATGGACCCAATCAATTATAAGAAGCTAAGCATATGGCGTGGATCAAGAGATTGTTGTCAAGCCAGCAAGGACAATTCGTCCATCCCTTTCTCAAAAGTCTCTGAATAAATTCAAGAAAGGAATAATCTTTCTTTATTTTTATATTTTTATATTTTTTCTGGACACTATGAGGCAGTCCTTTGCCACTAAACCCTAAATCCAACCACTACATGCTGATGATTTCAAGTTAAGCAGGTTCTCTTTTTCACTAATTGGTCTAGTTGGTCTTGCAGTTGGAGGATGCACCTACACAGATTTATCACCACCGCTTACAACCACCCTTTTAAGGTAAGGGAAGCAAGGGAAGTGATCTACAGTCCTCCTCTTTTTTGTTAAAAAAAGAAAAGAAAAAGTCCTCGCAACTTGATAGGACATTTCATAAATTTCAATGCTCCGACGTTTCTTTCCATATGTATGGTGGGTGTTTCGTTCGACTCTCTTCTCGTCCACGATGCTTACATATATGCATCGTTAAGGCAATCGGCTCATTAACATAATCTTTACTTTCCATATTTAGTGATAATTTTTAGGTATTCATATACGTGTGTGCATTGATGATAAAGTTGTGGAAAAAAATTATTCAAAAAGTTTTTGATCTCTTGTATGAAAACTAATATAGTTATATTTATCAATGTAGTCATAAACACTTTGACATTTTGCTATTTTAATTCCAAGCCTTTCAATATGTGTCGGTTTAATTATAATTTTTTTCAAAATTTATCAAGATATCGGATTTTTAAAAGGTTTAAATCTAAATTCATGTAAATGAGAGTTAATAACTGAATTGACTATTGTTTAATTGATTTGTAACTTTTTGAATAAATATATTTCTGAATTAGCTGGTAGGTGAAAGCGTTAGCATGAGTTTCGGGCGCAACTTCTTTAGCACGGGAGTCAGGGTATGTTTGTGGAGAGAATGGAATGGGAAGAAAAAGGGTCCAAAGTAGAAGTTGACCAAAAGCGGAAGATGGAAATTGGACAAAGTTGAGAAGAGGATTTCGTTTTTGAGCTTATTAAACTAAATCACAACACAAAGCATTAGCAATAAATATGGCACGAAAGTTACAAAAAAGAAAGAAAAGAAAAAGAAGAAAGAGAAAGAAGAAGAAGCACTTATTTATTGATATGTAATTTTATGTTTATCACGGTCTTCCACTATATTTTGATTGTGATTAATTACATTCAAAGGTAATCATAGTTATGATTAAGCCACTATAAATACTTTGTTGTTTTTCACTCTTTGAGAAAAAAAAAAAAAACACTACGAACTCTTCAACAAAATTTATTCAAAACACCACTTTAGTTGCTTCGATTTCCATCTTAAAATAATATGATGGCTCTCCAGCTATAAATAGTAAAATGAATAGTCGTATTAATATGCTTGAAATGAATTATCGATATATTCATCTTGTCACTACTTTGTAAAAAATGGAGTTATATGGGAAAGACTCGAGCGAAGACCATTAACAATCAGACGGTATCAACCTCTGTGTCTATTGATTAAAGTGATGAGATTAATCGATCTATCAATTAATTAAGTGAGTCATGTTCCAATGCAAAACGAAAAATGATTTTATTAAAGAATGTTGCGGGGTCAGTTGATGAAGTGAAGAATCGAGGAAATTCAAGAGATTTCAACGAATAAACCGGAATTCACATGGATCTGAGGTCCGATAAATATCTCGACAGCGATTACATTCGGAAGAACCTGGATCACTTATTAAAAAAACCGAAATTCTTCGACAAAAAAAAAATTAAGGGTCCAGTCGACAAATTTTCCAGGAAGAGCTATTGCTAGCGACACTGACACGTCACCGTCGCTGTCTCGACTTCCCGTATCTAAGGCCTTCTTTCGGTTGAAATCTACGGCCTTTTCCTGTGGCCCCCCCCCGCCTTCAATCAGTCAGGCCCGGAGAGGGCTAGTCTCGTAATTCCGCGTAAAATATCTGACCCGATGTCGGAAAAACATCGTGAATCTCACGACAAAAAAATTGGAAAAGAAAAAAGATCGGGAAGCGCAAAAGGCGGAAAAATAAAAATAAAAGGAGGAGGGGGATAGGGGAATTTGTTCACGATGATGGATTTCACTTGCCCGACTGACAACGCCAACGATCACACTAACAACACCTGCTCGAGGCCTCCAACCTCCGTGCCACCTGCCCCTCCCACGTGTCCCCCACGGATCCAAACCCCGCCTCTTCCGGACGACTTGTTACCGGCAGAACCGGTCTCGCAAACGTGGTCGATCGCTGCCAACCTTCAAGGGGAAAAAGCCGACCAAAAAAAAAAACCCTTAAACTACACCCACGGTCATACGTTTATCCATAACTTTTTTAACACAAAAAAAAATCCAGAATACATCCATCCAACACACGTTCACTCCAAATAAAGCACCAGAAACTTCAAATATATACGATAATTTTTGTGTTACAAATTTTTTGAAATAAATTTATCTTATATACATAATTAAGGATTTTTGGTGGTTTTTTCTTATTAAAATCGAGTAATATTTTCCCTCTTTGACGATGATTAAAGGTAAAATATTTTGTTAATATAAACACGTTTAACTCTGGTTTAACGAGAACCTCGTTAGAGTTAACGCGGGGTGCGTTCTCCGAGGAGTCGGTATCGTGGACCGGTTAGGCGGAGCGGCTCGCGTGGAGACAGCGACACATGCCGTGGAGAGCAAGTTGACGTGGCTCCATGCATGGTCACCACAGGCACTTGACCCCGGTTAAAAAGTGACTGGGCACGCTGTCGCTGTCTCGGAACTGGTGAAGCCGCTCTTATCCCACACCGGCGCCGATTTCAGCTCGGGGCTCGGCTTCGGAGATGCAGCTCACCGTGTTGCTCTCGCGTGGCACGTGGCTTTCGGATCTGGGGGATTCGGCCCCACTTGTGCGTAATAATTAAAAAAAGGAAAAAAACGGGTATCCTTCGTTTTCCCGGCTCTTGTGATTGGGACTCGTCCAGCGCAATCTCGACCGTCTATTTGCATAAGTCTTTGACCGGGGGGAATGAACGGTCGGAACGGAGACCACGCATGGGGGGCCTAAATTCAATTAATTGAGCAACCGCTTTTTGGGGACTTTAATTATTTACTCTGAAAGCGTCTGGAACGGGTCGACGCATTTTCTTTGATCGAGATTGAAGGGTGACGGTACCCAGCCATCCTCGTCGGGCCCCACCTATGTGGGAAGAACTAATTGGTCGGGACCCGCCAACAATAATTTTTTAAGGAAAATGATTTATAGTATTTTTCTTTTCCAACAGATAACGTAGCACTCAGTTTTAACTTGCCGCGACGCTTCCCATACTAAATAAGGTATTGATTCTACTCTGGTATTTCTTTCTCCACAACTGTCTGTCTGGCTCGGTGAAATTATATTGGGTCGATCGCCGCTCACAATAAGGTTAGAATTAATGTTAATGAAACGACAAATTAGACTCGCATCACATAGTGACATTTAGTAGTATTGATGGTTTGGGTCGGGTCAATGTAATTTTTTGTTTTGACCCGACCCGCATATAAGTATATATTAATCTGGTTGTGATCAATGTTGGATTTTGAAAAAGCTTTCTACCGTAGAGGTTAGCAAAAGGTCGCACAATTTAGAGAAATAAATACAATAAAGGCATGTGTAGGTACAGCACTTTGAGTTCTCCTGCGAAAGGGCTCGATATTCGAGATCTATAATTGTTTATGAGACAACATGATCCGATCCGAATAGAAATTTTTTTATTTATCGTGCTCTCCATTGCATCGCCGTTATTTCTCCGTCCCCGTATGCATGAATAATTCGTGAGAAAAAGATTGTGTTTAGCTTGTTTTATATTAGGAAAAATATTACAAACATACTTTATTGTACCCTCAAAAACTATTACATATTTTTTTTATTTTTTCGAAATGCTCCGAGTCCGTGTTAACGATGCTTGAGAAGGAAATATTTTCAATTTTCAAAATATTAATTATACACAACATAGAAAAAATAATATATTATCGTTCAGCTATTATGTTGAGAACTCGAATTAACAACACCGTTCTTTTTTCAAAATACCAATTTTTGCCACCTCCAGACAAAAATCAATACGGTGAGCGATCAAATTGCCCCCAATCTCCCGCAAAACCTATAACTTCCATCAGCCACGGACACCCTGTGGCCCCTCCTCCACCACACATCGCCGTATGTCGGCGACATCGACCCCCCTGCCCTACCGCGGCCGTTGCCATCACCGATTCCCCCTCTGTCATTAGCCATTGGGTACGCTCCCTCGCCGCTCAATCAAAAGATGCGGCAGCCATGACTGCGAGCTCAAAGCTGAAGCGGGCTTGGCTCTGGTGAATATTGCTAATGCCAAGACTGGGATATTTCAGTTCAGCAGAACAGGCTTCATCTGTAGGAAACAAATGGTTATTTGCGTAGTCTAGACGAGTAATATCTCCATTAATAGGGAAACGATTCTCTGCAGGACGCCAAAGGTAGGTTGCCTCCATCTGTACCGTCGATATACAATAATGTCTTCCCAAATTTCCAAAGCCCAGTCTAGAACGGCAAAGGGCATGGCACGTCCCCCCAAAACACGCAGGTAGAAAAGGAAAACTATGGGTTTGTTGTTTGTTTGGGGGTGGGGGACTCTTCTGCGATTCGGCTTTCCACATTGAGTTGAGAAGGGTACCCCCGTGAGGCCACGTGTCGTGCTTATCTGGTCAAAATTCAAAAGGGCGGAGGAGGAGTTTATGCTCGCCCCCCCATGTTAAACGATAAGCACGACGCTTATTTTTGCGGCTAATACTCCACCGAACCCAGCGAAAATGACTCGTTTCTTTTTGGTTGGGTTTGGGGTGGGGCGGAAAGCCGCTAGATTTGGTGAGGAATGTTTCTCGCGCAGAGAAGAACCCTCGCGGAACACGTCACGATTTCATTATATCTTATAATAATATAAAGAGATTTTAAAAATTCCAATTTTTCTTTTATTTTTTGGGGTTGAAATTTACGAGAAAATATCCGAATCCGTCGTGCGAGAATCCATACGAAACACACCCTGTATCATTGGCCCCTCACCAGAAAAAAAGAAGAAAGAAAGATAAAGAAAATAGAACGCAGCGTCAAGATCGCTCCACCGAAGCCGACGAAACAAGAAGAAGCTAACCACAGGAATCGAAGTTGACCCGCGCCGGGGGGGCGGGCGCGAGAGATGTTTCCGTGGTTGGGGGGGGGCCCACGCCCCGGACTTCAAAGGCGGAACTTAAATGTAGTTTAATCTGCCAGGACAGAAAAATAAAAAGGAAAAAAGGGGGCGAGAATAAAAAAAGAAATTGAATAATGCAGAGAGAGAGGGGGCGGGGGAGGTACGTTGTACGTGACGGGTGGTGGCGGGGCTTTTCTATGCGCTCCACGCGCGCGTGTCCACAAACCCCGTCATCTTCCCTCTCTCTTTCTCTCTTTAGTAATATACATTTAAAAATAAATAAAATAATAAAATAATAGGGGATCGTCTTCTCCGTGTGTAGATGGACATCATCGGCGATGGTAATCGGCCACTCCTATATAAACCCTCCGAACCCACTTTCGCCTTCCCCGTCCACACCTAACCTTTTCTCTCTCTTTCCATCTCTCCCCCCATAGAAACTATAAATTCCAGTCGCCCCACTTTGCCCCCATTGCCACAGACATCTGCGACTTTCTCTCTCCACATCTCAGAAGCCATATCTCCCTCCCTCTCTCTCTCTCTCTCTCCCACCCGCACTTGGCAACCACCTTTCCCGGCTGATTTTCTTTTTCATTTTCTCGAGAAAATTGAACCGCCCGCTATATATTCTAACTTTTCCCCAACCATCCCACTTCCACCTGTACGTCATCATCTCTCTCTATCTCTCTCTCTCTCTCTCTGCGCGGGTTGACCTTCCTTGGCCTCGCGACTGTGTTATTTGAAGCTGAAGACGTCTCTCGCGCCTTTTTCTCTCCCTCTCCGCGATAATGGAAGAGAAGACCGATAAGAAGCGAGCGCGGGATGACTCGACCGTTGACTCGCCCGAGTCGAATCTCACTCGGGTCGACTCGGCCGGTTCGGAGCTCGGCTCGCCCGAGTCGAAGCGGGTCCGAGCCGGCTCCCAGCCGAATCTCGACTCGGCTAACTCGGATTTGTGCTCGCCGGAGGCGAAGCGGATACAGGACGACCTGCTCAACATACTTGACGACTCGGAGGGCGTCACGGACCGAGATCCGGCGATCCAAGGCCTCGATTCCGTCATCAGAAGCTTTGAGGAGGAAATACTTGTCCCTCAGGCGGAGTCGGTTCTAGATCTGTGCTTGGAAGCGGCCGAGACCCGGTCGGAGCTGGGTTACCTGTTGGAAGCTTCCGATGACGAGCTTGGTCTCCCTCCGAGCTTCAGTTCCTCCGCGGAAGACGACGGAAAGGTCGCCGACGGCGAGCTACCGGCGGCCCCCTGTACGTCGGCGGGGTTCGGATTCTGCGAGACGATGACCCTTGAGAACGAGATGACGGGTTACGACTCATTCGAGTTTGCGTCCGAGTCAAGCAACGGTAATGACCAGGAAACGGGCAACGAGTTTGTGATGTTAGGCGGGTTGTTCGATTTCCCGGAAGGTAGTTGTGAACCAGACGACGCGCCGGAGATGTTGTGGCGGCCGGAGTCGTTGCCAGCGATTTGACGGGTCGTTCCTCCCCCCCCTCCCCTTCTGGGGGGAGGGAGGGGGACGTTTCGGGTCGCCGGGCGTTTTATGGGTGCCGGAACGTTTCCGACGAGGCATACGGTGTTGATATTGATAGGTTGTACATGTCCACAAAAAAAGGAAAATCATGATTCAGTGTTCACGCGAAGGTGGGTTTGAACGAACAAAACCTAATCGACTGTGGAGACAATTTTTTTTTTTTTGGGGGGTTTTATTATCATTTATTCCGATATAAAATTCACTTAAGTCGGTATTTAAATTAGAACGGCAGAAAAGGTGTAGAGCAGCGAATTGCAGTGTGCAGTGTGGAGATTGGGACTTAAAACTTGAGATAGATAAAAAGAAAACGAAATAGAAGAAGTGAACGCAAGGGGCGGATGCGTAATTGAGCCTTCATACGATAATGTGACGGGACCAGTGCGAATGTTTGTGTTTTTCGCCAGTGACCCTAAGCGATGCGAGGAATCTTAAAACAGCTTTTTCGCGGGTGCCTCCCCGTTTTTGGACGTTAAAGCAACCGCCATCACGTGAAATGGCAGGAGTGCGACGGTTGCCTAGGCCCCTGTCGACCATGCTTTTCTATTTAGATATTATCGATGGGTGAAATTACCGAAGATGCGTCCCCTGTTCGTTTTCGACTTTTACCACTTTCCCTCTACTTTCAGAAACACAGAACACGTTTTTGTACAAGTCACGAAAGTTATTGTCTTCTCGAAATTCCCCCCCCCCAACAAGGATTAAATTCGAAACTCAACAACCTTACTTTTGTCACCCTGAAGCCTCGGGTGTTGGAGGAGATGATAACGGGTTGGTTTGGTTCAGTTCAGGCCGGGCGTTTGTTGGAGGAGATGATAGCTGGTTCGGTTCAGTTCGGGCGTTTGCGTTCCTGGTACGAAGGGGACATGTGTTTTGTGACCTAAACCAGAAAATGGTTCGGGTCCGGTGATTGTTTATTTAAAAGGGATGCACCGAACGATACGTTTTTCCTATTTCTCCTGACCTAAAGACAACCTTTAATCTCAAAACTTCCCCGACCACGAGCTGCCGCCCATCACCTCTGGCCATCGTCTCTCACCGTCAAGCTCCGGCTCGCTATTCTTGCAACTGCCATTGCCACCAACAACGAAGTCCCTCTCCCTCTCCCTCGACCACGCACAGCACCCGAAAACTCGACGCATCTCCTTATCGATCTGGTGGAGACGCCTCCAGATCTGGAGGCTTGATGGGCCATGGAAGCGTTGAGCCTCTAGATCTTCCGTGGTCGTCGAGGATGGATGGCGAGGCCAAACGTCAAATCGAATACAAAGGGGGATGACAGGGGCCAAGGGGGTCTATCGCCAGCGAAAGCGAGAGCCACGGTGACGACAGCTGCTGGCACGACGGCAGAGACGATGCACAGTCGATTTCGCACGAGCGAGGGAGAGGCGCTTCCCCTCGAACACACTAGCAGTGCTCGTACACACGGTGGATGTGAGCCTAAAGTTTTTGGGCAAATTTTAGATTGAGCCTAAAATTTGGATATTTTTACGATATTCGCCCGATTTGTATGTGGGAACATCATGATAAACATCGTAATATTGCTTTCGCTCGCATTTCATCTTGGCAATTCTATTAGCATGATTCATATATATTCTCTGGGACTTCGGGTGCAGTTGGTTTTGCAAAGAACTTTGGGCACCTAAAGGCCCCTCATGCCAAAGTTAAACAAATTAGGTGAGACTCGCCTAGGCTTGCACCGACTATTGAAGGGTTAGATCTGAGTTGCCTGCCCTCAGCATCGCCTTGCTTGGGGTCACGTGACCTCGGTGACGAGTTGTCGCCCCAACTTTGTCTAAGCTACTAAGTTTTTAGACTTCATTGAAGGGCCAGATTTATGCTACTTCCATTTTCCTTCTTTTTATTATTATTGTTGTTATTATTATTATCTTAAGATAAAATCCTTTACAAATTTGTGCAAACCAAACATTAGTTATATTTCACAAAATCCCTTTAGACTATAGTCTTTTCATTTATGCAAAATCTTCCCCAAATGCTCTCTCAAACTTAATGACATTTGTTAATGCTGAACTCATGAATCACCATTTCAACCAAATCCCAGCCCTATAACCAAATCCCAACTCCTATAATTAGTTCGCCACGCAAAATTCGGTGTTTGAATTTAGGATTTGGATTGGTTCTCAGATTTTAAAATTAAAGCATGTATGATGACCATTTTTTTTTCTTTTTTCTTTTTTTCCGTTTTCATGAATAGGTTTGGAAAAAAATATCCGTGTGGCAACACAATTTCTAGACCAAATCTTTACTATAGAAATATGTTTGGAACAAAAATCAGAAGTCAAATTTTTTTATCTCTATTTTTTAAACAAAAGTAAGAAATAAAAACTCTCCTAATTACTTGCTTTTGTTATTGCCTGTCATCAATCGTTGACCACTAACCACCGCCAACTGCCAGTCACCGGCTGCCGTTGGTCGTTATTCCCCTGCTAATGACTGCCACCGTCGTCGCCACCGACCTACCTCTCATTGTCATCAACTAATTGCCGCTTATGGTCCCAAGCCGTCCGCTAGTTGCCCACCTCCTATTGTCGGTCACTGATTGCCGCCTTCTACTGCCATTCGAGAGAGATAAATTTTTTATTGTTATCAAACAAATTTCTATTCCGGTAGTAGAAATTTTGTATCATTATCAAATGCTAATTTTGCTTCAAAAACTCGTTTGGAGAATTGAAATAAAAAAAAAATTAAATTTTGGAACATGATAGTTATTATTCACGTCTTTAATGATTGCAAAAGAGGAGTACCAAAAACTCTAAAGTATGATTCTAGAAAGGACAACCTTTCGCCTGAATGTAACTCTTTAATATGCATTTTCCTCTGCGAGTTTTGGGAGACGATTGACTCGTACACCACGCATGGCCAAATCTCCATAATTAAGCACACTCGCACCCCGACAAAGTTTAGTGCTCTACAGTGGTCTTATAACTTACGGCGGCCAAATCCAAATGCATGCATGGTACTTCAGTGGAGATATTATTGTGGTTGTCGATTAGATAAGGATTAAGGGGTGTTTAATCAAAATTACATGTTGTCGGGATTTATAATCTCCTGACGCGCCCTTATCTTATCGGGTCAATCCCGTTATTCTGCCACGCTTAGTCCTCTAATAGGCTAACTTAAAAAGCTCCTTTACCAACATTGAAAGCGATCAGGCGGGGGCGATTCCATTCTCAATCATAAGCTTTGATTGTCTCTAATAACTCCTGATCTTCCTGGATCTACGCGGAACACCCAAAGCGGTTTCCATTTGATCCACGACCGGCCTCTTTTAATCGCCTCTCTTTTACACGTTGGTGATGGCAAGTAGGTAAAGTGAATTTTACTTTTGGGAATTGGAACGAATCTACTCAATTGACTTGCTACAAATTGCCTGTGTTCTTTAATTGTTTGTGTATACATAATAAAGACTCCATTGTCACGTAAATAATATCTTTCTATGAGTGAAAACACTCAATTGGCTCACTTATTCACTTCAAAACTACCCTTCATATATCTATATGTTTAGTTTGAACACTCAATCGACTCACTTTCAATTCCTTCCAATATTATCCTTGAAGTTATAATAAAAATATAGAAATTAAATTCCATCCACAACCCAAACACCCATTTGTTTCACCGAAAGAATAACCATCGTCATTTATCCATCCAAAAAATAACTGCTATTTTGTTTTATCGTGCAAATTTCAATCTATTGCCTATTCTTTTTACAAGTTTAATTAATTTTCACAAGCGTTTGGCGCATGATGCTCAACTCCAGTTCTCTTCTTAATGACAATACCCAATTATTTTTTCTTACGATAACGGTATGCATGCTTAAAAGTAATTTTTTAAACTTAAAAAACCTAGCCTTTGTAACTATGGAAGGAAACTTCCTCAAGTCACTAGTCTGATTGATGAATTAGGGCGCGAATGATAACATTTCTGTTCTAGAAATCATTTCTGGAACAGAAATAGATTTTTCTATTTCTATTTCTGGATGAGTTTCTGAGCCAAAAAATGCAGTATTACAGACTTGAGTATCCCTATTTCTATTTCTATTTCTGGAATAGAAATAAGTTTGGAATAAAAATCTATTCCAGAAACAGAAACATAATGGTTATTATACGCAGTCTTACAGACTTGAGTATCCCTACATTTAGATTGTGCGCATGAGCATAAATAATACAAAAAAAATGATGTGATGCTCTTTTATAAATGTATGAAATGTAAATGTAAGACATGTTTTTGCGATGGACCAAATCATTTATTCATTTACTAATGATAAGGTATAAAATGAAATACACTTCATTCGAAAAATTATACTCCAAACAATAATTTTGTGTTTTGTGATTCGTTTGTTCATTTTAGTACGTTAAAAGGATCATTTCGCAAGTCTTGGACGCTTATATAAGAGTCTTGCATTAATTGGTTGTAAAATTGAGTTCGTGTCGTAACTATTCAACCCGGTTCACGAAATGGCTCAAATTTGTGATTTTTTTTTTTTCTAAAAACCAACGAGAGCTTTCTATAAATGGAGTATGTAGATGATATAACGGCCACCAAAGAGGATATTTTGGGACGCCAGGATTACTCTCCTCATTATTATTTTCTCCTTTCTCCTTTTTTTTTATCAAAACTTGTTTCGACTTGATCCACGTTCCTTATCCACCCGCTCACCTTCCCCAGTTCCCCACTGTCAGCCACTCACTCATGGCTCTAACCACAGTCCACGGCGGTGGCGGAGGTGGCGGCAGGATCCTCCACGTCACCCCCACCAGAACCACCACCGCCGCCGCCGTCCCACTTCGCCACCTCCTCTTCCCCCTCTCCCCCAGAAGAACCCTCCACATAGCCTCCGCCAAGAAGCTCTCCTCGAGAACCGGCAAATTCGACAGCAAGAACCGGAAGACCACCACCACCACCACGACTAAGGACCAGGAGGACAGTGAGGATTACGGCCAAGGCCAAGGGATGGCCGAGATCGAGAGGGTGGGACCCGAGAGCAGCGCCATGGGAGGCTCCGTTGTCGCTGGTGACGACGGGTATTTCCTGCCGGAGCTTCCTGGGGACAAGCCTGATTTCTGGGAGGGCCCTCAGTGGGACGCTCTCGGGTTCTTTGTGCAGTATATGTGGGCTTTCGGCATCGGTTTCGCGGTGAGTAACTCGAATGCTCGTTCTTTGGCCGTGTGGGCTCGAACAGTTCTAGGTTCAGGTTGATGTTGTTTTGTATATTGTCGGCGTTTGATGGTTGCTTGTGCTGAACCTCAATCTAGTCCAGAAGTCATGGAACTGATTTTGTGAAGTCGTGATCTTTTGTCATGCGCAGAGAGGCCTAAAACTTGTGTAAAAGTGAAACTTGCTACTGACTTTTCCATGGAGAGCGATGAGTGCTAAAGTTTTCAAGTGCTTGCGATATTGAGTTCTTTCGATAATCTCATCATCTTTTAGAAAGGCTTTGGGGCTTTATTATTTCGATCGAAGAGTTTAGTGAACTGGACTCTGTCAATTCTTGGGAACTTTTCGGGTAATTATGCTTATTTCTTGACATGGATAGGACAGAAATTTCAAGATCATAAAAATAATCATATGAAAGCAGTTGAATGGATGGAGTTTGTGGGGGAAGATTCAGTTCTGAAGGAGTCACTGTTTTTCATGGATACCATCTCTTATTCTGAGCACTTCGCATCGCTCGCGGTTGATTGAAAAGGCTCTAGATATTTCAACCATTACCTAAGTGGTGCTGATAATTTATTTGAACTTTTGCAATGGAATCTTCATATAGTTCAGGGGCTTAATTGAGCCTCTGACCCTGTGTGATTGTTCGAGAATATAACCCTATTTTACTAGTTAATGACCTCGTAAGTCGATTGGCTAGTGTACAGCAACCCTATAACTTGGTGCGAAAGCTCTCTCTCGAGGACCTTTTTTCTCTGGAGAGTCTCTCTCTTCCCCTTAGAAACATTTGTCGATGGGTAGATTTCAAGTAGTCGAAAACTTGCTTTGGAAATTGGTGGCTTAGGAGTTTGTGTTCTTTCTTGGCAGACGTTTCTCCAGAGGCCTGAGTCTATATTAGAACCTCGACCTCCTGAACAGGAACTCAAAACGAACTTTCATGCTGGCGGATACGAGTGACCGCATAGTCTGATGTAAGACAGGAGAAGCAATTGCCTCTTTTTTAAGTTTTCACACTAGAACAATTTAAGACGCTACCCCCAGTTCCCTTTAGCATAGCCTATTACAACCGTGGTTTTCGGTGCGTGTATTCTACTATGGCATACAACTGAGTCGGTGTTTAATATGATTCTTGTCTTTCAAGTTTGGCCTTTGTCTTGAACTTTTGGAGTCCAATTTCTGGGCGCCTCAAAGTTTTGAAGACACATTAGCAGCAGCAATGAAAGTTACCTTGAGTTTTTCATAAATTTTCCAAAGTCGAATTGGTCGATTGATTTTATATGAGAATCAAACAGTTTTTCTTCGACTTTCAATGACTGCTGGCTAATTTCCAATGCGTTCTGAACCTGGTTTTGGATTTCTGACATTCTCAAAGTTGGAGAAGCTTTGTCTATATTTGGTAGCAGGGTAGTCGTGTGTTATTGAAGTAGAGAAGTAGCATCAATCGCATGCCGTCCCTGTATTTAGCAGTTAAATGCTGAATTGATAAACCCTGAAGGTGAAATTCAATCAGCAGGCATCATTTTCTCCTTTTGCTAAATAAGCAGCGCAACAAGATCAAAAGGAGAAAGGTGCGGAGTACTGCAAAATTCGAACATTTTGGTTTGCATATGCCTGACTCGCCTTATCTCACATTTTGCTCGTACCTTTCTACATTGTACTGTCCTTATGCCCTTATTTTCATAAGAGTAGTTTTCGAATACGTTGGGACTCCTTGATTTCACCCTGGTGGATGCGTTGTGTTTGTATGAGGTGCTCACTCCTGCAAGGAGAGAGAGAGAGAGAGAGAGAGAGAGAGAGAGAGAGAGCTTTGGCAGCTTGAGAGTCTAATTTGTACCTCTTTTATTTTCGTTTGACAGTTGATAGCATGTGGCATCGCTGTCGCGACATACAATGAAGGAGCTACAGACTTTAAGGAAACACCGGTCTACAAGGAGTCGGTCCAATCGCGGGAGCTCCTGGAAGAACCCGACGCTAACTCGGATGTGTTCGAGTCCAATCCCACCGAGGTGGCCCCCAGCTTGGAATGAATAGGCACACACCATTGAATGGATCTTGTATGGATCGTATAAAGTCTTAGACAAGAGAAACAGACCAGGAAGAAGGGACCTTTTCTCCTTTTAGAGGAAGTTACTGTGAGTTCCTTCTCAGTGTAATTTAAATACTTCGATTCCGGAATGGATATAATGATGTTTTTCAAGCGCGAGCTGAAAACCGAGGACCCCCAATATGAATTTCTGTTGTCCACGGACTGGTTACTTTTGATTGCCGTCGATATACGATTGTTTTTTTTTTTTTTTTAACTATTATTTTAGCCTTTGTTCCATTAACTTGTAATGATCTCGTGAACCTGCGGTCTCCAATGCGGGAGCTTTTACTGTCGGGGTCGGTGAATCCCGTCTCGATTTTTGGTTGCCGGATTAGGTGCAGAACGTACCTAGGGTATCCGTAGACATTGAGAACGGGATTGGAGGGAGCAGATGAACTGATAAATGAATCAATGAAGAATGAGATTCCGTGAATTTTTTTTTCCGAATTTAAATAGTTTAGCATATTTATTTGATCCATGAATTCTTATCATTTAAAATAATAATGTAGATTTTTTGGAACATACGCATACATAGGCCCCAAAACATGAGATTCATATGCATAAAGTTATATATATATATATAAAGATTCACATGATCCATGGCGAAGGTTTGATGAGAATTTCTTCAATTACATGTGTTATAGGTGACTTAGTGTAATTCGAAAATCCTGCTCTTAAAGAGCCCTGTCCCTGCTCCTAAATCACGTACCTACTTCTAATTAAAATCACTTAATTAGTAACTACTTTGTAATTTCATAATCCTTTTTATTTTGGCCTTCTAATTTCTAATTGGTCATATATAATAGAGATATGGGCGACTTACATTATAAGTCCTAAATTTTATATGCAGAATGTAATTGAATTTTACATATTTCAGTTGATTTAATCAGGTCTTAAAAAAAATGGTTTGGATCGGTTACTAATTCTTCCTTTGTAATTGTCGGTACTCGATTAAGTTACAAAAAGGTGCAGTTTAAGAACGCCACGTGGAGTGACTACCAGTAACTTCAAAGGGACTGTTCGTCGAGATAATCTGGTTTCGTTTTTCTCAAGCGACCAATCGAAAGAACGATCGGATCCGAAAACAAACACAGGGGGTGAGTCCGGGTCGGATGGAGCGAAAAACGGGTACCGCCGTACGGGCGGGAATGATTTCGGACACGTCGTCGTTCGGAATTCGAACTCCTCAAATTTTACGCGAGAAACGCCCACACCGAACGATCGCAGATCTCTCTCTCTCTCGGAGTCCGTAAGATCTGCGAATTTCTCTCGTCGCCGATCGGTGATTCTCTTCCATCTTTGGCAGCCTGAGAGGTATGGCCTCTTCATGCTCCTCCCGCATTCATCTTCCCACCGGTCGTGTTTCCATTTCGCACGACCAATCAATGGCTCGACTCGTTCGCTTCGCGATCTTATCCTTGCTTGAATCGATGCCTTCGTGCTCCTTATTCTCTTGCTATTTAATCTAATCGTGGAATCGGAACGTCGTCCCGCTTGTTCCTTCAGGTTTTGGAATTGGAATGCAGTTGTGCCTCTGTGAGTAATGGGTATATAGATCCACTTGCAGAGAACCGCCTCGTGGAGTTTGATTGAGTTCCTTTAGCTGGATTTTTTTGGGTTGTAAAGCATAGGGGCGTGTCCATGGCCATTCGTGAGCGTGGAAGATTTCATGGGGCGGTTCTTCTTTTAGTTTAAGTCACGTTTTGTGTGTGATGGAAGCGGTTCTTCGTTAACTAGTGGGCGGATTCCTCAACAACTTGTTCTTTTTCTAGCAGCTGTACAGATTCCTGAGAGTTGTTAATGGCCATGATTGAGGAGCCATTATACCCTATTGCGTTGCTCATAGACGAGCTAAAGAATGACAATATCCAACTTCGTCTGAACTCTATCCATCGGCTCTCTACCATTGCTCGTGCCCTCGGTGAAGAGAGGACACGGAAGGAGTTGATCCCGTTTCTCAGCGAGAACAATGATGATGATGATGAAGTTCTTCTGGCGATGGCAGAAGAACTGGGAGTATTTCTCCCATATGTTGGTGGTGTTCGGCATGCTAATGTGTTGCTGACGCCACTGGAAACGCTTTGTACTGTCGAGGAAACCCGTGTGAGGGACAAGGCAGTTGCATCTCTGTGTAGAATTGGGGATCAGATGAGGGAGCATGATGTGGTAGACTACTTCATTCCCATGATGAAGGTACCTCGTTTTCTCTTATCATACAGATGGTTGTGTTGGTCTAATTGTACTTTTGTTCTTGTAAGTTGTATGTAAGAGAGAACAGAAAGAAGACCAGATGACGCTATGGCATTCATCTACTGTTCCTTTTTCTTTGGAGAAACAATTTGCCTAGTGAATAGTTGAAAACCGTACCTCATTGCTCTCATGTGCCTTCTTCAGAGATTATTTCAGTAGTGTTTGAGACCTGTTAATGGTTCAGATGTGAAAATACATATGCAAAAAGGAGTGATGCCAAACTTATAAGGTGAAAAAATGAAATGCGATAATGTATCTGTGGTTAATTGATCAGTTATGTATTGTCATGGTTTCTTTTTTCTTCATCACATTATTTACTCAAGCCACAACGATTGAAAGATACCTGGCTTTCTTTATGATTCTCACTTCTAGAGGCTGGCTGCTGGTGAATGGTTCACAGCTCGTGTTTCGGCTTGTGGCTTGTTTCATGTTGCCTACCCCAGTGCCCTGGAGGCGTTGAAGACGGAACTGCGGGTAATATACAGTCAGTTATGTCAAGATGACATGCCAATGGTCAGAAGATCTGCTGCGACAAACCTCAGGAAATTTGCTTCTACTGTTGAAGCTGTGCATCTGAAAACTGATATTATGTCTATATTCAAAAATCTAATGCAAGATGGTATGCAAATCTCACAGATGTGCCGTTATCAACAAATACTTTTTTGCAAAGTTTCTATTTGGATGTCTTTTAGTTATAATCTAACCCTATCGAGATACATGCATAATCACAAGTAGAATTTGCACCTATATTCTGTTGTAAAACGGTGCTATATTTGCATTGAAGAAATAGAATTGCCTGTGTATGATTACAATTCTTTGGCAAGGTTGTGCTTTCAATTATTATACTAGTATCTTACATTTTGAATTTAAGTTTATTTAACTACGCCAATCATTGTTATGGTGTTTGATGGGTTTTGCGCATACAATGTCTAAGTATCCAATCCCCTTTACCTAATGTTAGCATATCTTATCATCCGTATAGTGAATTTTCTTCTGCCGCAAGGTACAACAACTTATTGCCCGTACAGATCTTTGGGCCTCATTTTAACTGGTTTTGTTATCAATGAGATTATGCTTAATCTGCAGCTTTTATTTGACGTGAAATTCGTCCATAAAATTATGTAACATTAGGCTACTGTACATAGCAGATAGAAATGGACAACTTTCAGTTATTGTTGTTGGTGCACACTGTGCTACTAATGCTTTATGCTTTTACATTGCAGCAGTGAATCTCTCTTTCTTCTTTTTTGTCATTTTTCCCCTCAAAGTATTGCATTAACTGGAGTTCTTTTATATCATGAATTGGTTCAGATCAGGATTCTGTGCGCTTACTGGCTGTTGAAGGGTGTGCAGCTCTTGGGAAATTGTTGGGACCCCAAGACTCTGTGGCCCATATCCTACCTGTCATGGTTAACTTCTCCCAGGTGCACCTTTTCTGTTTCTTGACTTGACGGAATTTTGGTCGGTTCTCCATTTAGTGTGCTAGTTCATCATTTATTGTACTTTTATTCAATGATATGTCTAGTCATGGCAAGTGTATGCCTTCATACGTGTACATATATAAATATATATTATATATATCTTTTTTTTCCTTCTTTTGGATAGCAGACAAGTGCACTTCTTGTCTTACGCGACTCTTTTACAAAATATGTTGATCCAATATGAGAATATATTGCAATGCTAGCAATTATCTAACTTTAGGAAGCACAAGAGCTGTTCAAATTACTTGTTCATAGTTACATCTTTTGTGAAATTCAGTCTCAGCCACTCAGACGCTTGACAGGAAAAGAATTCTAAAGATCATGAAAGCAGACTTGTAAAAGCTATTTGGTTGATAATGTCTAGGACAGCTTCTTATATGTATGATCAGATGAGTGCACTTAGGGTTCCTCTTACTTGATTGTTTCTTCATTCACTTCTTTGACAAGGGTTTGGACGCATCTTTAACAGTAAGAAGAGGTAAACCAGCCAAATGTATTGCTAAAATTTGTTGCCTTTTCTGGTGTACTTTTGGGAGCTGCATTTTGCGAAACTTAACTTAATGACAATTGGTGATTGGTATTTGCCATTTACAATTTCTTCAGTTAGTTTTGCACATTTGGATGAGATTTGTTTTCTTATATACTGACTGTAGTGGAAGTTAATCTATGGTCTACTAAGTTCTTATGATCTAAACCCTTTTTCTGTTAATAGGATAAGTCTTGGCGCGTTCGTTACATGGTTGCCAATGAATTGTACGAGCTATGTGAAGCTGTTGGTCCTGAACCAACTAGGTAATCATTTCCATGTAGCTGAGCTTTTTGTTTGCATTTTATATCTTCTGCTTCATAGTGAGCTGCCTAAGTAGTGAGAACTTCTGATAATATTGAATTTTAATGCATTTGGTTTTCAGGCCTAATACCCTAAAAAACCTGCAACTTTAGTTTTTGTCCCAATTCTGCCTTTTGTCTCATAAAAAATCTCCAATTTTAGGTCTAGTCCAAATACTACCCTAAACTTGTTTTTGTCTCTTAAAAACCCTCAACTTTAGGTCCAATACCAATTCTATCCTAAACTTTTTTTGTCTCATAAAAAAACTCCTGTTTCAATTTCACTCTAATTTTTTGTCTCATAAAAGATCAACTTCTACTTTGAGTCCCAAATCTGTCCCATTAACCCTCTGTCAAAATTGCCCTTCCTGATTTTGTGCTCATTCGTCAATCTCTCATGTTTGGGAATGTTCCATCTCTTGCAGTCATAGGGCTTGTGCTCGGGACGCTTGAACACCTCATGCTTGGGAGTTTTCCATCTCTCAGCTGTCAATGAGAATTTTTGGATGGAGGGTTAACGAGGGTGGATTTGTGACTCAAGTAAAAGTTTGTGGTTTTTTATGAGCCTGTAAATTTTCTATGGTAAAATTGGGACAAAACCTAAACTTTTGGGTTTTTCATAGTACAGAAAAAGGTTTAAGGTAGAATTGGACTGGACCTAAAGTTAGGTTTTTTAGACAAAAGGTGAAAATGGGACAAAAGCTAAAGTTGGAGGTTTTTTAGGGTATTAGGCCTTACTTTTTATATAGTGTCCATAACCTTAAACTATATCACTACTCTCTCTTTGTATTTCATTTTTTATAAAAAATTGATATAAATCTAAGTTGCTAATGAAATCTTTGTACTGTTTGCTCAATTATTGTTTTCGTGCAGGTCAGAGCTGGTTCCTGCATATGTTCACCTGCTTCGTGACAACGAGGCTGAAGTGCGTATAGCCGCTGCACGAAAAGTGACCGGGTTTTGCAGGATTTTGAATCCTGAAATTACCATTCAGCAAATTCTTCCTTGTGTGAAGGTGTGTTGGCGATCTAGCATTTTCCTTTTCAGGATTAAATAATCTTAGCAAAGCTCACTGTTTGGCTGTTATCTATCCAAACTGATAAACATGTCCTTTTCTTTTGCAGGAATTGTCGACAGATTCATCACAGCATGTCAGGTCTGCTTTGGCCTCTGTCATAATGGGAATGGCACCAGTTTTAGGGAAGGTTGTAATCTCTCTCATCACATGAAATTCTTTTTGTACTTCATGCCATATGTTTCTAGTTCAGCTCCAGGGGTGATGGTACTCTATGTAGGCAGTTTCCTTTTTCCATTCGGCGTGAATTTGTCCTGCAGTTTTAATCTGCCTGACCCCCTTTTGAGCCTTTCCTTCATGATTCCATTGTTTTGAAATTCTGTTTTTTTTTTTTTTTTTTTTTTAGATACATCATATTGCAGGAAGCCCACATGCTATAATAAACATACGAGGGGAAAAAAGAAGCTATTAAGTCACTTCTTTTTCTATGTTTAATGGTTTCTGGGAAATCGTGTCTTGGGGTGATAAAAGGCCTGTGATGCACAAATGGATCTAATTTCAAACCTGATTTTAGTGTGAAAAATCTTTTAAGTTGTTAGGATTCAGGTTGGTTTCGCAAGCTATGAGTAGAGCGATTTACAAAAACTGAAGCAAACTAGACTGTCTGACTTGATTATAAAGTTTTAACTGTAGATACCATGTTGGTGTACTAAGCCCTTTATACTTCATCTATGTCTACCTGCACTTCTCTCCACAATATCTCATATCAACAATATTTACCTGGTCTGACCCCTCCTCTTTTGGAAGGGGTGAAGAGTAAATATGGTACTCCCAGTAAGAATCTTCCTAAAGGCTGGATTCCTGAGGGGAAAAGGGGGGTTTGTTTTTGCTCGCTAGCAAATATGATTGATTCTGTGCCTATAATATTTTACATATCACATCACATTCCAGTCTTCTTAGTATTAAAGGGTCAAACCTGTCGCATGTTTTTCCTTGCAGGATGCCACAATTGAACAGCTACTCCCGATATTCTTGTCTCTTCTCAAAGATGAATTTCCTGATGTTCGACTAAATGTCATTAGCAAACTTGATCAAGTTAACCAGGTTTGTGGAATCCCTTATTGATTATTGAAACACATTTGTGTAGGAGTTGTGATATTTCAATTGAATGGACTTGGAGTATGGGTATCAGCGAAAAAGCTCCAAATATTTAATTCTATCTTCGATGATAAACCTCATTTGGATTTGCTTTTATTAAGCAAATTTCACTTTTAAAGAAAGAAAGAAATTGAAAAAACATTATTAGGTTTTACAAAATTATATGCAGATCTACAAGCCAATATTTGTATGTTTTGAACGATTGTAGATGTTTTGTGTTAGATAAAAATCAAAATGTAGGGGTTGCAAGAATTGAAAAATGTAAAAAGTACTTAAATAAGACAACATCAGACTGATAAATATATCCGTCACATGGAAGGACTTTTCATGCTTCTACTGTCTGGTATCTATATAATTTGAATATGTTAGGTAAAGTAGAACTTGCAAGGCAAGACTGCAGGGACAGTTCTGATACGTCTTCGTCCTTGGCTTAAGGCTTCTAACATCTAGATGTGTGGTCCATTTGGCATGTCCAACATGCATGAGCTGCATATCTTAAGGGTTCATTTGTTTCGCAGAAAACTTAGGATTTGGAAAATATTTTCCAAAAAATGATAGCTTGTTTTGCTTTCGAAAATAAATAAATGAAAAATATTTTCAGTATCCCCGGAATGAGTAGGCATAAATTATCATTGATAATGAAAATGTTTTCTCCTGACAAATTTTTTAAGCGATACAATCAATCATTTTTCGGAAAATGTTTCCAAATCTCAAGTTTTCCGTGAAACAAATGCACCCTATATTTGTCTTCATTTATTTGTGGTGTTTTTGGAACTAAACACTATTGGAACCACAGAGCTTAGGGAGTGCCCGCTATGGTAAATCAGAACTGTGCTGCCCTGTGTAGGCTCATGTTGACGACTATGGTTAGTGATTGTTTGGAAATCACTTGTGACTATCATAAATGATCTACAGTTCAAGCACTTTGGTTGCTTTAGATAAATGTAGGTCTTGTTTAAGGGTATTGTAAGGACGTTTGTTAAGCATTACCAATTATAGGAAGTTTCTGTCTTTAAATAATTTAAGTAAGGATACTATAACCTCTCACATATGTAGGATCAATTCTTTGCATTTCAAGATTCATTCTTTTGCCAATTCGTCATGTAGAGAAGTAATTATCATCTCCCAGCAAATATTTGCATGGCTAGTCAGGGTGTATACACGGTAATTGTTTTATCTACACTTGTCTCTATGGGTTTTTGGCTATTTATTAACTGGCTAAATTGCAGGTGATAGGAATTGATCTGCTCTCCCAGTCCCTATTACCTGCTATTGTTGAACTTGCAGAGGATAGGCACTGGAGGGTTAGGCTTGCCATCATAGAGTACATACCACTGCTGGCTAATCAGTTGGGTGTTAGGTTTTTTGATGATAAGCTTGGTGCTTTGTGCATGCAGTGGCTGAAAGATAAGGTGATTCCTTGCTATACTTAGTGTTTTATATAAATGTATTGTGCATGGGGTAGTGCTTGTAAATTTCTTTGCTGTGTCATTCATCCTTGTAATGTGGTGCCATGTGGACCATCTAAGCATATCCATTGTTATAAGTCTGTGATGGTTGTAGGTTTACAGTATCCGGGATGCTGCTGCTAATAATGTGAGGCGCCTTGCAGAAGAATTTGGACCAGAATGGGCAATGGAACATATAGTTCCACAGGTATCTCCAGCTGTGGCTTATAAACTATTTAAAAGTGGTTAAATAAGATATGCATGAATCATGTCACATTCTGAAATTGAATTTTCATTCCTGCCTGCGTAGTATTATTATAATGGATGATTATGTAGTGGTCTTATTTATTTCCTTTTATGATGATGAGGATACCTTTAAACAGCGTGTCATTCGTGGACAGGTTTTGGACATGATAAACAACCCTGCACTATCTATATCGGATGACCGTTCTTCATGTGATATCTCTGCTTGCCCCTGTCATGGGATCCGATATCACTTGTTCAAAACTTTTGCCAGTGGTTATTGGTTCCTCAAAAGATAGGTAAAACTGCGCCTGATTTCTTACCTCTTTACAGAGCTTATGCCTCTCTACTGTTTATATGATCGTTTGGGTTCCTTGGAGAAATGGGCTGAGAGTACTCATACGTGGCAGGGTACCCAATATCAGGTTCAATGCAGCAAAGGTGTTGCAGTCTATTATTCCTTTAGTCGATCATTCTGTAAGTAGTATCTGTGATTACCTCAGTGAAGCATATGTTTTGTGTAAAGCTTTAAATATCTTCACGTTAGCTATCATGCAAATGTAGAATAAAGAATTTTAATGTTTTGTTTTGGAATCATGGTTCTTTGAGATTAGTGGGAAGGTTGATGGGATTGTTTCCCCGCATTTTAACTTGTGCTGAAGATTAATGGGCATTATTTGTTTTAGGTTTTGTTGACATAGGCGCTCTTGAAAAATAAAATGCAGGTTGTAGAGAAAACTATTCGTCCGTGTCTGGTTGAGCTGAACGAGGACCCAGATGTTGATGTTAGGTTCTTCGGCGGTCAAGCCCTTCAGTCAAGTGATCAGGTCATGTTGATGAGCTAAGAATGGTTAGCTGTAGATTATCTCCGTTTTGTTATTCTTTTGGCGTGGCTCTCGTTTATTTCCTAATTTTGCTCGCCCTCAATTGGAAGCTCATACTGAGCAACTTGATGATGTATCTATGGTTTTTCTCTTCATATCTCAATTTTAGAGTTCAAAATTAACTGATAGGTATCTTGCCTGACTCGATTCGGACAAACTTCATAGCCGTTTATAGTCTTGAATCTTGTAAAATCTACTTAGTTGTCAACAATTCTTGGATGAGATTTAATTGGCATTTCGATATGCACGTGTATGTATGTATGTATGTATGTAGAAGAATATGCATGTAATTTTTCTGAATACACGACAGAAAAAATACACGATTATATGAAAAAAGCAGTTATTGGTTAACAAAAACTAAAAAGAGGACGGAGTACGTGAGCACTTAGGCGACAAAATATAATCCGGCTTGGGAAGGTCGGCTGATTTTTTTCTACCCTCCTTTTCGTCGGTATTCAAGAGCCTTGGATCTCGATGGGTCACTTCGCGTCCAAGAAGCCATTGAGTCCTGGCCCACTCTGACTTCGTATGCTTTTGACCTTAACTAACAATCAGTTTGGGCCAACCAATGACCCACCATTATGAAGCCGTGGCAGTGTCCAGCTGGTTTGAGGCCTGGTCCTATTTGGGCCTGATGACACATGGTCCCGGAGGCCTAAGGGGGCGCCCCGCCCATGAGCCCACATTAGTCTCTTGGGTTTTCCATTATTGGCAGAAGGCCCATAGCGAATTTATGGGCCTCCCAGGCCCAATTCGACAGATTGTGGGCATTTCAGGGCCCATTGCAGATTTATATGAGCCTCCAGGCCCAATTTAATCGGCCTGTGGCCATCTTAGGGCCCGTTATGACCAACAGATGGGCCACAGGCCCACCCAGGACCCCCCAAGGCTGTGAATTGCCATGGTCCTGGAGGCCCATGGGCCCTCCCCAGTCAAATGGCTTCGAAGCCATTACAAAGCCCAGCCTGCCCCCAAAAAATGTTACATGAATTATCTAATGGGTGGGCTAAGGGTCCTGTCCTGCCATCGGACAGAACGTAAAGTCTCAACGATATGCACTCCGGTTGGGCCTTAAAATGGTTCCAGGCCCATAATTCACAAGTGGTCCTTGGCCTTTGTAAAGCAAGTTAGCTAGCCCACCATATCTAGGCCCACTAATTGGACTTGGGCTTACGGAACCACCTTCGTGACTACCTGGACTAGTCAGGCCCTTCCGAGGCCCAACTTCTCCATCTCCCTATTTATTTTCTCTTGGGGCCGGGCCTGGACATGTCCTACTGGGCGGCACCAGCCCATTCTACATAAGAATTCTCTCTTTTGCTTCAGAGCTCACGGAATTTGACTCACATTGCTTCGACGGCTAAAAGAAGATAGTAGTATCATATGTTTATAATACAGAGGCTTGAGATCCCACTTATAGCATTATGTATATTTATTTACAAGCTAACTATTTTTTCTCGTTCTTACTCACCTTCACAAACATAGGATTATGCAAATAAATAACCCAATCGTGCCGCACATATGGGGAGGGGACAAAAGCCTAGCAAAATCATATACAGGAGGATACAGTGTCAATGAGAATTTGGTCTTCATATAAACGGGTGGCTCTGATATCTCTCTGGTTTGACACAGTCAGATCGAATCCACCCAATTCTCTGATTCACATTGTCATATGCCACCAGCTTGCCACGTAACGATATATCTGTAGACACCAAAAATCCATGGATCTTAAGAGGACCATAATATGAGCTTTTCCATTCATATTTGTTTATTAAAGATACGCATGCTGTATTTTGGACTCTGAAAAGGAAAATGGTGATACCTCCAAGTATGCTTGTGGACCCATCAAGCACCCTGCTTCCATCAAGAATGCCCAAGCACACATTTCCTTTATTCTGCCAAGCAAGGAACCAAGACATTGCATAGAAAATTAAGTTCTATGGACTCGAAGACAAGAAAGAGGGTTTACATAGAAATTGCCCCTTACATTGATGATCAAATAGCCTTCAGGGGGAATTTGAAATTTCGTGGATAGGATCCACCATTTGCTCCCAAATTGAAAGGTCAAAGTCTTGAAGATGTGCTTCACATCAGCAACCGATCTGGAAATTTTCAGACACCGATGCAGTATTAGCTTACAAACTCTGATGTTACAATGAGGTCACATTTATTGAAGAAGGATCCAAAGATGCAAGAGATAAATAATTAAAAACCAAGAGAAAAGCTCGTTCTCTGCACACAATGGGCCTGTGGCCTACAACAAAGTCAATAGGCCGTGAGACCCAAGAAAAGAGCTCTATGTAGTGTCCAATTATCCATTATCCATGTGCTCAGATCAGACCACCTACTTCAGACAAAGCTTATACTCCCATTTACTTACACAGGACTGAGTCAATAGCTATTATTCTTGCAATCCCTTATAGACTCTGAGTACCTATGAATATTTATATGGGTAAACAGCTTCTAAAGTTGAAGATGTGTAAATCTCCCCATTAAACATTTTCTTTTACTCCCACTAGTACTCTGTGTGTCCTGATTACCTCCTATGCCACTCATTCATAGTTCAAAGGACTTGGAATCTGAAACATGAAAGAGTTCATAGCAAGAAAAAATTCAACCTTAGCTCGTTTAAGGCTTTATGAAATGGGGTACACAACATTGGCTTTGAAGTACTTTTCTTTTCCTGTATAAGATCCTAAATACAGCTATAAGATGATAAGATCTTTAAAAGCCTGAAAAACGTTCCAATAGCAAGCCATAGATTTATTGAAGGAGAGGAGAATATCTTCCTCACTTCTACCTGATAGGAAATTCAGCTCGCCAACATATGGGCAGTGTATCATCTGACTGATCTTGGATGAGTCCCATGCTAGCCACACTTCTAAGCTGCATCACAGGTTCCATAAAGAAACTAAAATTATTGCAATTCCAAGATGAAATGATTAATTGCCAGAGTGGCTAATGACAACAGGACTTACAGAATCAACCAAGTTGGAGTACGCTTGTTTGGATAAGTATGTATAAGAACTGCCACTGTCAAAAACTATTCGCCCTAATCCACTGTTCTGACCGCCTAAATTGAGTGAACTGCTCCCATATTTCACTTTGAGAATCTCCGTGTGATATAAGTTGCTGTAAAGCGACAGCATGCCATGAATTGATGCCAAAACAAAGTAAACACAAAATGGACTCATTTAAAAGAAGGACAGTGACATTGAAACATCTAAACAGAGAAAGAGAATGAGAAACAGGAAATGGGGATTAAAAACACAAATTCAAAATCCTTGGAGGTAAAACACATGCACTTACCCCCACAAAATATAGCTTTTCCAAGAAGGGTCCTTTGGAGTGATTAACTTCTTAATTTCGACTAATTTAAAATCTTACCGTGCATGCCCTTTGAATAAAAATTTTAACGTAAATTGTGTGAAACCTTTAAAAATGGTTTTATATTGACATGTAGACTCAGATACAAGTAGTTCATAACTTTTTTTAAAATTTGAATAATACTTTAAATTTTGGCAAGAAAGTAAGAAAAGTTACTTTTGACTTTTCAGAAGTACAAACAAACAAATCCAAATCAATCAGAAAAGTAAAGCCGCAACATAAAGAGTACCCTCAAGAACCATACTCACTTATAAGGACGGTTCATCATGGGGATCCATGCCATGCCCCCATTGGGCAGAAAGCCATCACCCAAGAACATATAACCCCCTCCAGTGGCATCTGAGGAGAGACAATGGCCTACAACATTATTAATCACTCCAAGGCTTGCCAACTGAGAAGGCAAGCTGACCCTAGATCTGCTTAAACCAAAAATTCCATCCGTCTTTGTCAGGGTTTTTAGCAGTTGGCCTTGCTGGTCATATGCACACCTAGCATGAAATGCGAACATATTAGCATCTTATCTAGTAAAAACCATACAGACAAGCAAACTGCATGCAACAACAAGAGAAGCATACCCGAAAACCACATTTACTTTGGCCAATGACCCATTGGTAGTCCTTAGATGGAGCTCATCTCTTGCAAGGACGCCCATGGAGGAACTATGATCAGCATACTCAATCTCATAATCACACTGTTGGCATGTCTCGCAATATTTAGTTCCCTCACTCCTTTGAACTTCCTTGCACAACGAGTCCTTTGGCATTACTATTTTGCCTCTCTTTGGCTTATAGAGAGCGTTGGCACCCTAAAGGGTGTTTTCATTAGTAAAGGGGACATGAATAAATCTGACAGAATATTGATCTATCCTTTTACCAAAAATATGTGGAGGATGGATTTGAAAGTTGCCTTTTTTCCACAAACCTTTCTTAGCTCTCAGGTTGGGCTAAGACCTCTGACAAACTCCATTTAGTGAGTTTGTTTGAGTAGACTTTTTTAAAGCACATTTTGCTTTCCTTTTCTTGAGGCTCTCAAAATTTGAATCTTCTTTACATAAAACATCTAAAATCTTTCAAAACATACAGATATTAACATGTCAATCTGCATATACTTTTTTTATGTTTTCCAAAAGCTAATAATATGTGTTTCCATTTCAAATTTTGAAAGATAAAGTAAGTTTTGCTTTTTCCTAAGCAAAAGTAAACACGGAGTTTTTTTAAAGTTCACTTCTATTGAATGATCTTGGCGAGAAGTAAATATATAATGCACTTTATGAATAGTTCAGCAAATTAGTAACACTAACTTAGAAATACCTTGCCACAGCTTCTACACGGGGCATCACATTGGATCCATGTTAAATCACTCCCAGTATCCATATCAAGATAATACCATTTTGGAGGAGTCCCAACCAAGATGTAAGTGAAATACAATCTGCTCAACAACCAGAAATATCAATTTACTACTCTCTATCCACTTTAAAGACAAAGGCAAGCTCACCATTTTGAACCTTCTGCACTTGCAGCTTGATAAAAAGAAGGATTTGAGAAACAAACGGGCCAATAGAACAATGAAAATGAAAATATCAACAAAAAAGCATATGTTGCCAGATCATCCACCACAAAACAGAAAGAATGTTTTGACATTGTCTTGATAAACCAATGTGGCTTCTTCAGATTGCAAATGCAATGAATCATGCGGAATGCTAGAGAAATTAGTGCTCCAAATACGCCCAGAAAAATACTTATTACTGGGACAATCATCCACTAATTGATTACTCTTACATAATCAATTTAAGCATTAGAAATTCAACTACTAAGAAATACATCCTGGGCAATAACAACATCAAGTGATCAACGGAGGCCTCTAGTAGTAGTAGTAGTAGTAGCAAAATTCAAAGCTAATGCTATTGAGCACAGTGAAGCACATAGGTACTTGCTTGCTAATTATATATTCAAGAAAAATATTACAATTGTTAAATCTTCTATTGTCTAACATATCATGGCAAGCAAGATATACAAAAACGTGATATGGTGGTCATTAGTTGTTTGCGTTCTGTCGAAAAGGATTGTCAGTAACACTTCTTGGAAACACGCATTTTCCTCAGAAAAAGGTTTTATACTTCTATAAGACCACATTTAAGTGAAAATCCAAAACTATTAAGTTGAGGAATATACTTACAGCACCAATCCCACCCAACTGAAAACAGAAGTAGCACCAAGATACAGGGGAAGTTATTATTAGAAACTCTTGCTTTGACCCAAGGAAGAGATAAAATCATCTTATGCCCAGACAGAAGTTTTTCTTGAGAAGACATGAGTCCATATGTTTCATAATTCACATTATCGACAAGTTAAAAAGTCATAAGCTAGGCATATATACACGAGCTTCTCAGATACATCAAAATAGAAGCTTGTATTCAGGTTTTGGCCCCGCCAAATTTCACTTCATGAAGACATTAACTGTTCAGTGAGATATGCAGGAATAGGTTAAGAGCACAAAGCCAAAGAAAACTGCATCCAGTCCAACATAAATAACAACTAAAACGATGTTAGGGTGTCGCCGGAGCAGGGGAGATAGGTCCAATTTTCCAAAACAGTTACTTTAATACAACTTTACTAGATCAATTTGCTATCTTATTCTCGAGAAACATTTCCAGACTTGGATTTTTGCTTCAAGAAATCCTTGGACTATCTTGCATCTCATGTAGCAAGGCTATATACCAATTTCATAGTTGCATGTTTCATGCCACGTGATCTTCACCAGAAACTTCACTATGTGTATAAGCTAAAAGCATCATGAAAGTTTGAGGCGCCCCCAAAAAGTTGAGCCTGACCTATTAGAAATGTGAAAAAGTTTCCTTCCCTCTTCATTTACGAAAAAAAGGACTAAAAAGTAGTTCCCTTCACTTGCCCCATCACAACTCCTATAGTCAGAATTTGCCAACAACTTCAAAAAAGAAACCTTATACTTCCTTCAATCAGCAGTACATGCTTAAACCTCCGAACCCGGAAATACAGGAAGAAGGATTCAACGAAAAACAGTAAGAGATGGAAATTGAAGACATACCCATCTGGATACACATTGCCCCTGACGGGCAAAATGGCAGATGAATCAGTCACGTCCTCAGAACGGACGAAATGAGGCATCCTCCGGTCTTTCCTCGCGCCTCCATCGATTGAAGCCATGAATCTCTCCGGATCAAAACCCACGAACCTCCCTAACTTGAGCTCCACGTCATCTCTCGACAGGAAACCCCCACCAAACTTAGGGTACAGAGGGAAAACAAACGACTCCCTCTCTCTGTCCTCGCTGGAATCGCGCAGTTCTTGGACGGTCCTCGGGTACAGAGAAGCGAAGAGAAAGAAAGCGAAAAGAAGAACACCCAGAAACCCAAAGACCGCTCGCGGGCTACCGAGAAGGAGGCTCTTGAGAGAGAATCGGAGCTCGGGGTTCCGCGGAGGTAGTCGAACAGGGAGATCTCGCTGATGGGTCGGGGGCCGATCGGGTTCTTGGGACGACAGCGAGGTCGGAGGATCGTCGGAGAGAGTGAAGGCCGTGATGGTCTTACCCAAGGAAGGGTTGTCCGGTGGGGGGAGAGTGATTATGACAACACCCTTAAGCCGAGGCGAGTGATCGGATTCCATGGTCGAGAGAGCGAGAGCGAGCGAGAGAGTGCTTGCTTGGGGTTTAAAGATAGGAGAGAGAGAGAGAGAAGGAATCGAAGGAGACGCGTAGGTTCATATTTTTCTCCATGGGAGTACTGATGGATGGGGCTTTGGATTCAAATGGACACTGTTGTTCCAAGTCAATGGATGGAGTTTCCGTGGAAAAGTTCAGAGCGTTGTGATCGAGACAGGAAGAAAGAGAGGGGAAAAGGGTTGGCACTTTCCAAGGGAGTCGGGCGCCAAAGCGATGTTGCCTCGCGCCATGCCATGTCTTGATCGTGGCCCAAGGTATACTGCCCGTTGATTCATGTCGGCTTCCACGTGATTTCGACGGTTCTGATCGGCTGAAATTCGTGGGCGTCCTCCTGTTCATTGGAGTGTTGCTCCCGACAAGGGGAAACAAGTTGACAATTCGTCCCTTCCGATTAAGGGCCTTCCTCGCTTTTGTCTTTTTGCTTCTTCTTTTTCTTGACATTTATTTGGATAAGTAATATTAATTCTGTATGTACCTCGCACTTTAAAACATTATTTTCCTGATAGTATTTAAGCGATGAGTGAATTTGAAAATTCACGATTTGAGGTGAATGTTCGGTTTGAGTGAATATGTAATTTTGAAGAGATTTTGCTCAACATATGATAATTACTGAAGATGTGGGCTGATTCACATATCAACCTTTCATATCTTATTTTTATTTAAACTATATTCACAATTTGTGTTGTCCAAGTAAACTTTGGAAAACGAGTGTGAGAAAAAGTGATTTATGCTGTGATGCATGCTCTGAATTCATCCATGAATACGACTTACCACCCACTTTTTATTCTCATTGAAAGAACCAACCCCCTTAAAAAGCGTTGAATTTAAATCAAGTTTCAATGTTGGCTAAATTTCTTTTTAATATCATCAAAAAACATAAACTCTAAGATGGGTCTAGTTCTAGCCTGCACTTTTTTTTTTCTCTCGTGTCGCAATTCTAGCCAAATTTTTTTTTCATTAGATGAAAGAAATATGAACTTTTAGTCGATATCCAAATTAATTCCTCTTGAATCTTCGTCAAGTACACATGAAACGTCGAATATTTAAGAAAGCATTATTGGATTGGAAATTTGAAGGAAGTCAAATTTCACAGTAAAAAGTTTAGATTATAATTGAGATCTGATTTAAAGTTAATATTTTTAAAGGGGTTTAGGTCTCATATTTGAATTGAATTACTTAAAAGAATGAGAATCCTCTACTCGGTCGTAGAGGAGAGATGAATCTTACAAATTGGAAAATTCTATTATTGGAATTCTCTTCTTCTTTTTTTAAGAACTTCAATTTTAAGATAAACTACCAGGGAAAATAATTCAGTTTATCTTAGAAGTCGATAAATCGGCACCAAGAGCAAGCGGTTTGCTCTAGGAGCCTAATATCCAAGTGGCTCGGCTAGAGCTCATCGGGGAACACCCAATCGAAAAGAGCCGTCTACTAATCAGGCCCAAGTTCATCCTTTCCAGCCCGACTAAAGGAGTATAAGCTTGAACTCTTAGAGCGTGTTGAATTTTTTTGTTTTTGGAAACAAATTTAGAATATAAATCCATTCGGTATCATAATTTCAATTATATATTTTTCAGAAAAATTTTCGACTTAGAAATAGATTTAGAACTCTTTTCATTGCTCACGCCCACCATCACCTACTAGTCGGGAGGGAGATATTTAAGAAGGTCCATCGAATAGATTTTTATTTTGAGAATATAAATTTTTTGTTGTTATCAAATGCATATTTTTACTCGGAAACTAATTAAGTAGAAAGAAATAAAAAAAAAATTTATATATTTTTGGCTAGAATTAGGGTCCAAAGAATAAAATGGTTATTATTCGTGTGCCTTTTTTAAGCCTTGAGATTCCTATTGTTACCCATGAATCTCTTTTGGAGCCTAAGCGTCGCTGAAGTCGCCGACTTCTTTGAGATGCAACAGCCGACAATCTCAAGCCTTGGCAAATATGACTCAATCCCCTCTCACGGCGGTTTCGAGCTCTTTGCCTCAGGCGTTCCATTACGCCCCGGTTCCTCATTAGCACGAAGGGAGGCCCCCATTTGACTAAAATCAATGAAAGTCTCGTGCAAGCAAACCCGATCATGTCGAGGCTTACGGCCTCAGTGACGTCCTCCGACACCTTCTACAACTCGACTATGAAGTGCTAATGATCTCTGAACCCTGTCCCTTATGCAATAAAAAAATGTGGCAATATTGATAGGATCAAAGCATAGCGTGATTTTGTCAAATGAAAAGTAAAATTAGGTCGAGGACTCGGGGCAAAAAAACTATAGAATATCATAATAATCATAATACAATGACTATTGTCAAGTATATTATGATTGGACAACTATATAATCAATACGTGCCTCATTTTAAATGAATAATTTTAAAAAAAGGGGTCATATTTGATGCATGGTACGAGCTCCTATAGTAGATGGATCTCAACATATCACGAGTACTCTAATAAAATTGTGTTTGTGCAAGAAAGCTATGATAAGTCATTCTTTTGCCTTGCATCGTCGCAAAGTCATTGGGAAACAAAGTTGCCATTGCCCGTACCACAGTTAATGATTTGATGATAAGGACCGTTCATCGCTGGTTCAACTTTTGTATAGCAAGTAGAATACAGGTCATTGTTGTGCACGCCAACTTCCTTGAAATCTCGCCATGGCCCGAGCTTTCAGAAAATACTACACTGAAGTCCTCGTCGTCCAAGAAATTCAAATCGATGCCCTGTTCCTCGGAGAGTCTTGAAAATGCGTTCGTGTCAGATTTTTGAAGGCCATCGCAATTCAAATGTGTGAATCAGACAATGATTTCTTTCGATATTCAAGATGATTTTAGGAATGCTTCGACTTTGACAATTTACATTGGCAAAAGGTAAAGTTGGCTCCAAGTGTTTGCGAACGGTGCTTGGTCATTTAATAATAATTTGTATGGAAAGTATTAATTAGTACCACAAAACTATATCTGTCGTTTCTATTATCACAATTAAAAAAATAAAAGAATAATCTACCATTTCTCAGTACATCGAGCGTTTGTTAATCTTTCTTTCTTTTTTTTTTTTTTCCAAATTTAAGGGTGTTATCGTAGTAATTTCTAAGTGGAATGATGGGAACTTAATATTAATATTATTACCGAACAAAGTCTCATGTGTCTTTACCATAACAGTGACGAAATTTCCTTAAAATTCAAACAAGCAGGCGATAAGTCGGCATGAGAAACAAGTGCTTCGCTTTCGAGAGGGACAGCCCAACCTCCTCGGTCATGTCCAAGTCGCTCGGCGACGTCCCCTCCGGCAACTCCCAATCAAAGCAGTGCAACATTTGGGCCAAAAAGAGACGAGTATTGATCAGCGCCAAGTTCATCCCGGGGCAGCCTCTTCGGCCCGACCCGAAAGGTATCAGCTGGAAGTCCTGGCCTTTTAGATCCACGCTGCTGTTCGCAAACCTCTCCGGCTTGAACTCCTCGACGTCGTTGGCCCAAGCATCGATATCTCTCCCGAGAGCCCAAGCGTTCACGATGATCCGAGTCCTCTTAGGGATGTAATACCCATTGATCTCGATGTCCTCCGTGGCCTCATGCGGGATCAAGAGGGGGCCGGGCGGATATAGCCTGAAGGTTTCTTTGATCACCATGTCCAGATAACTCAACTTCGGCAGGTCGGACTCCTCGACCATCCGGTTCATTCCGACGACGGTTCGGAGCTCTTGTTGAAGTCTTTTCCTCGTGCGTGGACTCCTCATTAGCTCCGAGAAGGCCCAGTCGATCACGGTCGAGGAAGATTCGTACGACCCGGAGATCAGGTCGAGGACTATGGCCTTGACACTGGTCCGGTCCAACATGTCGGGTTTGTCCTGCGAATTATTGGTCATGGGATGGCCCATTACGGAGAGGATCGTGTCTAGAAGGTCGCCCTTATACTTCCCGGTCATGTCTTGCTCGTGCTCTCTGATGACGCCCTCCAAGACCTCGTCGATGGCTCGGTGAACTACTTTTGCACGCCGAACCAATCCCTACTCAACGAAACGGTCGAGAGTCAATGGAATTCTAGCATAATAACGGTTCCAGCTCTAGTTTTACCTTGAAAGGATTATGACACAAATAGTGAGGTATGGAAAAACGAAACAATATACATAGAGCACATGATACGATCAAAAACATAGTGGAGTTTAGAAGAAATGGTTGCAAAACGGTTCTAGTTCATGCACGAATAAGTTCAATGATGAGGAGGAGACGGATAGACCCGAGCTATTACTAGCGAACCCAAGTCCAAAGTATATCCGAGAGAAGTGCCAACAAAGAGAATATCTCAGTATTTCCTTAATTCAAAAGATAAGCTAGAGATGGCATTTTTAGATATTTCCTAGAAAATATCTTGTTATGGTATTGCCATTGCACGTGAGCTATCTAGAACGGCCGACGATGCCTCAGATGCTCTAGTCTAGTCTAACACATCACATAACACATTCTTGCGCAAATCATCTCCATTGAAGTTGTCCTTCCGTTTAAAGGAATTTCAAATTAGGAGGCGATTTCAGCGTTGATGGTTAATGATCGGTGAGCACCAAGAAGGATTTTGTCGTTACCTGAAGATCGAACGGTCCAAGAAGAGGCACGTAATCTGCCAAGTTGAAAGAACCAGCTAAGCTCAAAACCTCGTGAATCAACGGCTTCAAGTCCAACTCATCGTTGCCGCTGTTGCTACGACGCCCCAATATCAACCTACACGACAAGTTCCCCATGAGCTCCCCCACCTCCGCGCTCACATCCACTACCTCGCGCGCCACCGCCGCTGCCCTTACCCTCTCCACCAGCCTCCCGAGCTCCTCCCTCCTTGCCGGCCCGTACGACTCCACCTTGGCCGGGCTCAGCAGCTGCAACGCGCATAGCTTCCTCATGCTCCGCCAGTACGCTCCGCCCTCGGTGAACGCCATGCCCCTGTCGCCGTACGTCAGGAGATGCGTAACCCGCCCCTTCGGGCGGCCCAAGAAGACGTTGTCGTGGGTCTTGAGGACCAGTTCGGCAGCCTCCGGCGAGGAGACCACGACCGTCGGCTTGTTGCCGAGGCGGAGGAACATGATGGGGCCGTAGGATTTGGCGAGGCGGTGGAGGCGGCGGTGTGGGAGGTCGCGCAGCTGGTGGAGGTTCCCGATGATGGGAAGAGACGTTGGACCCGGCGGCAGTTTCTTGGATTTCCGGTGGAGGAGGAGGAAGAAGTAGTAGAGAGTGACGAGAGCGGTTAAGAGAATAGGCAGGTCCAGAGTTTCCATGGATCATGCGCTTCAAGCTAGCTTGGACTCAGAGGCTAAGTGGAGAAGTTGGATACTCCACGAGGGGAGCTCATCCTCATAGCGGTAGCAGATAAGGTCCGCTCAGAAGGGATAGGTCAGCTGAAAATGACAGGCTGACTAAGTCTACAGGATATCGTCTTTATCAAATTTCACTGTTAGACGAAACTCGACATGTTTCTTTTTTTTCCTCTTAATTTGTAATTTGTCGTAAGAATTATTATTATAGAGTTTAGTGGACACTATTTCGTGTATAGAACTTGCACAAAAATCCACCGCTATGACCTCCTCCCACTTAAGTATGACTTCCCCATAACAGGAATCGAGCTTGCAACCACAGCCGAAAGCATGGGAAGGCGCTTACCACTTGTTCATTCCAGGGTTGACCTCCTTCGTGTTATTCAAGTTATAAAGTGTTCTCCTTCTTTATATATATTTATACATCATTTGATCATTAAAATTTCAAACAAGCAGGCGATAACTCGGCCTTAGGATCAAGTGCTTCTCTCTTAACATCGACAACCCAATGCCCTCGCTCATGTCCAGCTCGCTCGGCGACGTCCCATCGGGCAGTTCCCAGTCGAAACAATGGACTAATTGGGCCAAAACCAGGCGAACATTAACGAGGCCCATGTTCATCCCCGGGCAGCCCCTCCGGCCCGACCCAAACGGTACGAGGTGGAAGTCCCGCCCTTTGACATCCACGCTGCTGTTCTCGAACCTCTCCGGGAGAAACTCCTCGGCATTCTCGGTCCAAGCGTTGGCGTCCCTCCCGAGGGCCCATGCGTTCACGAGGACCCGAGTCCCCTTCGGGATGTAATACCCGCCGATCTCGACACCCTCCGTGGATTCGTGCGGGAGCAGGAGCGGCCCCGGCGGATACAGCCTGAGGCTCTCTTTCACCACCATCTCCAAATATTCCAGCTTCGGCAGATCTGACTCCTCGACGGTTCGGCCCAACCCGATGACGGCTTCTAGCTCTTGTTGCAGGCGTTTCATCGTGTGCGGATGGCGGATAAGCTCGGACATGGCCCACTCGATCGCGACGGCTGAGGACTCGTATGACCCAGCGAACATGTCGAGGGCTATGGCCTTGATGTTGGTCCGACCCAATATGTGGACTGGCTCGTCTTGCGATGAGCTATTGATGGGATGGCCCATGTCGGCGAGCAACGTGTCTATGAAGTCACCCTTATATTTTCCGGTTGTGTCTTCCTCGTGTTCTCTCATGATGTCCTCCAATACCTTATCTAGGGCTCGATTAAGAGCTTTTGCACGCCGAGTCATTCCCTATTAAAGCCAAAAATTATTAATAATAATTGTTAAACAAACTTCATTTTTTGATTTTCAAAATATTAATTACACTATGCATGCGAAAAGGTGTACTGTGGAAGCTACAAATTTTTGTGGCCGTAAAAGATCAAGGCCTTATTTGCCAATGTTTCTGTTTCTTAATTTTTCTGTTATTTTGTTCCCTGAAACAGAAAAAGAACAAAAATCTATTTGTTAATATCAACTGATGTTTATATTATCCGAAATAGATTAGTGACCGGGGAATAGATCTAGAATAGAAACAAAAAGTAGAAAAAACTCACGTTTTGTTCATAGCAATAAAGAGAAATATAAGGTTATTTTAGAAAAAGAAGCTCAACGTAACCTAATGCTCGTCCTTACATAATCAACACAAGGTCTAGTCTCCCAACCAAATCCTAGTCCCCATTTTTCAGAAAAAAAAAAAAAAAACTCTGAATTTTAAGAAAAGAAATTGGAAATTAGATTTTGAGTAATTTTACTAGATTTTAATGTTAATTTTATTTTAAAGTTAGTTTAACTTAAAAATGTGAAAATCTTTCGATGAAAATTGGATTCAAAATTGAAGAAGTTTTTAGGGTTTTACTATATGGAATTTTTAATGCCGTTTTCTTTTAGAGACAATGCTAGGTTGTGAAAACTCGGCGACTTCAAGCAATGTTTGCTCATCTTCTTGTAGCTAAAACAAGCTCAAAAGATCTATGCACTTGTTTATTGTAATGCCCAAAAAATTACTATTTATCTCATTATATCGTGAGTCATAAACCAATAGGACTCTCTGTTGCAATTTCTAGTCATCCATCTTTGATTGTTTATTATGTTGGATTTTCTTAGGTTATCTTAGAATATCTTGATCAATTAAATCATTACAAAAGTCCAATTTTATCCAAACATGAAATGTTGAGTCTTTATTAATATTTTTATAATTAAATGAAAAAATTGGCAATAGAAATTTTTAGGGTCGTACCAAGCACATTTCTGTTTTTTTTTTTTCAATTTCGAGAATAGAAATTTTTTGCCGTGACTAATCTTGTTCGATGAATAAAAATAGAAAAAAACTATTTCTGAACAAAAATTGTTTTCGAGAACAGAAATGTTATTAAAGGCGCCTCAAGCTAGCTAGATTCATGCTCTTTGCTTTAACCTCTCCTCTGTATATCTCCTCGTCCAGTTGCTCATAGATTGTAGAGGCTTTGCAAACTCAGAAGCGCTGCCTACTTATGCATGCTTCACACAAATTTCAAATCACCGTAACACAGCAAACTACCTAACAGATCGACCGTACTATATGCATGTATTGCACGAGTCTAATTGGAACACAAAGTAAACTAATAATAACTTGATACCTGAAGATCGAGAGCTCCAAGAAGAGGCACATAGTCCGCCAAATTGAAAGCCTGGGCCAAGCGCAGAGCCTGAAGCATCACAGGCTTCAAGTTGAATTTATCCCTCGTGCTATACCCCAATATCATCCTGCACGCCAAGTCCCCGATCAGCTGCGCCACCTCCGCACTCACGTCCACCGCCTCACGTGCTGCCGCCGCCGCCCTCACCCTCCCAAACACCCTCCCCAGCTCTTCCCTCCTCATCGGTGCGAAAGACTCCACCTTCGCCGGGCTCAGCAGCTGCAGCATGCAAATCCTCCTCATGCCCCGCCAGTACGCCCCGTTGTCCGCGAGCGCCATCCCCTTGTTGCCATAAGACAAGTGGCGCACGGCATCCAAGCTCGGGCGGCTCGAGAGGATGCTGTCGTGGGTCCTGAGGACCAGCTCAGCCACCTCCGGCGACGAGACCACCACTGTCGGCTTGTTGCCGAAGCGGAGGAACATGATGGGGCCGTAGGACTTGGCGAGGCTGTGGAGGCAGCGGTGGGGAGGGTTGGCCAGCTGGTGGAGGTTCCCGATGATGGGCAGCGGGGGCGGACCTGGCGGCAGCTTGGGAGCTTTCCGACGGCGGAGGTGGTGGAAGAAGAAGTAGAGAGTTACGAGAAGAGCGGTCGAGAGAATGGCGAGTGGGGAAGTCTCCATTTGCAGCTGGGGAGGTATAGTTTCTTGTTTTGGTGAAGAGGGTTTTTGTAGAGGATAAGAGGATGAAGATGAAGCGGAGATGGGGAGAGTCATGAACCCATCGCCCCTTTTATAGGGCAGCGAGCGGCAACTGCTAACAGGTGAAGTGGGGTCCCCGTGGCCGAGGGCACCTAAATCTAGTATTTGGGATAAGAACAAAAAATTAATTAAAGCAAAAGCCAGTTCGGCGAATAGTTAGGAATAATCCTTTAATCAAAGTCAGGACCGATTTGATTTTGTGTGGCTTCTGTATTGAGAATCCCATGTTCTCATGGGCTTGAGCCGAAGATATAGAGAGAAGAGGGAATCGTTCAGCCACGAATTCGGTCAATAGGCGGCCAAAATCAATGGAAGCAGCACGCCTTCATGCATAGTGGATAATATCATCTCAATCATTGATTATGTGAATCGCATTGCCAGATTTGCGTGATTAATGACGTGTGGGGGTGAGCATCTGTCCAGGATCAAACCTGGACCATCCCAATTTTGCCGATTCTGGTCCGATTCCCAAAGGGACTAGATTAATCCTTGGTCTTGAAATTTCTAGACTAGCATTGTACATGTTAGTCCTTGATCCTTAGAGTTTAGGGTTGGTCCGGATTGGATAAACCCTAACTGTTAAATATATATTTATATATTTTAAAGAGCATATTGTAATTCAAATGGCATCCTCTTCCTCTAGTAATCTTGTTCTCTTTTTTTTTCTTTTCTTTATCCTCTTAATCTTCAATTTACCAAGTAAAAACAAAAAAAAACAACTCTACTCGTGAGCAACCTCCCCCTGCTTGCCATTCGACACTCACCTCGCTTGCCTTTGGCCGCTCCATGCTTGCCCTGCTCGTTGCTTGACATTGACCTTGCTTGCCCTGCTCACTACTTGTGCTGCTTGTCTCTCTTTATCGACCTCTCTTGTAATTGAGTAAATCAGAAGGAAACAAAGCTCTAATTAGAAACACTCCACTTGTGAGCAACGTTTGCTTTTCTATTGTTGCATTATCTTAAATTTGTTGAATGTATACTGATACTTATAGTTTGGTTGCTCAAAGCCATATTATCAATGAGTATGTAATTTAAAATATTAGGTTTACCTTTTTAGTAAATACAAAAAATGAAACAAGAAAAAATATCGGTTAGGTCTGGATTGACTTTGGAACTGAATCGAACTCATTGGATCAGTCCAATTCTCGATCCCAGGCTTAATGGGGTTGATCCTTAGTTCCAAAAATGGAGAATCAATACTATGCGAGTTGATTTCAGGATATGAGAATGGACTGGGCTAATATGAATCATGCTGACTCATAAATTTGACACGTGTGAATTTGATTTTATGTGTTTTGTCGAGCATGCGATTTTCTTTTCTCACGCGTGATGCGACCAAAAATGGTCGCAGCGTGATTACATACGTCACCTCCGGAGAGTGGATCCGCATGAAATTGGAGCTCCCGTCTGCGAATGAATAGGGGATCGAAGGGAAGTGTGAGACGGACTGCAGATGCTGAGATGTCACTGACGATGCACGAACTCCTTCGGTGGATATGCGTTCGTACGATGGGAGCATCAATCTCCAGCTACTAAAGTAATAACAATCTCATCCGTAGGAATTGGCAAAAGCCATTCATGACTGTTTTCTTTCTAGAATTAGATGAAGGAGAACGTCTCTTGGCACATGAAAGGTTAGAGTCGGGCAATCAATCAATGACCATTAAACCAAGATTGTTGTATTCTATCTATACGTAGAGATCAAAATCGGGTTTGGGTGCTTTTTTTTTTTCTTTTTCAAATTGACCATACACTATATAATAAAAAGCTAAAAAAAAAATTCACACAATGCAAATCCGATTCAATCGAGTGGTGTTTTCTCCAACAAGGCTTCTTCATTTTTCGATGAAATTTTTAATATATATGAGTGACATGATGTAGAGAATCGATCACAATAGAAAGAATGATATAAGATAATAATAGAATTGCTTTAAAATAATTGATTTTTTGTTTGTTTGTTTCACCCATAGTTCTTTGATAGTTATAAACACTTATCGAAATCTAATGACTTGCAAAATTAGCCTCTAATTTCAAATCATGTATTTACAAATCCAAAGGGGCTGCGAAAATCATGGCCGCAAGAATTGATCACATCTTTGACGTTGATTCTTTTATAATTGATTAGTGATGAGAAGGAAAACAATCTTTGGTATCATGTTAACAACACAATTTGACTTTTTTTTTTTATATATATTAAAAAAGGCAATGATACATAATATCATAACCATTCATTTTACTAACTTTTTTCGGTGATAACATTTATGACATAGGAAATGCAGCTAGAAAATTTCTTCTTCTTCTTCTCCTTATTTTTTGTAGAGTGTCGTGCTGTATGATTCTGAAAAAAACAGTTTATTACATTTTCAATCAAAAGTGCAGTAATATCTCATGCAAAAATTTTACGGACAGAGCGGGATGAACTAATTTTTTTTTTACTAAGAAATTCACTTATTTAATGTTTCGTTTGATAAAATTGCAAAAAGGTGTCATCGCCAACCGTAGCTGTAGACACAAGAAGTATTGCATTTATCTGAATATGTACAATAGAGAGAGGTAGAGAGTTGACTTAGACCATTCTATCATTCAGTAAACAAATCCAATCCATAGGTTACACTTGATACATTTAGTAACTATTCTATTCATGGTCAACATGTATTTTGAGCATTCTTAAAGTTTGTGTGAATATTTGTATATATTGCTGCATCCGAGTGTCTGTGGCCATGCTTGACGAAGCTCCTTGGTTTTTGCCTTTTCTCATCCTTTTCGCCGCGAGTTTTGGCTCCGTGAAACCTCGGACGAGACTCGAAAGGGCCTCCTCCTCCAATCGCCACACCACCACTTGTGGCAATCCCTCGCTGAGGAGCGCTCCCCCGGTACATGTTGGCTATCTTGGTCCTACGTGGCAACTCCCATGCACGACGTTATGGCACCAACGTGGGAGTATGGACCACCGGTCTTTTTGGTTGCTTCGACGACCTATTTAATTGTAGGTCTCTAAAAATTCATAGGACTCGATCTTGCTTCTTTCACTTTTGTGATGAGTTACGCCATGTCGACGATCTTCTTTGTTAGGGCTTCGTGGCCCTCGCGCAGTGGCCGGCAGCCTTGTTGGAGCTGGCCGGCCATTGCCGTCGGGGGGTGGGGGAGAGTCAAAAAAAGAAAAATAAAAAAAAACAGAAAAATAAAAAAAAACAATAAAAAATTGGAAAAATAATAAAAAAATCGAAAAATAATATAAATATTATTAAAGTATTGTCGCTGATACCGACCGGCGTCCACGTCAATTCCGACCGGCCAAATTTGGTCCAGATAGACTAAATTGACACAATTGTAAAAGGTTTAGGATTGAATCGGTCAAAAAAAAAGTTTAGGATTGAATTGACATAATCGCAATAAGTTTATGATTTTTTTGGCAATTCTCCCGATATATGTCAGACTAATTAATTATTAAATTACGCATTCATGTAATAACTTAAATTTTTAGATCAGTTAGTAGCGGTCTCACAAAATCTCTCATGACATCAAAGACTCATTCCCATAAGTTATTTATTGAGAATTTTTTGTAAGGCCAGCCAAATAAATTGCAATGCTCTCGTTTCTCCTTGAAGCCCGCAACTTCAGTTGCCATTAAAGTGATTCCGCTGCTTTTTTCGTCATCGAACATTGCCATCACGCGCTGCCGTCTAAGACCCATTAAAGTCATATACTATAAGTTTATTTCGGACAATACAAGACCGCAAACAGGCTCTCCATCACTCAAGGAAACCCACTAGCCAAACCGTGTCACCAAACGATGCCACCTCCTCACCTTGCATGTAAGATCCATTGCGTCGACGTGCGTCTCACATGATCCAACCTGGCTATGTATTGCTATCGTCACTTGCTGCGTTGTCCACCACATCACTCGCTGCGTCAGTGCCATGTCACTTGCCATGTAAGCTGTTGACTATTGACCAGAGTGGACTACCGTTGACCAGTGATTACTAGACCGGTTCGCCACTAATTGGAATGGTTTGACCCATTTTCGACTGGTTCCTGAGATATTGTGATGTATTGAATCTATTTGTGGCCTTATTTTCCGCATATCAGCTCTGGAAGTGTCGATTTTCTTTGAACTCATATATAATCTACTAGGTTTAAATTATTTTATTACATATTATGGAAAAATTGGTAGTTTTAGTACCCATACAAACCATATTGAATGGCTCCAATTATATTTTATGGGCTCAAGAAATATCCAAATTTTTGAGAGGATGCTAACTCTGGCGCTATATCATTGGTGCTATTCATGAACCTACTCAAAGTACTGGTAAAGTGGAGGGCAAATTTAATGGACACTTGGAGGATTGGGATAGCAAAAACTATTAGATTCTTACATGATTTCACAACATTTCAATTCCCTCTATTAGACTTCAATTTGCTCGTCATACTACGACCAAGGAAGCATGGGATTTACTTGCCAGTCGGTATTCCACTTCTGATATTTCCCATCAGTATCAACTATTAGGAATTTGCATCACATGCATCAAGAGGCAGGTCGGTGAATTAATGATTTTTTATTATCAATATATGCTATCTAGGATCAATTATCATTATCTAAACCACAATGGCATTCGGACTCTGATGCTCACAAGTTTGATGAATATCGTGATAGCATGAGGATTATGCAATTTTTTATGACACTTAATGATATGTTTGAACCTGTGCAAGCTTCACTTTTGCATTGAGATCTACTACCTCATCTTAAGGCAGTTGTCTCAGAGTTGTTGACTAAAGATACTAGACTTGCTACCTTGAAGGTGCAATGCTCTGTATCCTCATCTATAGACACGGTACTTGCAATTCTTGATTCTTCCTCCTCATGTAGATAATATTACAATAATTGTCATTGATCTATCATCTCCAATCCAATTTTTATCGATGGTAGCCTAAGCAACCTATAGGGACAAACAATTGGTCCCTATATAGAGATCCAGCTCAACTTGCATGTCAATCCATCGCTAGTATCATTGAGGGTTCCACCAAAGACTCATTCATTACTCTATCATCGAAGGATCTTCATTCTATTCTTTGGGAATCTAGTAATTCTCACTCCTCTGTCCCTAGCACTTATGCTTTGTTAGTCACTTCAGGGACTTTTTAATTCATGGTTATTTGATTTTGCCTACTGTAATCACATGACTTCCAATTCCAATCTATTTGAGTCAAAATGATTCACTTCATAAGTACCTACTATTCATACAATCAATAACTTGTAGATGACAATTAGTCATATGGGAACATTTCGATGTTGAAATTGAATTGTCCTTACCTAACACATTCTTAATTCCTAAACTTTATTTAAACTCGATATCTGTGGGGGCAATTATGTGAACTTGGTTTTGACATTCATTTCTCTTCAAATGATTGTTATGTGTAGGATCTACGGATAGGATAGATAATTGAAACAGGTCGTAAAGTGGGACGTTTATTTGAACTTGCTTTACAGCTTTTGAACTCTCTTGCTAGTTGTGCTACCATGGTTTCTTTGAAACTTGGCATTCTTGTTTGGGTCATGCTTCTTTCTCTAAATTAGGTTCTTTGTTTTCTAGTGGCTAGCTAGGTTTCGTTGACAATAAACATTTTAATTGCTTATCTTGTAAGTTAGGAAAACATCATGCTTTACCGTTTGATCTTAGTAAATCCATCTCTCATGCTCCTTTTGATTTTATTCACTCCGATATTTGAGGGCCATCTCCTAATCTCATTATGTGAGGATCTCATTACTTTGTATTTTCTTTTTTATGATCATTTTTGTTATACATGGCTTAATCTTATGAAAATTGCTCTGAACTTATTCATATTTATCATGATGTTGTTGCCATGATCAAAACACAATTTTTTCGAGGCATAAGTACAGCAGGAGTGCCAAAAGTTGGCATGAAGGGACACTTAAGTGCCAAAAGTTACAAAAGGTACACGTAAATGCCACTTTTAAAAAAAATGGATCACTTAAGTGCTAAGTTGCCGGAACCCCGCCGGAAATCCTACGTGGCAATTTCTTATTAATTTTCTTGCCTACGTGGCTTGCCGGAAACTGAATCGGCAAAAAATAAGCTAAAACGACGTCGTTTTGGCTGACGTGGATTTAAATATTATTAATTAAATAATATTAAATAATTAAAAATATATTATTATAAAATCAATTTTATTTAAAAAATGGGGGGATTGGCGAGGGCTCCTCCCCTTCTTTTTTTTTTTTTTTTTTTAAAAATAAAATCGATTTTAATTTTTCAAAAATTTGACGTGGACAATTTAAAAAAAAAAAATTTGCCACTTGGATTTTTTATTTTGAAAAAAATGCTCTATTAGCAAATGAAGTCGTCGGAAAATGGACACGTGGCAATTTGGCCGGAATTTTTCGTCGTTGGCACTTAAGTGATCCATTTTGCTCCGATTTTGGCACTTAAGTGTCATTTTGTGCCAACTTTTGGCACTCCAGAAGTCCGTATCTCATTTTTTCGAGATATCAATTTTTTTTCGTATTGATAATGCCATGGAATATCGAGATATGGAGTTTCTTCAAATTATTTTTCAAAATGGTACTATTATTCACCATTCTTGTCCAAGAACTTCACAACAAAATGGTCAAGCAAAGTGGAAATAAACATGCCTTTGATGTTGTTGGCACTCTTCTTATCTCATCCTCTTGTCTAGAATGGTTTTAGGGAGAAGCTTGTCACACTATCATATACTCTATCAAGCATATTCTATCACCTACTCTAGGTAACATATTTCCTTACGAGCGCTTATATGGTAGTGTTCCAAATTACAATCTTTTCCGAATCTTTGGTAGTGCCTATTTTGTGCATATACTTCCTAATGAATGCACTAAGTTAGAACCTCGTGCTCGCTTGTGTTGCTTTCTTAGGGCATTGAGCACAAATGATATAGATGTTGGGATCTGGTATTTAATCATTTGCGCGTGTCTCATCATGTTGCTTTTTGGGAACACAAGATGTTCTTGTCTCTCCATCCTTTTGAGTCATCCCCAACCATTCACTTTTTCACTAATCCTTCAGTGGAATATTTCTTGAAGATGAACACTTTCATCTTTCTCTTTGGAGTTATTCTATTCTAATCTTAATGCAAGTACATCTGGCGATCCTATTTAAGAAGTTCTTGACAAATTTGTGCCATCCATGGATTCTCCACCCTTAGAAATACCTTCTCTTGCTCGTCGTTCCACCTGTGTAAGTCAACTTTCCGTTTGGTTTCGTGACTTTCATTATTACATTGCTATTGCTTCTTTCCACAAGCATCACACATATAGAGAAGCTCATTTTAATCATTTTTGGTAGCAAGCAATGGTGGATGAGTTGCAAGCATTAGATAAATTTCGTACTTGGGATTAAGTTGATTTACTAATTGCAAAGTTTGCTATAGGTTGTAAATGGGTGTATAAGATCAAAACAAAGGCAGATGCTACAAAGTTTGACCAACACAAAAGGTTTTACTCAGGAGTGTGCGATTGATTATGATGAGATGTTTGCTTTGGTTAGACATTTGATGTCCATTCAAAGACTTCTTGCTGTTGCCTTTATTGAGTGATGGCTTTTGTTCTAGATGGATATTCAATATGCCTTTCTCAATGGTGATTTTTCTAAGGAAGTATATGTGGAACCTTCTCTTGGATACATCACTTCTAATAAAGTGTGTCGATTACATCGAGCATTATATGGACCAAAGCATGCTTCTTGTGTGTGGTACTCTAAGTTTAGCTGTACTATGGAACAACTCGAATTTAAATCTAGTCTCTATAACAATGCTTTATTTGTTCAATGAATATTGCAAGGGTATATTCTACTGCTTTTAAATGTAGATGACATGGTTATCACTGGGGATGACTATACAACATTATAAAGATCTAGCATTTTCTCATTCAACAGTTTAAAATGAAAGATCTTAGCGACTCAGTTATTTTTAGGCTCGGAGGTTATTTAAAATTCCTCTAGCTACTACCTTTCTCAAGCTAAATATGCCAATGATGTTTTTTCTCAAGCAGGACTAATTGATAATAAGATTGCCACAATTGCCATAATTTAACGACAAAGATGGGACTCCTCTTCCAAATCCTACTCTTTATCAACAGCTAGTTTGTAGTCTTTATACTTCACCATGGCTCATCTAGACATAGTTTATGTCATTCATATTGTTAGTCAGTTCATGACTGCATTGCGAACCACTCATTTTGCTGCCATTTTTTGCTATACTAAGGGCATCTTATTTCATGGTTTTTACTTCTCTACTCAATCTACCTTAGAGGTAAAGGCTTACTCTGATATTGATTGGGTTAGAGACCCTCTTGATTGATCGTCGCTCCACCATTGGCTATTGCTTCTTTCTGGGTAACTCACTAATCTCATGGCGTAGTAAAAAATAAATTGATGTTGCTCCATCTAGTATAGAAGCAAAATATTGTGCTCTTGCTAATACAACATCATAATTATTATGGTTGCGATGATTATCAGAGGATATAGGCGTCCATCGTAATGGTGGAATGGTACTTTATCGTGACAACCAGAGTGCTATGCAAATTGCATATAATGATGTTTCTCATGTATGCACCAAGCATATCAAGATAGATTATCATTTATTCGTTATCATGTGCATCAAGGCACCACTCGGCTTGTCTCTATTTCATCGGTTAATCAAATTGCTGATGTAATTACTAAGGCACATTTACTAGCATTTTCAAAAACTCTTCTCCAAACTCCAGTTGACTTCTTCCATGTCATCTTGAGTTTGAGGGGATGTTAGAAATATGTTCTGATATTCATTTGATTATGAGTAATATTTTGAGAATTTGTATGATTTTGAGCATTATTCTTAGTATTTGTCTGATTGTGATATCCATTGGTTTATGAATATATCTAATATTATAATCTTGTTATTCTGATTTATCGTAATATGATGTTACTATAGATAACTATTTTATAAATCCTATAAATAGGCTCATGTATAGTTCAATACAATATACATTGAAAATTGCACAACTTTATTTTCCGTTTTACACTTATCACATGGTTTCAAAATTAGATGTCCTGAATCCAAATCTTTTCAAGTTTTATTTGCCTCATCAATAAAATTTTCACATTTGTACTAGACAGAAAGACCATACTAAGTGTAAGAAGAAGTACTAGAGTAATTAAATATTAAACAAAGCTTTAATTTAACAATTTAAATATTTAGAATATTTAGTAGTGGTCTCACAAAATCTCGCAATACATATTATAAATTCTCCATATCCTTAACGTATCAATCATCTTTATGTTTTGCTTTTAACGAAGGCTTGATCACCTGTATTGTCCGTGAGTCACATTCACCCAGAACGCCAAGATCGTAGATAGAGGAAGCACTTGTAAATGAACAACCTCAACAAAACCTGTCTTATAGAAAAAAAATCTCGTATGGTACTGCCGTTGCACGTGAGCTATCTGGAACGGCCGATGATTTCTCAGATGCCCCAAGACACATCGCAAAACACATTCTTGCGCAAACTGTCTCCATTGAAAAGTTCTTCCGTTTAAAGGAAATTTCAAATTAGGAGACGATTTCAACGTTGATGGTTAATGATTGGTGAGCACCAGGAAGGAGTGTGTGGTTACCTGAAGATCGAACGGTCAAAGAAGAGACACGTAATCCGCCAAGTCGAAAGCACCAGCGAAGCTCAAAAACTTGTGAGTAGACGGCTTCAAGTCGAACTCATCCTCGCCGCTGTTGCTACAACACCCCAATACTAACCTACACGACAAGTTCCCCACGAGCTCACCCACCTCCGCGCTCACGTCCACCACCTCGAGCGCCGCCGGCCTCACCCTCTCCACCAGCCTCCCGAGCTCCTCCCTCCTTGCCGGCGTGTACAACTCCACCTTGGCCAGGCTCAGTAGCCACAACGCGCACAGCTTCCTTGCACCCTACCGGTATGCTCCGCCCTCGGTGAATGCCATAACCCTATCGCCGTACGTCAGGTGGTCTGTAACCCGCCCCTTTGGGCGGTCCAAGAAGATGTCATCGTGGGTCTTGAGGACCAGCTCGGTGGCCACCGGCAAGGAGACCATGACCGTCGGCTTGTTGCCGAGGCGGAGGAACATGGTGGGGCTGTAGGTTTCGGTGAGGCGGTGGAGGCAGTGGTGTGGGAGGTCGCGCTGTTAAGAGAATAGGCAAGTCCAGAGTTTCCATGGATAATGTACTTCAAGGTAGCTTGGACTTGGAGGCTAAGTGGAGAAGTTGGAGATAAATCTATTGCATCGATATAAAGTTAGTTTTAAATTTTCCAATTGAACTATTGTAGTCTAAATTTTTCATATTGGTATAAATTCAATTAATTCAGTCAATTTAGGCTGGAATTTGTTGATGCGGACACTATACGTGCCACGGTAGCATTAATGTAGATATTTTTAATAATTACATTTAAAAATATGGATTTATTTAACATAGGAGGCATCAAAGCACATATCTATTGCTTGAATTCTAATGTTGCCTATCATCTCTCTCCTTTCTATTATTCTCGTCTCCTAAGCCTAAATGAAACTTCAAACAAGCAGGCGATAACTCGGCCTTAGGATTAAGTGCTTCGCTCTTGGCATCGACAACCCAAAGTCCTCGCTCATGTCCAGCTCGCTGGGCGACGTCCCCTGGGGCAACTCCCAGTCGAAACAATGGACTAATTGGGCCAAAACCAGGTGAACATTAACGAGGCCCATGTTCATCCCCGGGCAGCCCCTCCGGCCCGACCCAAACGGTATGAGCTGGAAGTCCCGCCCTCTGACATCCACGCTGCTGTTCTCGAACCTCTCCGGGAGAAACTCCTCCGCATTCTCGGCCCAAGCTTTGGCGTCTCTCCCGAGGGCCCACGCGTTCACGATGACCCGAGTCCTCTTCGGGATGTAATACCCGCCGATCTCGACACCCTCCGTGGACTCGTGCGGGATCAGGAGCGGGCCCGGCGGATACAGCCTGAAGCTCTCTTTCACCACCATCTCCAAATATTTCAGCTTCGGCAGATCCGACTCCTCAACCGTACGGCCCGACCCGACGACGGCTTCCAGCTCTTGTTGCAGGCATTTCATCACGCGCGGGTTGCGGATCAGCTCGGACAGGGCCCACTCGATCGCGGTGGACGAGGACTCGTACGACGCGGCAATCATGTCGAGGGTTATGGCCTTGATGTTTGTCCGACCCATTATGTGGACCGGCTCGTCCCGTGACGAGCTGTTTATGGGATGGTCCATTCCGGTAAGCAATATGTCTATGAAGTCACCCTTGTATTTTCCGGTTGTGTCTTCCTCGTGTTCTCTAATGATGTCCTCAAATATTTTATCTATGGCTCGATTAACAGCTTTTGCACGCCGAGTCATTCCCTACAAAGGCCAAAAAAATTAAATATAAAATTTGTTAAACAAACTTAGTTTTTCAATTTTCAAAATATTATTTACACTACAAACAGGAAAAGCTGCACTATGGAGCAAATTTGTTCCTAGGAATAAATTATGAATATAATCAAGAATAATTAAATAAATAAAATCGATTCTTGCGCTCAATGACAATTCCAAGAATCAAGTTTAAATTTTCTTATTCTCTTCTCTTTCTTATCTTCTTCCTCCTCCTAACCCATCACTGGCCTATCGTTGCCTTATAACTACCCACTAGCGATGGTTGGCAAGTGGCTGGGCGAGGTCCAGTAAGCTCGCCGAAGCCTCGCTAAGCTAGGGTGAGGTTTGGCGAGCTCGTTGGTGATCATAAGAGCCTCACCTAGTCTAGCGAGGCTTCTCGAACCTCACCTTGGCTTGGCAAGGCTTTGGCGAGGTGGCATTAACTGGCCACAAAAGGAGGAAAAAGAACATAAAAGAAAAAAAGAGAAATATAATAAAAAAAAATGAAATGTCTTATCAAATACATTTCTATTTCAGAAATATAAATTTCGAAGAGTTGTCGAATGCCTTCAAATGCTAAAAAATTATTCTAAAGAATAAAAAAAAAAATCATTTTTGAATAAAAATTATTTTCAGAAACAGGATTCTCTTCTTGAAAATAACTTGGTACCTGAAGATCGAGAGCTCCGAGAAGAGGTACATAGTCCGCCAAATTGAAAGACCCGGCCAATTTCAGAGCCTCGTGGATCACAGGCTTCAAGTTGAACTTATCCCTCGTGCTACACCCCAATATCATCCTGCAAGCCAGGTCCCCGATCAGCTGCCCCACCTCTGCGCTCACGTCCACCGCGTCACGTGCCGCTGCTGCCGCCCTCACCCTCCTGACCACCCTCCCCAGCTCCTCCCTCCTGATCGGCGCGAAAGACTCCACCTTTGCCGAGCTCAGCAGCTGCAGGGTGCACAGCCTCCTCATGCCCCGCCAGTACGCACCGCTCTCCGCGAACGCCATCCCCTTGTTGCCGTAAGACAAGTGGCGCAAGGCATCCACGCTCGGGCGGCTTGAGAAGATGCTGTCATGGGTCCCGAGGACCAGCTCGGCCGCCTCAGGCGACGAGACCACCACTGTCGGCTTGTTGCCGAGGCGGAGGAACATGATGGGGCCGTAGGACTTGGCGAGGCTGTGGAGGCGGCGGTGGGGAAGGCTGCCCAGCTGGTGGAGGTTCCCGATGATGGGCAGCGGGGGCGGACCCGGCGGCAGCTTGGGGGATTTCTGGCGGCGGAGGTGGTGGAAGAAGAAGTAGAGAGTTACTAGAAGAGTGGTCGAAAGAAGGGCGAGCAGAGAAGTCTCCATCTGCAGGTGGGAAGGTTTTTTCTTGTTTAGGTGCAGAGGGTCTTTGTAGAGAGGCAGAGAGGAAAAGGAAGAAGCATATCATAGATCAGGAGAGTCACGAATCAATGCACCCTTTCTGTATTGTATGGGGTGGGTGGCGAGCGGCAACTGCTAAGAGATGAAGTGGACCTCCACCTCGGGTGTCATTAACGACAGAAGTGAGTTGGGCTCCGCTGGCCGAGAGCGCACCTAATCTCAACATTTGCGATAAGAAAGGTTGGCAAGTGATCTGATAATTCGTCAGAGAAGACGGGCGGAACATTAAGGTTGGCTAGGATAATGTGCCGCCTCCATTTATTCTATATAACGAGAAAACTTAGAAAAGCAAAAGCCAATTCGGCATCTATACCGAGAAAGGAGCATTTTTCCGTTCCCACGTTCTCATGGGCTTGAGCCAAAGATACAGAGAGAAGAGGGTATCGTCCAACCACTAATTCGGTCAATAGGCGGTGAAATCAACGGAAGCAGCGTGCACGCGTTCAAAATCGGTTTTGGTTTTTTTTTTTTTTCAAATTGGCCCTACACTATGTAATGAAAAGAAAAAAAAAAAATCATACAATGCAGATCCGATTCATTCGAGGGGCATTTTCTCGCATAAGGCTACTTATAAGTGACGTAACAGATAAAATCAATTACAACAAAAAGTGTCGTATAAGAAAACAATAGAATTGCTTTGTAGCGATTGATTTTTTTATCGTTTGTTTCACCTACAGCTCTTTGATAATTATCAACACTAATTGCAATCTAGTGACTTGCGAAATTAGCCTCTAATTTCAAATCGGGCATTTATAAATCCAAAGGGGCTGCGAAAATCATGACCGCAAGAATTGATCATGTCTTTGACGATGATTCTTTTATAATTGATTGGTGACAAGAAAGGAAAACGATCTTTGGCACCATCGAAACATAAACAATACAATTTTCACTTTCTTTCGTTTTTTAACTATTAAAAAAGGCAATGATACGTAATATCATAATCAATCATTGTACTAATTGCCGGTAAAGAGGTCCAAATAATCTGCTTAAGATATTTTACTAACTTTTTCGGTGATGACATTTATGGCATGAGAAATGTGGGTAGAAAACTTCTTCCTCTTCTTCTTGTAAAGTGTTGTATCGTGTAGTGTAAAAAAATGCAGTTTATCACATTTTCAATCAAAAGCGCATTACTATCCCGAATAGAGATTTTACAGAGTGGGATAAACTAATTTTTTCACTATGAAATTCACTTATTTAATGTTTCACATGATATAATCTGAAAAGGGAGGTCCCACCAACCGTAGATGTAGGAATAATCAAGTTGACATCGCAAGTTTATAGTGCGTTTATTTGAATGTGTGCGATAGAGAGAAGCATAGAGTTGACTTAGACCATTCTATTATTCAGTAAACCAATGCAATCGATAGGTTACACTTGATACATTCCATGAATATCCTAGTCATGGTCAACATGTATTTTGAGCATTCTCAAAGTTTGTGTGAATGTTTGTATATATTGCCGCATCCAAGTGTTTGTGGCCATGCCTGACGAAGCTCCTTAGTTTTCGCCTTCTCTCATCCTTTCGCCGAGGCGAATTTTGGCTCCAAAATGGATCGGGGAAATCCCGGAGGAGACTCAAACAGGCCTCCACCTCCTATGGCATTCCCTCCGGAAGCGAGCGCTCCCCCGGTGGACATGGGCTATCCCGGTCCTCCACAAGCCAACGTAGGAACACCCGTGCACAACGTTATCGGCACGAACGCGGGAGTGTGGACCACCGGTCTTTTTGGTTGCTTCAACGATCTATCGAATTGTAGGTCTCCAAGAATCCATAGGACTCGATCTTGCTTCTGTCGGTTGTGTGTTGAGTTACATTATGCCCACGACATTCTTTGTTAGAAATATATGTTATAGGTTCTCCATATCTCTAACATATCGATCATCTTCCTTTTTTTGGTTTTTAATGAAGGCTTGATCACCTGTTTTTGTCCGTGCATCACATTCGGCCAAGACGCCGAGATCATAGACAGAGGAAGGACCTGTAAGCAAAAAACCTCAATAGAACCTCTGTCTTAACGAAAAACTATGATTAAGGTTCGATTTTATCCCGCCAACAATTTGACTTTGGCTAATGAACTGGCAGCTTGTGCGTGTGCCGGGGCTCTGTGCTGCCCGATATTCATCTTCTTTGATTGTTCGTTCTGGTACACATGCACTTACCGGACCAAGCTCCGCGGCCTCTACTCGATCCTTGGCGACCAGTGCGGAGATTGTTGCGTGCACTTTTGGTGCGAGCCATGTGCGCTTTGCCAAGAGTATCGGGAGCTCAAGAATCGCGGATTCGATCCCTCTATCGGTAACTTCATTACCCAATATGTCCTTTGTCCAAGTAATTCGTCGTTCCTAACTTCGTATCAGTACTCAGAAAGAACAAAAGAGAACATCGAAACCAGACTGAACTCATTTGAGCGACTAAGCCTCCAAAGAACCCAGCATCATAAATAGAGTAACCCTAAGAAGGTGTGATCCCGTTTGGTTCTGCATGTTTCTGTGCGAACAAAGGACAGAACTTCTTATCTGCCCGTTTGATTGGTATTTACTATTTGCTTATAAGTAATATGGGATTTATAATTCACAATAGGATGAGTTCTTTTGTGTTGCTCTTTGTGACGACAGACTTAACACAATAATTGGAGTATTGCTTTCATATGGCGAGAAGCCAATGGTTCAAATCTAATAGTAGGTAGAACTAATTAAGCTCCATTGCTATTGTTCATACTTGAATGGAAAATAGAGATACTGCTATTTTTAATTTTTTTTTTTTAAAACAAAGGAATAGACTCTATAGTTTTTATCATGATGGATAAGTTATCATAATAATGAGTCTTAGTAATTATAGTTATAAAATGAGGCGGACCATTTGTTTATGAACGATGATGACATCGTCTCTTGAATTGCCAAATGTCCCTATCTTCCATTATTCCTATCAAGTCTATTCTAAAAATTTGGAATCAATAAACAAAAGAAAAGGTAAATAGACCTAGTCCCATAAATCATGACTATATCCCCTATTTTGTACTGCCATTCCATTTGTATTCTGGACACCCGAATGACCATGGAAGAGGAGACGAATTCCTAGAATTTAAGGGGCCGGGGGACAAAGAAACTGTTGAAGTTACTACTTTTTTACGGTGTATCAATCCATTTGATGTGAAAAAGATACGTTGCAAGAAGGTTGGCCAGAGATGTCTTGAAAAAAGAAATAAAATGTCCATCCTACAAATAGTATCTCTTGTGACAAGGTTGTTTAAGATTGCCAATTAAGAAATAAAGCCCCGTGTTTTAGGAAGATTCGGATGGGTCCATTGTGACTTTTGGTACCAATAAATTCTACCCAATTGCCATTGGAGCCCCAAGTAAACATAAACACTAGGACATCCTAACAGGCAATAGGCACTATTGGAAGCTCAAATTATATAGAATGCATATAATTATCATGTGTTGAATATGAGACACTTGTTTATATGTTGGGTTAAAATCTGTCACATTATCTATTATATGAATTTTCTGGAACAATCTTAATACACCTAGCCTTACTCGAACATATTTACGCCAATATAATATGAATGTGACTGCCTACGCATTTTCTAATGTGACATGACGTGTGATGCGTAGGATGGGTCGCTAACGAGGAACGAAGGACTCGGCTGGTCGGAATCGTGGTCCCTCCATCTGTTCCTGGCGGCATGATTTGTTGATCTCTCTCTTTCGGGCCAACCTTCACCAAATATTCATCCATCTTCTTCTCAAATTCTAAACTTGCCTCCCCTTTCGAAGGAGTTAGCAAACCTAGCCAGACCAGCCAAGCGACTGAGAATACTTTGCGTGCCTTTTCTATTAGTTTCAGGGCTTTGTTTTACTTTCCAGAACTGGGAATCGGACTTTCGTACTCCATTGTACCATAAATAAGCTGTGCTATCTCAAGTTATATCACAACAACCTTGAAATTGAAGAGAATTCTCCCCACGGTGAATTAGGACATGAATGATAACTTGTTCTAATAATCAATTTCTAACTGTAAATCAATTTTTCTATATTTATTTCCAAACGAGTGTCTAAAGCAAAATAGGCATTTGATGACAATATAAAATCCCTATTTTTGGAATAGAAATTCATTTAATAACGACACAAAATTTCTTCTTTTCAAGTGTCAGCGGGTGATGACTGGTAACAATCGATAGACAGCAAGTGAGGTGGCAAGAGGTTGGCGGCCAGCGACTAGTGACCATCAGCAACAAGCAGTGAGAGGCAGGTGGGTGGCGAACGACTGGCGATTAGCAACGACACGTAGCGGGAGGCGGCTTGCAGCAAGCGGTAGTGGCTAGCAATGAGGAAAGCAAACAATGAAAAGTCTCTTTTTTTTGCTCAATTTTGTTTCAGAAATTAGAAGTATATTTCAAATTTATTTATGGCATAAAATTTTGTTTCAAAAATTAAAAAAATGAAATTGTATTATCAAATGAATTTCTATTTCAAATTTATTCCTAAAAATAGGAAATTAAAAAATAGAGAAATATGATAATTATCATGCACATTCCTACAATATAGATTCAAGAAGGCTATTTTATTTGTAACAATAATTGCATAGTTAGTTAGCGTCTCATATTATAGAGACCATAAAAGTCATGGATTGGCTACCAAAAGAGCCCATTATTCTCTCGCTTTTATGTTGACCGGTGATCTCAAAGCAAACCGTTGAAAGTGAAAGAAGATGAAGAAGATAAATATTACAGATAACAAGGGTAAGGAGGAGCGACTAAAGCAACCCTATTCTCTAAGCATTATTTGAGGGTGTCACATTTGCTATGAAACATCCAATTTGAGTAGCAATTAATTTATCTATTTGGAGATGTAGAAGCCTATCATCAGAGCCCATCGACGTGCCAGAAGGCAAAGCAGTCGGCAGAATAGGAAAATGAGGAAGGAAAAACATGCTCCCTTGAAGCAGACGGATATGTATGACAAATAGATATATATATATTTTTTTTTTACAGATAACAAGGGTAAGGAGGAGCGACTAAAACAACCCTATTCTCTAAGCATTATTTGAGGGTGTCACATCCGCCATGAAACGTCCAATTTGAGTAGTAATTAATTTATCTATTCGAAGATGTAGAAACCTATCATCAGAGCCCATCGACATGCCAGAAGGCAAAGCAGTCGGCAGAATAAGAAAATGAGGAAGGAAAAATATGCTCCTTGAAGCGGACGGATATGTATGACAAATAGATACCGGCTATATCCGGCTAATGTTTGCCTCTTTTTACGAAGCTCCATCTTTTTTGGCTCTTAGCCTTTTGCCGAGGGAAACTTCAGCTCCAACATGAGCCCCCGAACCCCACCGACGGCTCAAGATTGCCTTCCGCACCTCCCGTAGTATACACCCCAGAAGCAAATGCTCAGCCGGTGTACAACGGCCAACCCGGTCCCCAAACATACATAGGAGCGTCGGGGCATCATGTTCCTTGCAATGCAGGGGCGTGGACCACCAGTTTTTTGATTGCTTTGATGATGTGACGAATTGTGAGTCTTTTCCATAAAAGTTTGTAAGACTCGATTTTACTGTTGTCAACATTATGGAGATCTTTCATTAAGCTCATGTCACACTTCAAAATAAATTGATGTTGTTAGCCATAGTTTATGTCGTTCATATTGTTAGTCAGTTCATGACTGCATTGCGAACCACTCATTTTGCTGCCATTTTTCGCTATACTAAGGGCATCTTATTTCATGGTTTTTACTTCTCTACTCAATCTACCTTAGAGGTAAAGGCTTACTCTGATACTGATTGGGTTAGAGACCCTCTTGATTGATCGTCGCTCCACCATTGGCTATTGCTTCTTTCTGGGTAACTCACTAATCTCATGGTGTAGTAAAAAATAAATTGATGTTGCTTCATCTAGTATAGAAGCAAAATATTGTGCTCTTGCTAATACAACATCATAATTATTATGGTTGCGATGATTATTAGAGGATATAGGCGTCCATCGTAATGGTGGAATGGTACTTTATCGTGACAACCAGAGTGCTATGCAAATTGCGTATAATGATGTTTCTCATGTATGCACCAAGCATATCAAGATAGATTATCATTTATTCGTTATCATGTGCATCAAGGCACCACTCGGCTTGTCTCTATTTCATCGGTTAATCAAATTGCTGATGTAATTACTAAGGCACATTCACTAGCATTTTCAAAAACTCTTCTCCAAACTCCAGTTGACTTCTTCCATGTCATCTTGAGTTTGAGAGGATGTTAGAAATATATTCTGATATTCGTTTGATTCTGAGTAATATTTTGAGAATCTGTATGATTTTGAGCATTATTCTCAGTATTTATCTGATTGTGATATCCAATGGTTTATGAATAAATCTAATATTATAATCTCGTTATTCTGATTTATCGTAATATGATGTTAATATAGATAACTATTCTATAAATCCTATAAATAGGCTCATGTATAGTTCAATACAATATACATTGAAAATTGCACAACTTTATTTTCTGCTTTGCACTTATCACATGGTTTCAAAACTAGATGTCCTGAATCCAAATCTTTTCAAGTTTCATTTGCCTCATCAATGTAATTTTCACATTTGTACTAGACAGAAAGACCATACTAAGCGTAAGAAGAAGTACTAGAGTAATTAAATATTAAACAAAGCTTTAATTTAACAATTTAAATATTTAGAATATTTAGCAGTGGTCTCACAAAATCTCGCAATACATATTATAAATTCTCCGTATCCTCAACATATCAATCATCTTTATGTTTTGCTTTTAACGAAGGCTTGATCACCTATATTGTCCGTGAGTCACATTCACCCAGAACGCCAAGATCGTAGATAGAGGAAGCACCTGTAAATGAAAAACCTCAACAAAACCTGTCTTATAGAAAAAAAATCTCGTATGGTACTACCGTTGCACGTGAGCTATCTGGAACGGCCAATGACGTCTCAGATGCCCCAAGACACATCGCAAAACACATTCTTGCGCAAACTGTCTCCATTGAAAAGTTCTTCCGTTTAAAGGAAATTTCAAATTAGGAGACGATTTCAACGTTGATGGTTAATGATTGGTGAGCACCAGGAAGGAGTGTGTGGTTACCTAAAGATCGAACGGTCAAAGAAGAGACACGTAATCCGCCAAGTCGAAAGCACCAGCGAAGCTCAAAAACTTGTGAGTAGACGGCTTCAAGTCGAACTCATCCTCGCCGCTGTTGCTACAACACCCCAATACTAACCTACACGACAAGTTCCCCACGAGCTCACTCGCCGCTGTTGCTACAACACCCCAATACTAACCTACTCGACAAGTTCCCCACGAGCTCACCCACCTCCGCGCTCACGTCCACCACCTCGCGCGCCGCCGGCCTCACCCTCTCCACCAGCCTCCCGAGCTCCTCCCTCCTTGCCGGCGTGTACAACTCCACCTTGGCCAGGCTCAGTAGCCACAACGCGCACAGCTTCCTTGCTCATCGTGCATGCATCCCAATTACTAAAAGGCTGGATTGAGCGATCGAGAGAGGAGGCTAGATCATCGAGTGAGGCCTCAATTTTTGACAAATCTCGTCAAGCTCGCAAATTTGTTAGAATGGGGGCGTCCAGTATGCCTTTTATTTTGGTTTTAGGGCCTTGTTTATTTGAAGTCAATAAGAAAAAAATTTCCATTTATGATGAAAAGATTTTGTTAACAAGTACCTCCAACAAACAAGTGGAGAAACTCATACGACCCTCATGTCATGTTATGCACAATCAGTATTTTGAAGATAAAATTATTCCTAATTAAGTGCATTTAATGAGTGCCCCCGTTATGATATTAGCATCTCGGATGCGCTAATATTTAGAGCCATCTCCATTTGCTTCATTAATATTTGAACACTAAATTGAACATTCCACAATATCATTCCTAGCATAATACAGGCCTTGGTAATTTTTCAGAAGATCCCATAATTCTTTTAGAATGGAAAAATTGGAACCCTTTTAACTCTACCCTTTCAATCAATTTCTTCTGCTTATGATTAAGCTCGTTCCCAAACATGCAAGTTAAAAAGCTGAGTTGAGCCTAAGCTAGTTAGGCTTCACAAAGATCATCCCCTAGCCAACCCTCCGTGTGCATTTCGGCCCATGAGGGCGATTTCCACCAGCAATCGAACCATGCTTTGTTAGCCCAAGATGTCTCCGTTGACAAGGACGTGCTTTGGAAACACCGAGAATTTCGTCCCATCGGTTCTTCATCTCTACTCCCCGGCGCACCTATTAGTAATTAATGCTCCTAGTGATTTTTTTATTTTTTATGACCCTCTTTTTGTCTCGAGATAATCAGTGGAGACGCTTAGAAATATGTGAACTAAATTATGAAAAATCAGAAAAATTTTTGATGGCGGAAAATACTTTTTTTTACTTTTTGGTAATTAAAAAAATCAAAAAATTAGTTGGTTGGTGGGAATATTGATGGGGCGGCAATTTCATGACTCAAACAAGACTTAGGAAGAAGGGCCTCAATTGGAGGAGAAATGATCGATGAAATAATGACTTGGCCATGGCCACAATCCATGATCCCCACCCACTCGGCTATGACCCCTTAGGATGGACCCCCTTGATATTTTAAAGAAATTTGGCAAATAATGACAAGAAATGCATTTACGTTATCCTCATGAACCGATCTCGTTCCTACAAGCGAATCCATGCTCTCTCTCTCTCTCTCTCTCTCTCTCTCTCTCTCTCTCTTTTGGCTGCTTTGACGGCACCGTCCTTTAAATGTGAAGGAAACGAAAACAACCACTGAATTTCTGCATGAAACCGTGGCGCGAAATGTGGAGATTTGGTCTCAAGACATCACAGGGTCTATCCTTGCATACGTAAGACCGCTGGACTTGCCACCTAAAAAGGAAAAATGAAGAATCCCAATTGAAGTTTGAATACTACTCGGCGGTTAAGCAATTGAGTGAGAGTAATGGATTTTCGGTCGATCTATCAATCATGATTATGGATTATTTTGTTCGAGAAGAAGTGGCTTTCCTTAATCTAACTAGCATATTAACCACCCGACCAATAAAACCAAACCACTAACATATTAACTGACCATTTGAAGAACCCGATGTACATCGTGCCGCCAAGGATCGCAGCAATGAAAAATGAGGCTATGTATAGGGATAAAAAAAAAAAAAAAAAAGCAAGAGAAAGAAAATAATCACATGGATTATGGACCTAACAACAACCCACCACTGTCAGAATATGCAATTAAATAATGCGGATATGCTTCATGATATTGTTTTATTAATAAATTATCACCAACTTTAGACTTTGATTTGATGTAAGAGGTACAACGCGTTAATTTGTTGACCCACATGCTTCTTAAACCATGGTTTCACAATATGATTTTGATATATTTGTCCTCTCATTAAATTGCGTTTGGGCGCGAGAATCTCGTCTATGGAACCGGATTAAATTAATCTTGCGTCTCCTCACCAGACATTTCCTTAAATCATTGTCCCTACTGTCGGGTCAATTAGGCTCCAAAGCACTGATCAAGACGAAGGAATAGGCAGACGGATCCACTCTGTTTCTGTTCTTTCTTCTTTCGATGCCATCTCTCTAGCTACGAGACTGATCTTCCGTGCAAATCCTCATCTGGGAAAATATAATAAGAACATCGTAAGTGGTACCTCTACGGATGAAACGATTTCCTAGACAAATTCGAAACCTCTCGCACCTAGTCTTTCGAATATATTGAGGCTTTCTGTGAAAGTCAACTGTCTAATCGAGAAATTACTACCGAGATGCAAGAATGGCAAGGGGGTAAATGTGAATGCAAAGCGACTTTCCCTAGAAGAAATTTACCGTCGCTGTAGCATCACGAGAAGGTCGAAAGGTGGGAAAGACAAAAGGCCACGGCTTGTGGAGTCGCACCTCAGAGGGAGGAGGAGGGAGGGGCGCGGGGGATATGATACGACTGAAGTGACTAACGACAACTTTTAAAAGGAGACAATTTTGCTGTTTGGAAACCAAAATCATATGTTTTGTGTACGCTCTTTAAGCAAAGCAAAGCTTTGAACATAATCACGAAACAATCATTCATCCTCCATGGTCCCAATGCGCCGATTGGATCGCACCGCCACCAATCAAACGTTGAAACAACGACCCTCCTCTCCACAACCACAATAATCGTCGACAAGAGACCAGAGAGGGCTGCCGACAATCACGGACTTGGCCCCTTTCCTTCCGCCCCACATCGCGGGGACCGGACCCCCCCAAAAATAAAAAAATAAAAATAAAAAAATGATAAGAGCCTCCCCATAATGAACTCGATCGACGCATGTTCTTCCTTTAAGTGACCCACTTCACTGTCAAAGCTTGGGGATGGGGCCCACGTCCTCATGTGATCTGTTTCCCACTACGCACTTCTCGATAAAGGGTGACCCCACCAACACCCACCCAGATAAAAAAGAAAGAAAACGTTGTCCCAAAAGAAAATTAAGTAATTTATTCATCTGCCCTTCAAAAAAGGGCAAAAAAGAACCCAAAAAAAAAAATACAATGTACGAAACGAAACGATCCCCATGACAAGAGCAAGATTTGCAGCGGCATGATGACTCTCCCTTCCCCCTCCTCCTTCCTATGCTCTCTCCCGCTCTCTCTATGTCTCTCTCTATCTCTACAAAAATATCCAGATCTACCGCCACGACGCTGCCACGTGTCGTACATGCATACCTTTCAATAACGCAAGTCAGTCCCCAGTTTTTATCGCTGAATATACCATAATGCCCTGCATGTCGGTCGAAATCTGCCAAAGCAAGCCCTCACCTACAATCCCGGCGCTATAGTAATGTTACATTAAATTATCAGAGTCGCACTCGCACCAAATACAAATTACAAATCTCTTTTGCACTTATTTTGGTGGGACCCGTATCTTTCATACGCCCACCAAACCAGGCAACCTCGCATTTACTACTTTATCCCCTAACGACATCAATGATACCCTCCTATAATAGCGTCAAATTTAAAGCTGGAGAAAACCAACCAAAAAAAAAGAAAAAAATCAAATCAAATACACCTTCATCTTTCACAGCCCTAGTCTCTCTCACTCTCTCTCTGAGATCCGAGAGGGGGTAGAGCCGTAAATTCCCCATGCCTATGGTTAAACTCAAAATCTAGTGGTTCCCTAGCACTTGTTGGCCGCGAACGCCACGCGCGAGTTGGCCAGGTCGAAGGTCACGCGCGTCCCCTGCTGCTGCACGTTCCCGATGATGGACAGCGACGACGTCGTCGGGGCGAAGGCGAAGCAGAAGGTGCCCGTGGAGTCCACCGGTATCAGGTAGTTCTTCGCCGGAAGGGACCACGACCGGCCGCCGGTGAAGTGGAACGACACCGTCGGCACCCGCACGCTGGAGAGGGAGCTGAAGTCGTAGCACGTGTCGAAGAGGGCCACACCGCTGGTGGACTTCAAGTGCGGGGTGAGCCTGACGAAGGCGTCCCGGAGCGAGTTGTACGCCTCGGTCTGCAACCGAGTTATGGCCGTCCCCGAGTCGACGATGATCCCGCCGTTGCCGGAATCGTCCATCTGGAACAGCGACGGCGGGATCGACAGCATCGACCCTCCCACGCTCATCCCCGTCAGCCCCACGTAGTAGAACGTATCCACCTTGCCGTTCTTCACAAGCGGGGCGAACGCCGACTCGGCGCCGGGTGAGGCCGAGTTGAAATCCAGGGTCGACGACTCGGACGAGTCGCGGTCCACCAGGCAGTACGAGAAGGAGCTCGCCTTTATCTGGTTCGTGAGGGACAGGGGGCCGCCGCCCAGCCCAAGCAGCCCCGCCGAGCCCACGAAGAGCCCCTCGTTGTCGTGCCCGCATCCCAGAGCGACGTTGTTAACAGCCCCGGAGCCACCGAACGACACCGTCTCCGTCACGAAATCGCCGACGGTGAACGACCCGTCGCCGTACGAAACCTGCACAGAACCAATTTTAATAACGAGTCGTTCAAAATTGGGACTCGAAATTCATTGACTTTCGCACAGAAGCAGCAATTCGATCTGTGCATAAAGTACTTGCTCACCTGGTAGAGGCAATTGCCAGTGCGGCAAGCGGAGACTTCGAGCGACCCGCATTGCGGAGCGTCGCAGGTGAGAGCCACGTACGAGGACGACGAAGAAGGGTCGAACACCGGGTCGGCCTGCTGGTAACAATCGGTGCAGGGCTGGCACTGAAGCCAGTTGACGTCGCTCCCGGTGTCGAGCACCATGTAGAACTGCTTCGCAGGAGTGCCGACGCCGATGCGAGAGAAGTACTCGCCGCTGCCCTGACTGGTACCGGAGACCACCGGGGTCGACAGATCCTCGGGCTGGAGCTCCGTCTGGAGCGGGATCAGGTCGGTCCGGGTGACGTTGTTAAGGGCGAGGGTGAGCTTGGAGGCGAGGGCGTCGGCCCGGGCCGAGTCGCGGGCGAGGCGGGAGAGGACGAGGGCCTTGTATTCCCTGTGCGGGGTTCTCAGGAGGGACTCTCTCGGGTGGAGCCGGATGGAGAAAGAGCCCGGCGGCGTCTGTGTCTGACGCTGTTCTTGATCTTGCTGGGAGAAGGGGGGGGACTGGGACTGAGGATCGAAGGAGAGAACTCTCTGGGTGTTCTGGAGAGAGCCGGAGACGTCGAGGGTCGCAGTGTGAGAGGACAAGGCTGTCCTAGAGAAGGCGGTGGGGAGGAAGAAGCTGAAGGAGACGGACAAGAAAGACAAGAGGAAGAGATTTGCATACATTCGCTTCATTTTCCTTTTCTCCCCTTTTTTCCAAGGTTGCGCTATCCTTCTGCTCTCGGAGAAGAGAAAACAGGAAGAGAAGTGAGGTGAACAGAGATGAAGAATGGCGTTTATTTATCTGAATTTGGAGAGGATGTGGCTTGAAAAAGCATTGAATGTGAAAAGGGTGTTTCGGACCTAACTTTGTTATTTTTTGTTTTGGGGGGTTAAGGTGATAAGTTTCGGGGAAAAACAAAGAGAAAGCTAAAGAGTGTTTCTGAGTGCGTGTTTTGCTTGATTAGGGGGAAGAGCTCTCTCTCTCTCTCTCTCTCTCTCTCTCGATGAGTGTTATTTTTGGTTATTGGACGTCAAAGGAAAGAAGGTGGGGGAGGGGGGCCAGTCATAAGAGTTGACTGCTTTCGCTTTTTCTTTGCCCTTTTTTTTTTTTTCCAATTTTTTTGATTGTGTTAGACCTCGTCTCCATAATTCGATCTATTAGGACTTCGATTGTACTTAACATTGGCACTTTAATTGATAATAATAATAAAAAACACGCACATTTTGTGTGAAGAAAAATGATTAAAATTAATAAAGAGAAGAAGTTACTTTTAGACTGTATTCATTTTGTGAACAATAAATAATTTATAAAAGTAATTTTTTAAAGAGAATCACATGCAAAGTTTGATATAATTAATCCGTGGAAAATGTTTTCACTATAGATGATAATTTGTGTTTCAATATATTCACTAACTTCCAAAATATTTTTTATTTATTCATTTTTGTTAAAATAAATAGAGCCTTAAAGATTTGATATATTTTTGACAACATCTTCAATTCACTATATAGAAGATTTAAAGTCTAATTTAGATATTTTGAGAAATCAATCTATTATCGTCTCATCTTCTTTTAAATTATGATTTTATCAGTTTTAGATCACGGTTCTATCCCTTGTTTGCTAAGGGGTAATGATTTTATCTAAAGTCCTTGTATTGATTTATGAGAAGATTTTTACTATCGAAGTTCTCTCCCAATTTACTTTATTTTTATGAAAGTAAGAGATACTCGTTTTATATAATAATATAGATCACCAGGGGCAACAACTACATGATAAAACCCAAAAGAACAAAAGATTAAAAAGAAGTTTGAAGACTCGATATATTTAATATTTTTGAAAAAGCGAAAAGATTCAATTTAAAAAGGTGTGGTGAGTTTCGAGAGTCACCTTTGAACTTTTAACTGATGATTTTATCCACTACTTTCAAGTGAGAAAATTTTCCAAAAAATCTTTAAAATATTACAATTTTGTCAATTCAATCATAAACCTTTTTGATTTTGCCAATTGAGTTATATACATTTTCACATTTTATCAATTGAGTCAATTTCGCTAATTTGTACGACATGTCAACAAATTTCATTTATCATTTTATTTTTGAAATGAACCTCTTTGAGCTTCGTTTCAAAAAGAACCGCTATTGATGCCTGAATTCATGTCGCAAATTGGATATGCATTTTCTATAAAAGAACAAAAAAAAAGAATTATTAAAGAAATAATAATAAAGCTGGAATGCCCAAGTCTGCATATTTCAAACTATTCAGTGAATCAAAGTCCATAAACTTGGGAGCCCAGTCGGCTCAGGCCCATCCTAATAAGGAATCTAGCCCAGAAGGGAATTTTAAAGGGCCCTCGATTCAAGAAGAAACGGCAAAGAGCCCACGAGATTACAAGGCCTGGACGGATGCACAGAGGCCGATCCGCTCTTCTTCTTCTCTCTTCCCTCTTCGTTAGTTCACTGAAGCTTTCATAGAAACAAGGGGGCAAGAGGCGCGCCTTACAGACCCAGACAGGAGCGAAGCAAATCGAAATAGAGCGAGGTCACGCTTTTTGCTTTCGGGGACGAAGGGGATCTCGTCCTTTCTTAATCACACCTCTCAGTAAGGTTAAGAGCTAACAAATGCTCTGTTCTCTGATATTATTCGTGTAAAACCGGGGCCGAGACTTGAGGTGATGTTTGTCTGAAAATTGGCCATGACATGATTTGAAAGGAAGCGCTGCTCAGTCTTTGGTGTAGACACCTCGGTTAAATTGATCGTCGAGTATCTGTGGAAATGCCTGAGTAAGACCGCCCTATTGCCAGAACCGAGTTGCCCCACAATGCGCCTAATCTGTTGGTTGAAGTGCAGTCACGAAATAATCTGTGCTATTGTCCAATTTGAAGACATATTAATGTGGTTCGCGTGCTGTCAAGCGGGTCGTTAAGCATTGAGCACTTTTTCTGGAACATCTCATATCTGCCGAGACCATCGTGGACACCTGTTTTTCTTTGTTTTTGTATTTTGCTTTCGTGTTACGATCCTTGACGTTTTCTAGAGAGGGAAATGATTTAACTTGTGGGTGGCCTAAGGAAAGTAGGAGTTAAGTATGTGGAGATTAGTGGTGGGGGATATGGGCGGACTTCTTTTCTCTTTTACAGTGAGAAAGGGGAGCTTGAGTTGGAGACAGAGCTTCCGAATGTCGCAAAGGTCGATGCAATGCGCCACCTGGTTCGGCATGCCATTCCATAGAACTAGGCTGGTTTCAAGATGATGGATAATGCATCACTTGTACATGTCGTTTTTCATAACATATATATGTATGTGTTTGTGTGGGGAAATTGTTGCAAAGGTCAAGGGGAGTTAAGGTGACATGCACTGCTGCTTAGAGATTGATTAAATGAGATTTGATTTAGCTTTCGGTATAGCTTTTCAAGTAAAAATTGAATGAGCAATGAACATCGGAGTAGAACTTATTTCTGTCTTCATGACCTCTAAACCAGCTTCAATCTTAGCCGATGCCTATAATTCAAACCTTTGAGCATTTTGCCACTAGATCCCAACATGCAGCGTCCAAAAGCACTCTTGTCTTGCAAATTCATTTGTTGGTATGATAGAAATTGTTAGAGAAGAATTCTTAGAAATATCTTCAGTCTCGATCCGGTTAATTTCAAGAAGGAAGCACAACGAGTCATGATTCCCTCAATGCTCTTCCTAGAAATTCTTGGTCCTGCACAACAGTTAAGGTACACATTATATGTTTGTGGAATAGGATGCTATTGAGCGTATTGGGGTTGACCAACTTTATGTTTTACCTATACCATTTCCTGCTACAAGAGATGAGGATTACCAACTTTGCTCTATGATCTTTCGGTACTAGATTCAATGTGTGCTATGCTCACTGTTTACATCAAATCAAGCCATCGACACCTATTAACTTTTTAAATGATAAAAATTCCTTCTTCAATTGTGCAAATGCTTAGTATTTGGGTTGACTTTTTTAGATTAAAGAGTGATGGTTAATGATGGTTTTCGATTTTAAGTGCCAAATCGCAAAAATAGCCCGTGAATTTATTCGATGTTTCATAACTTGATTTTATAGATATTTTAGGTCGAGAGTCCCTCAAAAAGTAATAAAGATTGTGGTGGATATAATCTAAGATGAAAAGTTAATGATTAGGTTTGAGAGTTATCGATTTCTTAGTGATAACAGTCACTCGATCTCCTTAAAAATTGCTACTGACCCAAAAAAAACAAAAACAAAAATGGGAAACTTGCCTGCAAAATGAGGAGGGAGCGAGTTGAACTAGGAGACGCGGAGAACTTCGACTCAGTACGTTTGGTTTCCCCGGGTGAAATGTCCGACCTTGAGAAGCAAAATGAGGTTCACTGAGCTGGCAGTTTTTATAAAAAATTTCTGTACCAACCGCTAAGCTGGTAACAATAAAGTGGAATGAACTAATTTGATGAAACAAATAAATTAAGGCTCCTTAATTAGGTCACTCTTCAACAGTTTTTTTCTATTTAATACTCTACATTTCAATTTTCATATTGATTATACATCACAGGCGAAATTTTCTCTATTCAGTCTTTTAATTAGATTGATTAAATATATATGTTCATATAAGAAAGGGCAAATACCACAAAAAATCCTAAACTATGCCCTCTGTGATAATTTTACCCTAAACTTTTTTTTTGTATCATAAAAAACCTAAACTATGTTACTTGTGACAATTTTATCTTGAACCATTTTTTGTACTATCAAAAACCCCAAATTATGCCATTTATGACAAATTTATCTCAAACTTTTTGACCAAGGGACATTTTCGTCCTTTTTCTATTCCTTTTCTTTTTCTTTTTTCTCTTTACAGAGGTAAGCTAGTGTTGGAGTCCGGCGAGGGCTGCTCAAGTGCAGGCAGCAAGATTCAGCGAGGGTTAGATGAGGCAAGGGAGGCCCTCACTGGCGTCGTGGGCCCTCGCCCAACAAGGCTTGGGCGGCCCTCACTAGTGTCGAGCGAGGGCCGCCCAAGCTAGATCCAACAAGGGTGACCCTCATCAGCGTCCAACAAGGGCCACCCAGGCTTGGGCGGTCTCACCGGCTTTCTTCTGTCAAGAGAAAAAAAAGAAGACGAAAATACCTTTAGCCCAAAAAACTTTGGGGTAGATTTGTTCTAAATAGAATAATTTAAGGTTTTTAATAACATAAAAAGATTTTTGGAATAAAATTGTTACAAGTGATATAGTTTATGGTAAAATTATTATAGATGGCATAGTTTGAGGTTTTTGATGACATAAAAAAAGTTCAAAGTAAAATTATTACAAATGGTATAGTTTATAATTTTTGGTGGTATTTAAATAGATTTGAAATCCTATATTATTACTGAAAACTTGAAAATATTTTTGAAGTGATGAGCATTTGGTCTCAGTCAAAAAGGGGAATGCCTAAAATGGCCCGTGACGTGGATTCGACGAGATGCCTAAAAGCTAGCCGAGTACACCCAAGCCTAAACTAGTGCAGCTTCCTTTTTTGGCATAAGACACGCGAAAAAGATTATTTCTCGGAGGTTCCATTTTTTTTTTATTTTCCTTTTATGATACTTTCTCTTAAAGGAGGTGTTGTACAATTTCATATCATTTATCTTGTATGCTCGCACCTCTATTCAATGACAACAAAACACAAGAACCGAAATCCTTATTCCATTGCAAATGAAATCTTTTTTCTCACTTCATTGCCATTTTTGGGTCATCCTAATTCTCCATCCTAAACAAGCCAAAGCGATGCGCTTAATCATAATTAATTAAAATTCAGAAGATACATGTACGTTTGCTTATACAATTTAATTATTCGGTAATTGATAAGATGCAAAAATGTGTGCAAGAAAATAATCGTTCATTAATTAAGATGACGCGGTGAACGGTTGCTAGAAGAAATAAAAAACTCCCAACACAATGAATTTATTTCACTTTTTTCCTAGGAGAGTGAGTTTGATTATTTGAATGAATTGAATTCTACCACATTTGACCTTCTTCTAAATTTTTCGGTATTTCCCTTTCTTTTAGTAGATGATCCTGCAAAATATCCAAGTAGAATTAGATACAGCAATGGTATACACGTCTTAGTAGAATGGTATAGCACCTTGGGCCTCAATCGCACTAGATTTTATTATTTAATGCAAAACACAATAATAGGGTCGACTTTGACATCTAATTGAAAGACTCAAGTGGAAAATTGAACTCGACCACTTTAGACAAGTATAAACAAGTACGGTTTTTTTATAGAACCGGTATACATATTCAGTCAAGAGTACACATTTTGCCGGCTTTTATACTTAATGTGTGATATATGGAACAAGTACTACTACATACATCCCATGGAGCAGCGAATTGCCAAATGCAGAGGAGAACTTATGATTATGGCATGTATCATAAGAATAAAATGGGACTTCTTTTCCTGGTCGATGATTTTACAAATTAACTGAACCGGCAGATAAAGCATGATTGATGAGCCCCCTTCTCAAGATCTTTACTGCCGGGTTTTTTTGGGGATGCTACTGATTGAAGGCAACCCGCCCTTATCTTCTTGTATGGAGCGACCAGCAGATCCAGTTTCCTGTAATCAGAGAAACGAGTTGTCTGTGGGTTTGGACACGGCTGAACAGTCTGCAAACTAGATAATGTGCTATTCGAATGGAACACGTATTCAGGTTGAGCTATGTTATCTGTGTAGGCTTCAGCAAGTCAAGCAAAGGTGTAGTACGAAAGACCACACCAATCTTGTCGTGTAGATCTGTAAACCCTGGTCGCTTGCCGACAAGCTACGTGACAAATTGGGTTAAAGGGGAGGGGAAAAAAGACATTAGCAGCATGGAATAGAACTAAAAGTGGGGCAGATGCTTTCTTAGGCCTAGGCGATATAGTAACTCGATTTCCTTATTGTGGTACCGCCTGGCGAGTCAGTGATTGGCAATCGAATAGTGTCCCCTATGAAAACGAGAAGAATAGAGAGTCCTAGTTGTTCTCACTGACAATGAAGAGATGCCTTGGCATTTGCATTTAACATCTTTAGAACATCAACTCTCTCCCCTTCCCCGCAAATCTAGAAACTGAAGAAGCTTTTCTCCAGGAGGACTGCATATGCCTTGTAATAGATGCACTAGGCTTCCTCACCTCAAAAGCCAGTGGAACCCGCCTTGCCTCTTCATCAGGATACCTGATTCCAAGCAATACACTTGGATTAGTTTCGTCTTTTATTCACTGGTCTCGATTTTAAGTTGCCAGAAAATCCTTTAGGAGTAACTTGATTTGAGTAAAAGAGGGAGCCATTTGAATGCACAATGATTCCGTCATTAGTCTCAAAGCCAGCATTTCAAGTGCTTATTTACCTTTGAAATTTTATATCTTTCTAATGACATTAACGATTTCTTTTGAGCTAGTGACAATATTTCTCCTCATTTATAACTATGTTTCGGTATTTAATTTGCTTCACAATTAACTGTTTCCTTTTGTTGTTTATGCTTTTCTTCATATTCAAGGAATCTCACTTAGTGAGATTTCAGGAAATCCTCACAACGTGAGAGTTTTCAATTCCAATTTTTCAAGGGAACCAATCAAACAAGTTAAGTGGTTTCTAGGGAAAATTAAAAGCGGAGAAGCCACCGTATTATATTCAAAACGTACGGCACCTTTATGCTAGCTTTACTCTTGTTTTTATTGACTATTTTGGATCTAGGACATTCCCTAAACCATGATCCTATCCCTATATTGGTCATGTTTCTATTTGTCGGAGCCGATTGTTAGTAGTATGATTGAAATTTCAATTTCTGAATGTAGGGAAATGTATTCTTTGACATCACAAAGGTCTTTTCCCCCTAAGTTGTAAACTAAGAAGCTTTTCCGTAGGGTCTTTAGCTCAAAGTAGTTGTTTACTTCAAATTGATATGCCTCAGCTTTAGTTTTAGATAAACTGCGATGCTTGTTGATTGAAGTTAATTTACCCCAAATTGAAGTTCTAAATTTGTTGGCATATCATGTCAGCATGATGGAGAATCGTGTCGTGCTAGATTGAATGCATATAACACGTGGAATCATCAAGCATGAAGATTCCTACGGGCAATGTAGCTGAAGAGAAGGCATATCAAATTGGTGATAAATAAGACACCGACAATCGCACGATTGAAGATTTCATTACATCTTGTTCTCGGATATCTTGAAAGCCGCCAATGGTCCTTTCACCGTCTGTTACAGGCGACTAAGCTCACGAACCAAACCATTCACTAGTCTGTTCCTCATCGCCTGATGAAGAGTCCTCTGTGAGGCAACTACCGCTTGATGATGACGACAAAGACAACACGTCCATGCTTGTGAAATCGCTGCGGGCTGCTTGTTTTCTTCACAAAGACGCGACACAGAACCCACCTTCCAAGTTCGCCGACCCACAAATTCTGCAGTGACAGACAGATGAAAGATGAGCTCGAGCAGTTGACTTGTTATAATAATTATGAAAGAGATGCATAGATGGTTTATGTTCTAATGACTAATGTAAAGTTCAACTAACGATATAAAATGGAGAAATCGGTCATGCACATAACCTTATGCGTGGATTTATTGACATATCTAAAATAACTCGATTACCAGCTGCGGTGCACGAGCAGCGGAGGGTGCAGGAACGAGGCGATATTCGTGCATGACCCAAGACGTCCTAGACCCGTGCGGAGGCCGCCCTCTGTAGAACACCAGAGTCGTCTTCATCCCCACTATCATGCGGTTGTGAGCGTCGCTTGAAGAGGGCGAGATCTGTTTAGGGACGCCCTGTGCCTTCCAGTATCCACAAGAAGTTGCTCGGATGACAGCGGTGTTGGCTCCAGCGAGGTTGCTGAAGAAGTATCTTGCTTGCTCCGCATCACCTGTGTCGTCAATCATTGCGTACACCACATACAATAATTCAGATGAAATATAAGGCAAACCCATCATTACATGCACGCGAGATTGCCGCCATATGGTTTTTTATGATCAATGCTGCGATGAGCTGATACAAAATGGTCTGAACCAGTGAGCCAAATGAATTACCAGGCATGTCCCATGGATCGACGTTGGAGAGGTTGATGAGTTCGGGGATGATGGAGGCGGGGAGAGGGAGGGCGAAAATCTTGCGTCGCAAGTACTCAAATAAGATCTCTTCGTCAGTTGGTTCGAACACGAAGCCAGGAGGCAGATTGCTCATTGATCCGATGGCTCTGATCTGGTTGAGCTGTGCCATGCAAACACAGACTCCTCCTTAGAATCGTGGTCAAACTCGATGAGATGCATGCGATGAGGCGTGGTAAGAGCGTATGCACCTTCGGCATTTATATATACATCATCGCTCGACGAGGAGTGAGTGGGAGTGGGTCGGCTGGGAAATCATATTAAAAAAAAGGAGCGGTCCTTTATGATGGGTGTAATGTAAGTTCTTCGAAGTGTTTTATCGGTGTACAAATTATTGAATCGCCCATTATCTCTGCATTAATATTTCCCGAGATCATAACAAGTCGTTTTTACTCAACGCACCGTGGTTTTTTTGTTCCGTTTTTCTGCGGATCTTTTGTACACGCAACACTCGCGAAACAGTAGCAACAAGTTAAAGAAAACATGTGATAGTTGATTAAAGAAGGTCTCCGGGAGCAAAAGGATAGTTAGAGAGCTCTTGGATGCGTAACCTTTCAAAGCTGATTAATGAGAAAACATACACATGACATCAGCGAATACCATGCGAAAGATTCAACCCATTTTCTGACGATTTGTATAGCAAATGATGGGATCCCGCTCATGTGGGTGCCGGGAGTAACTAAGATGATGAGAGGAAAATAACTCGTATTATTAGATCATCTCCTCTAATTTTTGCTGGATGATTAGGTGAAAATATTGTAATGGGTAGGCCTTGGGATTCATCCTTTTTGCGCCAAAAGACCCTTCCATCTTCATCACATGCGCTGGAGTAGATGGGGCCTTTATACGCAACTTTCGTGACTTTCCACGGCAGAAGCAATCGCTTTGTTTGGTGAATATAGGGCACCTTAAGAAAAGCTTTATAATGCCGCACTTGCCTTAGCACTGAGCAGGTAAGCGAAATGGCGACCGGTCCGTTGGGTTCTCTTGTGAATAAGCTATCCGTTGAAACTCGAGAGAGAAGGATCGGAGGGAGGGGGTGCGGTGCAGATCCTTCAAAAAGTCTATGCATGCTTTTCATAGGAAAGAAAGAGAAGAGACCCTCTAGAAAAAAGATGCTCGATAAAGTCAAAGGAAGCAGCCATAATTGATCTGATTAGCCCTTTGATTTATGCGTTGGTACTTTCCTTCGCAGCGAAGATGTTCCCTTTTTCTCTCCTTTTCAGTCGAGATACGACGCAGTAAAAGTTTCTTTCGACTTTAGCAGCGACCAGTGCCGTGCCATGCGTGTGTTAATGATTCCTTAATTAAGCATCTGCCCAAGAAAAAAAATTTACGGGATGGAACTTTCTCATCTCCACTTCTTTCGAATCCATCTCCTAAAGCAACTCGACTCTTTTCAAATATTTTCTATCCACGAGGAATGGACGAAATTGTAACTGAAAATACGCTTGATTTGGATTAGGATTTTAGATTCTTAGGATGAAATAATGCACTTGCATGCTAGGATTTGCTCTGAACTATTGTCGAATAGAAAATTTACAACCCATATTAGATAGATCCATTGATTAGGAGAGAAGAGAGAGTGTGTACATGTGGATGAGGCGCATAACATAAATTCAGTTCTTCACTTCACCAACTGCAAACACAAACGGTATAAGCCCCCCCAAATTGAGTTTTTTTTTTTTTTCCTTGCATCTTATTGATTCATATGAAATTGGTACGATCTATTTCATGGAAGTCAATTCTGGCTAGACCTAAATAAGTGGCAACTCACTGAGCCCTAGTCGAATTTTAAAGGGTAAAATGTGTGTGGGTATGGGCATACAAATGCCTTCTTGGGTCTAGCCTACTTAGGTCCATATAGGTCTGGTCATTTTATAACAATAATCAATTACTTTTTAAGCATATAAATGAACCTATGCAAGAATTTTTAGATCCGAAGGATGCTCGCTGTTTGATTTTGATGATAATGAATCTAATGAAATCATCGGCTTTATATATAAAGCACATTGCTTGTGCTTTAGCAAAAGCGAAAAAAAAAGTTTTTTATTTTATTCTTTTCAAATTTCAAAAAGTTATAATGTAAATTTGCGTGTCTAGATCTATAAGTCGCGAAAGTTCCGATCATTTTGAATCTAAAAATAAAGCGGGAAAGAGGGCAGCGAGACTTTGATTAAGTAAAATCTGGAAGTGCTCATGGTGATGTCATGGCAATCTCAGCCGACGGTGCGCGATAATATTAGTATAGCAAGGTGGTGGTGGAGGATCGGCTTTTGCTTTTTCTTCCCCCACGTGAAATCATGTGTGATGTGGTTGGCGGGACAGATGGAAATGGGCCATGTTCGAGCGGAGCGGGACGAGAGAAATGGAGAGATGAGCCCAGCCCAAAAGGAATATCGGGCTTGAGAAGCCCAAAAGATGGAAGAGGGGGCGCTACTGTTGATGATGGATGACGAGATGACGACCCACCCCACCCCACCAGTAGAATCGACGTGGACGTCGATGGAAATGGGAGCCGCAAGTTCGACTCCACTCGTTGTGGACCACCCAAAAAAAAAAAGGAACACAGAGAGAATATGGTTTTTGAGGGGGTTGAGGGGGGACTGGAGCGAGTCGAGGCGGAGAGGCGTCGTCGTCGTCGTCGTCGTCGTCGTCGTCGTCGTCGTCGTCGTCATCGTCATTTTGGGCAAAAAATTTGGAGGGCTCGCATCCACTCCTCCATCGTTATCCCGAATAAAGAGCCTCTTTCTCTTTCCATCGCCACTCATGTACCCGGAGCAATTCCCTTCGACTTGACCCGTTTGATAATGGAGTGCGCCCTTCTTCTTCATACGATCTTGATGATGATGATGATGCTGATGCTGATGATTATGGTGTTGGTGATCGCAGCGAGCTGTGACTGCCGAGCGATTGCTGGTGCGTGATCACGTCATTCTCTTTTGCCTTCTCTGCTTCATATCTCCATTCTAGACTAATGTCCTCCAGCTTTTGTGTGTGTTTGCTGCATCTCCTGCCTTCATGGTGAATTTAATCTGTGTTCGTTACCGTCATGCAATTACATTTTGGCTCTGTCGCCTGCTACTCGTAGTTTCTTTCTCGTATCATTCACGATTCCCGAAACTCAAAATAGAATAATGCCGTCTCTGCTGGTTCCTTACCCTTTCCTCGTCTTGGTCGACAGCTGGTGTCATTCTCCTTCCCATCAATGATTTGAGCACTAAAGTTTCCATGTCTCAATTGCTTTCCATTGAAATACTTCGACAGTAGGATTGGTCTCGTCATCCGTAGAAGAATGTTCAGCCGTCATGCTTTGGCGCACGCTTTTGATGTCATGCATAACTCTGGGTTGATATTCCTTGCAACTTCAATTCCGGGATAGCCGCCGTTTTGTTGCATTTAAAACCACCTGGTTATAAAACAGAAGATGCTATAAGGACCTGTGATATCCTGAAAATGAATGTTATCGTTCGCACGATCATTTAACATGACATGCTAAATTCTTTCGACTTCAAAACGGTTTCTATCAGATTCTTTCTTTCCCTTTTTGGAACTACATTACCCGCTTGGGCATCTCTCTGCATAAACTTTTGTTCCTCTAAGTTGATGGAGTGTAATCCTCTTCCATTTCTGGTTTCAGCTTAAACTGACCAAGCAGTCTAGTCCAAGATCCATAAAGGACATGAGAAGGCATAGTCCCTCGGTTCAAATTACTGCCCAGATGTACAACCGACAAATATTGAATGAGAGTCTCACCTGATGGCACCCACAGGGATGTCCAACAGGACAATTATGGCTCTAGGCTTTTTTGAGGACATGAAGTTGTCATTATTCTATCCATGTGGAACACTTCTCAGCAAGGATAGAGCAGTGTAAAAGAGGATGAACCCGAGCTAAAGGAATTGTAAAGGATTCTGTGGCAAGTGCGCGCTTGAATTATAAATGGGATTGCCCTGACATTCTGCTAACAATGAAGTGATAGCATTAGTGAACACATCTGTGCAGGCTACATCTCTTGTCGCTGGTGCATACAATCATGACATGACTGCTGTGCATGAAGGGAAGCTCGGGAGCTGGATGCATGTGAATATGGCTCCAGTTTCCTTTACTTCTGCAGAACTGCATAGGAACTCTAACTTTGAGATTTCAAGGAATCCAGATGACTTGTACAAGCATAAAGACAATAAGTGGGAGGAGCAAAGTTTGAGACTTAACACCATCAATCAACATGAGTGGTTGCATGGTAAAAGGAGACAGATTACTCAAGCACCCGTTGTTAGGATTGTGGGTTTTGAATTGGCACCGCCGGATTTTCTGTCAAATATGGTTAATGGAAACTCATCTTTATTCAGTCAGGTTTGTAGACCAGGTAGGACAAATGAGGGTTCTGGCTCCCTAGCCAGGAAGCGTGTCTTGTCCCCTCCAAATGGAATGCTTCTCCCAGACCAATTTGATGAAGACATTTTAGATATTGGCGAAAGCATTTCTGTAAATGGTAGTTCTCGAAATGGTGTCTCCTTAATGCAAGAGCCCAAAAAGGCTCATATCGGCAATTCTGGTGATTCTGACTTCACTATCTGGTCAGCAGACTGTCTTTCAAAGTGGAAGAGTCCACTTAGAGAAGACTGCAGGGAAAGTTCCATTCCTCTGACTGATGGTCCTTTGCTTGAGAAAATGGCAATGCAGCCTAAATTTTCTATAGTTCCTCCTGTGGCAAATCATATGAGAGGAACAACTAAGGTAAGGTCCTCATCAGTTGCCATAGACATACCCAGGGAAAAGGCAGTCTCACCTCCATTATCTCCGTCTCCTCTGGGCCCAAAACCCTTTGATAGGATGAGACCCACAGGCGGATGCACAAGCATTCCAAAGAAGTTTGAGGATGACTGTATAGCCTCAAAGGATATGGAAAGGTTGCTCGATGGAGCTTTGACCAATGTTTTATCTTTTGACGAGGGGATGGACTTTCAGAATACTATATCTTTGCACAAACATCATTCAATACCCAAAGAGTTCGTTTCCTTTACATCGGAGAGCACCACTGGCAGTGGAAAGCAATGTGGTACTGATTCAAAGTGTAACTCTCAATGTTGCAAATTAGTTCAGTTTCCAGTTAGAAGATCATTAGTGGGTTCATTTGAGGAGTCCCTCTTGTCAGGTCGGCTCTTATCCTGTAAAGTCAACCAGGTTAGTATTCTAAGTCCTTTGATTTTGTATCCTGTTGTATGACATAATAGTCAGCTTATGACCTATGTTTAGCTTAATCACTACAAACTGATAATCTGATTGTTGACTATCACTTTCATATGCAGAGAATTGAGGGTTTTCTTGCTGTTCTTAATGTCACTGGGGGTGATTTTTCTCCCAAAGTGCAGAAACTTCCGTTTGCAGTCACCAGTGTAGATGGAGATAACTACTTACTGTACTACTCTTCTATAGATCTCTCTGATGCCTTGGCAGCTGATATTTGTGAGGAAGCAAAACTAAAAAGGAGCAAGAGTGTCAACAGTTCACGAGAAGTTAATAGCTGCCTGCGTATACCCATGAAAGGCCGAATACAACTGGTAATTTCTTGGATAGTGGTAATGGTAATCAAGTCTCAATAAATTTGGCCAAAACAAAGTCTATATTGGTTGCCAATCAAGTCGCAAATCTTTTCTTGCTTATGTTTCTATCTGTAGCTATACAAATGGATCTAGCTGAGGTATATTGGGGATTTATGAGAAAGAGTGAAATGTCTGAGGGCATGATGGAAAAAGAACAATAACATAAAGCAAAAGAACCAAATACCATGTTGCCTGGAGTGAAGTTTAGTAAATCAAACAAACAAAGGCTTTGAACTTCTCTTGCTAAATGTGAGGTCACCTTCCACTACAGCATGAAATTTTATTTACTGGTATTGGAAACTATCTGGAACTGTTGCTTGGAATAGCTCGAAATGAAAAGACTATACAAAAGAAACTTCTATGCTAATACACTTGAATCACCTCAACTTAAGTTAATGCAGGTGGTTTTAAACTGGAAGAGGCACACATTTATTGTGGGCTATAGTTGGTCCTTATATAGTGGGACTTGTTTAAGCCCCAAGATTTGGCTTCTCTTAGAGCTTAGTTATTTTCTTGAGCTCGTTTGTCATTTATTGGATATAAGTTGCCTAATTAATCTAATCAAGTTATGCCTTCATTTATAAGACCCGATCACTTTTCTGATGTTAGTCAAAACCGTGATTATATTCTTATTGTGAATGTCCTGAAAGAGTTCACCAGAAAGCCTGCTAAAAACCAGAGCAAAATGTTTTCAGGATTGAAAATACAAGCTTGTGCACATAGATGTTTGATTCGATCATTGATGTCTGGTAGGGAACTCAACTACATTATTAAGATAAGACAATGAGTAATGCTGCTCCATATGCTTACAAGATGTACTTTTTGGCAGGTTCTTAGCAACCCAGAGAAGACACCTATCCACACGTTCTTCTGTAACTATGACTTAAGTGACATGCCAGCTGGTACAAAGGTACGAGGGATTTCAGTTTGTATGCCAGTGTTTTTGCTAAAATGAAAAAACCACTTGTTAGGGTCTTTGATGTTTTAGGGCAGTAACTTGACATCCATGCTGAAATTCTGGGGCCCATGCTTTTGCACATTATTGTCCTTTGCTTGCTGAAATTCCAAAGGAGATTGTTTGAATAATTATTGCCCCTTGCTTGATTGTGAAGCTGAATTTAAAGCAGCCTGCTTATGTGTAGATAGGTTGAGGGGAATTGACTAGAAGAAGAATATAGCTCCTCACATTTCATGGGAGAATTTCTATGAATTTCACTAGGACCTAAGTTGGCGTGTGCTTTGAACCCACATTTTCTGTCTCCTTGCCTGATTTTATGATTAGTTGAGTGGGTATCCCGGCCCTGCTCCTTGACGCCTGAACCTCTTCTTTCATCTGTTTTTTTTCCTGGTGTGCCCGGGAACAGACCTTCCTGCGTCAAAAAATCATGTTGGCATCTTCCGAATCAAATCCTAAGGTGGAAAATGGAAGTCCGAGAGATGGCGGTGCAAAAAATGATTTTAAGCTGTCTGCAATTACACATTCTTCGCAGCCCAGCAATAATTATTCGAAATTAGATGATATTGAAAGTGTGAAAAGGTCAGCAAAGCTAAATAAAGAGGTGAAGGCAAAAGGCTTTGGCTGTATCGATGATCTCCCGAATCACTTGAGAAAATTTGCCATGAATGATGAGGCTGCAAAGCCTGACGACGGGAGCTCCAGATCAGATGCAAATACAGTACCTACTAGTTCATCAAAGGTCAATCAGGTCCCTGCTGTTAGAGGCTCTTTGCGTTATGCCCTACATCTCCGGTTCTTTTGCCCGTTTTCCAAGAAATTCAGGTCTGTACGGAGGTGCAACTCTGATCCGTCATCTGCTCCAGCTGGGAAAAATAATTGCAACGATGGGCCACGGCGATTTTACTTGTACAATGACTTGAAAGTTGTCTTCCCTCAACGGCATTCAGACTCAGATGAAGGCAAGGTACATATCACCTCATTTGCTGAAATTGGTGCTCTAAATTGGGCTACGACTGGGTTGTACAGAGTGTAGGCTGTGGTTTGCCTGTTAATAATCTCATATCTCCGGCCATGTTGTGGTGTTATGATTTCTCCATAAATTCTTTTAGCTTTCGTTATAGTTCCTTATGCAATTATCAAAAAAAAAAAAAAATGGAGAGAATTTGAATAAATTGGATCTAGTCTGTTTTACGAGTCCCCTGTTTCCATGGTCAATGGAATTGATATCTCATCCGTAATTTCATCTACATTCATTACTTAAATTGGCTGATTTTGGATTGCAGTTGCACGTGGAGTATCATTATCCATCAGATCCAAAGTACTTCGACTTAAATTGAATGGTCCTGCACACCTTCTTTACACAGAGCTGGACACGGCATCAGAGATTCTTATAGGTTGATTTCCTAATGAAAAATTACTGTACATATCTGTACATTTGATCTCTTCTGGCCTTTTTTATATGGGGGGCGGCCACCCACTTTCAATCTGTAAATGGTAAGGTAGTTTCTGGTGCAATGAGATTATCATGTGAAATTCATGATCGCTACTCTTTATAGGAACTTCAGTTTTGCTAGGTGGGTCGAAGGGTGACCGAGTCCTTTTTTTTTTTTTTTTTTTTGGGTCTAAGGATGACCAAGTCCTTACATGCCATACTTTGTTCCCTCTAAAGCAGTGATACAGCAGTAGTCCCAACTCGTCTCTTCTGAGAGAGATTATCGACCTGGACATTTGTTGAGATTGAATATCAGATCGGAAAGGTTATTTTCAGAGCATGCGAGCTTATTGAAGCTATACTTCACTATATATCTGCATTTTACAATCAGATCATATTATACAGCATTGAGCCTCGTCTATTTTCCACCAGTTTGTTTGGAATTCCGTTCTTTACTCTGGGAGGCAAATGCCGGGTACTCATCCGTGGATTTTAGAGGGTAGGAAACCTATTTATCCAGGAAGAACCATACCTAGCTATTTCTGTGACAATGATGGTCACGGAATGATTAACCCCCCCTTCTCTTTTAAGGTATCTGAACTTTCAAACCGAATAATCATCACAGATATATCCAAACTGCTCTGTCCAAAAGATATTGGTGGCGCACAATGCATGATTCTCCTGTTGAAGGCCAAAGGGAGACTTCTCCTGCCTCATACATCCCAAATCAGGTGAATAGGAGGTAATCCTCACGACACTGATTTGGATGCTTCCATGAAAAGTCCTTTCCTTTTCCAGCGGGCGCTTTACCTTTTGAGGCCAGCACAAGACAGTCCAAAGTCTCGCACAAAGGGTAGCCGATGGCACATGGTCGAAAGAACAATCGCACATGGCATGCCACCCCCCCCAACCGAATACATGTACCTCCCCCCCCCCCCCACAAAATCCAAATAATTTCATCCTCACATATTGATTAATCCATCTCGAGTATTATTCCCTCCCTTCTCAACGAGAGAGTCCCAGTCCAAGCTTACAAAGGAGAATGAGGACGTGGAATCTCATCAAATTTCACAATTCAAGCTGCCAAAAATAAGCACGCACGCTCTTTGATAACACCCCATTACTTGCTTTCAAAGACAGAAAGAGAGAAGAGAGAGAGAGAGAGAGAGAGAGAGAGAGAGAGAGAGACACCAATCGAGAAATTCCAGTATTTAAGGGGATGACGCCACAACTAATCATACTTACCTTTACAAAAAAAAAAAGACGCCACAACTAATCCCTATACAATGAAGCCTATTCTCACCCTCAAAGATACGCTCGAACAAGAACAATTTAAGGGGAAAGAGTTGACCATCGTGTGATGTGCCCAACCACCGGAATCAATCTTACAGGGCAAACCAGAATTTAAAAAGGGTGAAAAACTGAAGAACAAAGGAAGCTCTGTAGATTACACAATCATTAACGATGGATTCGGGGTTTTGAGGAAGACTTCAAAAGCCTATCAGGGAAAAGGAGGAAAAAGAAACAAAAAAAAGGAGAAACAGGTACGGTGGAGCTCCGACAGGCGAAAGCAACCTTCACTTATTGGAGGATTCCTTTGCAAAACCAAAATAAACGTCAACCCGAGTTAGGTCACCCACTGAGATTCTGTACCATTTCCTTTGGGCAGTTGACAAGATTTATTAACAAGGACTCACCTTCTAACGAACGAAAGAACCAACCAACGCGAGAAAAACAGTGAAAAAAGTGGGAAGTAAAAGAAGGACTAACGTTACGTACAGGAAATGGACAAATTAATCTTTTCTTTTCCCCTACAGTCACCAAGATCAGCTTCGGGTCAAGGAAATCTGAACCTTTATGGCCTGGTGAACACGTCCCATATCTTGCCCCGGCCGACGCTATCGTGCAGCTTCTTGGCACCTTCCACATCCATCTCCACCAGTTTCTGCAGATAAGCACATGCGCCCACACTGACCATCTGCTTCCTGCACTTCTTGGAATGCACTAGCGAGGCCAATATCGACACCGGGTATCTCTTATCCAGATTCTGAATCGACGGGTCCAAAAGCGGGACCGTGCTCGGGACCCCTTTCGCATCCTTGCGGAAGATCTTCCGATTCCCCGTGTACAGCAATAGATTGGACAATGCCCTGGCAGCCGCCTCTTTCTCTTCCACGGCCTTGCCATCTAACATCTTGATCAATGCGGCGATGCACCCGCATTCCCCGATTTCTTTCTTGGTCTTCGGGCTGAAACCCAGTTCACAAACGGCTCGGGCCGCGGCAATCCGCACACCCAGCACTCCGCAGTCCAGAACCGCCAGCAATCTAGCGATGAACCCCTCCGAAACCAGAGCTTCCCCAATCGGCTGGCACGATGCGAGCTGGCTCAGCAACTCGACCGCGACTTCAAGACTCCGATCGCTGGGAGCTGAATCCCAGTAGTTCTTCAAGCACTCAATCCCTTTCTCTCGGACGACCATGAGCTTCAAATCGTAGTCGCCGGCTATCAAATTGCAGAGACACCCCATTGCATTTTCCTGGGCCAGAGCAGTCCCTGAGGACGCAAGTGCCAGGAGCACCACGGCCGCGTTCTCCTCCATAAAACTCTCCTTAATTTCTGGGAAAGCGGCCAGATTTCGCAGAACCCCAGCGGCGGAGGCCTGGGAGCTCGGGGTGCCGGCCACGCAGATCTCCAGCAGCGAGGAGACGCCGCCCCTGATGCCAATAGCCCTGGCATTCTCCTTGGAGCGGCTGAGAGCCTGGAGGGCAACGCAGGCCTTCTCCTTGGCGAATCCACTCCCGGACTCGAGGACGCGAAGCAGGTGGTTCAAGAGCAAGAGTCCCTCGGCAAGCAAGACGGGCTCGCTGCTGTTGACGGTGGAAACCCTGGAGAGGGCGGCGACGGCCTTCTCTTTGACCTCGAGAGAGCCGGAATCGAGGAGCTTGACGAGGACGGGGACGATGCCCTGAGCGACGGCGATGATGACGTTCTTGTCGTCGTCGGAGAGGAGGGCCAAGAGGGAGTCGAGGGCAGAGTTCTTGGAGTCGGGGGCGCCAATCTGGAGGCGGGTGACGAGGTCGCGGGACTGGACGCGGATGGAGTCGCGTTTGGAGAGGAGGGAGGAGGAGGAGGAAGAAGAAGGGGGTTCGGGTGGGAGGAGGAGGAGGAGGCCGCTCTTGAGGAGGACGTCGGAGTCGTGAAGGAGGCGGAGGAGGAGGGAGAGGGAGGAGTCGAGGTCGCTCTGGGTGTGGAGCTTGCCGTCGGGGAGGGAGGGGAGCTGGCACTTGAGGGCGAGGGAGAGGGCCCGGTGGAGGGAGTGGGAGAGGGAGTGGAGGAGGTCCAGGGAGAGAGGGTGGTTGGGGGAGAGGTCGGGGAGGATGGACGAGAGGAGGGAGAGGTGGGAGCGGAGGACGGACCACTTGGGCTTGAAGTGGACGGCGCGTGGGATTTCGGAGGAGAGGGAGGAGAGGAGGTGGTTGCAGATGGCGATAGGATCCTCCTCCTCTTCTTCTCGACTGTCCAACTCCGGGGCTCTCATGGCGGCGGCGGCGGCGGCGGCCTCCTTGTCCTCCTTTCTTTTACGTCGCTGTCAACAGAACCTTTTCAGGTTTTTGCTTTTTCCAGATTTCACTTAAGACAGACAGGAGCACAGAGAGAGAGACAGAGAGAGAGGCGCAGGACAACGGATGGAGAAGAAGGACTGAAAAATGGAGGTGAAACGTGTAATTGATTATTTATATAATTTGATTGAATGAGGGAGTGAGTGAATAAGGGATGGAGCGCGGCTTGCTCGGGCCTTTGCTTTGTAAGCGCGCTGGCGCGCATTCCCCCACAACAACAACCCACCAGTACGCGTACGCATTGCTTTGGAATATTAAAAAAATAAATAAATATAAATATAAATATAAAAGACTATAAAAAAGCTTGAGCCGGCTCCTCAAAATTGACCGAGCGAGCTTGCCTTCTCTCTACTCTACTACAACATTAACCATACATATATGTATATATTTCAGCGAGCGAGAGGGAGTGAAGTGAGAGAATGGGCCCCACAAAGCCATACCATACAATTACGCTACCCCATCATCAATTTGGATGTTCGTGGGACAGGGCCGGGCCCCACGCCCCCCTGATTTCTCATTGGTGCCGAGTTCTCTCATGCAGTGAGAGAGAAGAGAGAGAGCTGAGCCAAGTGGGCCTCGCCGCCTGCCCCATTCCTTTTTTGCCAGGTCGCTGCTTCCTCGGTGTTTTTCACACGCCAAGGGGCGCGGGAAAATAAATAAATAAATAAATAAAGAAGTAGAAGAAGAAGGGAAAAAAGGGTGCTCTTTTTTTATTACATAATATAAATTACAACCCTTGTCCGCTCCCGTCTTCCTCGAAACGACGAGGAAATTAGCAGAGAGTCTTTTTTTCTTTCTTTTTAAAGCATAATTTGGGGGTTGTGTTTATGCTGTCGCTTTCGTTAACCCTAGCCTTTCCCGACGAACCCTTACGTGTAACATTAATTACCGCCGTTGATCAAAGGGCAATTGACTTGACTTGGCCCATCCCCATTTTCCATTTTGCTTCTTTTTTATTTTTTATTTTTTATTTTTTTGGGGATGCGCTCGGCTCCGTCGCGCTGTTCCATCGTTGTCGACATTCGGCGATGCAATTTTACAGACACGAATAGGGGATCGGTTGACACCGGATGCATCGCGGAGTCAACTCATCCGATGGTCTGGTCAGTTTGCATAATTCAACAGTGAATGATAAAGGAGAAGGTCGAGTGTTCTCTCCCTCTCTCTCTCCGTAACATCGCATGCCTATTGCTGCTGCTAGGTGCTAGCCTTTACTTTAAGGGAGAAGTGAGCTTCTTCTCGTATTTATAATCTCGACATTGACCTTGGTCACTAATTGGTTTATCTGGAGTTATAATTTTAAGTAAGAAATGAGCGCCTTACCTTACTTTTTATGGTTAATATATATATATCATGATCCTTCTTCACTTCCCAAAACTTTTTCTTTTGTGAAATCTTTTCTTTTAAAACTATTCTCATTCGCAACCTTACACTTGCAACCATGTTTTGAACATTTCTATTTTGGTTTCCTCAACCACACATGGTTTCTACTTGCAACTATATTGTTTCTTGTCATGAAATCTCCACTCGTCACATAAGTTTGTGCTTTTTCATCACTTACGTGCACCTCTTTCCTTCTCCTCACTTGAATATTCACCAAAAAAAAACCATAAAACTTTAAAAAATTTATTCAATATTTGATGTAACATCATTTCTATATCTCTTTTGATAAGACAACAAACTTCCTAATGTTGTGATCTAATCTTTGATATTCCCCTACTTTTCAATACTAACATATGTTTATTGATTTCATTGGGCAATTGAATTAACCTTGCTTTATTACTATGAATGTAGCTATTTCAATCAATATCTTCCCAATAAGCTTCTTTTTAATTTTTATCCTCATGATAATTAAGAGCATGCATTTGTTGAGATTGTTAGTGAGCTACTCGATCTAATACCATAACTTAAATGAAATGTATCTACTAACCTCTCCACTATCAGAGGCTAACTAATTAATCATTTTACCCATTATTGTTGTCAACACTTTCATGGATTAGCATGCTATATTCTACGAGCACTATGTGGCATGCATTCGATGCGCATAGTCAGCGACACCCTCTTTTGGGAACGTGGTAGACAGTGTAGATAAAAAGGTGGAATTTACGTTGACATGATCATTTGGGACTAAGATATCATACAAAATAGAGGTACATTGTCAATTAGTTTGCATGTAACGTGGTTTGTAAGGATGTTCCATTATATGTTAGGTTAGCTATATCTGCACTTTTTACTTTATTATCTTAACAAGGTTACAGCATAATTAACATCAACGCAGGCTTGCTAATTGCAATCATTAAAAAGTGGGAAGACATCTCACAGCTGTGGGGTAGGATTGGAAGTCAAAGATATACAGTTCGCATTCTCAAGTACTTTTTTTGGCTTCATACGAGTTTTGTCACGCGTACCATGCCTAATCAAGCCAAACATACATGGACCAGCATCCATCCATGGATGGAATGCCTAATCATGACAACACCCCGGTAGACCTGGTACCATTTTGTGTTTCACCTGAACTATTGCAATTACTTACCAGAACCATTTAAGTAGTAAATGCCAGAGGACATAAATGGGAACTTTAGTCGGCTTTATCGAAATGAGGTTTTGTTTTGTGTGGAGGCGGCCTAAAAGCCTTTTAAAAAGAAAAGAAGAAGAGAATTATTAGTGTTAGTGGGTCGACGGGGGGGGCTAAAAGCCCAATATCAATCAATTTTGCATTGACCAAATTCATGGGCGATGGAGTCAAAAATAATACCACACGTGGGCCTGAAATGATGTGTTCCCCAATTCCAATGGGCTTTTAAACCGATGAGCAATGTCGCGGATTCATCTTTTTATCTTGTTTCGACCCTTCTCCCGGGCCAGGGCCATGCCCATGCCCACGCAACGCTTCCTAGAAGATTCGCCACCCCCGGCAAATGCATACAAAACCAAAGAAAATTCAGAAAAGAAAATTCAGAAGAAGTATTAAGGAGAGAGAAGAAGAAGGCTTCAAATGTTTGAAAGATCCCTATTCACATTCACATTCACGGGAGAAGAGAATAGAAGAGGAGACGGACGGACGGATATAAATAGGAAATCCCCAAGAAACCAACGGAGGAGCAGATTCGGTCGGATCCGACGTCTTCCCCCGCCCCCGCCCCCCAACTTAGAACATCCTCTCCCCTCTCCCCTCATTTCGAGGGTTTGGATCTTGGAATCGACATCTCTATCGGTACGTCTCTTTCTCTGTTTGTGCGTCTGTGTGGTTTCCGTTTGCGTTTGCGTTTGCGTTTGCGTTTGCCTTTCTCTTCTTTCTTTCTAATCCGAGGGGGGACGGGACGGGACGGGAAGTGGCGATCGATCGATCGATCGATTGATTTTTTTATTTTATTTTATTGTGCAGATCCTCCCCTTCCTTTTGGTTAGCCAAGCCAATTCGAGTTACTCTCAAGAGAGAGAGAGAGAGAGAGCGAGAGGTGTTTTTGAGCAGAGGAAGATCCAAATGATCACCATCCCGTATTTGACCGCTCTCTCCACCTATTTTAGCTACGGTCTCCTCTTCGCTTTCGGCCAATTCCGCGACTTCTTCCGTAAGATCTTCGATTGGTGGCGTTCCAGCGATCTTCAGGTCTCCTCTCTTCTCGTTTTACAGCACTTCTTCTTACCCACTAGATCCATCCGCGTCTTGACGATCCATGAACTTCTTCTTCTTCCTCCTCCTGAATTAGGGGTATGCGCCCATCTGCTTGGGACTCGAGGATTTCTACACTCGTCGCTTGTATCTCCGGATTCAGGTACCTTCTAATGCTCCTTCCTCTTCCTGTAGATGGCACTACTTTCTCTCGTAAATGGCCGTCTCCCTCCCTTCCCTAAATTTGCATCTACTTCAAACTTGGCTCCCCTTTATCTAGGAATACGCCCAATTTTACTCGTTCAACTGGTTGAGATATAGTGTAGATTTAGATTCTATGCGGTTTTCTTCTTTTCTTTTTGGTAATGGTAAGTATTTAACTATGCGGTTTTCTTGCACTCTGCACAATTCCGCAATGTTTATCTCATTTCATGACGAATGAGATGACTTATCACTTAATAATTCATCAGTATTCGAATTCGAATACTCCTTTGTTCTTTACATATTGAATCAATTCAACTCACACAGCTACAGCTGGAAATGATGAAGCAACTAAACGAAACCGACACTACCTACTTAAGATTACGACTCCATCTCTGGTCTTCAATAAGCTTCACTGCTTCCCCACGATGTACCACAACCATCGCATGGCAAAATTCATTTCTCACGCATCGTACATCTTCCAGTCTCTGCAAGCAGATGTCTCTACTTTTCCATTCAAATGCATTTCGTGCATTATTATGTTTGAGATTTGCAGGACTGCTTTGGACGGCCCATATCAAGTGCTCCCGATGCTTGGTTTGACGTTGTAGAACGTTACTCCAATGATAACAACAAGACCTTAAAGTGAGTCCGGAATGTCAATTGACTTTTTAAGTTGTTTTCTTGAAAGCTCTTTCACTGCTTTATCTTACTTTTTGCAAACGATTAGAATTCCCTTTCGCGTACTTCCTACATCCCAAATCCCAAGTGTCTTCGCTTCTCTTGCAGACGAACCTCGAACATAAATAGGTGTCTCAACTTGGGATCCTACAATTATCTTGGATTTGCTGCTGCTGATGAATACTGCACTCCCCGTGTTATTGAGACACTTAGGAAGTTCTCACCAAGTACATGCAGTTCTCGTGTTGATGGAGGTATGTATGGTACTCTGCGCGATTACAATCTTTTCCAAATTGTCCCTCATTGAACGATTTTATCAGGAACTACGACTCTGCATAATGAATTGGAGGAGTCTGTCGCAGCCTTTGTGGGAAAGCCAGCCGCCATCGTTTTTGGCATGGGTTATGTGACAAATTCTGCTATTCTTCCAGTTCTGATTGGAAAGGTGCACACTAAAAATAATGGCTATGCTGCTAAGATACTTCTCATATTCATTAACCACATACTTCTCTATCTCATTTGCAGGGAGGTTTGGTAATTAGCGATTCCTTGAACCACAACTCAATTGTGAGTGGTGCTAGAGGCTCCAGAGCTACAATAAAGGTTTTCCAACACAACAGTAAGTTCCTTGAAAGATTTATCTGCTTCAAGTGTAGAATCTATCAATCTATAAAAAGTGTGAATCCACTTTCTCCACTCTCCACCTTCATTTGCAGTTTCGTAATTTAACAAACAAATTACTTTTCCTATTTTGTCACTTTCCAGCTGCTTGTTGAGCTGTTGGTTTTCGGCACTCATCAATGGCAAAGTTGTGACTTTTTGAAATAAATGAATCCATTTTAGTTCATTCATTTCTTTTGACAACATCATCAAATGGGGAGGAGGCCCGTGTTCTACTTCTTTGATTTTTCTGTTGTAAGGGTGGGGGAAGGGAACTTATTCCCTAGACTGGGCCGATCACAATGTTAATCTTATGAGACCCATGTGATAAACTCTATATTGGAGATCAGCAAAATCAATGGTTATGATGGGTTTGGCCTAGTAGACCAAGTTGAGGGAAGAATTTCCTGAGGAGAACTGAATGGACGATGGCCTTGCAAGAGGATATTTGGTAGTCAAGATGCAGGTGCCTTTCGTAATTAAATGTCATTAGGCTAGGAGGTGACACTCTTGTTTGGGGGTTGTTCTTGTGTTGTTCAACTTATAGATAAACTGCTAAAATTCGTCAACTGCTCTTAACACTGCCCAAGAAAATCGTGTTGGAAAAATCAATTCCAACACATCGTGATTATCGAATAGATGATTCAAACACGATCACTTAATCAATCTAATTAAAAAGATTAGTTCGGATTAATTCTACCTGATAATGACTATCCAAACAGGACTTGTGAGTTAAGATTTAACTTTTTTATTGTTTTTTGATAAAATCGATGGTCTTTTAAAGTTAATAGGACTAAATCAACACAATCAGATAATTTTCAAAAATCAACAAAACAGTGAACTCTTTTTGATCAACTTGTTGAATAATTGGACGTCCTTTATAGATAATGTGTAAAAGGTTCTTAATGGCAATATTTTGCTGAAGCATAACAATGATTAGTGTTAGCATTCACTTATATTATAGTCATTACCTATATAAAAATAGATTATATTGGATAGGTTAAAATCAGTTAGGTCACTATTCATGATCCATTTAATTAAATGAGTCAGGCTAGTTAACCTGAACATGACTTATTCATTAGTAGTGCAAGAGATGGCTCAGTGGTGACATGAATGCGATTAATATAAGTGTTGGTGTGCATCTACTGATAGAGAATAAAATAGATTTAATCGCCTATAAGAACTTTTACTTTAGGGGCCTTTTCAGTTGTCTATGATATTTGTAATTCCTATTTGAGACATCGATCTATGTTTTGAGTCTACTATATTTTTAGTACACATGAGGTGCATCTTCATAAGTGTAATATATCTGAGTGGTCAGAACTATTATTGATTGATATCTATGGCCCCCATAACAATGTCTACGATAGCTGGGCAAGTATGTGTCTCATAGTCCATGTGTTGATTACTTGATTTATGATATTCAATGTTGAAGCAATGACACTATGAACTAATGGAACAACAAAAGCTTGTTTGGGTTTAGTTAGAATTATTAGCTTGCAACTAAAGAATAAGAAGTATGGGAATGATCAACTTCTCTGATGTTGCGAAAGTCATAAAAAAAAAGAAAGAAAGAAAGAAACAAAAAAAAAGAAAGAAAGAAAGAGATGACATGATATGGGAAATTATGCTTGAGAATGTGTTAACAACAAAATAAACCATTTTCTACACTTGATGAAAGTAAAATGGTACATGTCTTTAGCTGAAACATATATACATATGCTTGTTTTTTGGTTCTCTTCTCATATATATGTAAATATCTCATAAATTTGGACCTTACGTTTTATCCTCACAGAAAGCATACTGATTTACCAGTCCATAGTTAAAAAATCCCTTTCAATATTTTTTGCATGTGAAGTGCTGAAATGATGAATTGATGGTGGATAAACAATCACTTTTGAATATTTTAAGTTAAAGTGCTGATCAGATTATTTGGCTTTTCAGATGAAAGTTTTTATTAATAATGAAGTTCTTGTGGTTTGAACATAACCAAAGAGAAGTCTGATTTGTTTTTTAGACTTTTAGATACTATTATGATGCATCACATAACACGTCATGTGGTTAATGAAGTGAAATTGACATTAAAGTTTTGTTGTCTCTCTGCTGTATGTGTATTTCAAAATTGTAAGGGAAACATTGCACAGGCCAAATAAACTAATTTTCCAAAGAAAATAATGATCCAGTATGATGAATGTGATTTTTTCTCCTCCTTTTGTTTAGTACCATCTCACTTAGAGAATGTTTTTCTCCTCCTTTTGTTTAGCACCATCTCACTTAGAGAAGGTTTTGAGAGAGCAAATTGCTGAGGGGCAACCAAGGACACATAGACCATGGAAGAAGATAATAGTTGTTGTTGAGGGTATATATAGTATGGAAGGAGAGCTCTGCAAACTTCCAGAGATTGTGGCTGTATGCAAGAAATATAAGGTGATAAGTTATGCAGGAATGCATCTTGCTTGAGGCCCTGATCAATTTTACTGAAAAAAATCCAACTATGTTATTGATGCATTTCTTCCCCTGATCTTTTCATAGGCTTATATCTACTTGGATGAGGCTCACAGCGTTGGAGCAGTTGGAAAGACGGGAAGAGGTGTTTGTGAACTCTTGGGAGTGGACACTGCTGATGTTGATGTAATGATGGGAACGTTCACAAAATCCTTTGGCTCATGTGGTGGCTATATTGCTGGATCTAAGGTTCTTGGCTTGCCTGCTCTTTAATTATTATTGCAAGAATCAAGTATTACAGTTAAATGTCTGGGTGATAACTAAGCTCATGGAAGATTATCTTTATTATCTACTTCCTTATCAGTCGATTCTCGTCTTGGAGATATGGCTTGTTAATTCGGGGAATCATCATTCTACCTTAAGTACCTTATTGAAAAGTTCTCCATCATTTTCTTTTCTTGACCACCCAAATTTCATGTACAATAGCTTGACTTTGTCTGCTTCTTCTACTTCCTATTTCTCTCTTTTATTGCCCAACTGGCAAGTTGTCTCATTTCTTTCTGGAAAAATTCGGCTCAGACATTTTTTAAACAAAAGCTGGATTTGATTATTAAATTTACAGAACTTTCTTTTGTGTCTGCTGGAGTTTTTTTGATTCGCTTTTACAGAACATGGATAGCATTTGCAGTTCTTTAATTGCAAATATTTTGCTTGCACCGAGTGCAGTCTTTCAGTTATGAATAGTTTATTTGCTCCAGCTTTGCTGGCTGAGTATCATGTAACAATCGAGTCACTTTTAAGTGCCTTTTGTCTTTTGTGTTGTTTCTCATGCTGAAGATATTCATTTCCATTCTAGATAAATTCAGGCAGATTTATTTAATTTTGGTTTCTCTGAAATTGACTTTGACTTTTCCTTTTCTTCAGGAACTTATACAATATTTGAAGTACACGTGCCCTGCTCATCTCTATGCCACGTCAATTTCACCTCCAGCTGCACAACAGATTTTATCAGCCATCAAAGTTATCCTTGGAGAAGATGGTTCAAATAGAGGTCACAAATTCTCCCTTGTGATATGCCTAGGTTTATCCTGATTTGATTTTGTGATTCAATGATCAGAGTCTTCTTGTCAATGCAGGGGCACAAAAACTTGCAAGAATACGTGAAAACAGCAATTTTTTCAGGTCAGAGCTGCAGAAGATGGGTTTCGAGGTTCTTGGGGATAATGATTCTCCTGTAATGCCTATAATGCTTTACAATCCAGCAAAAATCCCTGCTTTTTCTCGTGAATGTCTCAAGCATAATGTAAGTCCTTGTACTACTCATATCTGGAAGTCATGTTATTTTAATTGACCTGGAAACTTTTGATTGCCTAGCTAGGGGTACCTTGGAGCCACAAGGCTTGGTATCTGTTGAGAATAATCATCATGAAATGCTCTTGCAGGTGGCTGTAGTTACAGTTGCTTTTCCAGCTACTCCACTCCTTTTGGCTAGAGCTCGTATATGCATATCTGCCTCTCACACTAAAGAGGACCTTCTTAAGGCCTTGGAGGTAATTTTTTGTATTTGTACTTGAAATCTCCTAATGCCAGTTCCCCTGCCTGGAAGACCCTTCTGGTACCTGCTTACTTGGTTGAATTTTTTCTATGTGTGCACTTCTCAAGTAGATAAGGAGTGGATAAGCTCTATACTTCAAGGCCTTAGTCCTTTGCATAATTTTGAGCATTAGCTTCTGATGCAAGAGAAAGGAAAGCTGAGGAAATTTCTAGTCTGATATGGGTGCAAGGCCTCCATTGTCGTACTTGCACCACAATGATTCTCATACTTGCTGCGGTTTTGTTTTTTGAGCCTATTATATGTGGAAGCCACTCCTCCGATAACTACAGATGCCCACTAGTTTGGCCAAAATAAATCAGATTGACCTGTCAAACCAGATCAAATAGTTTGGCGTCAAGCAATATAGGATAAATAATACAGGTCGATTTGGCTTGGTGTGCACTATTTTTGAATGAGATGCTAATGCATGTTCAATTTAAAAGACCGCAATTTTCTAGTGCAAGCAAAATTGTAGTTATCAGTATCATGAAGAACAAATTTTTTGTATGAGACTTTTTATCCTGGAAAAATTGGGAATCTCTGTTTGAGCAAGGCAATGATAACTATAGAGATAAGTTGTGTTATCCCAAAACAAATTTTTGTATATCAAGTTCTATTTGTTACATGGTGCACGGGTAGTGTTTTTTTTTTTGGGAGTAGTACATGTGAATTGCGGACCAGATAAATCTTTCATTGAGGTGTGAAATCTAATACCCCCACCCCTTGAACTTGCAGTTCGTTACTTTTCTTTTTTTTTGCTCTTTAATTCACAGGTTATCAGCTCAGTGGGTGATCTGGTGGGCATCAAATACTTCCCTGCTGAGCCCAATAAGCTGCAAAAGGAGGAAGGCATGATCAAAGAGGACTAGGACTACCCCCTGGAGTTGATTATGGAGCTTTATTTATTCTCTGCAAGAGTGATGCACATTTCATCCAGTTCCATTGAATGATGCGATGGTCGAGGCGAGGCCAAATTAACAGAAGTTCTCCATGTTTGAGTAAAATTTATTATGGTCTAGGGAGTCTTTGACTCTACCAAAGATTTCCATATTTTATTGTACAAAAGCTTTTTGGCTCTTTGTATGAGACTCTTGTCACTCTTAAATCCAAATGAGGCATTTTTGTAGCTGTTTCTAGGTTATTCTTTTTGAACTGTTGAAGTAATTTATGTTCAATGTGGGTCGCGCCCAGTTATCTCGTGTATTTTTCTGTTTTGGTTACACGGGGTACTTGCTAAAATTGAAGAAAACATGCAAAGTCGTCCACCTCAGGTCATTCAAGGATCAGTGCATTTAAAATGTCCTGGGCACATCAGAATAATCTCTTTCTCGCTTTATAAGGAAGAAACAGGGACTGCAGTAGTAGAGAACGTCTTCATTGGAAATTAAACATATCTTGCTCTGTAGAAAATTGGCTTTATTAAATGCGAAAACAATAGGTTTGTAAGAAATTGGAAGTGGAAACTATTAGCCTCACAGAAGACTTGCGAATGAGTGGTTTAAGGAAAGATGACAGATGATGGTGAGAGAGATGATTTTTCATCAAAATGCCAGCTCAAGCAGCTGGAAAACCTCTCTTGTTGTATCCTTTTGATTCTTGTTATTTCCTCTGATTACTCTGTCCGAATACATAAACCAAGAGCCAAGAAAGAGGCTACCTATAAATAAGAGCATCTCTGATTGTCAGAATGTTACGAAAATGACAACGCAATGTCAAGGACACCACCCGTTTCACACTAACAAGATGAGCCTCCCAAAACAGAAGATACAATGAGAGGTGAAAACGCCCTCATATTTATCCTCCATTCGATGCGGATCCCAATAAATCAATGACATGCATTCCAATACCATGACTATGAAACCTGTTAGTAGCAATAGGTTTACAAATAAGATCACACAACTGTACAAGTTAAAATCTCATTTACCTCTTCGCCCACAAAGAATAAACCAAAATCCCATGCCTTTCACGCACACTTACTCATTACAGCCCTTGCCACTCTCCCCACTATGGAAACTGTGGCCAAAGCATACTACTACTAACCAAATTTCTACTCCTTGTATTTCATGTATAAGGAGTTCATACCAGCTTCCTCAATCACAGCTTGTCCTAACTTCCCTGTGATCACTTCCTTACCACAGAAGGGACAACTAAATTCCTGTAATGAAGCATCAACAACACAAGAATGGCGACACTTATTATATTCATACTCTCGTGCGCTTCTATGCTAAGGTGCCACTCTATTAAGAAATTCTCTCCCTGATATTTGATGCTGTGAGTCATGACATTCCAACAGCGTTGACCAGTTCCAACAAACAGATCACTTCACTGCACATATGTTCATTTAAGAACAAGACCATGCAAAATAGTATGAGAACTCAAGTGAATTGCTTAATAAACATCAAGGACAATCTCCTTCTTGTTGCCGCATGCCGGCTTGTCCTATACTTTGCAAAAGTCAGTTAACTGAATACAACCTCGATACTTTAGAGAAGATATACAGCCGGAATGCCAACCATTTAACACCAAAGGAGGCAAAGATATATTTTCTTTGTACACTTTGGAATTACTTGCAATTCTATCTGCATTGATACAAGGTCCATAGCATTCAATATATGTGAAGTGCTGCAGAATCATGACCTACTTATTCCAAGATCGACCAAACAAAACATTCTCTGAGCATCAGCTAGTACAAGCACCACAGTCAAATTCAATATATGCCGGCCTTAAAAGAATTTGTGCATAAATTTGTTCTTTTTCTTCCTACTTCATAGTTGGAAGAAGAGCAAAAATTTCTCTCACCAACTTCAACAGTAGTTTCCAGCCTACCTCAGTATTGCAGTCAAGTGAATACAAGAAAACTGCAACAAACGGAATTTGGCAAATTATAAAGCATGAGCAAAGAAGAGCGAGCAAACAAGAAACTCTTTAAAACTTGCTACCAGGCTTGGATACACTAAAAGCTAAAAGCTGTTACAGACATGAAAGCTCACGTTACCATGTCTGAGGATTTCTCAAAACCAACAGAAAAGGCATTACGAAAATCCCTTGCTTAGCTTCTGAATGGCACAGTACATTTTCCTTCTGGAACCGACTGCATTGATCCCCATATCTTTCAAATCCTCCAATGTCAACATAGGCAAAACCTCGTCATCCACTTCATGAACCTCGAAAACGGGTGCATATCTCCCTAGTCCTAACCCATTAAGCCAAATCTTGACCCCATCCTCTCCACACCTCCCATCCCTATCCCTCAAATCGGTATCTGAGGGGCCCGACAACTCGACTGCGTCATGGTGGTCCCTACTCCTACCCCTACTGGGTCTCCTATAGAGCAAATCCCTCTCATTTCCATGGCTATCCACACCCAAATTCTCCAAAGAGTGTACTGGGCTCTGCTCCTTGATGGGACTCTCCAAATTTTCGATATCAAAATCATTATACCCATCATCAAAATCTTCCCCACCACTATACTTCTCCAGCTCCAGTTCGCCGCCGCCTTCATCAGTGACCTTGGGAACCCAATTGGAGCGAACCCTCTTAGTGGCATTGGAGGCACGCTTCTTGGAGTCCTTGACTTTCCAGCTCCCAATGGCGACGGAATCCAAGTTGTCGATTTTGTCGTTATCCTCGAGGGATGGGTGGAGGTCGGAGCTCAAATTGAACAAAGGACGAGTCTTGGAGGATTTATTGAGGTTACCTGAGGCGGAGGAGTGATGATGCTTCCTTCGGACCTGGGAGTCGAAGGTGAGGTCACCGCCGAGGTCGCCTAATCGGACGCTGGGCCTTCTCTGCCTCTTGGCCCCGATGGTCTCGGCCAAAGTGACGGTCCTATTATCCCCATTCATCTGTTGCCCCTCCGTCGTAGCTTGTGGGTCCGCCATTCCCTTCTTGTTATTAGCGTTTCTCCTTCGGTCCGGATACAGAAATCTCTACTAGCACACACACACACACACACTCTCTCTCTCTCTCTCTCTCTCTCTCTCGGGGTATACCCAACGACGTGGTGTCTCTGCCAGTAGTCTTAGTTGTGGGCGAGAGAGACTGGAGAGTGGAGCTAGGGTTTGTAGAGAGAGAGAGAGAGAGAGAGAGAGAGTGGGAGATGGCAGGCGAGGGTTGAGGAGGAAGAGAAGGAGAGAGGGAGAGAGGCAGAGGAAGGGAGAGAGAGGAAGACAAGTGATGGGGCTGGGCCTTTTTTTGGCCAGCAGCACCAGCCGAAAAACCAAAAATGAGAGCTTTTTCACATGCGGCGGTGAGCTTTGGGGATGGAGGCGTGTGTTTGGTCTTTGCCTTTACAGTGATCAGAATTTCATTTTCTTCTTAATATTTTTTTTTTTGTAAGGAGGATTTACCGTATCAAAAAGGCATTACATACATATGCATATACATATCTATATTTATACATATGACAACCATTCCCACCAAATACGGTAGGGTTGGATTTACACAATGAGACTTCAAATTAAACTCTCAATCCACCTAAATTAAGTTGGAAGTTAGAAGTCTAGCAAAAACAAAAATATGAGACTATATAGCCTTAATCAAGTATGATATGCAAATGTGGTATATCACGACACATAGGCACTGACGTTTTATTAAACTGACGTCTATGAATTTTGCTTCTCCATATACTTGTCTTTGCTTGTGTATTTCACTTGTCGAAGCATACATATCTTCTTCTTTCTCCTTTTTCATTTGCTCGACCTTATTTCGACCCTAGCCATAGTAGTACACTAGTATCCAATGGGAGTAGAGTTTGAGGTCTTTGAGATGTGACTCCTAATCTTGCTAAATCTCATTTAATACATAAATTCTACTCTCTCTTTTTTTCTATTTATAGAAGGGGCTGGCTCTTCGTCTTGTTAACTTTTATATAATTCGTGTTTCTCAATAACATCTTTGTTATCGTCTAAAGTGAAGTCGAGATTATGAAGTCAATCACTGGATCGTCATCCGTACGAGGAAATCTTCCGAGGGAGGCTGTAACTAGGAGACTTTGTCATGAGCTGGGCAAACCGGTGGGCCCAGACACGAAGTTAATTTGGGTGAAATCTAGACGAAAGGGTGTTCAGTCATAAAACCGAATCTAAAAGTATTTTACACATGTTTTCCGGTGACCCAACCCGGCCAGCTTCGATGATCACATCTGGTGGTAACTCGTAAAGAGAAGACTCAGTCTTGGACAATGTGAGGAAACGTTGACATTGGCTTTATATCACCTAAGACACCATAAACTAATCGATATCTCACCTCAAGTTTGACACCTTGCGATCATGACATACGATAGGCGTACAAATCTTCTCAAGAAATCTGGTGTCGTGTCCAAATGATCTTCATACATTTTATACTGTCTAATTCTATTAATGCCCGAGTCCTGACAGAAATGCCCAAGGAAACCTCGCTGGGAAGATTTTCAATGTTCTTACAGGACACGGAATGACCAAGGACTAGTTAACATTTCAACCACTCTATAACCTTTGAATCGGTCCAATGAATTTAGCTTACTACTTTTCGTTTTTACAGAGTCTTCTGTCCGAGAAATTCTTCAATTTAACGCAACCGCTCAGAAGTCACAAGTCCTTATTATGATTCCATGATCTAACCCCTCTGCTCAACTGAACCTCTGGCATGCAGATGGATCAGGATCGCCCCTTTTACTCGACATACGCCCATGGGAACAGCAGGGGATCATCATCACCAGGATTGTCACCAGCTTCCACTTTTAAGCGTCCTCCAAACGTCCAGGCTGCCTTGCAGGTTTTGGCTGCTGCCATGATGAAGAGGGCTGCTGATAGTAATGAAGATGAGGATCATGATGACTTTGAATTTGGATCTCCCTTTACTTCATCTTTTCCTTTCCCCACAATGGCCACAGCAATGTCTTCAATGCTGTTGGGGGTTCACACTTGACTCCTGCTACCACACCTGAGTGGTCTCCTTCAGCTGCGGTACTGATTGCTGTCGTCATTTGCCTCTAGATTGATATGGCAGCATTAGCATATGATCGATCAAAAAAAGGAAGCTCAAGATTTGAAGACAGTGTTTTGATATTCTGCTCACCTATCTTCCAAATATAAGCTCAAGGCTTATTCATTCATAAGTTGATGAATTTTCTCTGCGCAACCCATAATTTTTCGATGTTTTGTATTATGATTTGTTTGATTGGAACATTTCTTAATTATAAGACTATAATAAGGCTCATAGGATCATTGGTTATCTAAATCAGCAAGGTAGAAACTCCATAAAGTACTCTCGACCATTCACTCCAAATCATTGGAAGGACCATTCACCTCCATGCCTTCAGCAGCTTCAGCATCACCAATCAAAACACCAGTTCCAATCCCTCCTATCCAACCTCCTAAGAGAAAAGCAAGAGCAGATACAAGGTGAAAATTCCTATTGCTTCTGTGCAGTATGTATATTTTTTTGTGTCCTTCATATGCGTTACGGTCATGAACATTTTATCTTTACATCTGAGAGGGGAGGACTTACAATAGTATGAACTCTTGTTTCTTTTTGAAAGCACCTAAATCTATTTTCACTGTCAATTTTCATGATTCCTATCGTCTGGCACCTCAGTTGCTGATTGTTGTAGGCATTGCTCTCAGTTGTCAGGAGCCTCACTTGTGATTGTGACTCATCAGTTCGCTTGAACTTTTTGTGGTTAATCATGCAGAATTCCTCTCAATGCCCGACAACCCAACCTAAATGACACTGGGAATAAGCACGAAGTTTCTGCACTCCGTGATGAAGTACATTGAACACCTCTCCTCGCTCTGTCATGATATATTTCATGAATAGGTTTTCAGGATAATCCCAAATCATGCATTTACGCACAATCCAAACAACAGCAATAGCTAAATGAAACTGACTGAGACTTCACTTGTACAGCTTGATATGCTACAAGGAGAAAATTACTCATTATGGGAGAAGGTGCATTTGCTTAAAGTCTGAAACAACAGCATTATTATCTTGTTACACTCTTCCTTCATTTCAAGAGTTTAGCATCTCCGTGCAGCTTCAACAATCTGAAGAGAGTTGCAGCATAGCAGAGGTCAGAGCCAGGGAGCTTGAAAAACAGGTCAGTCAGATTGACTGCTCATACTTGTTCTTTTACATAGCTCTGGTAGGTGTAAGTAGCTTTTTGTTGACTTTTTTCATGACTGTTGCTCCAGAGTGACTATTTAATGAAGAGAGATGACACCATGAGGTTGACATATTTGCCAATTCAATAATTTTATGCTAGCATAGACCCGTCTTAGCGACTCTAGCATATTGAACAGCTCCATTAATTAAAGAATGCCAATGCTGCTTCACCTGTAGTACTATTACTCAGTTGTCAGTGGGAAAGATAAAACACACTAGCAATTGCTAGGAAATTCTAATCATACCCAACATGAAATGAGGTTCTGTTTACTCACCTAGCTGGTTCCTTGATTCGAGGAGCAAATTGTCTTGAGAAGATATTGAAACATTCGAGAGTTAAAATGGCAAGTTTGCCATCATGTTGTGGGAACCACGTAGTCATATATTGTTTAGCAAGTTGAAAAAAGAAATTGGAAATGGGTTGGTTAGCATAGAAATGGATGATAAGTGCATTGCAGTCAAGTGCACTCAGAGTGCAGTCTTTCAACATGCTTATTTTTGCCAGTGATAGCAAGCCACTTCAATATTACAGGTCATCTTGTTTATATGTCAAATGAAATGTCTATGCTTCTAGTGGGTAAAAATTCCAATATGCTATTGTAGCCTGGTAGGCTGTACAGAAGATGTTTTTGGGTACTTTGATGCCACATCTACATATACACAGGTTGCAAAACTTGGACAAGGTCGATCCCTTGATGATGAATTTTCACGGAGGTATAATTGTGGAGTTCTGAATGGACAAATTCTTTTAAACATCATTTGGTAATGATCTGATTGTTGTTTCGATCTATAACAGGAGAGAAGAATTCTTGCGTGAAAGAGAGGTGAGTTAAGAACTACATGTAGAATTGTTGAATTTTCAAGGTTTCTTTGATTTTAGAGCCCATAGTTCGTAAAGAATTTATATTCTTGTTACAGATTGCTCTAAAGAATGGAAGAGACAAGGAAATTGTAGCCCTTCGTTTGAAAATGGAGGTAAAGCACGTCTTTATATGATGTGAAATTTGCTAACTGTTGGCATCTTTCCAAGTTTGTCTGTTTTTGTGCCTTGACTATGACTAGAACTTGACGGAAGATAGAGAAGCAGCTATTACCCAATTTCAGGAAGCAAATTCTGAAGTGAACGCTCTACGCAAAAAAGTGCATAGAATGGTTTTGACGCAGGATGAGAAGGTATGCATGGAAGACTTCTGGACTAGAATAAAAATTGAATATTCTGCTAATCTGTTTCACGTCTCAGGAGGAAGTTGCCTTGAAAAGATGTTGGCTCGCTCGATACTGGGGTTTAGCTGTAAAACATGGTAATCAAGGGATCGAATTCTATTTGTACTCTATCTCAGATCCATCTTGGCTATTCCCATCCATTAACTCCTTGAGACTAGATTCCCTTTACTTTGATTTTTGAACATGGCTTGCGTCTTTGTACTTACAAATTTCTTTTTGGTCGACTTGAATGGGAAGTTCAATCACATGGTTTTAAAGTTAAAAAGCAAAACTGAAGGAGGATAATGAATCCGTGAGGTGTCAGTACTCTCCACAATAAAATGAATTTCCTCTATCCTTTGACTTCAGAAATATAAAAAATCCCAGATTCTTGTAGCTGGACAAGTAAGTCAAGTCACATTTATCTGGTAAAGTTTGTCTTCATCAATTTAACAGAAATTTACCATAAAAATTGGTAAAGATGTTTAGATGGTTCTGGGATGTTTTAACATTTTTTGAGGCACAGAATTTGACTTCTTTTAGTTTACAGGCATTTGTAGTGATGTAGCACAATCGAGACATGAGTATTGGTCATCTCTAGCTCCGCTTCCATTTGAAATGGTCATTTCTGCTGGAGTTAAGGCTAAGGAAGAGTACTGGCGTGCAGGTTATAGTGCCAATACTAGTAGCTTTTGGTCTTATATGACATTCCACTTACTTGCATAATTGTATTTAGTCTAACTTCTTTTTCTTTGACGTGAAGCTGGCGGCAACAATCCAGATAGAAGAGAATTCGTTAAGGAGACAAGTGATTTCATGGGTGAAGGATATATCGAGAGCATGCTCTTGGTGGAAGCCGGGCTGAAGGAGTTATCTTCTTTGAAGGTCTTTTCTTGACTTTTTGAACTGGATACATATTTCCGTTTCATTTGTTTTAACACACGGAACAGTTACTAAAGAAGCTGATCAAATGTTTCTCTTGCATTGCACTTCCTGAAGGTTGAAGAAGCCATCATTCTAGCTATGGCTCAAAGCCGATCCAATTTGGTTAGGCAATCCACCTCAGGTATTTGCAGTAGTTGCAGTAGTTTTACTAGGTTTACTCCCAATTTTCAATATATGCATCAACATTCATTGGTCTACTTCCTTTAGCATGATTTCTCATCTGCACATTGAAGTTGCAAGTTCGAGATACTACACAAATCTGTTTACATGCTGCTCTCACAGATTTAGATGAGTGTTTTATATACGTAGTGATATCCACCTTACACTGTCTCATTCCTCCTCTTATTTTGTTGTATTTCAGATTTCATATTTCCTGGTGAACTCAGATTCTTCGATACATTTGGTAAGAGGAAATCCTCATTGAGTGATTGTACACTTCAGTGATTTACCATACCTTATCTAATATGCTTGATGAGTATTGTTTGTTATGATATTTGCCATCACCTTTTCAACAAGAGCTAAAAAACCTGAATGAAACAAAGTAGTCAATCTTGTTGCCCTTTTTTGGTGGATAAAGCATTTTAAGGTGCAGTTTCACCAGTAGTTGCCTTGTGCAATGGCTGGCTTTATGTTTAGCCCATGACTTTCTGAGATGCATGCAAGAGGTACCTATCAGGAACTATTGAGCACAATTCCTGTCATAACTTGCTTTAAGCTGTCATTCTACAGAGCTAAGCAAAGGGGAGGCTGAAGATATTCTTTTCAAACAGGTCAGCTGCTCTTGCCTCATTCTATGTGACAATGTCGTTTCATCCTTATGTTCTTCAGTTGTAATTGTTGTCAACATGAATGCTGATGTGCATCCATGAGCCTTGAGTCGTCTAAAACCAGAAGCTAGGTTGATAAGCCTTGTCAATTGACTTGTTACTGGATTTGACAGAGAGGATGGTAAGCAATATGTTCTGTAAACTCACCATTTCTATTGTCTTCCAAACTTAAAATGACGTGTAGGCTTGGTTGACATACTTCTGGAGAAGAGCTGTAGTGCACCATATTGAAGAAGACATTGCCAGAGAAAGGCTTCAATCCTGGATCGGCCAGAGTGGGCAGACACCAAGTCCGCATGATGCCATGGAAGGTAGGCAACTGCCCTCCTTTCTTCTGTCTAACCCCCATTACTTGTAAGATTAAATCAAGCTTGGTGAGGGACAAAAAGTTCTCATGACAGTATAGAACTGAAAGCTGAATTTTAAACAAGCATTTTATACATTCAAAAGGTTGATTATTTTTCCCTTATTATTTTTCTTTTCCTTGCGGAAAATAAAAGAGGTTTTGACAGGGTTGGGACCACCTCACTGTTGCAACTTTTTCTTAAATTCAAAAGCACTTCCAAAGGCGAATAGAAAAACCGTCCAATAAGAAATGCATTCATCCATGACATCCAGTCATAGGAAATGAGTTAAATGGTTTTCTGATATTTACGACCTAGGCGATCTTTTTTGGGCGGTATGAGCTAGAAAAAATTATTCTGGCGGGTATTTGGATTTTTGTAGCGAAGAAAAGAACATAAGCACTGCCATTACATAGTGTCCTGGTTGTCCTTTTAGCCAGGATTGAGAATGATGTTTACAATTTATGTCATAACCGAGTGCATTCCTTTGTGAGGCAGTTGAGCGGGGTTTACGGGAGCTGCAAAAACTTGGAATAGAACACCAACTATGGGAAGCGTCTCGCAAGCTCAATGACCACCCTCCTCCTGTGCTGGCATCTAACGTCAATGCTCTCCTCGATGACCATGATCAGTGAGAGTTACGCCATATATATTCTCTTCATTCCCGTACTTAGCTTACCCCATAATTTATGCCCATCTACTGGAGCTAGTCCCCACGTTCTTGTGCATGAAAGCTCGTTCTCATCTTCATGCATAAGTACAAAATGTCTGGTTGTGAGTGCCATTGTCTGGTAGATAATTGATATTCGTAAAGTGGATCAAGAACATTGTAATCTCCGGGTTATCAGCCAATGAGAGATGAAACAAGACATACTTTTGGTAATTCATATTTCTCTCAGTGAAAAATATAACCTAGGAAATAACCAACGAAAAAGGCATAATGTCGCTGACAAAATGTATTCAGTCCACAAGATACCCTTTTTATTTTGGTGAAAGAGGAAACCCCAAAATCAAATTCCCAATACTAGATCAGTCTTGGGAGTAAACTGCCTACTATTGTTAATCATCATAAATCATCAACAGAACTAACTTAGACAAAGCATATCTCGACTTCCCTGTAATACAAATCTGCAAATACCAAATTATTCGTTGCCAAGCAGTACACATCTAAAAGCTGTTGGCGCTACTTGCTGAGCCAAAAATACAAGCTCCAATACCAGCCAAAACACGACACTTTCACCACTGGCCACATTAGCCCCTTCAAATACAAGGGACTCCCTTCGCATCTAAGCAGACGTTGCATGAAGACGTTGCCCCATTCACACAGAAATTGCTTCAGCTAATGGCTCTGGAGCACCACTGCTTCCATTGAGCACAGTTACATTCCCATCAGAGTCGACATCAACAATGACAGAATCACCCTCTTTGATCTCCCTAGCAAGCATTTTCTCAGCCATACTGTCCTCCAATAGTCTCATTATAGCTCTTCTCAGAGGTCTTGCGCCATAGCTTGGATTGTAGCCTTCGTCCACCACCCGGTCCCTAAATCTCTCTGTCACTTGAAGTTCAATCTCCTTTCCTTTCAGCCGCTCAAACACCTCCTTAAGCATGATGTCAGCGATTTCCTTCACCTCCAACTTGGTAAGCTGACGGAACACTATCATTTCATCTAATCTGTTCAAGAACTCTGGCCGGAAATATTGCTTCAGCTCCTCTGTCACTAAGCTCTTGATTCGGTTGTAACTGCTATCCTTCTCATCATAATCCAGATCAAATCCTATCCTGCGGCCTCCCTTCTCTATTACACTGCTCCCAACATTAGACGTCATTATGAGAAGTGTATTCTTGAAATCAACAGTTCTCCCCTTGCTATCTGTCAATCTTCCGTCCTCAAGAATTTGAAGCATCATGTTGAAGACGTCCGGATGGGCCTTCTCAATCTCGTCAAACAGAACCACTGTGTACGGACGTCGACGAACAGCTTCAGTAAGCTGGCCACCCTCTGTATATCCAACGTAACCAGGTGGTGAACCAATTAGCTTGGACACAGTGTGCCTTTCCATGAACTCACTCATGTCAAGTCGAATCATGGCCTCTTCAGATCCAAAGTAGTAAGCTGCTAGTGCTTTTGCAAGTTCTGACTTCCCAACACCAGTTGGACCTGAAAAGATGAAACTGGCGATTGGCCGATTAGGGTTCTTGAGTCCAACACGAGCTCGCCTGATAGCACGGCTAATAGCTTTAACTGCTTCATCCTGTCCAATGACTCGTTTGTGTAGCGTCTCTTCCATTTTGAGGAGGCGATCTGACTCATCACTTGACACTTTCTCTACAGGAATTCCAGTCCAAGAAGAGACAATGTGCTGAATGTCCACTTCTGTAACAACTGGACCAACATCCCCAGCCTCAGTTTCAGCCTTGCTCATCTCCTTGCCTTTGTCTATCAGCGCAGTTATCTGTGCCTTCAGATCCATTTCCCGATCACGTAACTCCCCAGCCTGTTCAAGAAATATATACATGGAGCTTCTTATCTAAACATTACATAGTGGGGCAAAAAAGAACCATAAATGACACAAGAAATTTTGAAAGAGAGAATGGCTGATCAATCTGCTCCAACTTTGAATACAAAGCAAATTTTATCCCCCCTCCCCCTACCAAAAAAAAGAAAAAGAAAAGAAAGGCAGATGTGGATCAAATGCAATGCGGAAATTCTAACAATAGCAATCATATCACCTTGCTCTGATCAAATGCAACACAGTAATTCCAACAAAAAGAATAGAATCATCACATTGCACCTTATGACATGCACAACTCTCCCCACTTGCAAATAATTCAAAGCGAGCAGGGTAAAGAAAACTTCCATACCTTCTCAAAATCCTGACTGCGAACAGCCTCATTCTTCTCCTTTGTGATCTGCCGGAATTCTTTCTCAAGCTCTCTGGCCTCCTCAGGGAGCTGTAAGAAAAGGACCACATCAACCAACAAGACAATGTGTGGAAGACATCAGAGTACAGTTTAAACAGATTAAGAGCTCACACCTGCGCATGACGAAGTCGAACCCGTGAACCTGCTTCATCAATCAAATCAATGGCTTTGTCTGGCAGAAAACGGTCACTGAAGCACAGAGGGAAAGCAGTATGAGTGAGTATGTTTCAACCAAGTGGATAATAGTGCAAATCACTATCATGTATCGTAGCCATGAAGAAAAAGATACTAGCCTAAGAACTCCTGAAACTCGATGTACTTATGGCATTTTCTTCCCATGGCACAATAAATGCGTTAGACAAAACCTTCAGAGAGGCAACTGAAACCCCAAATTCAATTCTCTGGAATTAACACAGATTTACTCTGAAGCATCTAGAGAAAAGGCTAGGGCAATTAAGATACTCAGTATTTGAACAAACAAAAAAAGAGGCAATTCTCTATCCATATGAACAACACATATTGAAGAACAATAAGTTTCAGATAGAAACCAAAGAGCTCCACGAAATAGTGGAAAGATGTCAAATTAACTCATCATGAAACTAATCAAGCTTGACATAGAATGTGTAAATACGACAAAGTATATGCATTTTGGGGCTTCATACCTAATATACTGGTAAGAGAGCTGTGCGGCAGCTACTAAGGCTTCATCAGTGTAATGCAGCTTGTGATGGATCTCATATCTCTCACGGAGTCCCTTCAAAATCTGAATAGTTTCGTCCACTGTTGGTTCAGGAACTTTGACCGGCTGGAAACGTCTTTCTAATGCTGGGTCCTTCTCAATGTGTTTCCTATATTCATCCAGGGTGGTGGCCCCAATACACTGAACAAATGGAATTTGAATAACAATGACATTCATTATGGTGAAACCTCTGACCAAGGAGAAAGCAAGGATTGACTGAAACAACTAAATCTTATTGAAACTTGCATCGAGGAAAAGCAGATATATAGCAATACTTTAAAGAAAGATTAGGAGAGTAGTCAACTTGGCATGGAATAGCTCCTCAGAGAGAAATAAACAGGCAACTTGTCCACTTTCTCAAGATTATATTGAACATAGGTAAACCCAGCCAGATCAATGATATAAAAGGAAAATGATAATACAGTCAACAACATGGGGCTCACAAGACCAGAAAAGCAATTGTGGCAATTGTTATCACCATTACATATTAAAAGAGGGGCAAGTTAAACAAGCAAAGAGGCGAAGACATCCAAGATCATAGAGTTGGTCAGAAATTTTGACCGCCCTGTAATGGATTATCTCTAGTTTTGCAAGGACTCCAGCATTTCCCACACTTCGCAAGAAAATGGTGGATGAAGAGGTTTTTTAGGATGAGCACCATGGCCCCATGAAGGAGTCTTGAAGGAAAGCAATGGCACAGTTCTTTTCGTTAAGAATTTTTTGCTTCCAAATATTCCTTAGCTTGCACGAAATGGAACTTAGCAGCGACAGGAAAGTGGTTCAAAGGAAGCAAGCGGGAAAAATAAAGATCCGTGGTGGCATATGTCCTTTCAGATGACACGTTCTTAATTGGGAACATACAGAAGAGGTATCCAGCGAATTGCATAAAAAATTGTCTTCATGCTTAAAAGTTTAAGAAACCAAATAATAAGTGTTCTCAGCCCAATCTAAAGCTCAGGACCACAACAGTCAACCTAAGCTCTTGACAATCTATCCCAGATCCACCAACTGAAAGCACACTTAAAGACATAGAGCAATTGCTTTGCATCCCAAAATCCAAAGATATATAGCAATTGATTTGCAGAGCCAAAATCCATATGTCAATGCAAATTACCTGCAGTTCACCCCGAGCAAGAGCAGGTTTCAGAATGTTGGCAGCATCAATGGCCCCCTCTGCTGCCCCTGCCCCAATTAAAGTATGCACCTCATCAATGAAGAGTATTATTTCATCACTCTGTTTAATTTCCTCCATTAGCTTCTTCAGTCTCTCTTCAAACTCTCCACGATACTTTGTTCCAGCAACTAGAAGACCCATGTCCAGGGTAATGACCTGAGTCACACAGATAAACTTCTGTTAATTCACAGTCACGAAGAGCTAAGGACTATACCCAGTTCAGCCATTACTGGACCCACACAATGTCAATAAAAGCAAACAATGAGTATGATGAGATGGGATAGATTCAACATTTTTTATTCTATAGTACATTGCAGGGAAACAATATGGCTTAGTTATTCAGGCGAATAAACTGCATAATGCATAGGTTTTTCTTTTTCCAATCAAACAAGATCATTCTAAAGAATAAGGACACAAAAGCATGCAACATAAATTCATAATTTCCAACAACATAGACAAAGAGAGAACAGAATTTGCATCAACTTCAAGATAAGCATTTCTAGAATTTGATTATCCTTCAAATCCTAGCATTCATATCATTACTTCCCACAATATTGAATGCAAAAGAGTCGGTGTTGGCTTCCAACCGATTGAATCATTATAAAACTATCCTTGACTCACTACACTCCACCAACCAACAAGCATAGAACACTCAAGTATACTAGTGCACTTAAACGATTAAACATGACCAGTAAACTATCTGTGAGGATAAGCATGCAGAAGACAAAGCTTGTTTTGCAATCCAATTTCTCATGTACTAGATGTTCCCATCTCCAAGGATCCACCTATCAATTGTGGTGTCATCAAAAGACCTAACTATTTATTGCTCCTAAAAATTGCTCTCATTGCGGGAAGTGCAGGTTATGAGCTATCTTCTCAATGCTACTGAAGACACCTGATGCAAAATGAGCTAGAAGATGCTTCAACAGTGACAGAAGAAAATAAAGGGCATGAAAGAATCTTAAGCACTTAACATTCCAAATCCAAAAATTTAGGTTTAGAAGTAACAACGTAAGTCCTGTGACTTTTCCAAGAGGAGTGACGGTCAACGACAATGCAACACCATTGCGAGCGAATAAATGAGAATTGGCTTACCTTCTTCCCTTCAATTGTTTCAGGAACGTCACCACTTGCAATGCGCTGAGCAAGACCTTCCGCGATAGCAGTCTTCCCAACACCAGGTTCTCCAATAAGGCAAGGATTATTTTTGGTTCGGCGACCAAGAATCTGGACAACACGTTCTATTTGTTGCTGCCTTCCAACAACAGGATCCAATTTTCCCTACAAAAGATGGAAGCAAAACTTAACAATAAGCCCTTCTCGAGAACAGAGTCATATTATTACTGAATAGTTAGAGAAAACAAAATGAGAAACAAATAATTACCTCCTCCGCTAGCTTAGTCAAGTTGGTTCCATACTCCTCAAGCGTTGGCATCTTATTGCCACTACTCCCTCCACCAACACCAGCACCAACAGCCTCAGTGCTCTCGCCCACCATCCTAATGACCTATTTACAGAAAATATCAGTGTCTCGCACTCACATATACACACAGCAATCAATATTGTCATAAAATCAATAAAAAGAAGCACGGATTGCTCTCTTGCCTGCGTGCGAATGTTGCTAGGATCAGCACCCAAGTTCTCAAGAACACGAGCAGCTACACCCTCACCCTCGCGAAGCAGTCCAAGAAGCAAGTGCTCAGACCCAATGTAGTTATGGCCTTAATATTCAAATAAGGTTAGTGTGTGATATACGTGGGGAAACATTCAAACATTGATTGGGTGGAATACTCTAAAAGTAGATAGACAGTTGTAACAGCACTGATTAGGATACCTAGTTGTCGAGCTTCCTCCAGTGAAAGTTCCAAGACACGCTTTGCACGTGGAGTGAAAGGAATTTCCACAGCGACGAATCCACTTCCCCTCCCAATTATTTTTTCAACCTCAACACGTGCATCTTTTAAATTGATTCCCATCGACTTAAGAACTTTAGCAGCAATACCAGTGCCTTCGCCAATGAGACCCAGAAGAATCTGCTCTGTCCCCACGAAATTGTGACCCAGCCTCCGTGCTTCCTCTTGGGCAAGCATGATGACTTTGATGGCTTTCTCAGTGAAGCGCTCAAACATGGCCCTGGCTACGCCACGGCTTGCCTTCCCCCTGCGAAAGGAGATTGAACTGGCCACCCTAGAGTGAAAATCAGGGCTTGAGTTCAGCAAATTGTCCAGACTGTTAGATCCTCTTAGACCAGAGAAGCCCCTTATCCTTATACCAGGAGCTGCTAGAGCGGACATCATTTTCACACTTCTCCTCGACTTTGCAGGCCCACTGGAGCTGCCATACCTCTGGCCAGGCACTATGGCCGGTACATTAGTTGACTGCGCCAGGACCCCAGCCATGACTCCGAGCAAGGCGTCTGCATAGGCGACGAGGCGTCAGTTTGCAAAGCAAGGGAGAAATACGAGAACAAAAAAGCTGCATTTTAATTTAGTGTTGTATTTCTCATATATTAATATACGTGGGCTTGTGCAACAATTTTCATTATTTGGAAGAGCTAGGGAGGACAAGCTGGGGCTTCCTCGTAAAGGGGCTCCAGAAAGAAATCGATAATCGAGTGAAAGCTGCTAACGCGAAGCGCAACATATCAAAATAACAGCATTCAGCACCGGAGCACACTCGAGCAGAGCTGACTCATCATCCAAGAAATGGCTTAGAAGATGAAAGCGAACCCATTTGGGGTAAATGCAAAATGCAGCAAGCAATCGATGAGGGGATTCAATATGCAAAGACCGATGGCGGAAAATATCAAAAGAAAAAACGAAAGAAGAGCATAGCGAGAGAGTTACGAAATCGAATCGATGGAGAGAAGCCCTAAGACTAAGACGGGCATAAATAGACAACACCAACACCCAGAAAGGAAGAGGGATAGGATTACAAAACCCGCAGTTGCAGAGGGCTTTACCTGAAGCGCTCGACCGAGAAGACGGAGGAGGAGGAGGAGGAGGAGGAGGGAGGCGGAGGCGGATAGGTGAGGAACGAAAGCAGAGAGAGAGGGACAGGGACAGGGACAGGGACAGGGAGAGAGAAGATAGACGAAGATTGAGGTAGAAGGAAGGAGGAGGAGGAGACGTATTGAGTTGAGGATTTTGATTTTTTGATATATTATTATTATGACTCGGCCGCGAGGCGGCGTCGTCTCTTCCCCTCTTCCTTATTTTTGTCAGGATTACCGAAACGACGCCGTCGCAGATCGTTTCTCTTCTTTCCCTAGTTTAGTCCATCACCAAATCACGTATTAAAATTTGGATGTATCATTCTATCCTACATCCACTCCTTTTTAAAAAGTCAATTCTTCAAAACATTTCCCCCTTTCTAAATGTATTTCTACACTATTTGTCGTAATATGCATTTTTATTGATAATAATTTTCATTATTTAATGATTCAAATAATGTCGTAATATAATTTTTATTTGATATTTCAAATTCTTGCACACATGTCTACCTCCGGCTGGAGGAGTTAAAGGGATGTGATGAAACTCAATACCATCGAACATCTAGCTCAAGTGGCCCATATTGATACATATTAAAATGAATTTGATTTAGGAGTTTTGATTTCACAATTCTATGCAACATGAATTGTTCATTTCATATAAATGTGCCAAGTAAGATAGTAAAGAAGAACTCCAGCGTGGATATATTAAGAGTTAGACGCAATCAATTGGGGAATACGATGAAATATAAGATACCGCCTGCTACCATGATAAACGAACGCTAGACGCAATCGGCAGAAAAGGAAATATACATAAAATTAGATTCAAAGGTAAAAATAAGATATGAAGAAACTAAAAGTCGGCATTGCAGCGAAGGGTTTTTCCTGCTAGTAATGGTATAATAACTGAATTATGATAGGAACGAGAGAGCAATACATTCATGACTCGTATGAGTGAAAAAAAAAAAAACCAAAAAGACCAAGAAACCGCAGAAACGACATATGGTTCTACAGATATGTTATACGTATGTCTAGAACCCTAGACATCATTTCGACTGGCCGTTTTCACACCTGCTAATTGTCAACTACCATAGATCATTATTAGAACATCTTTCTGACTTTTGCTGTATTACACACCTGCCTTTCCACCGTCCAGCGGAGCGGTGTCCATCTAAAAGCCGTTGGTGCTACTTGCCGTCTTGCCAAAGAATTACAAGCTCAAATACCAACCAAATATTCACGGACTAAGTTTCCCCACCGGCCTCGACGGTCCCTTCAAAGACAACCCGGCTTTAATATCAGTAGACTTCTCATGGCGTAGAGAAAGTAGCTTCTGGAGCACCGCTGCTTCCATTGAGCACAGTTACCTTTTTATCAGCATCAACATCCACAATGACAGAGTCACCCTCTTTGATCTCCCCAGAAAGCATTTTCTCAGCCATACTGTCCTCCAATAGTCTCATAATTGCTCTCCTCAGAGGTCTGGCACCATAGCTTGGATTGTAGCCTTCTTCCACCACCATGTCCCTAAATCTCTCCGTCACTTGAAGTTCAATTTCCTTTGCTTTCAGCCGCTCAAACACCTCCTTAAGCATGATGTCAGCGATATCCTTCACCTCCAACTTGGTAAGCTGACGGAACACTATCATTTCATCTAATCTGTTCAAGAACTCCGGCCGGAAATATTGCTTCAGCTCCTCCGTCACTAAGCTCTTGATTCTGTTGTAGCTGCTATCCTTCTCATCATAATCCAGATCAAATCCTATCCTGCGGCCTCCCTTCTCTATTACACTGCTCCCAACATTAGACGTCATTATGAGAAGTGTATTCTTGAAATCAACAGTTCTCCCCTTGCTATCTGTCAATCTTCCGTCCTCAAGAATTTGAAGCATCATGTTGAAGACGTCCGGATGGGCCTTCTCGATCTCATCAAACAGAACCACTGTGTAAGGACGCCGACGAACAGCTTCAGTAAGCTGGCCACCCTCTGTATATCCAACGTAACCAGGTGGGGAACCAATTAGCTTGGACACTGTGTGCCTTTCCATGAACTCGCTCATGTCAAGTCGGATCATGGCTTCTTCAGATCCAAAGTAGTAAGCTGCTAGTGCTTTTGCGAGTTCTGACTTCCCAACACCAGTTGGACCTGAAAAGATGAAACTGGCGATTGGCCGATTAGGGTTCTTGAGTCCAACACGAGCTCGCCTGATGGCACGGCTAATAGCTTTAACTGCTTCGTCCTGTCCAATGACTCGCTTGTGCAGGGTCTCTTCCATTTTGAGGAGGCGATCTGACTCATCACTTGACACTTTCTCTACAGGAATGCCAGTCCAAGCAGAGACAATGTGCTGAATGTCCACTTCAGTAACAAGAGGACCAACGTCCCCAGCCTCAGTCTCAGCCTTGCTCATCTCCTTGCCTTTGTCAACCATTGCAGATATCTGTGCCTTGAGATCCATTTCTCTGTCACGCAACTCTCCTGCCTGTTCAAGATTCATACATGCAGAGTTTCTTAGTGAAAGGAAGATCATTGTTTCTGCAGTCCTTTCAATCAAAAAAGGCTCCGAATGTGAGACGACAAAGACACACCCTCTACGTTGCTGTTAATTACATCTAGTGCCGTTGAGTCATATTTGGTTGTTCTTCAGCTTCAGTTGTCAGAGAGTGCATCATTGCTCCTTAGTAAAGTGATAAATAATGCAAGCAAAATAATGAACACAAAAATTTGAAAGACAAAATGGTTGATGTGATGAATCTGCTCAAAACTTAAATTGCAAATCAACTTTGGTGCACAATCAAGTGACAACAGATGTAAATCAAGGGCAGGACAGTAATCCTCAAGAAAAAATCAAAAAAGGAGCCATATATGAGTTCCTTCTATGAAGTATAACACGCATAACACTCCAAACTTGCGAATAATTCAAAGGTGAGCAGAGAAAGGAGAAGTTCCATACCTTCTCAAAATCTTGACTGCGAACAGCCTCATTCTTCTCCTTTGTGATCTGCCGGAGTTCTTTCTCAAGCTCTCTGGCCTCCTCAGGGAGCTACATTAGTGGAATCACATTAACAAACAAGACGATGCACAGAAGGCATATCAGGCTGTGTATAAGCAAAGTAAGAGCATATACCTGTGCATGACGAAGACGAACCCGAGAACCCGCCTCATCAATCAAATCAATGGCTTTGTCAGGCAGAAAACGGTCACTGAAGAACAGGGTGAAAGCATGGCATAAAATTATATTTCAACTAAGTGGATAACAATGTAACTTGGTATCATGCACTATATCCATACGGAAGAAGATATTTAAAGACTAATAAAACTAGCCATATGGATAAGATTTATTCCAATGGCTCATTGAATGTGTTGGGACAGAAATCTTCACAAAGGGAACTAAAACCCCAAATTCAAATAGTCTGAAATTGACACGCATTCACTCTGAAGAATCAAGACACAAGACCAGCACAATTAAGATTCAAATTTGAAAAATGCATAAACCAGAAATTTCCTGTCAATATGATTGCACCACAGAGTGAACAATAATGAATTTAAGACAAAAAACCAAAGAGCTTCCCAAAACTGTGGAAAGCCATCAGGTAAATCCAGCAAGGAGACACATTTCAAGGCTTCATACCTTATGTACTGGTAAGAGAGATGCGCAGCAGATACTAAGGCTTCATCAGTGTAACGCAGCTTATGATGGATCTCATATCTCTCTCGAAGTCCCTTCAGAATCTGAATAGTTTCATCCACTGTCGGCTCGGGAACTTTGACAGGCTGGAATCGTCTTTCTAAGGCTGGGTCCTTCTCAATGTGCTTCCTGTATTCATCCAGGGTGGTGGCCCCAATACACTGCACCATAGTAATTTAATAACGTTAATCTTTTCTCCAATAAAGTTCTAACCAAGGTGAATGCATTTGAAAACTGACTGAGCTGTGGGCTAACTGCTATTCTCTTGCTATAATCAGTTCTTCAAATCAAGGAAAGCAGATTCATAACACTCCTTAAAAAAGGGTAAAGAACAGTGGTCAACTTGGCATAGAAAAACTCCTCACGACAGAAGAGAAAGCCATCTTGTCCATTTTCCTAAGATTATTTACAACATATGGTCAACAAAAGGAAAAGCAGTTTCCACAATTATAATTCACCATCATCAATTACAAGAGGCTGCAAGGTACCCAAGAAAGCCAAGCCATCCAAATTTATAGTCAGTTGGAAGTTTTGACTGCCTCATATACCCGGCCACCCACAAGACAGGCCTCGGTAAGGTTCATCTCCAATTTTGCAGGGAAATTCATCTTTGCCCCACACTACTCAAGAAAACAGAGGATGACTAGTTTTTTGGGAAGAGAGCCACAGCGCTTAAGAGGGAGTTCTGAAGGCATTGGACATTCCCTTGGCAAGGAAATTTTTGCTTCAAAGGCTTCTTTAGCTTGCATGGATACACAGAACAAGGCAGGAAACTGGAAGAGTAGGATGCAAAGAGGCTAAAACAGAGCTCTGATGGCACATGTCCTTCCAGAGAACAGACTCTATCAGAATCACACAGGAGGTGCTTAGCGATTTGCACATATAATGCATGCAAATATTGGTGCACATGTATGAAAGTTTGAAAAGCCAAACAACACGCTCTTAGCACACTCTAAAGCTGTGGGACTCCAGCAATTGACCTAAGCTCTCAATAAGCTTTATCAGAATCACCAATACCATGGCAGACTTAGAACTAGATAGACAAAAATTTACATAACCAAAAGCTACATGTCATTGCAACTTACCTGCAGTTCACCTCGTGCAAGAGCAGGCTTTAGGATATTTGCAGCATCAATAGCCCCCTCTGCTGCCCCTGCTCCAATAAGAGTATGCACCTCATCAATGAAGAGTATAATTTCATCACTCTGTTTAATTTCCTCCATTAGCTTCTTCAATCTCTCTTCAAACTCTCCACGATACTTTGTTCCAGCAACTAAAAGACCCATGTCCAGGGTAATGACCTGAGTCACAATCATAGATAAACTTTGTCAATTTATGGTTGCAAAGAGCAAAGGACTATGCCTGGCTCAGTCATCGTTGGATTAAAACAATGTAGAACAAAATCAGATAAATAGAATGATGTGACGGGACAGTATCAACATTGTCCATTCTATAGCACTTTTCCAGTCATGCTCAAGCTCAAGCTCATTGAAATCTGATGCTAGTATACTCAAGGGGTGATGGTTAACAGCACCGCAACATCATTGTGAAAAAGCAAATGAACCATTTGCATACCTTCTTCCCTTCGATTGTTTCTGGGACATCACCACTTGAAATACGCTGAGCAAGACCTTCAGCAATTGCAGTCTTCCCAACACCAGGTTCTCCAATAAGGCAGGGATTATTTTTGGTTCGGCGACCAAGAATTTGGACAACTCGTTCTATTTGCGGCTGCCTTCCAACAACAGGATCCAATTTGCCCTAGAAAATATGTAAAAAAAGCTTAAGAATAGCAGAGCAATATAATCACTTGAATGGACGGAATAACAAAATGACGGCCAAAGAATCACCTCCTCTGCCATCTTAGTCAAATTGGTTCCATACTCCTCAAGCGTTGGCATTTTGTTGCCACTACTTCCTCCACCAACACCAGCACCCACAGCCTCGGTGCTCTCACCCACCATCCTAATGACCTATTTACAGAATATATCAGTATCTCGCACTTGCAAAAACTCACAGCATGCAATATTGTCATGATATCAAAAGAATAAGCACATGATGCTTGCTTGCCTGTGTGCGAATGTTGCTAGGATCAGCACCCATGTTCTCAAGGACACGAGCAGCCACACCCTCACCCTCACGAAGCAATCCAAGAAGCAAGTGCTCCGACCCAATGTAGTTATGGCCTTGTGATTTAAGAGAGGCAAATTAACTAGTTAGTTAGTACAAGATATATGTCAGGCAATATGCAATATTGAGTTTTTTTTTTGGAGGGGGGAAGGGGAGGGGAATCCCCTAGAAGTAGATAGACAATTGTAAAAGCACCAAAGAGGAGGAATATCATACCTAGCTGTCGAGCTTCTTCCAGTGACAATTCCAAGACTCGCTTTGCACGTGGAGTGAAAGGAATCTCCACGGCAACAAATCCACTTCCCCTCCCAATTATTTTTTCAACCTCAACACGTGCATCTTTTAAATTGATCCCCATCGACTTAAGAACTTTAGCAGCAATACCAGTGCCTTCGCCAATAAGACCCAGGAGAATTTGCTCTGTCCCCACGAAATTGTGACCCAGCCTCCGGGCTTCCTCTTGAGCAAGCATAATGACTTTGATAGCTTTCTCAGTGAAGCGCTCAAACATAGCCCTGACTACACCACGGCTTGCCTTCCCCCTGCGAAAGGAGATTGAATTTGCGACCCTAGAGTGAAAGTCAGGGCTTGAATTCAACAGATTGTCCAAACTGTTGGATCCTCTCAGACCGGAGAAGCCCCTCATCCTTATACTGGGAGGTCTGAGAGCGGACATCATTTTCACAGCTCTCCTCGACTTTGCAGAACCAATGGAGCTGCCATACCTCTGGCCAGACACTATGGCTGGTGCATTCGTCGACTGTGCCAGGACCCCAGCCATGAGTCCGACCAAATTGCCTGTATAGGAGACAATGTGTCAGTCTGCAACATGAGCAACCAAATTGCAGAAAACAACGATAGTAGCAGCATTTAAGAGCATAATTTGCGATGTGGGAAAAAACTGATATTCGTAGTGCGGTCTTTCTCAGACGTTGCTGCGGTTAAGTTTGGGCAACAAATAGCTTCATGTGGGAGGGGGGGACAAGATAAGGCTAACCTAAGAGAGGGGGGGGCTTCGTGAAAAAGCAAGACCTCTCAGGGGATGAAATTCAAAATCGAATGAAAACTGCGGAACAGAGTAACATATCTAATTCCGGGCATTCATCATCAACACAAGGACTACTACATGTAGGAATGCCGGAGGAAAGAGTCAGAGAGTGGGATGGCATCCGAACAAAGCTGCTCGCACCTCACAAGAAAGAAGATGGAACAGAAGCGGAGTCGGCGGAAGCAAACAAGGGCAGAGGAGAATCTACATGGAGCAACCACGATGAGGAGAATAGGAAGAGAGAGAATACAACTGTGAGCTGAACTCACTCGTCATCCGGCAAAATTGCTAAGCTGAGAAGGAAACCTTCTTCAGATAGTTGAAAAAAATAAAAAATAAAAACTAACTAACTTAAAACTTAACTAATTTTATGTCGGGAAAAAGCATTAAGGAATTCAATTGAGAGAAATGATCGCACACTAGGAGAGGCTTTACCTGAAAAGAGGAGAGGGGAGAGAGAGAGAGAGAGAGAGAGAACAGAGAGAGGAGGAGGAGGAAGAGGAGGAAGAGGAGGGGGTGGTGGTTATGATGATATTATGATAAGGGGAGAAGGCCGGACTGGAAGGCGGCTTCCGTCTGATCTCTTTTTAACTTTTTTTTTTTTTTTAATATTATTAAAGATAATATTATTACGGACGATTCCTTTGAAACAACGACGCCAAGCCATTCTCTGGCTTTTTGTCGCTCTTCCTCTTCCTCTTCCTCTTCCTCTTGCTCTTCTCCACTCCTATGATATTTTTTTGTTTCTCGTGAATTCTCGTCCATCAAATCCCCCTCCCCCGCCATTTCCTGATAAAAATATCCCCTGACAAAACCCTTCCCCTCTTTTTCTTTTTCTTTTTCTTCTTTTTTTTTTTATAAATGTCTGAACTCAAACTCTTTCACCCGTGAATTTTCAGTTAATCTTAAACTCTAATTGACGCCGTGCGTGGAAAAATAATTACAGATCAAACCAAGTTGCGTGCTGCTTCAGCCATTCCCTTCCCCCACATCCAATGCAGACACAGACACAGATATTTTTGTCTGCCCATTTCATGTGCGACGTGGTCCGAGGAGAATTGTAAGTTTGATGCGGCTCCATCAGTGCTTACGTGCACGGGTCTTGAGTCACGACTCGACTGCATAGCCGAGTAGCTTCTTCATTATCTTCGTTTCGAAAGAAATATAATAAATTAAAATAAATATTATCCCGTGTCAGAAGTGAAATTAAAGGTACCCACCCACCTTTTTAAGTGCAACCGTAAGTCAATATCATGTTTTGTTGATGTCCTACCCCCCCACCAAATTCTTTCGGATTTGGCGATGGCCGCAAACATTAAACTAATTGTCTACGAGACAATCCTTCAGAAGTAGGTAGCAATTTAATAAATGAGGTTCTGCTCCACATCCAAAAGACTCCTCCCCAATTGGCACATGTGTTCCCCATGCTCAAGTGACCGAAGCTGGACTCGACTCGACTCTCCTCCACTCACGTGTAAAACGCCTTTACAAAGATCTGGACCGTAGTGAGTACACATGAAATGAGAGATTTAATTTGCAATGTGGCTGTCTTTTACTCGAGAAATGAATCCATGCTTTCTTGAACTCCTCTCTGCTTGCTCTTCCTTACTTCCATTGAAATTCGAAATACCAATATAAAGAAATTATCTAAAAAGATCGATCCGTTATAACCTGTTTTCTGTGTATTTCAGAACAAAAGTACCCTTTCCTCATTGCCATGCCATAAACAAGTACAGAATCCTCATTGTCATGCCATAAACAAGTACAGAACAAGGAGACCCGATTTTTTCATATAGGTTCACACGCCCAAAGAAGCCATATACAAATAGGTTGCGCATTGACAACCCCTTTTGTCTTTTTTTTACCTACACTTTGCCGACCACCTGGTATGAGGAAGAAAAAACTCAGCATAGCTTGGCTCTCTTTTGCTTTGACTCTTGCTCACCTCCTGCACTGCCTTCCTTGTAAAAAATCCCACAAGCAAAAACTGACTTTGCCATCCTCTCCATTCATCATCGAATCCGCAATGTCAGTATCATTCATCCACCACAACGACATCAGCAACAACCAAAACTCACCGCATCAAGCTAATATCCTCCTCAAGAAGCGAAGTGAATGACATGCTTAAGTAGCACCCAATCACCATGAAGAGGTAGGCAACTACTCTATAAAAAATCATGTTCATTCGCTGCAGAAGCTCCCCCAGTAGTGATCCATTTCAACTCCCCTGGCCTATTCAACATTCATACATGCACAGATCCTGAGTTATACAAAAAATAAGAAATGTGAAAGACAAAATGGCTGGATAATGTCACCAGTAGTCCCTCCGCTTTTGCTCAAAATTAAAAACCGTCCATCTGTTTTTTTTTTTTTTTTTTTTTGGTGTGTTCAAAATGGTCAGTAAAATGTGCCATCGTCTGTCCTTGCACCGTTCTGATGATGGATTTTGCTGATATGAACTTGACACAGTACGTGTTTGAGAAAAAAAAAAGGGGATACGGAGTATAGATGTGGAATTTCCATTTTGCATTTTTCAAAATGGTCCCCCTCTCTCTTTAACCTTCCATCACCATCTGCAGAAACTCAAAACCTTTTTGGCAAAAATCAATGGAGTTCTTCCTTTTTCACTTCTAAAGGACATCTTAACTTAGAACCCCTAGCTGACCTTCGTATAGGTTCATTCTCCTGTTTCGCAGCCTTAAGCTCACTACCACGATCACCTAAGTTTCGAGTTTTGTGGGCATACCCACTAGATCTGGAGTGTCGTGGCAATGGATACTCAACCCACCATATCTCGAGTTCCAGCTCGCTCATAGCGCCCATGGCCACTCAAGCTTCAATCTCATGGGACCCATGGCTGCTAGATCGAAGTGTCGTAGCAATGACTGCTCAATCCAGAGTCATGGCAGCCATAACTGCAAAGCTCAAGCTCGCAGCCACAGCTACTAGATTTAAAGTGTTATGGCATTTGATGCTTGATCCAGAGTCTTGTGGCCGCTCAAGCTTTGACATCTCATGACCATTGACAATCAAGCTCAAGGTGGCATCATAAGACGGTGGCAAGTGGCAGCTTGCTATCAGATATTATAATTTTCCTATTTGGCCTATTATTTATGCATTTTTCATGTATTTTGATTCATTTAGTTTTTTCCTACTCATTTAATACACAAACTTTTCTGGTCACTAACTCAACTTTCCGATGATCCATGTAAAAAATAATCAGTCAGAAAAAATTAAGTTATTAACCGAAGGAAAATGGTGTAACTTCTCAAAAAGCACAGTATTTTGGGGAAAAAAGAGGTTCGCGGAAGATTTGAATTTCGAGCAAAAGTAGAGAAACCACTTGGGACATCATCCCTAAAATCGCTGATGAATATCCTCCAAATGCAAACTCATTTTGTAAAACTGCCTAGATGTAAAAATCAAGGCACAAACAGATTTGAATCAATGTAGAACAACAATCCTCAAATAAGAAAAGGATTGCATTGATTCTCTCCATGAAATATGACATGCATAACAATCCAACTTGCAATTAATTCCAAGGTGAGCAAAGAAGAGTCCCATACCTTCTCAAAAATGCCAAACACGGACAGCCTCATTTTTCTCCTTTTCAATCTGCTGTAGTTCTCTCTCAAGCTCTCTCGCCTCCTCAGGGAGCTATAAGAAAGAAATCATATTAGCCAAACATACTATGCAGAAGACATCAGGCCACAATACAAACAGCCAATAAAAAACATAAGTCCAAAATACAGACAAAAGAGAGCTCATACAAGCTTTTATCCATGCATCTTGAAGCAAAATCTGAGAATCCCATTGATGATACAAATACAGCTTTGTGGGGCAGAAAATGGTCACTGAGGCATAGAGGATATAGACAAAGAAGATTATGTATAGTCCCCATGGACAGCAATAATTTCAGCATCAGGGAACTGTAGCCACACAGAAGGAGACGCTAACTCAGTAACCAATAAACTAGTCACATACGTATAACATTTATTCCCCCGGCAAACAGGTTGGAGAAAATATTGTCACAAAAGGAACAGGAAAACCAAATTCATGTCTCAGGCATCCCCTATTTATATGACCATAAAGCAGAAACCTTATGGATGAAGGCGGACCTAATTCACCAATAGGTAAACAGGAGGAATGCTTTGGGGATGCCACACAGTTCATAAACAGGTTTACCATCCCATCGCAGATACCAATGGCTTACTCTTTTGACACTGAAACTGGGATCAGATTAAGGAGCACGTCATACCAAACCCCTTATCATCGCTGGAAAGGATGCATTCACTTAAAAATGTCATACTGGATGATGCATTCATTTTCATCCATCTTTAAGTGATAGCAATAACGGCTCTGTACAAAGTGGAGCTGATTCGTTATTGAAGCTCCCTAACAGAATACACACATTCCATTTCATGTACAATAGAACTCCCTAGCAGAATACACATATTCCATTTCATGTACAATAGAGTGGAGAATCGTACAATACTAAGTCCATTTGTCCAAAGCTGGAGAATGGAATACTTCAGATTCTATTCCTTACTGATTTTTACAAAACCATTCATCAAATGAAGGAGAGATAAAATTCCTTATCACATACCGGCTGGATTAGGCTCCTCCAATGACTTCAAAAGACCTGACAAAGGAAGAAAATCACATCTTATATAGTGCCAGATATCTAAACATCACGTGGAAGGCTTTAAAAGATAGAAAAGCCACATAATACATTCAAAATGATTTGTCTAGTTCAGACAGCAAAAGGAGAATTTTATCATCTGGCATGGATTCTTTGATGCACTAATTAGCTCAAGCATACAAAGAGTGTTACCTCACAGACATGAGAAAAACTTTAACAGTTTTGTGGGTCAGATGCCGAAGGCAGCGTGTCCGAAGTCATTTTCTTTGAAACCACCCCTTCATTGACCATAAAATTGTCCTCATCCTTGGAGCTAATAGTCCCTGGTTTCATCTTTTGAACCTCCTCTCTAGTATAAATAAAAATCTTTCGGACAATGCCACAAAATTCCCTGAATGAGCAAGATAAAACTGTTCAGTTGAAGGAACAGTGGCATCAAACAGATTGCTATCAAAATTGAAGGCCGTGAAACATAATCCAATAAATTGTTTAGCATAAACACTCACTGCCACGGGTCATCGCCGACAAGCATCATGTCACCCTCGTCATCAGTATATACAATTAGCCAGTTGCTTCTTGGATTCATTAACTCCCCACCAAATTCAAATAATCGATCTAATTCAGCCATCAGTTCATCATAATTGCTGAACTTGGCTAGGTCCACAGATCTACCAAGTGCAATCCCCTGCTTGTGAACCTGAACAAATATTTCATTAATATAAGAGAACTCAAAGAGGTCACCCTGACTAGGAAAAATCATTAGAGAAAAATGATAACCTTGGTACAACTTCTAGTTGAGCTACCCTGAACCCTACGATGGACATCTCTATTATGTGGTTGACTATTCTGGAACTGCTTCTCCTTCTCCAGCTCATTGGCAACCAGATCATCTCCACTGTTTGCCCCATTTGGTGGCTCTGTTGGCTGATCCAGGGGAAACTCGTGAGCTTGACATGACGGGGAATGCATATGGTCCATTAACACATTTGTCAGGCTTCTAACTGAGACAGCAGACCTAGGCAAAACAGAATTGCTGACCAGAGGAATTCCAAAGAGCTTGCAATTGCCTTCCTTTGCTTCTATGGCTTCATGCTGTTGCACCAAGGGAGACTTCGAGATTGACTCGCTAGAATGAGGAAAATTAAAATGAGGTGAGGTGGGTGGACGCCTCACCCAGTTCTGATGTGGCTGCTCAACTCTCTGCCCATGAACAACTGTATATTCATTGGACCTGCTATATTTCCCAATACCTCGCGGAGAGCGCATGCCATTTCCATGTGAATAAGTGTCTCTATTAGATGCTGACAAGTTAAGCGATAGACTAGAAGGTATCATGGACCAAGAATTCCCGATTCTATGAAACTTCCTTTCCTGATCTACTAAATGTTTTCTTGCTGGATTAGCCGAAGAAGATTGTTCAGAGGACAAGCCGAACCCATGGGAGACATCAGTATCTCCACCGAAACCTGATAGTAAATCAGCACAGGTTGTCCCCCTCCTGCTTGAAGTCATCCAGCTATCCAGTCCGTGGCTTTTAGAAGCAGAAAGCATATCGATCTTTTCTTCCTCCATTGAAGGTGGAAACATTATGGACTTCTCCACAGCATCAAAGTCATTATCAGTGGCAATTCCTCTCAAGGTCGCTGATTCTGGACCTTGCAAGACCCTCAAATGCCCATTTGAAGATGAAGGGTCTACAGCTACATAGCATATATAACCTGAACAAAGTTAGTCAACTGATCCTGAACCTATAAAGCTATGGACATGATACTAACAAGAGCAATAAAAGCCATACCTTCCCTAGTAAGAACTGAAGATTCGGGAGATGAGGGCAATATGCTTGACCTGGGCCTTTTTGGCCTGGAAACTGGAAGAGGGTTTAGTGCAGGAGGAGCCAGAGCAGGTTCTACGTTCCAAGGTGAAACTCTTTCTGGACGAGGTATAGCAGAATTCTCATCCCATCTCACCTGAAAAAGTGGCATGACATTTTAAGTGGGAACCATGCCAGCAACGCCATATAGGCGAGGGATCAAAATACTACCTTGAGACTTCTCCATTTTGAATCTCGCCACCCTTTTAGGTCACACTCTTCAATGCCAACTATTGTTCCAGTAAACCTATATGATATGCCATGTAAGAGAAATCCTAAATAAAATTGAAGTGAACTACAGGAAAAGGGAGGTGAAAATCAACTCTTCGACAATTTAATAAGTCACAAAGCTACACATTAACAATATCAACTGACTTATCTCGCTTTATTAAAGTTTATAGCTACCAAATAAGAAGCACAATCTCAGGCATTGATAGTATGCAGGAGTTTTTTTTTGGGGGGGGTTTGGAGGGTGTTAGAGAGAGAGAGAGAGATTTAATTTATCCCTATTCATTGAGACAGGTATATATCATATTCATGCAGTGACAAAGGTACTTTTGGCCTTGAAAGCTGAATCCATAGATTGTCCATATATATAGAGCAACAACATTGAAGAGAATCTTGAGATCTCATTTAGAAACAAGTTTCTATACCTCTGCTCCGGAGCTTCTTCCCCTTCAAATCTCATTTTGAATCTCATTCCAATGGAGTAATTCTTCTTGAGAGATTCCATGTACTGATCGTAAGGGATGATGAACTCAGCAGGGCTTATCCTAAGACAACATAATTGTTACAAAACATTTGGTTAAAACAACACAACAATACACTTAGGCAACTTAACAGTATTACTTGCTCCATTCAATAAAGAAAAGAGTCAACAATTTTCAGACAAGTGAAAGATCTAATTTGAACATGACTGGTCCAACCACATAAAGGCCATATTTGTTGCTAGGCTTTGCCATAGCAAAACCGTTAAAGAGGGCAAGCGGATATCTAAGTATAAAATGAAGGTCAACCACATGGCCCTTAGCAGACTGTCTATCAACTATATTACAGTGCGTTCAAATAATGTCGAAACATTGGACAAAAAAATGTCCAAGCAAAAACAGTTATCTCACGGAGCTGTTAAAAGAAGCAATTTCTCTCCATCTCAACCTCCACGAGGTAGGTAAAAAAAAATATTTTCCATCTCCCTCCCTCCACAAGGGACAAGGGAAGTAGGAGGTTTGGGTGTCATATGTCAGAGCATATCCTGATACTCATTTTCCCCCTTATTTTAAGGGGAGTGATAGGAATAAGTTAAAAAACTTGGTCAACCACACGCATAAGATACCCAGGACTACCCTCCGGTTTGATCACACCTCATTTCCATATATGAATATGAAGCCCATGGAATGGTGATAAATTCCTCTCTAAAGAAGCAGACAATTAGACAATGACAAACCTATGCTAGAGTCAAAATTGCAAAGCTGATTACACAAGCACCTTATGATTTGGAGTATAAAACATAATGATCTAACTGACCAGTCAGTGTCTGCATCTAGAACCAACTATGAAGAACAAAGTTGTAATTGGTTTAAAAAAATATACATCACAATTTCTAAATGGAAACCCAAAACTTTCTTCTCGACCGTGTGCACATACAAGTATCCGATGCAAAGTACTGACCTAGGTTTGTAGTAAACAGTGAACATAGTTCCTGTAGAAATGGCATGCCATGCAGTAGCAAGGACACCAAGATGCATGCTGTGACTAGATATGACCGATGGTGAAACGTTGCCTTGCTGTTTCATAGCTCGCCTGACACCAACACGAAGTTCCCCATTTTCGCCCCTGTATTACACACTTCAGTGGTGCTTGGGTTTTGACGCCACATAAACCATAGAAAAATAATTCAATATAGCCACCTCAGGAATATAAATGCATCCCCAGCGACAAGTCTTTTGGAGCTCACAAAAACACTCCAACCACTTTGCAGTAGGTGCCTCCTCGGCTGGCCTGGCAATATCATACCAGATGAATAGGGTTAACCATGATGAGAGGATCAACAAATTCGATTTAATGGCTGATAAAATATTGATGCCACGATAAACCCAAACTTGGAACAATTTCGCAGCACATTTGCATAGGGGGTGAGAATTTTAAGCTTAAATAACATAAATATCGAACTTAGCATTCATGTCAAACATAGTTTCGAGCTGCTAGGGCCATGATAGCCAAGAATCAAAGTCATCAATTCATACCCCGGAAAATATGCCGGAAACGCCATTCACTCCCATGCAAATCCTTGGCGGCTAGTTCTTGTGTAGGAGGTTGCTTGGACATGTCCTGTGAAAGTTACAGCAAAAGCAATTAATTAGAGAGCGTGCACGGATTATTTGGAAGGAAATAAGTTGAGGCTCTCATATCATGAGCAGGTCGACATCCTCACCAGGGGCGGAAGGCATTCATCTGCGTGACGTCTCAACACTGAGAATCCACCATGCGTGCTGGTGTCAGAGGCAGTCAAGGTCTTGCAGAAAGAATGCACCTTAAACCTCGGAGGAGGCGGAGGAGGAGGTTCCTTGTCCAGGGAATTCTCATCTTGCTGAAATTGAAGAAGCAGCTCGAATATTAGGACGAATATACTCGAATCGTGCCTATCGAAACAAGGAAGCATCACTTACGTTTGCCTCGGGAAGCAAGGTTATTTGCGCAAACACCTCATCGGTGTCTGGTTCAGCCTGCAAAGGCCAAGAGATGAAGTAAGCGAACGGGAAAAGCGAGCAGTCGAGCAAGCTAAAGCTGAAGGGAAATCGCCAGAAGGGGATTGGGAATGGAAAAGGGGCGGATGGTGAATACCGACCTTCAATTGGACGTTGATGACACGACAAAGGATCTTTGAGGGAAGATCATAGAGGGGCATCTGCTGATTGGCGAACTGATTGGTGGAGGCCTCGACCTAAAACCAAACTCAGAAAGCAAAACAGCATCAGTCGAGTTGGTCATTTAAGTGCAACATCTAACCAAAGAAGGACTCCACTTGGGCGCACGCAATCAGAGGGAAGAGGGGGGGGGAGGTAAATAACCTGCTCGATGTGGCCCTGGGGAAAATAGAAAACACGCTCGCCTTGACGAGGGACGGCGACGAGAGGACCAGCGCAGGCTTGCCAGAGCTCATTGTAGAGCGCAGTTTCAGCATCTGCCAAGTGCAGGAACAAACACGACTCTGTGATCAGTTCAGATCTCAAGCAGCAGTAGTAACCCTCAACCTCGCCGGACAAAAAAAACAGGTGGAGGGGAGGGGGGAAAAGGAGGAATTACCAGGTCGGCCCTCTACCGACGCCATTTCTCTATGGTCCAGGCACAGATCTCGGATGTCCCGCCAAAACGATAGGTCACACACGACGGTAGGAACACTCGGTAGATGTTTCACTCAGGCCCCGCTCAATCCATGAGCAGAGAGGCGGCTCCAATCCACAAGATGAGGGTGGAGCGAAGGAGAAGAAGGAGAGGGAGTCCGCTAGGTAGGTATAAGGGAGGAATGGGAGGTGGGACTGGAGGGTATAGTACCGAAGGGAAAGGGGGAGGGGGAGGGGGAGGGGGAGGGGGCGTGTGCTCGGAGCTCCTCGTCGTCCTCAGGAGCAGAAAACCTGCTATGTCGACTGGAACCCACAGGCGAAAGGAAGAGAGGAGAAGGCAAACACGAGAGAGCTGTGAAATTAGCTGGGAAGGCGATTCGTTCCCTCGATAATTATTGCCCCGTGGGGGGGGGAGGACTTGGAACTTCTTGAGAGGAGAAGGGAAGTGGGGGGGACAAGAAGGGTCTTCTCTGCTTTTTTTGCGCAGGAGAGGTTGCTTGCAGTTGCAGATGCCTACAAAGTAAAGAGAACCCAAAAGATCCAACCTTCTCTCTCTCTCTCTCTTAATCTCTGTGTGTGTGTGTGTGTGTGAGTTTGGGTGAGACTCGGGGGCGTAATTATCCCAACCGCGGTCAATTCCCCAACAACCCACACCTCCGCCCCTGCCCCTGCCCCTGGTGACCGACGTTCACCGGTCAGGGTTGCTTTATAGGACCGGCTGCTGACGGTGGAAAGCCAAAGGTGCTTTTGGCGTTGTTGTGCGCATGTCGGGGAATGGCTGGCCCCGGCTGGGGCACCCATATATTATATACCGTGTGTGGGGGAAATTGGGGTGGTCCCCCCGCCTCCCCCCTCTTCCCTCCCCTCGTTTTGTCGTGGAAGTAACAGGCAGGTTTGGGTGTGGTTGGGACTCCTTAACCGGGGTTACTTTTCCCTCCTCCTCCTCTTCCTCCTCGTTCGTTACTCAGGATCTCTGTAAACCCAGGTACGGTTCGCCTTTTAATCAGTCAGGTTATATCAAAAGGCCCATCGTCATCACGACATTTTGTTAAAATGATGACAATATGTCATGCATTAATATGCGACTAATATATAAATAAATATATGCCTCGTGCATGGTTACTAGCTAGAGAAATTCCATTCCATTCGATTCACGACCTCAACGGTACGTTGCCCATCATGCGAAACTATTAATATGCGATGGATAACATGGATGGCTGCACCATCATGACATGTGCATCGCATGCGTGAGTTTTATCAAGAAAAAGAAGCCTTGATGAAGAGCGACTTGACTTGTCCATATGACATGTCCTCCGTGCGATGGGATGGCCCGACCACAGTAGCGAGGAAAAATCCCCACCATAAAAAAAGAAAACGAGAGATATTTTAGCAGGGGGAAGAGGGCATGAGCGAGAAAGACAAAAGAGGCACAAGAGGAGGTAAGACGGAGCGCATGTGATGGTGCCGGGCCAAATGACATCCCCCGAAGGGGAAGGAAGGAAGGAAGGAAGGAAGGTATTAAAGCAAAACAAAAATGGGGGTCGAGTCCAAAGGGCCATAAAGCGGAAGCCATTTGTGTGCCAACAGGGAGAATCTGAGTGCGAGCACGCCTTCCCCTTTTACTGCTTTTAGCATTTCACTAGCCCCAAAGAGGAGAGAGAAAGAAAGAAGAGAGAGAGAGAGAGAGAGAGGTGGACCATGACGACGAAGAAGAAGGTCCCCAAAGTTCAATTCACCAGCCCCAAAAGAGGCATTGTCACGGGACTGATCTGGGGATGGTGCTGTAGCGGTTGACTTGACTGGCAGACGACGGTACCAGGGAGGGAGGGAAGGAAGGGATCCATCCGTCCCTGGCTTTCTTCTTCGCTCAGTAAAATCCTCAATCATATACAGAGAAACCACTGCACTACTTAGGCACCAAATCAATAGACAAAATAAGGAAAAATGGCTTTAGGTAGGACCCGGCTTAATAAGGTAAAGATTGCTGCGTCTGTGTTCGTGCGCTGGGTGTCCCCTGTTTAGCTTACAGTAATCCGATGTTACGGACGGTCTCTCTTTTTCCTTTGGCTCCTCTCTCTCTTCCCCCTCCCCGAAAACACCCAATGCCCCCACCATAAAACATCCTTTCCTAGTTAACCCAAACGCAATTCCACGTCATAGTTACGAGACATTTCATTCGAGTCACATATATCACTACAAAAAGAAAATGAATGATTTTCAAGTTATTTAGTACCCAATATAATGACAATGACTATGTTCCATTCCTTTTGACAATGTCCTGACTTTACTTTCAGTCGTAGCATATTTTGACGACTCGAATGAAAAAAATTTCTTTAATAATCTTTCTCTTTAAGCCGCAACTTATTAATAGCTGACCCAAATGTGTCGTTGCATCATTTAGGAAGAAAAATCGATCAGTTTCACTAACCATAACTCCTTCCTCGCAAAATTTTTCAAATTTGATTTTGCATACTCCCTCTTCCAATCCCCACCACGCGCACGAGCACATGTAAAAATACAAGCCTGCATGCGACACGTAGGATATATTTAAAAAAAAAAAAAAAAAAAAAAACAGAGTCAGAAAGATAAGGAAGAAAATGAAAGGGTGGCGCGTCCTTTGACAAGTCACGGTTGGCGAAGGCTCACTCACACAAGCAATGCAACTTAAAAGTCATGGTAAAGACCAGACACAAGTAAGAGAAGCTAACGCATTGAATGGTGATCAATTCATCCCCCAAAACAGTCCCGGTCAATCCAAGAGCTCCACATCTTCTTGAATCTCGACCTGCTCCTAAGTGCCTCATTTCTCACGTACCCAAATAGGAACTCAAAATAAATAATTGGATGACAGTTTTTAATTATAAAAATAATGTTAGTAATAGATTATAAAAAAATTAAATGACAAGTAATTATAAATTATTATAGGGTTTAAGAGTGAGCATATTGAATCGCTCGGACTAACTGATTTGGTTTGATTCCCGAAAGCATTGATCTAATTTTCAATTTGGGGGGGAATCGAATTGGATAGGACCGACTTTTTTTAAAATATATATTTTTGTTTCTTACATATAGCAAAAAAACCTTAAAATAATAACAGCTCTAGTATTTATTTATTTTTTGCTAAATGATCGGTCCATTGGATCCAATCCAATCCTAGATCTCAAAAATTGGGAACACATCCTCCCAGTCCAATTTCTAGTCTAGAAAATTGAGAATTAGTCCAATTCTCAGTTCTTAAATGGGACCGAACTAGATCAGGAGCTGATCACTCCCCAATGGAGTCCATTTTTTCAAGAATTTATGATTCACAATAAATTATTATTCTCAAGATAGCCCAAAAACTATTATGCTAACAAAACTCTTTAATTATCCTAAGAGGACAGCTGAGTAGTTCTACCAAACAGGTTCAATTTGAAGATTAGTAGCCATCATAACGTTCATCATTCGTGCAGTTTGGACTAAAACGCCCAATTAAGACAGCTTTGTCCATGTCAAACCACCTGAAGATAAGCTTTTGTATTCCCAAGAGAGGGCCAGGATTGAACGTTATATAATTTTCAATGCAATTGGATACTTGCCCGTCATTTTTAAAATGACTTGTGTGTACTCTCTTCTCTTCGCTTTCCCCGACCCAATTGTAGAAACCAGCCAAGACCCCCATTATCTATACGTGTCTCAAGATTTGTGATCAAACCCTTTGAGTGGACCGTCCACCAATACATTTTAATTTGTCTATCTTAGTCAACTCCAAAACATGATGGTGTTGGAGAGGGCAAATGAATATCAAACATTATCTCGATCGTGGTCGATCCGGGAATTTTGCCAATTCCATGCTTGCGGGGTCGTGGGAGCAGGAGGAGAGCTTCCTCGATCCCAGCAACGCAACGTAATTGTTAAATTGCCATAGGTCAAAGAGAGACGCCCCATGACATCACCTAACATTGCACTTTGAATTCAATCGCCGTCACCGCCCCTATCCATTTGCTTAATTAAATCCACATGATAGATCAATCAATCCGGGTGCCCCCTTAGTCTGCTCCATACATACATACATCAACTAATTAATTCTCCATTATATGATTATTTTTGGTGTTTAGATGGCTTCCACCTTCTTCTCATCTGTAGCTTTAGGTTACATTAATCGATCTCTCATTATCTTTCCATGTCAATCATTGACTTGTTTTTTTCTATGCGATCCTTAATACCAGGTTGTAGATAAGTTGGAATAGCTTATTATATAAATATTCGTGATCACCTTATATTTTAAATTATCTTCATTTTGAATGAGATCTATAAGATATATATATATGAAAGGAGGGTTTTGGGGGTGAACATGTGTCACTCGCTCGAGATCTCTTTTCATCCTCACTTTGTTTTTACAATTCATCTAATCTTTTCCTTTTGGTTTATTTCTTCTATAAAATAGCAATTCTAACCGCTCCTATTAACAAAATTACAAGCCAAACTTTATATTGTTCATATTCATAGTTGTTGTTATAAATTTTCGCCTTTTCTATCTCTCAATCATAGAGTTTTTTTTTTTTTATGGAAAAGTTGTCAAATGTTATTCCAATCTTTAAAAGTCATGTAGTTTTGTGATTCTCTTTAAACACGTTTTCTTAAACTTAGGTCTGCACTATTTCCAACTCTTATTTTTATTTTTTTTGGTCGGAACCACCTCTTATTGACTACGCATATTCTTTTTACATTAATTGGCTCCATTAACCATTGCGGGTGTTACTTTTTGTTTAGGATTATTTTTTACATTTTTCTTTTTTCTTTTATTTTAATTTTACTAGAGATAAAAGTACACATAAGATTAATCCTTGCATTCTTTTCTTCTTTTTGGATTTTTCCTTTTCTTTCTCTATTTGGACAAAAACGGTGTATCACCTTTCCAAGAAATTTTCCTTTTTTCGGCGCTACCTAATTATTGTATTTCCAATGAAAAAGACTAATTATTTTGTTAATTGTAAACATATGAGTTTTATATTGGGAAACTGCTATTCAAAAAATAACTTCAATACAAGTAAGAGGATAATCTATGAGTATATTGTGTATAATGACTACATCAACCACAATATTCAATCTTTGAGTAAATTCTCATTAAATTTTACCAACAATCAAAATCCAAAATTTCACTAATATTAAGATAATTTATAGAAATAAAGTAAATAGTTAGCAAATGAAACTAACACTTCTATACTCCAATATATGACTAGTGCTTGCTCATATTATAATAATGGAGAATAAGTTCAAAAGAAGACAAACACGAAGGAAATGTTGAAGAATGACACGTTTGGTAATAATTCTATTATTGGTAATAATTTCTTTTGAGAAATAGTTTTTCCTATTTTTACTTCTTGAAACAATTTCTGAATAAAATAAGAGATTTGATAATTATAAAAATTTAGTGTTCTCAAATGGAAAAGAATAAAAATGCATTTGATATGGACAAAATTTTTTTGTTTCTTTTTTTTTGATGGTGGCGCGACTAACAGGCAGTGGGGCGATCAATGATCGGTGGCTGCTAGTGGCGATTAGTCGCCAATTGACGTTCGGCGGCCTTGTCGCTGGTTGTTGCCAATAGCTTGTTGGTCACTAGTGGTTGTCATTGCCATTGATCGCCGCCGATCGCTAGTTGCCGTCATTGCCAATGGTCGCGCCAAGTTGCCGTTAGTCGTGTTTGGGTCGCCAATTGCCTCTGGGTCATCGTTCGTTGGGCGAAGGGCAGCGACAAGAGGCTAAGTGATTGTCGGTTGGTGGTGAACATGTGGGGGCAGTCGATGACTAGTGGCGGTGACCGGTGGTTGGTGGCTAGTGGCGGCGGGGGCAAACGGCGGTGTGCTATGGGTGGTGAGTAGTCCCTAATAAATACGTTTCTAGAAGTTGTTTTCATAAATAAGAAGTTACTTTTTTCTACTTTTCATTTTTACTCCAAATCTATTATTGTGAACAGCTTTTTATTCTAGGGAATAGAAAAATTAATAGACCTTACCAAATGGACTTCTATTCTTTTTTTTATACCGGGGAATAAAAGAATAGAAAAACAAAAAAATTGGCAAGATTACAAACAGGCCCAAAGTGGCTAGGTTGACAAAATTGTTTGAAATGAATGTTGGTAAGTTTTTCTTTTAGTAAAATTAAAAAAAGAAGAAGAAAAATGGTAAGAAATAATTTTAAATTAAAAGTGGGATATGTGACAGGGTCTCATGAGCTAATAAGGGATGGAAATAGCAAGCTTAAATTTGTTGCATAAAATAAATTATATGCTTGGTTTTGTATACTACCAGACCAAACCATTACTTACCGAATGCGAATGGATAGGGATACTTGAATAATGAGATATTGTTAGGATTTCAAAAATGACTTAAGATATTAACAATTGTTTATCTTTGTGTTAAATTTGAAGTGTTTGGATACAATATAAATATTCAATGTCATGCATATGATTAATATGCATTTGAGAAATTAAATGACGAATCTTAATTCATAACTTTACCAATAACAAGATAACTGTATTGAAAAGATGTCATGAGAATGCTAACCATTCCTCACATATATTAAGCCCTCGTGCACTGTTCAATTTTTTTTTCCCATTTTAACCTAATACGTGATCCGATGACTTTCTTTTATTACTCGGGACCGTGTTATTGATCAACTTAGCCAAGACCCATGTGCTCTTATTATTTCATTCATTCTCCTAAATAAACCTTTCTTTGACATAGTAAGAACTATGCGAGAGCTTTGTTTGCATGGGACGTTATATTGTCCTACACCTGGTATGTAGCTTTTTTCTTATTTGCTTTCTCTAAGTTTTCTTGATTGATTAATTTTATATAGTTTAATTTTCAGGACAATTTAGTTTGCTCAAAGTTAAATTTCTTCAAATTGAATTATTAGTGCCAACACACATGAATCCCAACAACATGATTGGTCTTTGAACTGTGTCAGTTCTTAAGATCATTGATCGTGGGGAGCTCTCAAATGGTAACTGGAACGCATATTGAGGAACATGGCAGCACGTGCCTCGATCCAAAACGGGCTTATATACTACGATATGCACCTCCCTAAGAGTAAGAGAGATATTGCTCGTGCAAAGTGAAAGTCTGGGATTTCGCAAAACTAGATCAAAACTGCTAACTCGGCCAGGCGTATCCGAGCGAATCCAGAGTAGGACACGACCATTGAGGATTACAAGGCCCAAGTACCAAGGCCCAAGCCCAGGGATGTTGATGGGGCCGTGCGGAATGCCACTTGACAGCCGTCGTCTCCATCATCCCTTCCGTCTCCCTCCCTCTCCCGGTCGCTGCTGCAGTTCCTCCAAGTTCAGTGGTGATCCCCGAACGCAGCAGAGGGGCGCCTGCATATTCGAAGGATCGAGCTCGTCATTGGGGCCCATGTCAATGTCAAGACTCGCTCGCATTCGCCTCAAGCACGTCCGATCGCTTACCAACTCCCCAAGCCCCTCCTCGCATTCGCAGCTCAACCGACGGACGGCGGACGAGATCGCTGCCATCCTCAACCACCATGACTGGGAGCTCCTCCTTCGTTCCTCCGACCTTCCCCAGAAGCTCAACCCCGACGTGGTGCTCTCCCTGCTTCGCGACAACAAGGTGCGCGACCCCAAACGCCTCCTCAGCTTCTTCCGCTGGTCCGATTCCTTTCTGGGTGCGTCCCAGCACTTGCATTCCTTCTCGATTCTCGCCGTCATTCTCTGCAATTCCATGCTTTTTCCTCTCGCCCATGGCGTCGCCGACCGAATGATCGATACTGGCTCGCCAGTGTCCCAGATATTAGACTCTTTGCTTTGGAGCCACCGTCATTTCAGTAGGGGTGATGATGTTGCGGTTTTTGAGATTGCCATCACTGTTTACAAAAGGAGAGGGCTTCTGGGCGAAGCTTGCTCTGTGTTTTTCGGTGCCAAGGAGGGTGGTCTCGTTCCTAATTTAGTGTGTTGCAATACGCTCCTCAAGGATTTGTGCAAGGCCAATAAAATGCCCCTGTTTTGGAAGGTTTACGGAGGCATGTTGGAGGCCGGTGTTGTTCCTGACGCTTACACCTATACTAGTCTCATCACTGCTTACTTCAAGGTGGGCGATGCTGAGGGGGCTAAACAGGTGCTTTCTGACATGAAGAAGAAGGGATGTGCCCCCAATTTAGTTACATTCAATGTAATGATCGGAGGACTGTGCAGATCTGGGCTCCTAGACGATGCTTTAAGTTTGCTCAAGGCAATGCCTGGCCATGGTTTTACACCTGATCGATATACTTACACCATACTCATTGATGGCTTTTGTAAGCACAGGATGTCAAGAGAGGCAAAAAGATTACTTGATGAAATGTTTGATATCGGATTAAATCCTGAACAAATTACCTACACAGCGTTGCTGGATGGGTTCATGAAAGAAGGTGATGTCGATGAGGCTTTCAGAATCAAAGATTTGATGGTTAACCGTGGTCTAAAGCTGAAGGCTCCCACATACAACGTACTCATTGCTGGCCTTTGTAGGATTGGTGACGTGGAGAAGGCAAACGCTCTGCTTGAAGAGATGACTGTTGTGGGCACAAGCCCTGACACTCAGACCTATAATCCACTGATAGAGGAATACTGTAGGAAGCAAAACATGGTTAAGACTCGTGAGATGTTGATTGAGATGAAAAGTAGAAACTTGCTACCCTCAGTTTACACCTATGCCGTGATAATAAAGGGCCTATGCCTCAGTGGACATCTCCAAGCGGCCAACAGCCTTTTGGATGAGATGATTGGTGCAAATGTAAAACCAAATGCAATTATTTACACGACTCTAATCAAGGGCCACATTGAACAAAATAAACTTGAACATGCAAAGAGAATTTTTGAGGAAATGAAGGGGAGAGGGATTTTACCTGATGTTTTTTGTTATAACTCTCTTATCATGGGGCTCTGCAAAGCCAACAAGATGGAAGAAGCAAGGCTATACTTAGTTGAAATGTTGGAGAAAGGGTTCAAGCCTAATGAATATACTTATGGGGCTTTTGTTAGTGGGTATTGTAAGGCAGGGGATATGCTGGCAGCTGGCAGATTCTTCATGGAGATGATAGACTCTGGTGTAGTGCCAAATGGTGTCCTCTGCACCACTCTTATTGATGGTCATTGTAAAGGTGGTGACATTGGAGAAGCATTTGCAATTGTTAGGGTCATGCTTGAGAGGCAAGTGCTGCCGGATGTACAGATTTACGGACTGTTGATCCAAGGACTTTCAAAGAATGGGAAACTAAAAGAAGCAATGGAAGTTTTTTCTGAACTCCAGGAAAAGGGCGCAGTGGCTGATATTTTTATTTACAATTCTGTTATATCATGTTTGTCTAAACTGGGTAAACTAGCAGATGCTTTTCAACTCCTCGAGGAGATGGGTCAAAGATGTGTCAATCCTAACATTGTCACTTACAATGCTTTGATTAATGGTCTTTGTAAGTTAGGAGATGTTCATGGAGCTAGGAAGCTGTTTGATGGAATTTCAGCTAGAGGCTTGGCTCTTAATAAAGTGACCTATGCTACAATCATAGATGGATACTGTAAATCTGGCAATTTAGGTGAGGCATTCCATTTGTTTGATGAGATGCTATCCGTGGGAGTTCAACCTGATAGCTTTGTTTATTCTGCCCTTATCGATGGTTGCTTCAAAGAAGGCAATATAGAGAAGGCTCTTTCTTTGTTTAATGATATGGTGAACAAAGGCTTTGCATCTACTGTTTCTTTCAATGCTGTAATTGATGGCTTCTGCAAGTTGGGAAAGCTGAATGAAGCTGAGAATTTGGTGGAAGCTATGGTTGATAAGCACATTGCACCTAATCACGTGACCTATACCATTCTCATTGATTATTTTTGTAAGGCAGGAATGTTAAGTAAAGCAGAGGATCTCTTTGTCAATATGCAACAGCAGAATCTGACACCAAATGTTGTGACTTATACTTCGCTAATAAATGGTCAGAGCAGAGCTGGGAATAGGCTCAAAGCATTTGCTGCTTTTGAGGAGATGGTGAGCCGAGGGATTGAGCCTGATGAAGTAATATACTCGGTAATGGTTGATGCTTATTGCAAGGAAGGTGACTTGATAAAAGCTATTGAGCTTGTTGATGACTTGCTTGTCAAGGGCTTTTCCATGAGTGAAGATGTCTATAATGATCTTCTGGCTACATTGTGTAAAAAAATAAGTTTTCTGGAAATTCTGACAATACTCGATAAGATAGGAGAGCGCAAGCCTAAGTTAAGTGTGACTACATGTAGTACATTAGTCCGTGGATTTGCCAAAGCTGGAAGTATTGAAAAAGCACAAAAGATTCTGGAAAGTGCAGTTCGGCTTGGATGGTTACCAGTTTCCACTGTTTTAAGTGATTTTTATAATGGTCAAATTGGTAGCCACAAGAATGACCGGGGGAATTTCTTAAAAAAAGAAGAGATGAAAGTTGCTTCTCAGGCTTCGACTTGATATGATGAACTTTATAAGTTTCAAGTAATTCTCCACTCAATGGCAAATTCTCGATGGCTTTTGCTGGGTTAAGAAGGCCCTGGATATGCATGTCGTGGCTCTTTGAGATGGTTATTGTTTATTACATGTGGCATTCTTCCTTTGAGAACAGCAAGAAATTTTGGAACTGAAATGACATAATAATGTCCAGGGAGGTAATATCTTGCATCTTGCCTGAATAATAATTCAGTTATGATGCATCCTCAGCAACGGCGTAACTAATCTTTTCTTTCACATTTTGTTTAGGAGTATGTGCATCCCTTCCCAGTTATATACTATACAAATGTTCTGATGTCCTGGTACTAGTCATAAGGGCTGCCAGTGGAGTTCTTGTCTTCATACTGCTTCCAAACTTTAAGGTCAGTCATATAATTGCAAATGAAGGATAGGGAAGGACCTGTAATATGACTTTTTTCCAGAATTGTCTAGTGCAAGAACTTCAACTAATATTTATTAACACATCAGCTTGGATTTTTGTTAGGCTGTAGTTGTGCATGTGACTAGCTTATAGGTTTTTGTTAAGGAGAGCTATCTGTATGCCGAAGCCAAGCGCCACTTCCACAATTGTTCATAGTGAAAAAAATTACTAACTTAAACTGTACATAATGATTTTTTGCTTGCATCAGCTTTTCTCTTGGGTTGTCTTCAGATCGCTCATCCAGTTCAAATTGGTGTTCTGTTTTCTAGTCTATATGTATTACTGGGTTCCAAATCGTTGATACTGTTGGCATCACTTTAATTAAAATCTTTCATTTGCAGTGAGTAATGGAAGGGAATAGGAGAGATTGACTTGGTTTCAACTTTCACTCAAATGTGATATGATTCCATCTGGCTGATTTTCATGACCGCAATTGTCAAAGAGAAGTGTTTTCATTGACTTGGAAGACATTAGGGACTCACTTGCAGTGGAATTGGAAATAACATTAGAGTATGTCTTAGCGGCAGTAGATGTGGAAACAACGGATATACTGGTAAGCTTATGATTATGTGGGCTCACTCAATGGTTGCTGTCAGTTTAGCACTACAGCCATTTCGATTTGTGTCCCAAAAGCAATTGTTATTTCTCGAGATTTAACTACATTGCTTTGCTCCCAATTTACAACCATGCTCAAGTTGGTATAACTATGCCATCCTGTTGATTGTAATCGAGGCGCTAGGTTCATGTCCATATGGTAATTTTTACAATTGTTATATAAATTGTAAAAATGCGTGTCTTTTGGCATAAGAGCATAGCGGCAACATCTCCAGATGATATTACGACGTTTCATCATCTTGATATAATGGTCATGATATCTTTTTTATTTTTGACATGAGAAGGGAAAGAAATGGTGTTGCATATATCCTAAGTGCAAGAAATAGCTTCTTTGATGCACCTGTGTTCGTTAAAATTAGTCCATCTTGCTGTGACTTATCTATCTCAAACAGAGAAAGACGCTTCAAGCAGCCTCTCTGAGTTTTTGGTGAATAGTGAGTACTATGGGTGCGTTTGCTAATTTGTTAATTATGCGTTTTTCATATATATTCTGTACCATATATGTATGGTATATGAAAAAAGGAGTTGCAGCTATGTATTGTCTTACCTTCCAGTCTGATACATAAATACTAATTCAATGCATTTATCAATATCCAATAGATCTATAAATGATTAACGAAATCTTCTTTTTTTTTTCTTTTTTTATTTATTATTAGATTTCGATCCAAAATTTTTTCTCTTTTCTAAATGTAGAAATATATCACCCTTTCCTATTCCTATACTAATTTTCATATTCCTATTCCTCTATTCCTACACGAATAAAATTGAAAAGAAAATTGGATTGCTGAAAGCCCTTTGGGAAAATGCTGAACCGTTTGGCTCAACTTTGAAGCTAGCTTTCAACGCCTGCTTTCAGTTGAAAGCTAGTTTTCAAAATGTTGAAATCATATTTTTCCTTCCAAAACTATCCTAATTGATTTTTCATATTTCCGATTTTACCATTGAATATTATATTTTTTTAATTGAAAATTGAGGTAGCCCTTCGCCAAACGGCCGCCAATCCGGCAAAGGGCTATAGCTTGCCGGTTCGGTGAAGGGCTACGGCCACCGGTGGAGGTTGCTCGAGGTTGGGCGACCTCCAGCTCGGCAAGGGTTGCGCGACCCAGCCGAGGGCCGTCGGAGGTCGCTCGACCTCGGGCGACCCAGGTGACCGCCGCTTGGGTCTCACGGCCGCAGGCGGCCCTCACCTGGGTCTCACAAGGGTCACGTGACGGCGGCCTTCACTTGGGTCTCGCAAGGGTCGTGTGATGGCGGCCGGTTGCGAAGGGTTTTTTTACCAAACGCACATTCAACTCAAAGTTCATTTGCAAAAAATTTTTACCAAACATAATTGCATTTCCTCAAGTAGCTTTGGGCTTTCAGCATTTGCATTGGGCTTAAAGGCTCTTGCAAATGCTGAACCAAATGCACCCTATGTTGAATTCTTCTGGCGGAACATTAATTGTTTCCATCTTATCACCCATGAACAATCATGATTAACAGTCAGTAGAAAGTCCGAAGAATCGTGAGCTGTAACTGATTGTTGGGCATTGTGTGCATAACACAGACCAATCAGCATAGCTCTTGAACTACCCTAGGGCTTCGATTATTAACTTTGCAAGCACTCTTATGGTATGTCTGGTAGAAAGGACAGAATAAATGAAGTTATTATATTGGCATATCAGCAAGAGCTCTATAAATATCAAATGGGCAAAGCTCTTTGTGCAGTTGTCAAATGCTCAGTTTGAGCACCAACATGTAAAGCTTGTGGATCACCCAAGATGTGGGTTTCGCATAACTTGTTGGTTATACAGTATAGATCACGAAGTACAGCCCCCGGTTTTTTTTTTTTTTTTTTATGATGTTTGGATTAACATAATGTTTCCAGTCCAATGTTTTGTTTTGGTTCTTGAATTTACTATAATTTGGTGGAATTTGAAGGGGGTACTCTATATATATTAATGATGAGGTAGCTTTTTCTTTAGGAGGGAGTACCAAATTCAAAAGAAAATGTATATACCAACCCCATAACAACAAAAGAGCTTCCAAGATAGGAGAGAATGAAGGTTGCCATGTCAAACATTTTTAGCTCTTAACGGGTTTTGCGAATATGTAGGCCAGTTTATCCTTGATTCATCACTTGCACCCAGTTACAATATATCCTAGCTCATGTAAGATAGCATAGACGGTAATGCCTATATGGTTTGGGGCTAAATATGAAGCTTTCTTAACCTAGAAGTGTTGGTTGTGGAATGTATGTCTATTCCTACTAAATGAGACCTGTTGTGTTTGGGATTGATTGGTGAAATGCAACAGTGTCCTGCTGGTAGACAGGAAGAGTCATTCCACTGAGAAGACCTGCTTGTGGCGATGGAATTTGCAGGGGATTGAAAATTAAAACCGGAGAAGAGAGAGAGGAATAGAGACTGGGTAAGATGTCTGATTTTTTTTCCCATACAACATATACCTTCTACTTTCAAACTGAAGTGAGGTGAATACCCCATTGCACGTGTACCATTCAGGATGGCCTTCTAGACTGTTAAACTGCATGATTATCAATTGTCCGAAGAAAAATTCTTTGGACTCACATTTGCACTGCATTTCTTACGCTTGAGTTGCCCTTAAGAACCAAAGTTTATAACAAAGGTGCGGATCTCCATGGGTGCAAGCTCCACCACAAGTTCTATAGGATCTACAGGACCTCCCCTGACTGGATTGGCTCCTTCAGGAGAGCCTTCTACTCTCCACACCAGTCTTCTTTTCAGCATATCCGCTTTTTCTTGGTTTGCAGATAAATTAAGGTCCACTATTTTGTTTATCTGAATCATTGTACGAGAAGAAAACACGAGACAAATCACTTAAGTGACTGACAACGATACAACTGTGAACTGTTGTAGTTATTCAGCAAGTTACCTTCTTATCTGGAAAGAGTTTCTTCAATTCGACACTGGCCATAACTGAGAGATCCTTGTCCTCTCCAATCTTGAGTTTAAAGTACCACAGCAAAGTTACCATCTTCAAGAAATATTAAGAACATTTGAATAATTTTTTGCAACGATCTAAATAAAGTAAGAACCTCATATAAGTGTGCCAATCTGAGAAGAACATTCCCATCTTCTAGCTCCTACAGTGGTTGAGGAAACAGAACAAGGATTCAGCAAAAGAAGGGAGATACTCTTTGTTCCATCATTTGTTTTTAAGTGCCAATGTCAGGCTTAAACATAGAAATTTTTTATCAAAACATCTGGAAGAACTGCAAATACAATATTAAAACACACTATAAGTGTGCCTTTCCGAAAAATAAACATAGAATGAGATTCATAACCTGGAGGGTTATCAGGGCGATATTGTCAGGTAAGGTGTACGAAGAAGCTAATGCTGAAAAAGTTGTTCTATAGGAGTGTGCCCGATCATTTCCTCCTGCAGAACGATAATGAGCTAATAAATGAATTTTGTCTGGAGTGATGACAAGAGAAATGAAGACATTACTCTTTCACCTGCTCTGTAAAGGCTAGTAGAAGCGGAGAATATATCTCCTGTCCAAATGTTCTACGCCATTTAGCACCCTTGCCTGAAGGATCAATTCTCAGGTAGTACTTCCCCATGATCTGCAAGTTACATCTTGCAATGCGTAAATAGAACCTGTTTTAGACTGAAAACCATAGAAGAGAACCTGTAAACACTTACAGTGCGTCCCCTGCAATCATCAATGACACAGAGTGTTTCATTTAGTGCCTCGGCGACGCCTTTGTCATCATCTTGAAGTAACCTCCTGTATGATCAAAACTTATGTCAAATCTCTGAGTGATATACTGGAATATGGCATTTATCATTGTTTATTGAGGTACTAAGCAAAAGGGATAAAAGAAACCTGTGGAGCATAAGTTCCAATTGCCCATCAATGATGCTTGAACCTCCCACAGGTCGGTCAACTAGAACTGAGAGCTCTGTATTGTCATCTCGAATGTACAGGCCAAGATTTATCTGAAAGGATTATAATAGAACGATTGGCACTAGAGTTCACTGCAATGAAATATTTTTACTTTCACATTGATCTTTATGTAATTCAAAGAGTTTATAAGGAAACAGAGACTAAAACAGTAATTTAGCGTGATTGGAAAATTTCTAGTCGTAATGTTAGCAAAAAAAAATCTGTTTTTTCCATTTTAAACAAAGTCTATAGTGAAAGCTACTTCCAATCAAGCTTGAATTGATCTATTTCTGTCGCATCCTGACACGTGCCTGTTTCATGACTCATTGCTAGAAAACTTCTCTTCCGCCACTAATAATTCATGCAAAAAATAACCTTATAGGTTATCAACTTGTTTAATAATATTTACAGCTATGGAATTGACAGCGTCCATGTAAGCTAGACAAAAGGAATGCCAGCATCTGGGATTATTTCAATTATGGGATGAAAGGGAAAAAAAAAATAGAGTGGATTTTTCATATTATCCTGGGCAGGCGAAATGCATTTCAACTGTAACTTAATGGAAAATGGTAAATACCTTGATATTATCCAATGATGTCACAAAAAGCATCTAAGGGATGCTAAACTTTTTGCCACTCGGTTGAATGTAAGCTACGGGTAGACTGACTATATATGAATAAGAATTACATTTTTGTTCCCTGTCTTCATTGTGGTTATTTGTACCCTGTGAAGATATTATATCGGCTCTCTGTCCTATTAATTAAATTGGAATTTCTTGAAAGTTACTTTGCAATGCAATTCACACGAGTTTAGTCTGCTGCAGAAACCATGAAAGCGATCCGAGTCGAGGTCAGCACCTCAAGTCTTCCTCTCCATATATTAGCAGACAAGTTTTTGCAACCGGATTATATTCAACTAGGCAGGAAGGAAAACGTACTGGAAAAGACTGAGCAATTAATACAAAGTGTGGATAAGATGGTTGTGCAATATGACAAGAACATACAGGGTAATAATTTCCTGCAACTGGTTGATTGACCTTCAAATCCCAATCTTCTCTGTAATTTCGAATCTGCAAGAAAATTTTTCTTAAATTATCTAAACAACTGAATGTACAATCAAAATCTTTACCAACAATCCACCATGGCACAAATGACAGGAGAAGGAGAAATAAGCACCAAAAAAATAACAAAGGGATATATAATTGTACTTTAGGACATAAAGTTGGCTGTTGGAGCAACTCCATGACGTACCCTTTTTAGGAAATCACGACCATTAGAATCAGTATAGAAGGTCTTATTGTTGTTTATGGTAGTTCTAATCTTAGTGACAACCTCTTTGCCGATATCATCATCAATTGGGATAGGCCCTACCTACAAGCATAACATAGCTCCAGCAGAAATTAAATAAGGTTATTACATAGAGTTTCATAGTGTTCATCTTGATGATGCTAGACGATAAGATCGACAACTTACAGTGAACTCAACCTCCACATGCTCTTTTTTCTTGTAAACTCTTATTATCTGCAATATGGGACAAATTCTCAAGTTACCACAAACCACAGTTCTATCTTGCATTCCAAATCCAGGCAGTTTTCAAAATTGTGGCATTTTCTGATATGAACCCCCTTTTAAGACAGTCAGTCCTTTTGTGATGCACGATGCTATCAATAGAAAGGACTTGCTGAAATACTCAGAAGATAGAATCATCAGTCGCATAGTTCAATTGCCAAAGACAAAAAATACCGCATTACCAAGTGACATTGACAACCGGCAGTCATGGTTAACTTGCTATTGATTTAAGAAATCATGTATATGATTCTGAAAAGAAATGTCTTAACATAAATAAGCTAGACTAGGATGCTAGATTTGTTATCTTGAATAAAGAGCATATGGACATATATGCATACCTGACGCTGACTAACTCAAATGATAAAAGGATACCTAGTCATTTTCTAAAAGATCAAGGTTATGAGGTTAGCCCAACTTCCCTAGTGTTTCGCATGAAATTGACCCATGAAATGCTTCTAGACTTTTTAGTCATGAATAAAATTCCTATATGGTGATGATGTTATAGGCCCTTGTTTTCCTTTTCATTCCACATGGTGACTACGTGATGCTTATCGTGCATGGTGATGGCATGGCAGGTAGCAAACGTTACCTAGATTATCTTTAAAGAGGATCTTGAGATTCACCATCCTTTGTTTCGCACAAGCATTTTTGGCAAAAAACTTTAAGCTGTTAGGAAGCAAGACCATGACGCAAATCTAGCTTATTTCTAAACTTTTAGGTATTTAAGATGCATAACCGAACAAAGAGTTTCTATGCATGTACTTTGCTATCCCGAAAACCTTCCCATGCCCTCCCACAGAAGTCTTCTGTAGTAGCAAGTAGCATCAACTTATCAAGTACACCGAAAAATCTTAATAGGGCAATGATCTGGACTAGGAGAAGAAGAAAATATACTGCATTTGAATTTTAATAGGCATATTAACTGAAAAGCCATGTACAGAATATAAGAAAATGAGAAGGACAGAAGGAAAACTAAAAAGTTCTCCTAATACTACTTTATGAACATCTGTAGTGCCCTAACTCTTTTGGATTCCAATATCATCATTTTCCTTTTTAGTTCAGTTAAGACCCAATGATTAAGTTCTCAACATCAACAGACTAAGATTTTGGACAGTTATCTTACCTAAGAGAACAATGCACATGTATGTAGCTTTTCACTATATTGGGGACTTCATCAATGGAAATGCAATCTAAGAGTTTCTGCTGATTCTGATCACCAGGCAAATACACAAATTCTATGTGCTGCTTGTTTCATCAATTTCATCATCAGTTGAACATCATTGTGGTTCAATATGGACATAATGTCAGATACATTGGGACTCTGTTGATCCACGTGTGAGTTTCACACTCAGTTGTCGATAAAAATAGTTTATTATGGTTGACTTTAATGACCTAAAACCTCTAAAAGCTTAGTCAATATAAGGATCATGATGAAACAATCTATAGTTTGATTGAGTGTCATGAATGCATTTTAGCAATCTGGTGAGATAACTAAAGTGGCATGACAAACCACCTGATATATCCATGAATTGATCCTTTGATGTACTTCATCCACCAGTGGTCCCCGCAAAATAGTCAATGGAACCTAGACAGTGTAAGGAGTTACGCTTATAAACTGTCATCAGTCATGAGCTGTCCTGAGTGAGATATTCTGGAAAACACTGTACCTTCCTGTCATTCTTAATAGGGTATGTACCATTTGGCCGAAAGATATACGCTCCGGATGGCTAAAAAAATAGAACTACCAGAGTTATTAAAAAATTTCTATAAGATGAAGGCACTTATGCAGATGTTCCATTAGGTAGCAGCCATTGATAAAGATGATTTACCTGAAAATCCACGCTTCCATCATCTCCAGAGTAAAAGCTGTATGATTGCTCCAAAGGTGCTTTGACCTTCATTCAATCATTATGTCTCACATTAAAGTACATGAACAAATTTAAATGCGAAAGCAAGTTGCCTCATCTAAACGTTTCTGCTGAAGGAGAAAGCATTGTAAAGGATGAAGATGCTTGTAGATAGACACCAAGAAAAGGACGAAAATTCTGGTTTTATCTACTCATGAAACGCATTGTGCTATAACAAAGGACATACCGAACTTCTGCTGTTTATATATTCAACCTGTCTTGCACCATTTCCAGAATAAACAAGTTTTAAGTTTCCTTCCCCTATTTCTACTGTATGATTCATTCCCCTTTCCGAAGCAAACATGATTTGTCTCTCAGAAGTTGCAGCAGCAACTGCCAAATGGAGCCAAAAAGAAGAAGATAAATAGAGATGTAAATTTGGCAATACCTCACATTGCAACTGGACGAAACCATTCCCATACCTTTTCCTTTTGCACTTGAAATGATGTAACTACTGAAACCAAGGGGTGGAACGTTTACAGTGAAAGCAAGCCAATATTTGGGGGTCATGGTTGGCGATTTTCCCAGATATGCCAATGTATAATAGTTCCTTATACCCAATGTGACATTCACTATAGGAAGAAGCTGCGATTGAACTACTCTTCCGGAGGAGTCTTGAACACTAACATCTTCACTAACAACCTGTACCATGTATGTCAAATACTCACAGAAACTCTAATTACGATTAATACATTGTCTTTTTAAGATAAAAGTACGTCAAATACTCACAGGAACTCTTATAGCATCCTGTCTTTTCCATCCTAGTGAGTTGTAGACAACAACCGCCTACAAAAATTGTCTTAAACACCAACTTTTTTGCTTTTTTGGCAGTTTATGAAGATTCATCCAAGGTGTTTGCACTACTCACCAGCTTCTTCCCATTTGATAGATCAACTTCTGATGGGGGACAGTAACTAATGTTCAAGAGTGGACACTGAACTCATGCCAAGAAGACAGACCAAAAGTTAGCGTGCCTTGATTATGAAATAATAGACTGCTTGGCACATAAAATGCAGAAAAGTCTGCAAATTTTAAAAGGGAAGAGTAACTAGTTACTAAAATCTCTCCGTCGATGCTGCCACAAATATTTATCCATCGCATGTCAGTCTGATGCTAAAGTGGGTGTATATACATTTTTAACGTCTCATAGCTAATTATTTTGCAATGAATGCAAAAAGTATACCGCAGATGCATAGTAAGACTTTTATACGATGGCCTAAAAGCTCATATGGGAGCAGGCTGATCCTGGGAAATGTCAAAACAGTCTACTAAATTGAAATTGCCTGTTGGATTTTTGTCTCTGAAGAATTGCAAGAAGCTGTTCTGGGTGTCTTTATCATGCAGCCAAGAGATGCTGCAACTACATCCTTAGCCTGACAAAGTAAATAGGAGTTGCAAGAATCTTGAGATATATGTGGTCATATGCCTTAAAAACTCTCAGGAGAATATAACGAGCTAAACCTCGGTGTAGCCCACAGAGAGTCGCTTGGTGTAGTCATCAGCAACATGCTGTCTCTCAGTACCAGTAACTGCATCGTGATGCTGAGCAATGGCTAAAGCTTCTGCTAAGGAATCAGTGTTTGGCCCCAGTTTCTTTCTTCCGGTCAAAAATTCTAATTGCCTGGCAGCCTGTTTATATATCAAAAGGACCATATTTGTAACTCATTGGCGTATCATCATGAGCTTAAACAATATTTTGTTGGCAATTGGAATCAAGAGACGGTCATGCGGTTGTTACCAAGTAGTAACCACTCAGCATTCTCACATAGCCCTTGAGGGCAGGCCTGCTCGTAAAGTATCCAGTCCAGTAAAGATTTATTCGATCTGCATATCTGTTAAGCATCTCGGAGAGGTCAAGATCAACGAATAGAAAAGAATATTTTTCTACGACTTCTATGTTACTCTAAAACATCAAGCTTACGGAAAGAAGTCCCCTGTTTTGAGTGGCCATTGCTCGTTTGATGCATGCTTGGCATCGGTATAAATTGAAGGGGTTGAGTATAAGGCATTTACACGTCCGTCCTAGAAATCATTCCAAATTGCATTGAGAACAAAATGAAATTCACTTATCTATGTTTATTCAAGTGAGAAATGATCATATCGACATAAGAATGCTGGAATTAACTGGGAAATGGATTTCAAAGGGCTTGCAAATGTAGTAATCAGTAACGAGATATGCATGAGAATCATAAGTTGCCCCACTTGTTCAACAGCATTCTAAGTCTGCTTGCTAAAGCAATAATGCACAATGTGGTCATCAGGTGGCAGCAAGGTATTGGCATCTTTCATGTTCTTCTAGAATGTAAAGTTGTGACCTCATCTGATGCATTGTCAACAATAAGTATGAAATGGAGCAAAAACTAGTCAATGTTGACCAATATCACTTGAACCCCGAGGAGTACATAAAGTAATCAGTCATGAGTACATAGAAGAATTCATCTTGATGCATTTTTGATGGCATAAAAGATACTAACTTGATTGACATAGTGAATAAATTTATCCAATTGCCGGAACCATGTATGCGCATACTGGTACTGGAAGTCATTGCCCATTGTCCACATGACATGGTTTGTACGAGTGATGTTGGCCTGAAAAAGATTAGATGGACATTTCTGATGAGCCTAAATTCAGATGGAGATTATTTGGGCAACAATGATTTGGTTCATTTACTAATGGAAAAAAGATATGAATCATTCTTGACTGAAGTATTAATTTTACTTGCAGAGCATCAGGATAGAGTTGAGCTATGAATGAACTCAACAAACTGTTGATACATCATTAGAAAAAAACAGTAATCTGCTTTTGAGTGTATAATCCAAAGTCTAATATTCACGTCATCTATGAGACTGCAATAATCCAAGATAAACTGCTCTTGTAGGGAAATATGATCCACTTCTGTTTGCGGATTAACAAGGGACGATCACATTGACAAGAAACCGAGAAGCTGAAAGCATATGAAATAAAATCGTACAAGGCTCCTAGGTCAAATGAATTGCTATCTTACTTATGCCATTCTTACTTGTGATATTGCAGCAGACACAAACTCATTCACTCGCTCCAGGACATTATAATCAAACAGATTGTAATCATCCTACAAATTGATACAACATAATAATATTAGGCAGACAATAATATGAATGTAGAGGGTAAATCTTAAAAAACTAGATATAAGGGACAACCTGAACAATAGGCGAATCATCATTAACTTCAAACTGGAAATCACTGGGAGGTACATAGTTCTCCGGAAATGCACCTGCAAATATCTAAGAGGACCAAAAATTCTTAATGCATATACTTGTGAATCCAAATAAGCCTTGAAGAATAGACGAAAAAGGTCAATTTGTGGGAGCTTGTATCAAATTCCTCCGTCAAGGAGGGAGAAGAGAGAATTCTCCAGCACTCACCTGTGCAGATGAATCAAGACTATTAGATGCTCGCCAGACAACCTCAAGAGTTTTTTCTGCTTTCCGTTTGGTTCTATCTTGGTAGTCTATTCGTGCAAAGAAAACAGAATCAAATCCAACCTGTAAGTAGAGTAAACTTTGTTAAGCAAGTCATGAACTCAATGCCGTTCACCTGGATCATCATAGATCCAAACCATCACCTTAACCAGCATTCATCATTGAGAGGAAGAGCTGTATATATTAAAGTACAATAGAGAAGGGCAGGACCTCTGCTCCTAACAAGTAAGCCTGCACGGACGAATGACCAAAAGAATCAATTTGCCAACCAATTCTCGGGGTTACACCGAATTTTTCCTTGATAAATCGGTGACCAAGAGTCGTCTGATCAATCATGTCGATGTAATGAGTTGTTGCCTCATCATGCATGCACATTCCTCCATTTCTGTGCCCAAAAGTTAGCAATCGGCATTTAATATGCTCAAGGATGAGTTTAAAGATGCATCACGGTGAGTCAATTAATTGGAAAGTAAAATGAAGCTAAAAGGCACAGACTGGCGCAAGACAATTCAATGGAAAGTAGTTTTGCCTTCCTCTCCCTCACCCACAGAGCAGAGTTAATTATTCTAAAGGAGGGGGAGTCAGTTATTTACACGAACTCCAGTTGACCTGAATTCACGAGCTGCTTTACTGTATTTTGGACTTGCTCGCTCTGGTCTCTCCACCAACGTTGGAAAAAAGCCTGCATCAACAGAGGGAATAGCCTAAGTCAGGTTAAAGAAAGTGAAAGAAGGTAAAAAGAAGGGGAGAGGGTGCAAAGTGCAAGCCTGTTCTGCATAGATGAACTTGCGGTTCTTATCGGTGAGCAGAGCGGGAACTATGGAATCCAGTTCATTCTGAACACAAGCGCCCTGAATCCATCAAGCGATGTAAAGATAACATGTTTCATTAGAAAAGAAAGAGATGGAGACTTGGGTTCAGATTGCGGGGTGACCTGAATGTTATTGTTGGAACCAACGTAGTACTGATCAACCGTCTTCTTCCAGCCGACATCATCATGGGTGTGAGGGACCAAATGGACGTTGAGCTTGCCAGGCACGACACGGGACGTGGTGTTGTAGGCAATGTACTTGGATTGGGCGCATGGCAGAAGCCAGAGCAAAAGCAAAGCCGAGACAAAGGTCCCCATATTCATGGTAGGAGTAGGAGCAGAGTTGCTTGGGGCTAGGAATGAGCAAAAAAGCCAGAGAAACCAAACCTTTAAGGGACGTAAGAATGAAATGAAGAGAATGGATGCAGAAAAGAGATGCTGGCAATGCATTTCATAGTCGACGCAAGGTCAAATGCCGATGCCGAGTCCATTCGACGGAGCAGGACCAGGCAAAAAATCTCTTTCCGTCCCAAACAAGCCAGAAAAATATGACAATGGTTGGACCGAAGAATGGCCGACGAGAGTGGGAGACCAGGAAAATCCAGTCTTGCCGCGGAGTGGGATTGACTATTACTACGACTCAGTCCTCTTTTGTCCTCTGCATGTGTTTTCGGTTGGTTTCACATCTCTATCTATATTCACATACAAAATCACATAATGTACTCACGAATATAATAAATGATGTTAGACCTTTATTAAGATACTATATATGATATGATAGTCCATATTTGATGAACAAGTAATATTAGAGGATTATTTATAAAAAAAAAACAAAATACGGTTTCTAAATGGTAGATGTATATTGGGAAATTAACCAAGATAAATTTTGACAAATATGAATATTATCATTACATATCTTTAATGTATGACACGATTTTCCATATTTCCTAAATCGTTACCACTAATATAATTACTGATGGCTCTTATGATTAAGGCATTATTAGAGATAATGAGATAATTCCCTCTTTGTACTGTAGTACATATAACAAAGGTTATTTATCATGATAAAGAATAAATGGCACTTGTACTAGTGATTGCGAAAAAAAAATATGAAAGAAAACTTTACCAAAACAGATGAGATAAATAGCTGAAATTTGGTCTGGAAATGGCTAAAACTCCAACCGTTATTTTTCATTGTAGGTGTTTCACTAAGAAATATTAAATAAATGGGTATGTGTTAAAGACTAGAAAAATTATCAAACAACTTCTAAATTTATTGTACTTTTGTCAATTTAATCCTAGACCTTTTAATTGAGCCAGTTGAGTTTCAAACATTTTCATGTTTTGTTAACTAAATTAATTTGACCAATCTTGATTAGAAATCACTAGCATGGGTGTCGACTATCCTATGTGACACGGTCGGCATTGACGTTGATAATTTTTTAATAAATTTAATTATTGATTCTTTTTTTCTTGTTCCGCTCTTTTCCCGCTTTACATATTACTTATTATTATTTTTTAAATGTTTCCTCTTCTTTCGTTTTTCCTTTTTCCTCTTTTTCCTCCACTTGTCATCATTAGGCCCTGTTGATGACCATTGGAGATTGTTGCCCTTGTTAGCCTCGGGTGAGGGAAGCTCGAGCCTAGGTTGGCAAGGGGGGCCTTTGCTAGATTAGTGAGGGCAAACTCTTGTTTGATTTGGTGAAGGGCTACCCTTGCTTTCTCAAGGGGTTGTCCTTGCCAACACAGGTCCAAGTGTTTCTTGCTTGAGAGGTTGGCAGGCTGTCGGCTATCAATGAGGTTGGTGATGATCGGTGGAGGGAAAAGGGGAAAAATAAAAAATAAAAAAGTAAAGAAGGAAAAGAGAATAAAAGAAAAACGAGAGGAAAAAATCGAAAAAATATTAAAATATCGTTAGCAATTGTCAATGTTAATGTCGGTCGTGCCATATATGACGTTTGGTATTCACGTTAACGAATCTCGGCAAAATTGACAGTATGGACTCAATTTGACAAAATATAAAAAAATTATTACTTACTTATCACAATTAAAAGTTTAAGACTGAATTGATAAAATAGTAATTTTCATGCTTCGATTAAAAGGACCTGACCTGACTTGACCCGACCCATCATAATTGGATAACTTTAAGGCTTACATAGATTAAGCATTGTTGGAGCGGTTTTGAATTGAAGTCGGCATTTGCGTTTTGGGGCTGTAAACTAGATTTCTAAGTTGACTTAAGATGCATACATTCTGTTAGGGAAAGTTTTTCAAAAAAATTTTAAATTTATTGTATGTTTGTCAATTCAATCTTAAATTTTTTAATAACATTTGTATTTATTGCCAATGGACCTCTGGTCGGCCGACCCTCGCGGTGGGAAGTGATGCTCCCAAAACCTGACCAGGGATCCGTTTCCGTCAGCATGGGCCGACGATGACGGTGATGCTCCTCGCCACCAGCCAGGCCGATTCAAGGCTCTAAACTGGAGTGCATCACTCTTCAATGAGTCGAGGAATGACTTGTTTGTCCCTTGCCGGCCGAGCCAGGCATTGGTTGTTCAAGCTGAGCCGTGTTTGCTAATGAAGAGATGAAAAGATTGTCAATTACTTTACTCAATGCACCGCCTGCGGGGACAGAATAGCGGTTGCCGGTGGGATCTTTCCTCCGATTCATATGGCGTTTGCCGGTCATGGCGTTCCGCCATCGTTTCGTTATACGATGAGGTGCGGCGCTAGGTCGGTCGAATCACTATAAGATTTTGAGGAGGATTCTTCATTGTCGAAATGATCATCATCGATGCTTCTGCAAGATATAATAGCCTCTTCTCCACATTTATTGGCTCCTTACACATTCCTGGACAAGTTTGGAGTTTGGGGTTCCCGCTCTCTGCAGCTACGATCCTGCAGCCTTTTTGAATGGGGGAATCTGCACTGCTTTGTTTCCAAGCACGATGATCTGCGCAAGGAGTGTCCATTAAGATCAATAGCCTCGTTCGATGTCGCCCGTGAGGTGTTCGATCAAATGGCTCTGCCGGAAGAGCTTTTGCACGATTGTTCTCTGGATCACGATTTCCGTGCCTGAGTCTTTGACTAAGCTGTCTACTTTTAAGATTAGTGGACTCGTGATGGAATCTTATAGCTTCATGCAGAATGGTGAGCTTTTGATGTGCTTACTTGATGGAAATTGAGTTTCTTGGAATCCGATCATGGCACAATTCCCAAGTCTATTATCACCACGGCCATGCACTTTGGGCACCGTCGTAGAGGGCCTCATTTCACTTTAGATATGACTCGATTGCTGCTACATTTACAGGTATGAAAGGTTGATTCTGCTTGTGAAAAAAGTTGAAAGTTTCATCTGACTTGAAAAGAAATGGTTTTATTCATATATGCTCTGGCCACAAAACGACGAGTATAAGTAGTGAGGTGGTGCCCATTTACTTTTGTTACTTCTTGCGAGCTTAGAATGCATTTTCCTTTTCGCTATAATTTTTAAGTTGCAATGTCAGGCTGAAACATAGAAATCTTTGATCAAAATATCTAGAAGAACTGAAAAGAAATGTCTACCAAGAATAAGATAGACTAGGATGCTAGATTTGTTATCTTGAATAAAGAGCATATGGACATATATGCATACCTGATGCCAACTAACTCAGATAATGAGAGGATACCTAGCCATTTTCTGACTTATAGGGCTTATGAGGTTAGCCCAACTGCCCAAGCGTTTTGCATGAAATTGACCTGTGAAATGCTTCTAGATACTTTCATCATGAATAAAATTTACATATGATGATGATGTTATAGGCCCTTGTGATCCTTTCCATTCCACATAGTGACTGGATTATGCTTATCGTGCATGGTGATGGCACGGAAGGTAGCAAACATTACCTAGATTATTTTTAAAGAGGATCTTGAGGATTTCAACATCTTTTGTTTCGCACAACCAGTTTTCGCTAGATCTTTAAGCTATTAGGAAGCAAGACCATAATGCATATCTAGCTTTTTTTTAAACTCTTAGGTATTTAAGATGCATAACCAAATAAAGAGTTTCTATGCATGTAATGGTTATCTTGAAATCCTTCCCCATGCCTTCCCACAGAAGTCCTCTTCTGTAGTAGCAAGTAGTATCAACTTATCAAGTACCCTGAAGATTCTATACAGGTCAAGGATCTGAACTAGAAGAAGAAGAATGTATACTGAATTTGAATTTCAAAGGCATATTAACCCAAAAGCTGTGTACGGAAAAAAAGGAAAATGAGAAGGACAGCAAGAAAACAAAAAGGTACTCCCCACTCTATTTTATGAATGTACGTAGTGCCCTAACTCTTTTGGATTCCCATTTCATCGTTTTCCTTTTTAGTTCAGTTAAGACCCTATGATTAAGTTCTTAACATCAACAAACTAAGGTTTTGGACAGGTACTTTACCTAAGAGAACAAAGCACATGACTGTAGCTTTTCACTATATTGGGGACTTCATCAATGGAAATGCAAGCTAAGAGTTTCTGCTAATTCTGATCACCCAGCAAATACACAATAATCCTATGTGCTGCTTGTTTCCTCAATTTCATCGTCAGTTGAACATCATCGTGGTTCAATGTGGACATAATGTTAGATACATTGGGACTTTGTTGATCCATGTGTGAATTTTCACATTCACTGTTGTCAATACAAATAGTTTACTATGGTCGACTTTAATGGCCTAAAACCTCTAAAAGCTTAGTCAACATGAGGAACATGACGAAACAACCTAATAGTGATGCAGTGTCATGAATGCATTTTAGCAATCTGGCGAGAAAACTGAAGTGCATGACAAACCACCCGATATATACATGAATTGATCCTTTGATGTACTTCATCCAACAGTGGTCCCCACAAAATAGGCAAAGGAACCTAGACATTGTAAGGAGTTACAATTCTGAACTGTCATCAGTCATGAGCTGTCCTGAGTGAGATATTCTGTAAGAAACTATACATTCCCGTCAAACTTAATAGGTATGCACCATTCGGCTAAAAGATATACGCTCCAGATGCCTAAAAAAATAGAACTACCACAGTTATACAAGAATATCCATGAGATGAAGACACTTTTGCAAATGTTCCATTAGGTAGCAGCCATTGATAAAAATGATTTACCTGAAGATCCACGCTTCCATCATCTCCAGAGTAAAAGCTGTAGATTGCTCCAAAGGTTCTTTGATCTTCATTCAATCATTATGTCTTGCATTAAAGTACACGAACAAATTTAAATGCGAAACCAAGTTGCCTCATCTATACATTTTTGCTGAATGAGAAAGCCTGATAAAGGATGAAGATGCTTGTAGATAGACATTAAGAAAAAGAAGCAAATTCCGGCTTTTTTCTACTCATGAGACACATTGTGCAATAACAAAGGACATGTCGAACTTCTGCTGTTTATGTATTCAGCCTGTCTTGCATCATTTCCAGAATAAACAAGTTTTAAGTTTCCTTCCCCTATTTCTACTATATCATTCATTCCCCTTTCCAAAGCATACATGATTTGTCTCTCAGAAGTTTCAGCAGCAACTGTCAAATGGAGCCAAAAAGAAGATAAATAGAGATGTGAATTCAGCAATACTTCACATTGCAACTGGATGAAACTTTCGCATACCTTTTCCATTTGCTCACTTTTTACAAACAATTGAGTGGTGACCAAACCATGATGATTACTATTAGAAATCGACCCAAAAACTAAAATAAGAAAAAAGAAGAGGAGAAAATTGCAAAAAAAAAGACAAAATATGTGACAAGGTATTGCTTTATCCGCCGCTGTTGTTACTTGCGATGGTAGGTGTTTTTCCCTTGAGAAATATCAAATCAATTAGGCATGTGTTTGGATGACTCATTGAAGAAAAGATTAAGGCAATTTAGATCAACTTAATAAAAAGAGATTAAAAACAATCGATGGATAGATGACAAAGTATTTGATGATTAACCCGGTGTATAAATAAATGCAAAACATATTGAAAGGTAAATATTTTTAGAACAATAATGCAACCCACGGTTACGGACAGACTTGTTCTAAATCTATAAACCCATTTTTCAAGTTCTAATTTTTTTATTTTTTTTGGCTTTATCAGTAACAAGGCTTATTCCGACCCGACCCGACCCGACCCTACCGATCATGAGTTTGGATTCAATAATGCCTTTGGGTGTGTAGGTGGGTTCCAATCGGAGTCGGCGGTTTCTCTTCTCTTGTTTCCCGCTGTTTCCCATTTCGAAAGAGGCGATTTCCATCTCTCATGGAGACGGAGAGGATCGCCGGCGAGGATCATCGGGATATGGACGGCGAGTTCGATTCGGCGCGAGAGGTGTCGAGAGATCGTTTCCGACTCTCCTCCATCTCCATCGCCCATGCTCAAGGTCGAAGGTTCCCCTCTCTCTCTCTCTCATCGTCCCCTCTCTCAATCTGCCTGAATGTCTCAACCGTCTCCGTCTTTTTGTCTTCTCCACTGGGGTACTGGAGTGGTGGAGCAGCCCGGAGAAGTGGCTTGGAGATTTCGGAACCTGTCGTCGCCTGCCTTGCGGATTTGGCTTTCCAATTCTCAGGTCTCCCCCCTCAACCCTCGATTCTCTTCTCGTGTTGTTTGAATCACTCGCGTCCTTGCTTCGATTCGCCACCTGGTCGTCCTCTGCTTCGTTTAGAATAATGGGCTGTTTGTTTCTTTTATCGAATTCGACTAAACTAGCTGATTAGCCACAGACGCTGCTTAGATTAACCAATTGAGCAATTACCTGTTTCCATGTCCGTCCCAGTCGTGTCCAATCGCCCGAATGTGGCAGTGCTAGCTTGTAGCTGGTGGGGAGTTAAATTTACAATTTTGAGGAGTCCGCGATATCCCTTTGGGAATTCTGGTGTATTGCTTACCCTTGGAGCCGGTCCTCTTTTGACACTCCTCGGTATTATTAACTTATGAAATTGACTGTTATGGTTGCTGTATCATGAAAACAGAACAGCTGGCCAAGGACCTTGAGCGTTTTGCTCACCATGCTGGCCGCAAGTCTGTTAACACGGACGATGTCATCCTCTCTGGTGAGTCCCCTTTGTCGTTTTTCATCGGCCCCCTGCTGTACTGCTGCTTTCCTTTCCGTCTTTTGGTTAGAGAAAAAAGGCTTGTCTTTGTATCTAGACTCCTGGGAATAAAATTAGCCCATATATGCTGTTACTTTTTGTCGTGGGACGGCTACACTGGCAGTGCCGCCTTTGGAGTCTTTCCAACTCCTTGTTTTTGATCTACTGTTGTGTGGCAGCACATAGGAATGAACACCTGGCTGTCTCGTTGAGGTCCTTTTGCGACGAGCTCAAACTGAAAGAACCCCAGTCTCTGAAGAAGCGTAGAAGGTTACCAGGAAAAGAAGCCAAAGCTCCTACCTGTGCGGTACACATTTCCGACCTGTGAATCAGAGGCTTTCAAATGCAGATCGTTCTTTTTAGCGATTGAAGCATGCGAGGGAGAAGATACTTGAAGCCAACAATGTTATTAGAAAGCACTTGAGTGATCGTGTTTTGCCTTATCTCTGTTGCATCTACAGAAGCTGGAACCAACTGCTTGAGTGACATGCCATGCTGCACTTTTGGGAAGTAGCAGTTGATACATGAGATTGGCTCGATGTTTGCTGATTAGTAGGAGTCTCTGCATACTTGTCCCTGACTATTTTTGTAATTCATATTTGTCTCCACAGAATTTTTGTAGTAAACCCGTGACATTCAAATTTGCACTGAAACTCGTAGCATCATGTGCCAACGCAGACAGTTTTAGCAGCGTTACAGTGTACTTCTGCCATAGTTAAGATAGACGTTTGTTCCTTGTTTCACATAGCAAGTGGCTTCCATCGAATCTTTTGGAGGATAGGAATCTGTGACGGGATTGTGAAAGAACTGTCAGTGAATAATGTAGATGTAGGATTATGTTTAAAAAACCAACACTCTTAGGAAATTCGGCTCTCCCGAGCTATAAGCCTACCACAAAAAGAAGTACGTCAGGCTCGTAGATATATATGATGTTGAGAATCGTGGGGCTACTGGGAGAGTGAATTATGCATATAGATGGTGCAAGAAGCCCCACCTATGTGACAGAAAGTAAGGGTATGCAAAATAATCAAGAACCGTCCAAAACCGAACTGGAACTAGTTCGGTACTGGCGGTTCCTATGGGACTGGTCCGGTTCCCAATTCTAGGTATGGAACTACATCGGACTGATATATATATATATATGTATTTAAAAAAGAAATTACATTTTAATTACTTAATCATTTTGTAGTTTTTTGACTATATACATATGTATATTTATAGTTATTGTATTAAAAAAATGCAGGTCTCTCCTTAACCATTTCTGTGATTAAATTGGGTTGACATTGAAAAAAGATGGATCAAGTTATTGTGAGGTTAGGACTTTTAACACAGAGTCTAATTCTCCACATGTTTATGGAAGGAAATCTTAAGAGGACGACATCATGACCTTCGAACAAATTAAGTTTTTAGTTAACTAGTATTGTCTATTTGTTCCATCCTATAACTTTCGATCTTTAATCAAAATCAATGGCTTGCAATTTAACCAAATATAAGAGCCAACAAGCTTTGGTGCTCTAAATAGAAACTAGGTTTCTTACGATATTAATTGATGAATGCAATTTTGTAGAGATCGGGATCGGTTCCATGGACCTAGCCAGGAACCGGGTCGGACCAGAAATCCGATTCTTGGGTGGATCTATAAAACTAATGAGTGGGTCTCGGTTTCAATTTTTTGGAACTAGTCCTTAACAGGTGGTTATCGGTTTCAAGGTGAGAATTGCTCACCCAAACCATGTTCATCCCTAATAAAAAGTGGAGATACAATCTAATGCTTAGTGAGCGATACTCATATCAAACATCATAAGAGGTTCTTTCCAATTACCTAATATATCATATTTTAGAGTAGAAGCTTACTGTTGGCCGGTGCTCGCAGGAAATGTAATTCCAGAGGAATGTGAAAGTCAGCAGTCAAAAAAAGATAATGAAGGAATGATCATGCCGTGCATTCTGATGGATAGAGACGTAAGGAATCATTCCCAAGTCTCCGTTTACTAAAGCCGCGGGAGTTGCAAAGTTGAAATTGGGGGGCTAAAAAGGTGATCATATGCGGCCACCCAAATGATGTTTGTCGTATTATATAATGGATTGAACTTTGACTATGTAAACCCAGCCCGAGCGGGAACGCGTCACAATCAGAAGGGAGAGCTTTGTCTGGAAATGGAAGGAGCGTCATCATGCTGTTACAGGCTGTTTGGAGGGTATCGCGAAGACAGACAAGAGTCTCCGTCTTGCGTCGGTTGGGACTTGTTTCGGTTCCAAAAGATCCCAAACATGAGCAGGGATTACTGGGAGCTAGCTTGGCTCCAAATTGTCTAAAACGCAGGGTAAAGGAAAAGTTCAAAAAAAGATAACGCAGAAATCAATGGGGGTTTGGGACAATCCTATCGTCCAAAAGGTGGGGGGCGTGGCAGCAATCAGCGGCCGCAAAGTTGGACAAAAAGACAGCTCCACAAGTCTTTAAAGTTTACTTAATATTCCTTCCTATTTCTTTTTTTATGTTGTTCACACTGCAAAAGTTGGCGCCCCAAGAGTGTTCTTCGCTTTTCTTTTTCTCCTCTTTTTATTTAATTATTTTTTGTGACTTACGTGCTTCTCGTGAAAGGCCCGATGCTACTAGTGCCCTTTGGGTGGGGAGGCGGTCAAGTATATCCCAATTTATTAGGTACACAAAAATGACACTCTCCGTTGAGAATAAATCTCAATTTCTTAGCATAGAAGAATACGCCACATGTGAATGATTTGGAATATAAATTAGTCTATGGTTGTTGAAGGGAAAAGGGACCAAGAAAGGTGGTGGATGATTTGTGTTGTCACCCTTATTGTCTTCGTCTTTTCATACTCATTCACATACCATCTAATTTTTACTAAAAGAAAAGGTTTGCAAACACTTGTAAATCACACCGGGCTCGTCAATATTGAATGCCTAAATAATTTCCAAAAAGTTGAAAAGAAAAAATAGCACTAGGGAATAAGAACTCGATCTTAGGCCCTGAAAAACAAAGTCTTAAAGGAGTGGTAGGCCCGATTTCCGAAGACAAAATGCAAACGGAATACTCATTTTCCTACATTTCGTCATCGATGATTCATTTTCAAATCCAATAAAGGAGATAATAGATAGATTAAAGTGATACGTTAAAAGAGTCAACAAATCTTTTCGTTCCGAAATAATTGAGCATTCTTGAGATAGTTTATACTTTTGACTTTTTAAAAATGCCTCAAAAAGCCAAATAAATGAATCATTTTGGAATGTAAATAACAAACCCAATTTACAAGAAATATGATGCGCCGGAAATGAAAGAAAGCTTGGGGCTATGCATACGTCGGTATGATATTCATCGTGGTTGGAACTAATTGATGGCCTGCAACTGCAACAGTTGACTTTGCGGCGTGCGAATTGAAAGGCCGTTCGCGAGCGCAAGCTTTTATTTCGTTTTCCCTTTCTCTAGACTCTTGCGGAAATAGAGAATGAGACATGTTCTGGAAGATGTCCCGGGTGCCACGCCAAACGCAAATCACATGGACGACAGAACTGCGTACTCACCTACAACCGGTCTTGTCGGCTGTGGACCTTTGGTGATACTAACTTTTTACTAGAATTAATTGCTAGAGCTAGTCAAGAAGTTCATTAAAATTCATTAAATAATGACGTGACAAGTTCGAATTTATAAATTTCATACCAATGATGGTTTGCTTATATAAATATAAAGATATATTTATGCATAAATATACATAGATATATAGTCTAGTGAAGTGCATTTTAAGAATGTAATTCACCGATGAAAGATGGCGTATTTTCTTGTGGATGAGATAAGATCAGAAAAATACGGTTACATTAATTTATTTATTGGGAACATTGGTTTGGGGGGGATAGACAAAGTTGACTTGCATGCCTCCTGAACCAAGATGTGGGCGAGCGGCGATCCAAAGAAGCCGAATTCTATGACCATTAGCTGCAATTCATGTCCTTTTGTTAAGGTAGATATGGTAATAAATGGTGTAAGAATGAAGGTGGTAGACGCAAATGGGACTTGGCTCGGCTATAAAAATTGCAAATTCCCGTCTGGCCGTGTCCCTCAACCTCACCAGCGCCTTCTTCCACCCTCATCGAGCTTCACGATTCCATTCACAACAACGACAACAACAAAAGTATGTCCATCATCATTTTTACACCCGCCTATATTTCGTCCTCAGCATCGTCGTCTAAAACTGAGAATCTTCCTCGAACAAGCCCATCCTTTCGTTCTATACAAGGTGCTTTTTGGGTGTCAGTTTGACTCTCTTTGCGGCTTCTTCGCTTCCGTATTTGTTTTCCCATGGCCGGTGCCTACTTGAGCAATCCACCACGCACGATCATGTTGTTCTGAGGGTACGCACTCACATACTTTTGCACGATTATTGCCCCTTCCCCCATAGCTTTTCCTTCTCCTTTTTCTCTATCTGAACGAGTGATGGTAAGCTCGATCGTGTTTGAAATCACCCTTCTTCATTAGCTTGTTCCCAGAATGAGATTCCACAACAACACTTCTTGTTGCTCATCGTCCGTACTCAGACACCTCTTCTTCTTTACCTAGATCAACATCTCAGTGAAGCAAATCTTATTCTGAACATCTACAATTAACCTCTGCTGTAGCAACAAATTCTCACGGTGATTGCACAATCTTTGTGAATGTCCTTCTCGAGTTTCAAGTGGTATCAATGTCTCAAAAAACTTTAGATAGACTTGGTCTATTTATGATCTGTTGAGCAAAAGCAATCACAATACAAGAACCGTATAGGAACTTGTGTATTTCAGTAAGACCTAGTGTGGGTCATGCAAATTCTTCAAATGCAATCAGCTTGATCTAACAAAATGAGTTTATACCACACTTGCTTTGCATCTAGCTAGGAAAATGATTTTGTGGAGCGATAACCAAATCAAGTGCTCACGGCAAAGCTGCAAGGGGTGATCAATGCCACATTACTGTATCCTAAATAACACTTGTCTGTTGGGCTACTTGGATTTACTTTTCTGTTTGGAAGATATGATTAAACTTTCCAGTACAATGGAAACCACAAACAAGATAGTTTGGATATCCATTGAGGCACCCAATAGATGCACTGTCATGTGACGTTGTTTGGTAGTAAAGGAGCTTTTGTAAAGTTTCTTAGAGATTTGTATCTATAATTTCTCAACTTGATGGTGAATATGGAGTATATACCATGCCAATCCAATTTTACATAGTGGTTGTAGGCTAGGATACACTCTTACCATTCCATTTCGTACTAAAAGATCCTTGAAGCCCCATCTGACCTCTTCTCTTACACGAGATTATTATCTAATTTAACATTTCACATCTCAAGACAAAGGAAACAAGAATGGATTATAGGAAGAACGCTGCATAAATGATTTATATGTGAAGTCCTTAAATTAAGAGAGTGAGTTTATAAGGTGATGAAGCTTAAGGTCTGGATGCAACATTTAATGGCTGAGTGATGTCCTATTCTTTGGAGGATCTCCAAGAAGAAGAAAAGCCATCAAAGCAATGTTGGGGATCGTGTTGATGGAAAGAGGATGGCATGGAAGAAGATGATGACGGTGACGATGAAAGAGTAGGCTGTAGAGACTGAAAATAATCACTGGCGGAAGCTGCAGAAGTAGGACCTTGTCCGGGGACAAAGCTGGGACGTGAAGGTGGCATGACGCAGCCATCCATCAGTTGAGCCCCAACATGATTGTCATGTGAGCTGAAGGCTGAAGGGAGCTCCTGAGATTGAGGCTGAGAAGCATTACTAGCGATACCATATGGTGGAGGCAAAGAGTGAACTCTTTCAGGGAAGTTGAGCTTGGCTTTGTTGCCTTTGAACCTGAGGGCTGCCTCATCATAAGCCAGAGCGGCTCTCTCTGCTGTGTTGAATGTCCCGAGCCACACTCGAGCTGCCTTCTTCGGATCGCGGATCTCAGCTGCGTACTTACCCCACGGCCTTTGCCTCACCCCTCTATAGTTCCTACTCCTCACCTCCAGCTTCTTGTTCTTCCCTCCTTCCAAACATAATTAAGCATGCGGACGTCAAAATACACACAGACATCTCTAAATCGCTATCACAGCTCTTCCAAAGTATGTGGTGATTGAAACCCTATGTACACATAAATAATAGCTGTCGCGGACGCGTTCGTGTGCTTGTGCAAACCCCTATTAGTAATATAGAAACAAAAGGCGTTCGATCCGACTAGTAGTGCTATTAGCGTTGTAGCCGTACCTTGTGCATCTGGAAACTGATGATCATGAAGCGAACTTTGAGATAATGATGCTGATGAACTGAGGGATGCATGATGAGATGCAGAGGCAGCAGGGTTTGCAATGACTTGAGCGAGAGCGGATACAATGGCGGATGTGTCTCGTTGAGATCGGGCTGTTCCCATGAAGCTTGAGGAATATGCAGAATTGTTACCCTTCCGATCGCCATCCTCTTTCTCCTCTGATACATGGCCAGCTTGGGGCTTGGATCTCTTCCAATTTCTCCCCTCCATCGACAATTAATCCCCTATTTCTTCTCTTTTGGTTAAGATGCCCCCTCTTTATCTACACACTCTCTCTCCTCCCCTCCCCCCTTCCCTTCCCGACTCCATGTAAATTTATTCTCGATTGACTTGGAATAATTTCAAAGAAGAGGTTAGACTAGGACTTAGTAAGAATACCCCACGCAAGCGAGAAACCCTACCTTCATGGCTACAAAACCAAAAATATCTAGGGTTTTCTTGTGCGAAATCTGGGCTTTAGTCTCCCATCCTTTCTTGCTTTTTTATTTTGTTTCATTTGTGGATCTCCAATTTTTTTCTTCAAATGAAAAGAGTTCAAATAACATATCCAATGGACTGACTGAATGAAAAAAAAAATGTATCTTATTTTAATATTTATAGCAAGTCAACTAATCATTTTCCATATATCACTCATTTTTATCTATAGCCGTATATACATAGTCTCTTTTCATATAAGCTCTATAATAAACAAAGCATTGTTTAGGCCGAAAATCGCCGACATAGACACTGATTGTTCTATGTAACATGACCAACACTCTTATGTGATACGGCCAACATTAATATGAACATTTTTTTTTTTATAATTTTTATAATTTTTTCTTTTTCCTTTTCTTTTTGTTGTGGCCGGCAAGGGATGGCCTCACTTGGGTGAGGGTTGCCCTCACAAACCACAAGTGAAGGTTGGCTTTGCCAAGCCGCACCAAGGCGAGGGCGAGCACTAGCAAGGCCCCTCTCAATGGCCCAGGCTTAGGCGAGGGTTGGCACCCCATCCGACATCACTCATCCTTGGCAGCCGTTTCCTTGAGATCACACAACTTGGGGTTCCATCGAGGGTCTTCACCTGGTTCATCTTTTTCGACGTTGCCCTTGTTGACGATTGCTAGGTGAGTTTTGGAGGTCAAGTGGCAATGATGGTTGAGTGTCATCGATTTCATCCCTCTCCTCGACCCCCTCCTTGCTCTACTCATCGACATCTATGCAATTGACCGTTGCCTTCACCCAAACGAGGCCTGACAAGGCCAACCTTGCCCACACAAGGCCCGGTGGTTACATTTGTGCAAGTAAAGAACATACTTGACTAGGGGGTGAGCATGGTTTGGGTGGCAGTTCCCACTTTGGAATTGGAAATCGCCCACTAAGGACCAATTTCGAAAAATTAGGGATTGGGAATCACCTGTTGGTTCCATGGATTCACTCAAGAATTGCCGCTGGTCTAGTCTGGTTGTTGGGTGGGTCCATGGAACTAATCTTCAATCCCTACAATAATGCATTCATCAAATAAAAAAATGCATTAGCTCTTGATTTGGTATCATGGTGACAAAGCGCCATAACATCTCCAATCAGTCCTCTTCCTTGGTTTATTTTGTTTTGGTTAAGAAAGCAAGTAAATGGATTATTATAATGAAAAAGAAAAGTATGGGGTTAATCCTATTACAAACCCAAGAGATAAAATTAGTCAATAATATCTAATAACTACAAGTATATACACACACACATGTAAATATAGATATTTGGTTGAAAAACTATAAAACAATTAATTAATTCAAATTTAATTTCGTTTCTTTAGTGTGGGTGTATATATTGGTTTGGTCCGAGTGAGCGCACAGGCGAGCTATTCCATGTGTAGAATCTGGAACTAACTCAATACTCACCGATTTTGCTAAATTGGAATTGAGAACTAGATCGATCCCCATGGGAATTGCCGGTTCCAAACCGGTCCGATCCGATTCCAAGCGATTCCTTTGTACACCCCTATACTTGATGGCTCTAAGTGAGAGAAGGGAAAATTGTCCAAAAGTCCTGGACTTATTGTGCTTTTGATAATTTAGTTATAAATTTTTTAATTTTTTTCAATTAAGTCATAAACATTTTCACGTGTTACTAATTGAATCAATCTAGCCAATTTTGGTTGGAAAATGCTAATGTGGGTGTCGGCCATCCTATGTGGCTCAACTAGCATTAATGTAGATAATTTTTAATAAGGAAAAAAGTAAAGAAGAAAAAGAAAAAAAAAAAAAATTAACTACAATTCAAAAAAATATATTAAAATATTATTAAAAATTGTCGATATCGACATTGGCCATGCCATGTAAAGTAGCTAGCATCCATATTAGCGATTTCCAATCAAAATTAACCGGATGAATTTAATTGGTAAAATATGATAATATTTAAGATTTAATTGACATAATTAAAAATTTAAAATTGAATTGACGAAAATATAATAAGTTTAAGATATTGGACAATTTTCCCATGAGAAAAGTATTAAGATTGATATAGGGTGTTATGAATACTTTATTTCCACACGTCTTAATTTATTGTGAGAGTAAATAAAGTAATCAATGCTCCATTCGCTAAATCGAACAAAGTAATTGTTATTCCGCCCTCCACTATCTAAGCTAAAATCGAATGGTTATGGCATTATGGCCTTATTCTTTGACCAGAAAAAGTGCTCACATGATGCACATTTCGAGACAACCTTTGCCGTAGTAGCTCAAGTTTTCCTTTTTCTCTTATAGGCATCAAATTCTTTGGGATCATCATCATTGAGATTTGAATATAAGCGCAGAAGCCTCTAAAATCATGAACCCGCGTTGAAATCAAGCCAAAATATGTTTAAAAATTCAAAACTCAGCCTCCAAAGCAACAGGAGAAGATGGAGAAAAGAACAATTAAAATGTCAAAAGTTACAAAATGTATACTTAAGTGCTATTTTTAAAAAAAATTGAATTACTTAAGTGCAAATTCCGATGAAAACTACTGAAAATCCGATGTAACTTATTTTAATAAGTTCTAATATTTACATGGCTCGCCAGAATTTTACATCAACTCACATTCACCAAAAACGATGCTATTTTGGCCAAAGTTTAATTTTTAATATGAATATTAAATAAATAATATTAAAAATGAAAAAAAAAGTAGCAGTAGCACATGTGTGGGAGTGTTGCCCCATCATCAATGGGATTGTAGTGATGGATGGTGAGGGTCGCTAATGCCTAGGTGTTTGTCAACGAGCCTTGCTGACGCCTAGGCTAGGGTCGACGAGGGTTGCCGCCCTTGCCCAGGCACCGGCAACCCTCGCAGCTAGCGCCACCACCCCACTAACAATGGGGTGGTGGCCACAGGTGAGGGAGCCTCTCCTTCTGCCTTTTAAAAAAAAAAAAATTATTTGATTAATATTTATATAAAAATTTAATTAATGTCAAAATGTTATTATTTTGGGTTGATCTAGCCACATCAATGTTCAAAATGATGTCGTTTTGGGCTTATTTGGCCATGTCAACATTCAAAATGATGCCGTTTCGATCTCAACTGCCGAAAAGTGTCATGTTAGCCTTTTAGCCGAATTTTCTCACCGTTGACATTTAATTGATAATTTTTATTCCGATTTTGGCACTTAAGTATATATTTTCGAACTTTTGACATTTAAGTATTCCCCTCATATCAAGTTTTGGTACTTTATGGGTTTGCACGTCGGAGAAGATGCGTCAATGTTTAATCATACGAGATATGTGAACGTATGAGTTAGATAATCATCGTTGTTTGGCACCGTTTGAGTGAACCGAGCGAGAAAAATCACAGTGAATCCATATTTATTGGTTTCTAAATCTAGGCACTTAGCTTAGAGGAAAAAGGAATTTCATTGTTCAGTTGCATTTCTCACATAGGTAATTAAATGTGTACGTTTCCCGAACCCACTTTTGTTTTGTTTTGGGCTGATGCATATCATTTCTTGTCTATAATGACAAGAATGATAAGAGATTAATCAAGACCAAATTCTTGTCTATTGATAAAAGATTAATCTATAATGACAGGAGATTATCTTGTTTTGCCTATAAAAAAGTTGACTATGAGGGGACCATAGAAGTGAATAGATGGAGCTAAAATGCTCATCTTGAGAGATTAATCAAGACCAAATTCTTCAACCCCTAAATGAGGAGCTATACAGATAATCTTTTTGGGATTTTCACACTGTGTAAGTAAAGTTACGGAAATTAGTCCAACTGTCAAGTTAAATAAATATGCACATGATAATCATTTTATTTTTTTTCAGAATTTTTTTATTTTAAAATTATTTTTGGAATATAATTTTTTTGTAAACAATTCTATTTTTCTATTTCTAGAACAAATTTTGTATCTAGAAATAGATTTAGAATAGAAATGAGAATTAAAATTTTATATTTCTCTATTTTTAGAATATAAATAAGAAATAAAAACTTTTCTCATTATTCATTTTTACTATTAGTCGATTGCCCACTCACCACCGCCTGCCACTATCATCACCGTTGCCCCCGTTGATGATTGGCTGCCTTTGCCGCCCCTCATCAGTTGCTGCCCCTTGGTGGTTGGCTGCCACCATTGCCCCCGCCCCCCACCATTGATCACCACCGGCCCTCGTTCGCCACCCCCACCCATCACGGTCACCGAGTCCACGGGCCATTGTCTGCCACCTCTCAAGAAAGAGAAATTTTGTGTCATTATCAAAGATTTTTCATTCCGAGAATATAAATTTTGTGTCGTTATCAAACGCGTATTTTCGCTCGAAAACTTATTTATGAATAAAAATAAAAAATCTATTTCTATTACATAAATCAATTACTAACTGGAAATTATTATTATTCGCACCTTAACTCTTTAAGGTTGACGAAGATTGTAGTGAATGTTGCAGCAGAAGGAGATGAATTGAGGGCCTGATTTATTTTTATTTTATTTTATTTTGATTTGCTTAATACTCACGGCTGAGAAATTAAAATTGTCATCCGAAATGCAAAAGAAAAAGTCGTCAACCCTAAGAGTTGTCATCACCGACGATGGTAACGCACGTCACCATCGGGTATCTATCTATCTATCTAAGCGGCTCCATTCTAGAAATGTCCAAACAGACTTGTTGTCTGGGAACGGGATCGCATCCCATCCCATCCAATGACATGGTTGGGTGGCCGGTCAATTCCAGTCCCGCATTACGCGTTTCGAGCCCCAATCTTTGAAAAACAAACGAAGAGGAATGAGAATGGACTCCGTCAAAGTCAACCTTTTGGCCTGGTTTTCTCGATTCAGAAACCAACAGTCAAACCGCAATTACACTGGATCGTGATAGGGACGGGATGCTTCTGAAGCTCGGTCTATGACCAACCAAAAAAAAAACAAAACAAATGGTTGACTATAAGGGCTCTCCTCTTGGCTCTTGGTGGTGTTGGTGGGGTCTCTGAGATTGTCTTGTACCTGAGTCCCCGCTCCCAAATTGAGTGAGTCACGAGATTATGACGAAGCAAAAGGTCAAAAAAAGTAAAAAGGTTCATTCAAACTGATTTGACGTTCGATTAAATTAGCTCTTGAATTGGCCTATTGGTTAGATAATGAAGTACACAGTGTGCATAAGATGCACCCTCCGATTTCTCAAATCACTTAAAAGGTTAACTTTCTCGTCATTTAAGAAAAATGTATTTGAGTAGTAATCTTGCCTAATCTGTATCCTTCTAGTTATATATTAATAATACTTTTCTTTTCTAGTCATTCATTTTAGATTAACAAGGTACAAAAATCTGCTCTGAGAATCGATACTTAAAAAAACTATCCAACCTAAAACGATGCAGTTACCTCAAGTTAGCTCTTAAAATTGACTTGACGGAATGAAAAGAAGGACAATTCGTATGTGGGTAAGGAGGAGGGTGCCCACTGCAGGGTCTACCTCTCGAATTTACTGACTTGAGACGATTTCATAATTGACCCACCCCCTTGAGTTTAGTTTCGATCGCGTCTTAGTAGATTTCTTGGGATCGGTGATCACCAAACTAAGTTACGCTTCTTTTGTCATTTAAGAATAGACGACTTAATGTAAAGTCGTGAGTGATATTGCCTGTTTGCATCAATCTCATTTATTTTAAATTGATAATACTAATCTAACCATCTCCCAAACGAATGTGCCGTCATAGCATAAAACGCGCTCCGACATCACATCCTGCTCTTTTTGGCAGCAGCTCCTTGCAATCCCAGACGGAATGTTTCGATTTAAACCATAGCTAATAACACCCGTTTAAGTGAGATCGTGATCACAGCACAGCGAGATGCAAGTCGCATTGAAAAGGCGAAGTCATGGACATACTTGCAGCCTTGATCAACAAGGTTCCCATCCACACGAGAGTAAAAAGCCTTAATTGACTTGAAGAACCGCCTCCGACTTGTATGTTTGGGGTATTATGCTTGAACAAACGAAAGAAACCATACTTATGAGTGAACGAATGGTCATCAAAAGAGTAAAAATTATCAAGAGCCACTAATTCTGAATTCAAGAACGAGGTTATATCCATTTTCGTGATTTTTCATCTCTTCAATGCGAGAAGGGAGGAGAAATTGCTAGAACCGATTGTAATAAGCAACGACTGGATTTGGAGTATTAGAGTAGGAACCGAAACTCGGGGAAGAGAACATGATAGTCAGCTCAGCTACACGTTGAAATTTAATTAGTAGACTCTCATTGCAGTAGAAATAGACCACAGCACAGTACTCTCATTTCCCTTATGATCAAGCGCTGACATATAATAACTAAAACACTAGAGAATGAGGAACAGGCACGAACTAGTAAGGGAGTTCGAGATGGTGAGCGGTGGGGGCGGAGGTGGAGGTGGAAGCAGAGGAAGCAGCAGAGGCGGAGGAGTGGCGGTGAGCATGGCAGAGCTGGCGGAGCTTGGTGGGGACGTACCAGATGCAGAGGCGGGGGTGGGCATTGAAGATGGCGTCGATGTCCCAGCCAGCCCTGCGGCCCGCGATGGTGACCAGGGGGTGGTAGCAGGCTTGCCTCCAGGCGCCGACGTTCTCCCCGCGCTCCTTGAAGCTCTTGCGAAGGGCGTTGGAGGCGTGCTCGTCCAGGCAGTGCAGGGCGTAGCAGTGGACGTAGTGCCTCATCTTCGGCTTGTTTATGTAGCTTGCTCCCGCCTTCTTAGCGTACCTGAACACCTGGTTCGTCACCTGCGTCGTTTTGTTGTTTGAATAATGCGCGCTCGGATACGTTCGAAAGAGTTTGATAGCGTATAAAAAAAACAAAGAAGAGAGTCGGAGGACCTTGGTGGGGCATTTTTCGCCCCGCTCCTTGGCCAGGGATTGGACTTGGAGGAGGAAGTCGCGGCACTGGTCGTAGAGATGGAAGAGGTAGTCCAGGCCGTTCTTCTTCCCACGCGCCACCTCCCCGGGCTCCGTCACTATGAAGGGGTGCTCCCTCTGCCTCCTCATCTCCTCCACTTCCTCCTCCTCCTCCTCCTCCTCCTCCTCCTCTTCGGCGGCCGCTCCTTTTATCGCAGTGATGCGGTGACGATGACGGTGCTTCTTCCTCTGTTGTTGGGCGCCCCACGTCGTCCCCGCCGTGTCCGCGCTTCCCGCCCCGCCCACCTGATCCTTCTCTGCGTGCTGCACCACTTGTTCCTCCGACAGCCCTGCGTGGGAATAATCATAATGAACCACAGCGTAAAAAAAAAAATAATAGAAGAGGCCGAGAGAGGTACCTTGGTGGGAGAGAGCATCGAGGAGAGGATGGTCGGAGGAGTGGAGGTGGTGGCGGCGGTCGTCGGCTTCGAGGAGGCGCCTGCGCTCGGCGCGGATGGCGGCTTTGATGCCATAGCGCTCGCCGACGAGGAGGTCCCAACGGAAGATGTGGGAGAGAGAGTTCATCATGTCATCGAGCTCCTCCTCCTTCATGTCGAGGAGGGTGTTGGCTGTAAACCCCATCTCCGCTATCCTGGAGGCCGTAAGGTACCTTATCCCATAAGCCTCGAAAAGCTCCTCTAGTCCCCCCATCGTTCGCAACCCCACAACCGCAAATGTTTCCGGATCCATCGTCGCGCTTCAAATTGCTGGCAGGGAATGGGTGCGCCACTGTTTGCTGCCTTGTTTATAAACCAGTGAGTCCGTGAGTTTAGTGCGTGATATATTATACACTGTATGTACGTACGTAGTGCTAGTGGAGGGAGGGAGGGAGGGAGGGAGGGATCGGGGTTGCATGGGATGGGACAGTAACTACAAGTTGAAGGTCCTGGTCGAGAACGAACCAGATGAGGAGACGAGGGGGGTGTGGTCCAGTTTGTAGTAGAGGGGAAGGGACCATGTGTTCGGGTCGTCATCGGGATTTGGTCACTGACGCCCCCACTGTGGTTTGACTGTTGCTGCAAACCGCTGAACTGGGAATCGAGTGGTCTTGTCACCAGTTTTGTTTCGTAGTTTGTGTTGTGGGTCGTCAGAGAGAGAGAGAGAGAGAGAGAGAGAGAGAGCACTGTGAAGGAATGTCCTCTTCTCAGCTTTGTCCTCTGACCGGTGTTCCGCCCTCCCCCTCTTCTTTACCATCTCAATATAAGAACTCCTCAAAGCACCCACTGTGCATTAGGGAGTCCCTCCCTCTGCACCTTTAGCTGATCAACGTGGCAGACGTGGATACCGACAAAACATAGAGTCTATCAATTCTGTTTAAATTTCGCGGCTCTGAAACGCTATTTAGAATGTCTTAGATAAGATTTCTATCGTCGAAAATAATTCTTCATTTTTTTTTTTTTTAAAATAATTTTTAAATAAAAAACGTGTTTAATAACTACATAAAATTTGTACTTCCCAAAAAAAAGAATAAGAATATATTTAGTACAATCTACAGATTTGTTTTGTGCCCTAAAATTTATTTTAATTTTTTAATAATTTTTTCCTTTCTTCTTCTTTCGACGGCAATGGCAAATGGCAGCAGCAATAGCGAAGGAAGAAGAAAAGCAAAAAAATTATTCCAAAAATTATTTTTAGAATAAAAAGTTACTTTTTTTCTATTTCTTATTAATGTTCCAAATCTATTCCCTAAAGCAATTTCTTATTCCCGAAAATAGAAATACTAGCTGATGTTACCAAATTGATTTATATTACTTTTATTTATTTATTTTGGAGAATAAAATAACAGAAAAAAAAAAAATAGGAACATTAACAAATGCGGTCTTAGTATGTCACGGAAACAAAATTAAGTACCAAATTAACATAATTTGATCCATGTAACTTGCATTCATAATTTTGACCTACATGTATGAGGAGAGGAGAGCAACACAAAATTTTATTATAAATCTAAACAGCATAATAGAGATTACAATTATATTAAAGTAATTAGAACACTTGTTATATTTCCAAACTCCCAATTATACCTAATAGCTCAAATGATGTTTTGTATTCATGATTTCTTATGAAATATTTACTTAATCTCACAAAAGAATTACACAAAATCTTAATACAATACTTTCATGACTTCAAATACTTGAAATGTAATTCACTAGGACAAGTTTCTTTTGGATGCTCTTCACAAAGAAAGCCTTCTTCTTCTTCTTCTTCTTTTTTGTTTTGGTATATAGAAGATAATTCGATTTAAAATAGAAAACTTCCTTTAAGAAACTTACTATGTTTATTCAAATTAGGGAACTGACTTAAACTAGGAAAGATTCATTTTTTGGCCTCAAACTCAAGATATGTTTTCAAAAATCTCTACGTTAGCTTGATGTTTGAATTAAGTCATAATTGTTTTGCTAAAAAATTTAAACCTTGTTGCTATGCTCCCATAGCCTCTCATTGGCCCAATTGCCATAAACATCTTTGAAGTTCAAGACTTTGACATAACTGTGGACTTTATTGGAACATCAACTCTAATTGCTCCTTTAATTGCTTTATAAGGATTTTTCAACATAACTTTCTCAATCATAGATGAAGCAAAATCACTATTGTATCCAAATTTATCTGGAGATAAAACATGCACTTGTCAAATTCAGCAGTTATAGCAACCATTAGCTCTATAGGCTCCACTTTATTATAAGCACCATATGTCTTGTTGCAACTCCACCTTCAGCCGATCATTGTTTAAATTTGAATTAGCATTGCCACAAACACTCTTACCCATAAGTATTAGAGACTTGTCAAATATAATTTCTTTATTGATAATAAGTGAATGTTTTTTAGGCATCATAACTAATAGAATATGCGCTTTCTTGACCTTCCATCAAGTTTATCATCACTCACTCAAACATAATACGAGCAACCAAATTTCTAATAATAGAATAATCAACAACGATACTTAATTACACTTCCTAGGGAGTACGACATCCAATTGTAGTTGATAGTAATGTACATATAAGGTAGCTTGTTGTACTAAGCACATTTGTTAGAAATCTCTTAACCATAAAAGCACTAGTATTTTATAGGCTATTTATAGTAATGTCTGCTTATCAATTCTATAACATGTTGTGGTTCATTGATCTTTATTACGTATCCAAAGGAATTTGACAGTCAATCACAAGTTTGGAATTGTGGTTCCATTCATTCCAAGGAGAATCCAATCAATCATCCATTGCACCGTTAGCCAAGGTTCACTTCCTTATTTGGAGTCTCTATTCGAAGAAGCAATAAGATTGTTGGAAGATCTATTTGTATGGATGAATGGATCTTTGGTGATTCCATTGTTATCTACAACAACTAAATTGATCATCTCAAACATCATTCAATTGTCAACTTAAAGATTGACAACTATAAAAAGGAATTAATGCGAGGCAAAGTAGATTGAGACAAAATGCGAAAATTATGAGAACACTTTACTTACGCTTTGATACTTACTCTTTGATCATTTGATTTACTCACTAAAAGTTATATGATGATTATAAACCTTTCAAGAAGCATATGAGTGCTATAGCAATGCGTGTAACTTGGTAGTGTGAGCTACTGAAACAAAAATTCTACCCTTCTCAACATGGGTGAGATTTCTCCCTATCCCAGCTGGGGATAGTTGAAACCCTAATGCCCATTCCTTGCAAATTACAGCAGTCTCTTATGGTAGATTCTTCTCAGCAATTGTAGTAACAGGTGTGGAAAAATTTCTTCTTCTCTCACGATGGGTGAGATTTCTCCCTATCCCAGTTGGGGATAGTTGAAACCCTAATGCCCCTTCCTTGCAAATTACAGCAGTCTCTCATGGCAGATTCTTCTCAGCAACTATAGTAACAGGTGCTGCTCCCCCTTCCTTTCCTCATCTTCTTCTTCAGTTCCCTGGTTTTCTCACCTCTTGAAAGATACCATGGCTAAGGCCCCACAATACCCACCGGATTAATCTTCCTGTTCCCAGCCGCAGACCGCATCTCCTACACCTACAATTTTGCAAATAGTCACCCATCGGAACATTAACTCATTTGAACCCCCGCTAAGCTCCCTTCATTCCCAACCCTAAAATACCACATACCCACCCACCGGAACATTGACTCACTTGAAAACCCATATTGCCCAGTCATCCAAGTTATGAATATGGAGGGTGAACAGGAAAATCAACTGCGTATGGCCACTCTGTGTAAAAGAATGGGGGATTTATGGGCTGAAGATGACATTACGGAGCCGAATGTAATTATCCCTGAATCGATACATTTGGAAAGTAAGCTTCTTCTCTATGGTAAACTACTATCTAAACCTAACGTTAATTTTCCAGCTTTTTTGAGCACTATGAAGAGAGCCTGGAGGATTGAGTCAGTAAAATGCGACATGATAGAGCAGGGGTTCTTTTTATTTACCTTTAACTCTGTTAAAGAAAAGGAGAGAGTGCTAGAAACAGGCCCATGGTCTTTTGCGAATAATTTGCTGATCCTGAAAGAGGGGGACCCCAACATACCAGAACACCGCTATGATTTCTCCCAGTATGCCTTTTGGGTTCATTTAGTTGGTCTCCCTAGAGCTGCAATAATTGAAGAAGGTATTAGCAAAATCGCGAGAAAACTTTGCAAAGTAGAAAAAGTCAAAATTGAAGCAAAATATAACAGCTCGAGCAGAATGGGCAGAACTAAAGTGGTTCTAAACCTGCACAAACCCCTTAAAACTGGAATGGTCATTGACTTAGGAGGTATGAAATGGTGGATTGACTTCAAGTATGAAAGATTACCTCATTACTGCTATTCATGTGGGTGTATGGGTCATTATGCAACTTCATGCCCTATATTCCCTAAGTTTGGTTCATGGCTCAAAGCTGAGGTGAAAGAGTCAAGTCCGTGCTGGAAATTTTTTTTCGGGGAACTTGAGGTTGTTGAAGGCAATGAAGAAATGGTACTCGAGACCCCCATCTGCACGGCAGCAACAAACACAAACACAGTCACGGAGACATCAAATGAAATAGCGATTGTAATTTACAGTCCAGCAACGCATGAAGGAAACATTCTGACCCTTACCTCCCTCGCAAGAGGAAAAAGAGCCCAACAAACTCAGAAGCTATTGTTATTTGATATTGACCAGCAACATAGGCTAAACTCTAGCAAAAAAGGCAAAGCTTCAATGAAATCACTAGTGACTAAAAAACAGAAAATGTTCAACCCTTATGCTACAAGAGGCAACCAAGATTGTTTTATTGATGAAGGGCACCCGTTAGAAACGCCTATTCAGATGTGGGAAGGAGAGTATACCCGAGCTTTGGTGGCTAGCCCTAATAAGCCACCAAAGAAGACATGAAAATCATAAGCTGGAACTGTCAAGGGTTGGTAACCCCTTGACAATCCAGCACCTTTGAACTTTAGTGGCTCGTGAAAGGCTCAGTTTGGTTTTCCTCATGGAAACCAAAAACAAAGAGGAGGTGATTTAGCGCTTAGCTAAGCATCTTTAGCTCAAATACTTAAAGACTATTGACCCAGTAGGCATCGCGAGTGGATTGGCACTATTATGGAGTGAGGAGGTATCAGTGGAAGTAGAGGCCAGCTCAGAGGTGTGGATGGGAGTGCTGTGTTGAGAACAGGGCAACAACTTTCTTATGAGAATAGCCTTTTTACACGCACCCAATATCTTTCACGATAGACTTGCTCTTTGGCAAACATTGAGGTATTACAACCATCCTAATTCTTTCCCATGGCTATGCATTGGCGATTTTAATGAAATTTTATACCATTGGGAGAAATTTGGCATGAGAGAGGCTGACCGATATTGGATGGTAGCATTTAGAGAGTTTGTGGATACTTGTGCTTTAATCGATATAGAAAGTAAGGGCTGTACATATACATGGACAAACATAAGGGTGGGGGATCAGCTTGTTAAAAAAAGACTAGATAGGGCATTCTGTAACTTGGAATGGAGAATCGCTTTCCCAAATGTTGAAGTATATGCTCTTTTGCGATTGGGTCAGATCATAGCCCGATCCTCCTCTCACTGCATTCTATTGCTCCCTACATACAGAAACCTTTTAAATTTGAAGCGTTTTAGCTAGATAAACCAGAATATTCAGAAGTGGTTAGAAAAGCCTGGGAAGATAGTGTTGGAAATACAGGGGATATTATTGACAAGTTTAAAAATGTCGTTCAGGTGCTTAGCGCTGGAGTAGCAAGACTTTTAAACATGATTTTCGTCAAATAGATGCCTTACAGAAGAAATTAATCGTCCTGACTAATACTGATGATGGGGGATCAATGGGGGAGGAATATAAGCAACTTGTGGGGCAAATTGACGACTTATGGAGATAAGAGGAGATGTATTGGAGTATGAGGTTCAGAATGAATTGGTTAAAATGGGGGGATAGGAATACCAAATTCTTCCATGCTACTACAATTCAAAGGAGAATACGAAATAGAATCTCTATTTTAAGAATTGATGACCCGAACTGGAGCCAAGATCTTACTGTTCTTAAAAACCACATTTCCACCTTTTACAAGTCTTTGTACATGTCGGTAGGGGAGAGAAACTATCGTCCTATTCTGGAATACTGTCCTTAGATTGTCACAAAAGATATTAATGCAGCCTTGTTGAGGCCCTTAACTAAGGAAGAAGTGCAAGTTGCGGTATTTCAAATGGGACCTACTAAGGCGCCCGGGCCGAATGGACTAAATGGACTATCCTATCACAGCAATTGGCCGGTAATTCAAGAGGATATCTTTAAAATGGTACAGTCTTTCTTTGACTTAGGCACTTTTAACCCTGATATAAATAAAACACAGCTCACCCTCATCCCCAAAGTACCTAATCCTGAACATATCTCCCAGTTTAGACCCATTAGCCTGTGCAATTTCACTTACAAAATCATAGCTAAAGTGCTGGCAAACAGATTAAAACCATGGTTTCCACAACTTATTCTTCCAGAACAAAGTGTCTTCATAGGTGGTAGGCAAATTCAAGACAATATTTTCATCGTGCAAGAGGTACTCCACCAGCTACGAGTTCGAAAAAGGAAAAAGAGATTCCAAGCGGTGCTGAAACTAGATATGCAAAAAGCTTATGATAGAGTGGAATGGGATTTCCTAGGGGATTATATGCTCCGCATTGGTTTCTGTGAAAAATGGGTCTCTCTCTTTAAATGGTGCATATCTTTGTATCTTTTAGTGTGAAAGTCAATGGTGAAGCCACAGAATAATTTAGTCATCCCGAGGGATTAGACAATGTGACCCTTTATCCCCCTATTTGTTTATCATCATGGCAAATACATTGTCTACCCTTATTACAAAAGTTGTTTTGAAAGGCTCTATTAAAGGCATTAAGCTCAACCCTCACTGTCCTACTCTATCTCATCTACTATTTGCGAATGATGCAATTTTTTTCCTAGAATGCAGCATTAAAGAAGCCCAAAACCTGTCCAATGTCCTAAATCGGTATTGTTACGCGTTAGGACATGCCATAAACTTAAACAAATCAGGAATTTTCTTTGGGAAATGCTGCCCACAAGGTCTACAAGCTAATCTTGCAGCTGAGTTATGGGTGTCAGTTATGGAGAAAACAGGGAAATATTTGGGGATACCTTTGGATTGGGGTAACACAAAAAAAGAAATGTTCTCATGGGTGCTTGCAAAGGTGAAATTAGAGGGTTGGAAAGAAAACCTTATCTCAAAAGTCGGGAAAGAGGTTTTACTCAAATCAGTCATTCAGGCACTTCCACAATATGCTATGTCGATGTTTAAAATCCCTGTTTCCATCTGCAAAGCAATTAAAAAGAAAATTACAGCTTTTTGGTGGAAGCATAATATGCATAGAAGAGGTATTCATTGTAAGAATTGAGATTTGCTAAAGGAAAGAAAAGACAAGGGAGGACTAGGCTTCAGAGATTTGATGGACTTTAATAAAGCTCTTTGGGGGAAACAAGCATGAAGACTAAGTACAGCAAAAGAGACTTTATGGTGTAAACTCTTCCAAGGTCTCTACTTCCCTTGTGGTAACCTATGGAATGCAAAAAGAGGACTCCGACCATCCTGGGGCTAGCAAAGTATTTTAGTAGAAAGAGATGCGATTGAATCAAAGATGAAATGGGAAGTGGGGAATGGGGAAAGCATACGAGTTAGAGAGGACCGATGGTTGGTTTGGGAAAAATTGGTGGCCCGGCTAATCTAAAAGAGCCACAGTTTGTAGCTGATTTCATTCACCAAGAAACTAGGGCATGGAACACAGACCTACTGAAGGAAACATTTTGTGAAAATTTAGTGCGGGAAATTCTTGCTACGCCTCTTAGTATAAATCCTGGTCTCGATAAACTATTATGGATAGCAAATAAATCGAGAGCATACCAAATGAAGAGTGGCTACAACAGACTAAGAGCACAGAACAAATTACACCCTATTTCCCAACCATCAACTTCATATTAGAACCCTAAGTGCCTATGGAGTGAAATCTAGAATTTACGTGCATCCCCCAAAATCAGGTTTTTTCTATGGAGTATTTGTCAAAAGGCGCTTCCTACAAAAATTAATCTCTACCAAAGGAAATTAGTACCTGAGCCAATATGCCCGTGTGTATATTAGCCCCTGAAACATCAGAACACCTGTTCTTCCTGTGCTCTTGGACAAAACAAGTTTGGACAGCCTTAGGATTAGCTTTTAACACTGACCCGACGAGCATAACAAGAATAGACAAAGAAATCAACAACTTCCTCACCTCAGATGGCTTGTCGAAGACTAAAGCCCTCTTCGCAACTCTCCTATGGTGCATTTGGAAGTCCAGAAACAGAGCAACCTTCGCTGATTAGCCACCAAACCCACTTAAAACCGTCGAAGAAGCCTTATTACAACATCGATTAACTGAGAAATGGAGTACCCAAAACAAACGAACACCCTTACCTTAGCTGGAAACCTGGGCACTGCCTGAAGTGGGCTTCGTGAAAGTCAATATAGACGCCGTTTGGAGGAGTTCTTCGATGGAGGGAGCGATTGCCGGTGTTTGTAGAGACGACGAAGGCACCATGATCGCTGGCTTCTCGAGCTCAATCCACGCGCTCTCATCCCTTGTTGCTGAAACCCTAGCATTACGAGCTGCTTTGCTGTGGGTACACAAAAACAGAACGGGAACTCAAAGAGAAGTAAGAGTCTTCAGATCAGTTCCGCATGTGATCATCTCAGCTGATAACTCAGCGGCAATTTAGTCGGTCATGGGCTTGGAGGAGCCGTCGTGGGCCGTGGAGTCGCTAGTCCAAGACTGCCGCAATTTGCTGGGCTAGATGCAAGGAATCCAGCTGCTGTATGAGCCCAGAAGTAAGAACAAAGTGGCTGATTGGGTGGCAAAAGCCCACCTCAATGGTACCCTCCTGCCGAATTGGGTGTCTTGCCCCCCGCAAGCCCTATTATCTATTTTATGCCTTGATTTTGGGTCTAGTTGTAATCAATCGCGAAGTTAGTAATGAAAATCCTTTTACGACCAAAAAAAAAAACTTGGTAGTGTGATCTACCAACTTCAGATAGAAGCATTGTAAGCTACAATTGTAAAACTCAAACAGCTACTAGTGAAATTTAGCCTTATTGGTGATTATATAGTATGTAAATCTGGATATAAACTTAATCTAAGCCAAATCACTATAAATATGCATGCATCTATCCGTATCCTTTTACTTATTATTTTAATTGTTTGATAGAAGCATCGCGCACGTGTCAGCAGCATATTCTGGCATCTATCAATTTGTTTTGGCATATATCAACTTGATTTGTTTAATACCACAAAAATTTATCAAGTCTCATTTTACAACCTGTTTACCCCCTTTAAGTTATATTACTAGCCATAATAATAGGTATTAGAGTAGGTTGCTTGTATACTGTTGAAGTGTTTTATTTTAAAAGCACAAAGATCTTACTTGCCTAGTCACATTGTTGTAGAGTCCGTGAGGGCCAATCAAATTCGAGACTTTCCTACTTTGACGGAACAAATTATAATTACTGGAGATGCAAGATGAAGGCATTTATCATATCAATAGATCCAGGATTATGGGAAGTTGTTGAAAATGGTGTCCGTCCTACTCCAATAGTTTTAATAACTATCTCATCTGCAACCTCCGACACTGGTGAAACACAGGAGAAACAAAAGAAGTGCAAGCAACGACGTCTGCCCAGGAATTAGCAAGAAGAGAAGCTCATGATGCAAAAGCTCTATATAGTCTGCCCAAGTTGCAGGTCACTTTTAAAGGACTGATGGAATCAAGGAAAGCAAGATGGACATGCCATTGGGGAAATACGAAACCTTCGAGAAGAAGTCCGATGAAACTATCACTATAATGAACACTAGGTACAGGATATAATTAATGGTCTTGCCTACCAAGGAAAGACGTTGACAAATGCAGAAAACGTAAACAAAATCATGAGAGCATTACCACAGGAGTGGAATTACGTGAAAATTTCAATTCGAGAAACACTAAGACTCTTGGATTTCTCATTGGACGAACTCATGGGAACACCGATGGCATATTAAGTCAAAAAATCTAATGGAGGAGGGCCAAAAGGTAATAAGCCAATTGATTTTAAAGCCAACATGTATGATACAGGGGATGAAACATCAGACGAGAACGATGTAGATGAAGAGATCAATCTGCTGTCCAAAAGATTCCATAATCTCATAAAGAAACAAAGAAACTTCAGAGGAAGGAAACGATCAACTGAATCTAAGGAGAACGGGATTTTTAAGAATAAAGAAGATAACAAAGGCAAGGATGTAATCTGTTCAAAGAGTACAAAGAGTGGACACATCAAAGCCAGAATGTCTGCCATTGAAGAATTCGAAGAAGAAATTCGAGAAAAAGAAGAAAGTGCTCAAAGCAAAGACCTGGTGTGACATTGAGTATAATTCCAGCGACGAGGAGACTAAGAATCTAGGAAACATCTGCCTAATGGCAGACAGTCAATCCGAGAATGACGAGGTATTTTATTCAAATTCTCGTTTCGAGTTACGTGCCTCCACCTTGTGTGTGTAAACAACACTATACCAAACATTTTGTTGAGCCCATTGGCAGAGTTCTTTAATTGCACGAGGTGTGGCAATGCCACAGCACCGTGGATTTGAATGTCACATGTATCAGAATAATGTAAAAGCTCTCATTTACAATGAGATGACTCACAAGAAAGAACCCGAGCAAACCTGGGTGCCTAAAAAAATGAAGTTTTTTCTCGTAGGGAAAAAGGAAGAAAGAACAAACCATACCTCAACAGTGGGTACTTAAGACATATGACAAGGATTTAACTAAGTTCATGAGTTTATCAAGTGTCAATGAAGGAAAAGACATGTTTGGTGGAAATGGAAAAGGAAAGATCATTGGAAAAGGAATCGTCAAATTAGCAAATTTAACCATCGAAGATGCTTCACTGGTCAAGGGGCTTAATTATAGCTTGATCAATATAAGCTAGACGTGGATAGAAGATCAGTTCAAAGGAAAACAAATGTTTTGGCATAAGTAAGGACAAGTCACAAACATTCATAAGGAAGAAGACATGGTAATGTGGGTGCATTTGGTTTAGATTTCTCAAGAGGTTCTCGGTCTCAAAAGCCTCTCGGAAAAATGCTTGGATGTTTGACAAATCTTTCCAATGGACTTTTGGCCAAGTGCTAGTTTTGGGAAAGCTGAAAACCCAAAGTCAATCCCAACTTTGGGTTTTCAACATTTGGTCAAATATTGAAACTAATTATTTTTTCTTTCAAAACTACTATCACCAATTTTTTAGCTTTTCAGTTCTACCCCTCATTGTTCCAAAACTACCCTTATCTTTGCCAGAGTTGGCAAAGAGTTTGATTTTTTTAATGAGAAAAGAAAAATTAAACTCAAAAACTTTTTACAAAAAAAAATTGCCAAACACTCTTTATGCTAAAGTAACTTTGCAAATTTTTTTTTACCAAACACAATTTACATTTTCCCAAAATCCTTTAGACCAAAGGCATATGCATTTCCCCAAAACTCATTTTCAAAGCCGAACTAAATACAAACTATATACCTTCTAGATATTGAATCTAATTCCATCAAATGTCTTATTTCAATCAAAGATGAGAGCAACTTGTGGCATTGAAAGCTTGGTCATATCGGCTTAAAGAAGATCCATAAATTAACTTCAAAAGGTTTAGTTTGGGGTTTTCTCAAGATGAAATATAAAAAGACAAAACTCTGCATCACGCAAGTTTGTTAGGTAAGAGCTTCTTTCAAATCCATAAATTATATTTCTACTAGTCATATATTGCAGCTTTTACGTATGGATCTCTCTAGACCAAGTAGAAATGCAAGTCTTGGCAATAAGAAATATTGTTTAGTTATGGTTGACGACCATTCTAGATTTACTTGGGTTTGAATTTTAGCACGTAAAAGTGGAGCCTTTCAAACCTTTGTCATATTTGTGAATAAGGTTCAAAATGAGAAGGGTTATGCAATTTTTGCTATTAGAACTGTTAGTGAGGAAAAATCTGAATATCGAGAGTTTTCTAATTTTTGTGATGAGAATGGATTCAATCACAATTTCTCCTCTCCATATGCTCCACACTAGTGATGCGGTTGAAAGGGAAAAAAGAGAGTTCTCCAAGATATAGAGAGAACCATATAAATTGAAAATGCTATCCCATGAAACTTTTGGGCAAAAGGATGTGGCAATCTCGAAAATCCCCATTGTTGTTTAATCTTGCATATTCTCGCGAAATAATCTTTTAATTTTATATAAGAATAACACAGAATCTTAAGATTGGATCTTCTCTTGGATGCTCATCACTCCTAATATAAAAAAGAGTTGGATCCAAAATAGTAAATCCATTTTTTTATGGAAACTTTTCAAATTAGGAAACCTTCTTTGATTAAGAAAGGTTCCTTTTTCAGATTCAAATTCAAGAGGAAGAGGAAGAGGATCGGACATGTTTCTCCCCTCTAATGGGCGTATTTCATATTTTTGTGGTTAGGATTCGCACGTACACCTGGAACAGGGTTTGATGATTGGGTGCGTGTAAGCTTGCACGGCCTTCACAAATCGTTGTTACACGACCCGTTGAGTGTAATTGAAGTTTAGAAATAGAGGTGTGCAAATAATTGGGGTTGGCTACCAAACATTGCTTGGCTAATAAGGTCCATACGATCACGAGGGACGTCGGACTATGTACGATGATTAAGAGACGGTTGGCCACTTGGTCCCGTTAAGAAATCAAGGGACGACGGATGCGGGCCCGACACAATAGTTGGAAGAGCCCAGGCCCAACTCATGAAATTTGACCAGACAGCCGAGCTGGTTGGGGGTGGAGTCAAGAACACCATCACCTGCTTCCCAACTATCCTGCTGCTCCTCGCATTTCCCATTCCCTGAAACTCCTCCTCTGCCTGCCTCCTCTTCCATCGAGAGAGAGAGAGAGAGAGAGAGAGATTGATGTGTTTGATCCGGTGTTCTCTTTGGCGATCCTAGCCAAAGATCATCCGAGTTGTTGAGTGTATTCTTCTTGTCCCCCCTTTACTGAATCATGAAGATGTGGGCCTCCTCCTCCTCCTTCTTCTTCTTCGTCGGGCTTCTCTGCACTCATCTATCGCCGGTGTCCGCCAGGATCGGAGCTTCAGATTCGGGTCGGACCCAACCCACCGAGCGCATCTCCGGTGCGATTTCCCTCTTCCTCTTTCTTCGCTTCTATAGCTTTAACTAGTCTAATTGGTCGTTTCCCTTTCTGGATTTGACCTTCACGATGTACGATTTGAATGTGTCTGGGAGGGTACGCTCCCCTGGCACCCTATTGTTGCGCGTCCTTGTTTTGGATGCCCTTTGCCAGACAACCGGAGCCGGCTCTCCTAGATTTGCATTTGCTCAGTATCACCCTGCTTAGCTATGAGCCAAGTTCAAAACCTGTAGATTTATCTCGAGCTTTGGATCTCCTCGACCCAATGGAGGAATCACTCTTCTAATTCCATTATGTCTTTTTTTTCTCTTCTTTTAGCATAATGTGGATTAGCTAGTAATAAATTTGAGTATTCGCGCTTCCATAAACTGGTGCTTAGTCTAAGAATTAAAGTACCTGGTTGACCCAAATCTACATTTGTCGTTCACCTGTACACATGCATTCCTGGTTCAAATTCATACTCGATCTTAAACTGCACACAAGGCCTCGTATCCCCAATTCCTGTCTTCCACCTCTCGTACCCGGATTGATATGCCATTTAACTCCAATAGGTCAGTCTTGACTTTGCTTTGCATAGACTATTCGGTTGGGAAATGAGCTATCTTTCATATAAAATGCTCAATTTCAATGGGTGGAAGAAATTTTTCGCCTCGCTGCAAAACAAATTTCCATTAATCCGTTGCCGAAAGCTTACAACCTTTTGTGTGCTTCGGTGGAAATGATGCAGGCAGTGCTGGTGATGTTCTGGAAGATGACCCGGTGGGAAGGTTGAAAGTATTCGTTTATGAACTCCCGAGCAAGTACAACAAGAAAATTCTTCAGAAAGATCCCAGATGCCTGAATCACATGTTCGCTGCTGAAATCTACATGCATCGCTTCCTCTTATCTAGCCCTGTTCGAACCCTGAATCCAGAAGAAGCTGATTGGTTCTACACTCCTGTTTACACCACTTGTGACCTGACGCCAAATGGTCTCCCACTGCCTTTTAAGTCTCCCAGGATGATGAGAAGTGCCATACAACTGATCTCCTCAAATTGGCCTTATTGGAATCGGACTGAAGGAGCTGATCACTTCTTTTTAGTACCTCATGATTTTGGAGCATGCTTTCATTATCAAGTAAGAGAACCGTCCTCTTGGTTATCCTAGATAAACTTTTAATGTGTTTGAAAAAAATATGAAAAATATAGGATCCTACTTGACAACGTTGCTGCAGGAGGAGAAGGCCATTGAAAGAGGAATTTTGCCCTTGCTCCAACGTGCTACCTTGGTTCAGACTTTTGGTCAAAGATATCATGTTTGCTTGAAAGATGGCTCAATCACAATTCCCCCATATGCTCCTCCACAGAAAATGCAAGCGCACCTGATTCCTGAAAAGACTCCTAGGTCCATTTTTGTTTACTTCAGAGGTCTGTTTTATGATGTTGGAAATGATCCTGAAGGTGGTTATTATGCAAGGTAATGCCTTTTCCATTTGGTAATACAAGGGTTGACATTGCATCCCACTGCTATTGTATCACTTCGCAACCTATGTCCTTGCTTTAATGAAGCCTGTGAAATTAAGAGATAAATGCTGATGACCAACTGAATCGGTTGAGATATGTGATGCCGTCATGTGAAACTGGAATTAATCAGACTAAATGTTATACTGGATTCTCACTCAAACCCATATATCAGAGTCAAAGATGAGAAGGGGAAATTCTGATAGTGTCGACTTTCTAAGAAAGTTGTTTGGTTGTTATGTTCTAATGCCTCTTTTGTTATTATGAAGTACATCCTACATATAAGAAGCTTGAAATCAATGTCTTAACCATCAATTTCAGAGGTGCAAGAGCGGCGGTCTGGGAGAACTTTAAGGACAATCCCCTGTTTGACATCTCGACGGAGCACCCTTCAACTTATTATGAGGATATGCAAAGGGCTGTCTTCTGCTTATGTCCACTTGGGTGGGCCCCTTGGAGTCCAAGATTGGTCGAAGCTGTGATATTTGGATGCATTCCAGTTATTATAGCTGACGACATAGTATTACCCTTTGCCGATGCAATCCCGTGGGAAGAAATTGGTGTGTTTGTTGATGAGAAGGATGTGCCTAACTTGGATACCATTCTGACCTCTATTCCTCCAGAAGTAATATTGAGAAAGCAGAGGTTGCTTGCCAATCCTTCCATGAAGCAGGCTATGTTATTTCCACAACCAGCTCAACCAGGGGATGCTTTCCATCAGGTTCTGAATGGTCTTGCACGCAAGTTGCCACACAGGAGGTCGGTTTACCTGAAGCCAGGGCAAAAGATTTTGAATTGGACTGCAGGCCCTGTAGGTGACTTGAAACCGTGGTAACATCACAGGGAGCTCAAACATCACTGTGTTGTCCAGTGCTTTGTGTCTCAACATTGTATTGAAATTACAGAAGAATAGATCGAAGTGTAAAAAGTTGTAATTTTGCTAACATGTATCTGAATATATATTTTATCTTTACGGTTTCCACTACCTGGATTATGTCATCCTTAAATTAGTCGACGGTGGCTGTAGTTGATGAGTCGTTGACGAAGGAGTGGGTTTTGTCGATTTGCTGATTCATTGATGCTTTGCGGCCATTTGTGGTCATTCTGTGCCGATTGCATTGATTGGATGAAAGAGAAGCTCAAGGGACTGTCTCGACCCAATTGTGACTAGGGTGATCCGTAGATTTATCGGTTTGATTTCGATTCTCATCAGGGGCTTGATTGAACAGCCGACGCCTGGGGAATTAGTATTGGGGAGGGAAACACACAGCCTGAATGCGCGAAGGCTACTAGTAATGCCATCCGTCTACCAGGGATACATAGGCCTGGATGACTAGTAATACACATGAAAAGAGATAAATTCGAAACAGATGAGCCTCGTGAGGATACGCCCGAGGATATTAAGAATGTAATGGGTTTTCAACATCGGAAGGGAAAAGTGAAGTCGCGGAGACTTACGCACGCATATCTATAATGATGGATTGGGGTAACCCTCCGTTTTCTTAAAAAGGTGCGAAGTTATGTAATGGGCATGGATCAACCACGTTTCCGAAGCGATCCTACGGACAAGACGAGAGGTAAGTGGCGAAATGAAGAAGGCAGAGGATGACATGAGATTCACCCGTTCTGGGACACGCCTCTACCTTTATCCTCCCCTCCTCATCATCATCCTCTCTCCCCCTTTTCGCTTCTCCTCACACACCCAGAAGAGAGAGTGAGAGAGAGAGGGAGAGGGAGATGGCGCAGTGGCTGCCGGTGACGACGCCATTAGCCCCGACGACTACTGGGATGAAATCGTCCTTCTTGTCCCCGCAGTCCCTGCGGCTTTTGAGCGCCAAGGTGAAGGTGGCTCCGTCTGCTTCGTCTTCTTGGACCTCCTCCCCAATGCCGAGGCCCTCCATCTCCATGCGTCTTGCCTCCAAGCAAGCCTACATCTGTCGCGATTGCGGGTATCCTCTCTCTCTCTCTCTCTCTCTCGTCCATCCCCTTCCCTCTAAAAATGGGGTGCTCATTACCTTGTGATAACTTGGGTGCAGCTACATTTACAACGACCGCACTCCCTTCGACAAGTTACCCGACAACTACTTCTGCCCTGGTAATGAAAGAAATCTCCCTTTACCCCAATTATCAGTTTGGTTTTTTGCTTCCTCTTATCCATATAACTTGGGAGCATTACAATCTCATGTCATATTTTCTGGTCGTAAATGCTGAACTTCTACGATGTAATCAATGATGGTGCGGGGGGCTCATAGCTCCTTATTTAGTCGAAGAACTGGGTTAGTTGCAAAAACTACTACGGGGATGACACTTCAATCACTTCCACATTAGCGATTGACCTCAAAGATTCACAAGTATATTTCTTTTGTCTCCTTTTGCTAAAATTGCTTACTTTCCACTACTACAAAAAGATACGAGGTGGTCTTTTTTCACTAGGCATGTATGGGACACGAATCTGATACATGGGTAGATCCGAGAAAAACTCGGTGGAAACGTCCGATGCGTCTTCCTTATGTTTCATTTTCAAAGATGAGTAGGAGAAGCGGAGACATCTGAGGAGTGCCACAACTGTCTAGTGGAATATCTTCTTGTTCCTTTTGATTAAAAAGTGACCATTTCTTCTTCATATTTGGTGTCTGCAGTATGCGGTGCTCCCAAACGGAGATTTAGGGCATTTGAGCCTGCCGTGACCAAGAATGCTAATGCCACGGATGTTCGCAAAGCAAGGAAAGCTCAAATCCAGAGGGACGAAGCTATTGGGTAAACACCCCCTCCCCACTTTCTTTCTTTCTTTCTTTCCTTCCTTTCTTGTTTTTTGCCTTGTACCTCCTCCTCCTCTTATTCTGTCTTTCCATCTGGCTTGTGCAGGCGATTTTTGCCCATTGGTGTGGCAGTTGGAGCTATTGCCCTTGTTGCTTTATATTTCTATCTCAACAGTTCATTCTAGTCTACCCTCTGCTTCTATTTCGTTTGCACGATATTTGTTGAGAATACATCTTCATTAAGTAACTCGTCAGATTTTCATTTCCTTAAAGCAAATCTTGTTGCAATAGTACGTATTGTCTTGGATTTTGTTTCTAATTGAACTGGTTTATATAGATAGAATTAATCAAACTGCCATGTGATGACTCCCGCATTATTATCTGTGTTGGACATTGGACTGATTCATCATTTCATTCCATACACCTTAAGTTCATTGCTTGAAGATCTGGGCACTTTTTAGTGAAGCCACTTCTATTCTGATAAAAGGCACTGCATTTATCTTAAGAAACTTCACATTCCTATGAGGTTGCGGCGTATCTGCTGCCAGCATCATTCTGGTCTTTGGATGCGCACTGCTTCCTCAAAAGCATCATTCTGGTCTTTGGATGCGCACTGCTTCCTCAAATAAACTGCCACAAGGATCATTCCGCTGCTTCATATTTCATTATCTTCCAGTCATTAGCAACCATGGGTTCTCCTGCCTTGAGCATACTGCCCAACCTCTCCTAGTGATAGAAATCAACTAAGGAAACTTGTAATTCTTTACCATAAGCATAACAATCATAACTTCTCTATTTTTAATCCAACCAGGATGTACAGCTGATATAATGAAGAGATTTGCAATTTTACAAGGCATGTGCCAAAAAACTTGCCAGAGGACAGCTAGGAGGAGGCATATGCAATATTTGCCTTTCAACTTAGTACTATCTCAAACTATTACACAAGGATATTCTAACTCATTCTCGCAAAACGAACGATCCTTCTATACTTTTCTCCATGGACTGTGGAAGAGGAAACTTTAGAGAGAACACATCACTGAAGCTCGAGGATGGAGCAGGCTTGAACTCGTATGGACCGCTCTTGGGTCCCCAAACCTGTAACAAACATGAGTATGTAGCATTACATGTTGTATAAAGCAACCTTGCTTCATCTTTTATTGCCGAATCAAGTTGTGGAGATATGTGTGGAGGCCAAAAGAACTAACCTGCTGTCCATCCTCATCGTATCCCCTCTCCCAAAAATGTAATTCATGGTTCTTCAAAATTGCAAGTTCAGAAGAACAGTAGGCTGCCCCATTCTGCCAGGAGAGGCAAGAAACCATCACATGACATGATAGGTAAGAGTTTAGAATAAGAAACAACAGAATAGACAAGTGCATTACTGTGTTAAGAGACATCCTAAAGTCAAGGGTATCAATGGAATGTATGTTGTGGAAAGACATACCCATGAATTAGGGAACCCGCCAGGTGGAGTTGAACCTTCATATAAGCAACGCTTTCCACGATCACAACGCTTCATATATATCGTTGTCAAGTGCTCTGCAACATCCTGTGGATAGTATAAGAAAGTCAACCATGGAAACACCGCTGTTTGTCAGATAACTATTTCAGAATAAACAACACGATGCCCACAAGGGACTCTTTCTGCCAAAAGTAGCATCTTTGCAAAATTGTCAGCTGATGCTAAGAAGTTGAAGGAACAAAAACATCCTGAATATCGAATGTCAGTGGAAAAGCATTGACTAGAATCAACAATCCAATCAAATTTTTTTCTATAAAATTCGGCCTCACACAATCATGCCAGTCCCACAGAATAGGACTCATTGTGATTTGCAGAAAAGCACACTTTTAAACCCCACATGAATAGCAGAATGGGCCAAATTAGTAAAAAACTGAAACTCCAGCACCATTTAGAGTATATGAGAATCACTGGTACCATGAGACCCAGTATGCTCAGGACCCCACCCCTGAGCTTTTTATTCCAAACCTCCATTGTATAAGAGAGAAGTCAAACATAAGTTACATGGAAGTGCATGGTTTGAGAATACAGCTAGGTTTGAGAAAATCAGTGGCATTTAACTGAAGAAAGAAGAAACTAGATCAGGGAAGATGAGAATAGGCGTGCCTCCTAACCAAGTTAAATGTATAGAAAGCAGCTCTCTAGAATCATCAGGGTATAGTTTAACAAAGAATTGTTCTTTATGCTCCCCACTAATTTGTGACTTCCAGATAATCCCATGGACTCTGTGTTTCCATCTTGGTCCAAAAGATGTGAACTTCATGAATAGATCTGCTCATCATCTAACAGATGGCCTCAACTATCATAAAGTAGGAAATGTTGCTCTCCATAGATCATTTGGTTAAGACTCGAGCTTGCTGGTTTCTTAGAAAAGCAAAGGAGATGAGGGCATGAAACGGATATCCAGTGGTGTGTTCAAGGTGTTGGCACAAATTTGTGCAAATGAATGATAGGATCCCAAGGTTACTACCCTGCTTGGCTCATCAATGCTGCCAGCATTTGCAGAAGGATTCAGGGCCTCAACAGAATAGCCACAGCAAAAAGTAAGTTCACAACTAACAGCAAAGTAGACACTGGATGGAGAACATCAAAGTAGTATGAGTCACTCTGCCTATCGAGAATTGAGGTTGAAAACACATATACAGCCAAAAGAAGCAGAAGGTAATAGGGTGGAAACAAGACTAAGAGAGCTACCGAGTTGAAAATTGGAACTTGGTTCTTATGACTCTATGTGCTTCCCCCTCAGAAAGCTCAAAATATTTTGTGCAAGCAACAGATAAAATGAACTGATCACGCATTTCATGTCAGAGAAATGCATAGGGGAATCCAATCCTTTAATTTTATGAGTCTACGGATAATTGCTAGAAAGCAACAGAAGACTTACGTCGATAACTTCAGCGGGTTGCGGCCTCTGGTCCTTTGGACGATCACAGAAATTCTTGTACTCTTCCATGTCTCTGATGGCAAATGAGCTAACCTATCATAAGTCACAGGTATGTCCGCGCAGAGGTGATTGGTTTTAGTCAAGTTGGGAAGTAAGGAGGAGAAATGGGAGAAGCAAAGTACCTCAACATCACATTTCAACTCTTTTGGACAGGGCTTGACCAACAGAAACCTCTGCGACCAGGCAGCTGTTAGATAGATGTTGAAGAGGCCAGAGGAGGATCTATCAATCAAAGGAAGAGAAACTGTGGGATGGCGAGGGTAAGATTACCTGGCGAAAGGGCTTCTGAGGAGTTCTCCAGAACGCCTGAGGCAGAGACGAGATTCAAATACGGCACCGCACAACAAGTGAAGAATGCAATAAAGCGGAATATATTTGGAGGGTTGGGGGTGAAGAAGGAGAAGAAGAAGAAGAACCTGTTCGAAATAGAGGACCCTCGAGCCGTCCACCATCTGAGCGGCGGGGCACGTAAGTAATCTGGGAGGCAACAACACGAGAGAAGGTAGGTTTCCATGACAAACAAAGCCCAAAAGAAAAAGTGGGGGCAGGTAAAGACGAATTGTGATCCGATGATCAATTCAAAAGACCTGATGTTGAAGTAATTATCGGGATCTCTGGCGGCTTGCTCCTTGGAGAACTGGGTACAACAAGAGGACGAGGACAGCGGACTCAGAGCACGATTCATTCACTACACTTCACTTCACGGAAAAGAAAAAACAAAGAGGGGAAAAAAGGGAGAACCAGACCTTCTCGCCGGAGAGGGAGTGAGAGACGAAGCGAGCGTGGTCCCATCGAGTGGTGGACTTGGTGAGGCGGCGGAGGAGCAGAGCGCCACCCGCCACCAGCAACGCCTTGATGACCACTCCCCTGGCCGCCTTGCTCCACCCCTTCCCGTCCGGCTCCGAACCCATCTCTGCTTTCCTCCTTCCCCTCTTCTTATGCGATGGCGATGGACTCTTCCTTCACACTCCCGCTTCCCTCTCCCTCCCCTCTCCCTCTCCTCATCTTCTCCTTTTCTTTTCTTTTTCTTTTTTTTGGGTTCTTTTCCTCTGTTGTCTCCGTTCTAACAAAAGAAGGACAAAACGATTTTGTGAGGCCACTGTTTATCCCTCCGCCTACCCAGTCTACATCCCCAGTCAATATTTCAACTTCAGTGCAATTTTGGATTTTTACCGAATCCCCTCTGTATAAAATCACCTTATATTCAATTTGGTGTCTTTGATTTTGCTTCCGAAACTAACCTGTTCTACTGTCTTCATGATCTTGCGTTGAGTTCCAATGAATAACTCAGTATATGAAAATATATATAGGTTTAGTATTTGGATATGTCATAGCATTTTCTGTGCTACTGTTGCAAACCGTTTTACATATTTCTACAAGACCTGATTAGTTATAGGTTCGTCGCAGGATTTGGTTTTACGCAATGTTTTCAAGTGTACATGTACAATGGTTTATGTCTAGAATCCAATGTCCTCTCCTAGAGGACCTGGTGGTTTTATCACTATATAGCTAGGTCTTCAGCTCTAATTTGTTTCTGCCAGCGGTTGACTTAAGGATGCAGATAATAAACAATCTCACTCAGAAATTTGACAGTCGCATAATTGTATCTTTGATAAAAAAATCTTAACTTTGATTGAAATCACAATACCCCTTATGTGATATGTCCACAATAGAGTCCACTGGAGCCACAAATGTAATCCAAACAGCCTCAAACCACGCACGACGAAAGGTTTCTCATCACAAGATTCCCCAGCGAGAGAGCCGTATTTACTTCGTGTTCAAACATTAGGTCAAACTGCCCTTGTTTTTGGCGTGAGAAAATCTTTATCTCATCAACATCAGGAAAATCATTCAAAGCTACTACCTAAATCATACGTCAAAAGACAACTTCGACGACAAGTTAGCAAGTGAAGGGATGACCTACTCCCCGTCCGATTCATAATGTCGCTTGAGCCCAGCTGATCGTTGAGGAGATGGCCTCAAAGTGTCACCCAAGGTAATGTTCACCAAGCCTTACCTCTTCCTTCACTGGTATCCGAGTTTTTCGTGTGCCCTCGTTCACCAAAGGAATATAGATGCCAGTGCTCTCTTCCCTCTCTTCTTACAGCTAGTTAAGCATATATCTGTGGTTTCGGTTTTATAGTGCTTATTCAAAAACCTTCCAACACGAGGCTTCGCAGCTTTAAAAGCTAACCTCTCGTCTCTCCGCAAAGAATTTCCCAGTCACTGCCTGATCTGGCAGAAGGGCTAGCCACACTCCCGTGTCTGCCCCTTCCTCCACTGAAACATTCCCAGCCCAACCGGTCATAGCAGTCTTCACCCAGCCCGGGCAATAACAATTAACATATATCTTCTCCCCTTCAGGCCGGTCGGACAGTGTCTTTGCCATCAGTCTTGTGTAGGCATTAACTGCGAGTTTGGATACTGAGTAGTCTGTAAAAGTCTGTGGCCATCCGCCCGATGTCCACGTTCCATCATCTACTTGTTGTAGGAAAGTGGCAACTGTTCTATCGATGAGTTCCTCCGTAAGCGTGTCCAAGTCACCCAGCTTTCGTCTCAGATTCAAGTCCTCAATCCTCTGTCAAAAATCAAAAATTAACTGCACACTAAATAGATAGAAATGTACATAATGAACAATAAATTTCAAGTGTTATATAATTGCACATTGCTCACTTAGGATTTATAATGGCGTAATTTTCATGTGATCTTCCTCTATCTAACAGTTTAAAGCTTTTGAGGTAGAGTTTCTAACATATTATTAGGATCCAACTTCGATTTTCATGCACCAAGTAATATTTCATGTCATCTTTTTTTTCTTTTCTTCTTTTATATATTACGTTCACCATTCTTTAACTTCTCGTGCATTTCCCTGCAGACTGAGGATTTCTAACACTGAGGATGAGAGATTGAACTTCCTTTCAGAAGTCGGATGCTTATATTTCCTGTATCATGATTCTTAGTACCTCCAAGTGTCATCGAGGCAAAACTGCTGCATGATAAGGACTAGGACAACCAAAGGTGAATGGACGAATACAGATTCAAAAAGGACAGGATTTTATATGGATCAGAAGATTATCAGATGTTTGAAAATGAAATCACAACATAAAAGGTCATCCTGCCCGTCAAAGAAACTTTTTTTTTGTTTTGTTCTTTCCATTTAGTCAGCAGGAGGAGGAGTCGACTTACATTTCTTCTTCCATTTAGTCTCCCTAGCCGGGAGCTCACATTGACTATACGAGCGGCCGCGGCAGAAGGTCTTATCAAGGGGATCATGGCTTTTATAATGTTTTTGGTTCCATAGTAATTGGTAGCCACAACCATATGAGCAGATTCAACAGAGTTGTCCGACCCAACATTGAAGTTGACACCTGCGTTATTCACCTGAAGGCAGATAAAATCAGCTTCACTTCCGCAGGTAAAAGTGATGACTGGCTAAGCTATGGCTATATCCTGCTCAAAACGTTCTTCCTGCAAGAGCAGAGAGAATCCATCTCTAGTAATCCCGATTCGCATTCAAGAGCTATCCTATTAAAGATGTTCCAAACTTTCCCCGGGTAAAAGGAAATAAGATAGTAGTATGCTTTTGAGCTATGAGAAAAATTAGAGGCGACGTCAATGGAGGAAAGCAATCAGGGTAAAAGAATGGGGAGGGGTGAGGACAAAATAAAAAGGGAGAGATGCTACCAGGACATGGATACCCTCGTAGGTCTGCCGTATCCAATCGACGAAGAGTTGAATGGAGGAAGGGTCCAAGATGTCGAGCTGATGAAAGGCGACATCCAGGCCGCCTTCTTGTAAGACCCTCGTAGCTTCTTGGCCAACACATTCGTCCCTCGACGTCAATACGACCGTCAGTCCATGCGTCGCGAGCTGTCGGGCAATCTCGAAGCCAATGCCCCGGTTACTCCCGGTCACCACGGCAATCGTTTCTTTGGACCACCACCTGCAGCATTCTCAGAATCAACGGGGCCAAATCAAACGATCTTATATATGTATATCCTTTCTAATCTATCATCTGTCGAGAGGAGAGAAAGAGGGGGGGCATCCGCTCGATGCTCAATGGATTGGCATATAGCGAATCGAAGGGGGAACGAAAGGAGATCTGGAAGGCCTAAACAAATTGAAATCGAGACAACAACCGAGAGGAGGACCGCATCGAAGAAGAAGACGGATGGGGAATATGGGGATTATTTTTAACCTTTGGTGATCGGAATAAGGGATGGTTCTGAGAAGAGAGATCTCCTGCAATCTTTTCTCTCTGCGCTCTCGGGCTCTTTCTTTGCTGCCTCCCATCATCTGCCTCTCTGCCTCTCTGCCTCTGCCTCTGCCCCTGTCTCCCTCCCTCCTTCCCCTCTTCCGTTTTCCCAAATTCCTTTCCTTAATCTCTGTCAGCCAGCTGAGGGGAGCTACGATCCCATACGTGCGGGAACACGATGCATCGCCTCCATCCTGCAGCCACGTGGCTGGTCGTCAGTTGAGCTGGTATTTAGGCCAACGGTGCCTGCCTCAGGACGACACGTAACACCCCAAAAAAAAAAAAAAAAAAAAAAAAAACTGTTGTTCTTCATCTTTCTGGTTCGGGGGCGTTAGCCATTTCTCCCCACTTACCCACGCAAATGTCCCTTGTCAGGACACTCCGTACATTTCCTGTAATTGGTCCTGATTGATACCGATAGATATCCCATTACATAATTTTCATTTGATATATATTACATTTTTCTCTCTCTCTCATTTCAAAGGTGAAGATATCCGTGGGTTGAAATCTTTCATCCATGGAGGGCTTTGTTTGTCCACAAAGTTTGATTTTTGAGCAAAAGTCATTATAGCCGACTTAATAATGACCTTAGGTGTCAATGGGCGTTAGCTCTATTTATCAAAGCCATGATTCTGCTGAGGTGAAGATAAGGCATTGAAGTACCAGACATCTCGTCTTTATTGATAAAACTCTAAACTTTATATTATCCTTGAGCAGAAATTGCGATACTTATGACATTGCTCAAACTAAAATCAACAATTCCTAGCTTCATAAGTTTTCATTACAAATCTCCTATTTGCTATGAAATAAATTACTGATATGCTATGATGATGCGCTTCCATGTTTTCTAATAGCCAACATAATCATAGTTACTCTAATGGCGTATCATCAACAACTCTTTCTTCCAAACAAAATGTGTATGGCAATTTGGAAAGTCAAAAAAAAAAAAAAAAAGCAAAGTGATCGATTCGCTTTGAAACATATGAGCATTTTGTTTGTGCGTTATAGTAACAATCTATATTCAAATGATTCTAGCTATTTATAAAAAAAAATATTAAAATAAATTAGATTTAACTAAATATGAGATAATGATATAATGACCGATTATGCTCATAATTTATTTTCTTTTAGGGAAAATGCCACAAAAAATCCCAAATTATGTCATTTGGAACAATTTTACTCTGAACTTTTTTTATGCTATCAAAAACCTTAAATTATGCTATTTGGGACAATTTTACCCTAAACTTTTTTTTGTACCACCAAAAACCCAAGGGAAAATGTTACCAAAAATCCCAAACTATACCTCTTGGGACAATTTTACCTTAAACTTTTTTTCGTGCATCAAAAACCCCAAATTATGCCATTTGAGATAATTTTACCCTAAACTTTTTTTGTGCCACTAAAAACCCCAAACTATAATACTTGGAACAATTTTACCCTGAACATTTTTTTGTGCCACAAAAAACCTTAAACTATACCATCTGAGACATTTTTACCCCAAACTTTTTAACTGAAGGCCATTTTCATTTTTTTTATTTTTTTCCTTTTTTTTTCTTCATTTTCCCTTTGCCATGGCTAGCCCTCCTCGGTGTTAGGTGAGGGTGGCCCTTCCCAACGTCAGGGGAGGGCCGCCCTCGCCTTAGGCAACTAAGGCAACCCTCGTCTTTGGCAAAGGAGGGCGAGGGCGACCCTCACCGAACGTTGCCGTTGGCAAGGGCTTCCCTCCGCCGGCCATGGCAAAGGGGGAAGAAAGGAAAAGAAAAGAAAAAATAAACAAACAAAATGCCATTTAGTTAAAGAGTTTGGGATAAATGTGTCCAAAATGGCATAGTTTATGAACTTTTATGGCACAAGAAAAATTCAAAGTAAAATTGTCTCAAATGGCAAGGTTTGGGGTTTTTTGTGGTATAAAAAAAGTTCAGAATAAAATTGTCTCAAATGACATAGTTTGGGGTTTTAGTAGCACAAAAAAAATTTGGGATAAAATTGTCATAAGGAGCATAGTTTAGGATTTTTGGTTGCATTTTCCCAAACTTCAAATTATGCCATTTGTGACAATTTTATTCTGAACTTTTTTTTGTCCTATAAAAAATCTTAAACTATGCCACTTGAATCACATTTACCCCAAACTTTTTAATTAAAAGCATTTTCGTCTTTCTACCTCCTTTTCTTCCTCTTCCCTATGCCAACCATAGTAGAGGAGGCGATGAGGGCCACCCTCACCGGCGGTGGCGTCCGGCAAGGGTAGCCCTCCCTAGTGTTGGGTGAGGGCGGCCCTCCTCGACATCGGGTGAGGGCGTCCCTCGCCCAAGTGGGTGAGGTTTTCCCCCACCGGATTTGGCGAAGGCAGCCTTTGCCTAAGCCAAGCAAGGGTCGCCCTTGTCAAATTCAATGAGGGCGACTCGGGCGAGGGTCGCTCTCGCCGAATCTAGCGGGGGTGGCCCTCAATTGGGTGAGGATGCCCCCACTAGACTTAGGCGAGAGTCGCCCCCGCCGGATCTAGCGGGGGGCATCCTTGCCCAATTAAGGGTCGCCCTTGCTAAATTCAACGAGGGTGGCTCTCGCCCGGTTGGGGGCGACCCTCCCCGGCAAAGGACATCCTCACTAGCTTCCCTATGCTCGGCGGAGGAGGGGAAGAAAGACATAAAAATGTAAAAAGACAAAAATGCCCTTTAGTTAAAAAATTTGGGGTAAATGTGTTCCAAATGTCATAGTTTATGATTTTTTGTCGCACAAGAAAAGTTTTATGGCAAAATTGTCTCAAGTGGTATAGTTTAGAATTTTGATAGCACGAAAAAAAGTTCAAAGTAAAATTGTCCCAAGTAACATAGTTTGGGGTTTTTGGTGGCGTTTTCCTTTTTTTTTTTTTATTTTTAGCTTTCTTGATGTTATGGAATTGCAAAACATTAATGCATGTCACGTAAGTGATTGAAATTTTTAAGTAAAGTTTTAGATATGTGCAATGCTTGGATATTCTATTAGTGTTTGTAAGATTGCTTAGTGATAAGAGGCAATTTCGGTATTTCAAGTTGAGTATAAGAACAAGCTCATGTTGCTTAAAGAAAAAGGATATTTATTCCCCTTAAAAATATATGAAACTTGTTCTTTTTTTTGGTTAAAATACAAAATATTGAATAAAATTTTCATTAAATAGAGAAAAAAAAATTATATTAATGTTGTAGGAATCAATATTAGACTGTTTTGCGATGTTTTATAAGTTTCAAATTTATGAGAAAATCAACAGATATGTGTGCAAGACTTGAAAGAATAAAACCGACGTGCAATCAAGCAAGGAAGAACCCAAGCACGTTTTCCTATTGCCACAGGTAGAGAACAAAGCCCTGCCGCTGGAACATTAGACTAGCCTTCCTCAAATAGATCATTCTCAATGACAAATCACATCCATATCATGGCCAATTTTAGGGATGATCAATCTAAGGTGGATAGGGTTTAGATCTGGACTCTATACCCAACCCTATTATAACCGATTCCCCTATTTTGAACCTTATATCCTACCATATTTTTATTAGACCCTATTTTGGACCCGACCATATTTTTCTGGTCCAAGAATAGAGTCAATCATATTTTCATTAAAACTTGTTTTGCAACCATTTGATATTTTTTACGCCTTCAAATTTTATATTAATTCATGAAAAAACAACGATGTAATCTTCCAAACATTATAAGACAAAATAAGAATCATAATAATGCATAAACATTAGTAACAAATATAAATTTAATATTAGTCTTATTCCCGATATGATCTAATACGACTGCTTATGTGTATGCGACGGGACTATTATTAAGAGAACATCTTTCTTGAGTTGAATTAAAAATGCTTTAATTAGTGATACAATAGTTAGTAACACTTGTCTCATGACTACAGTAATAGTTGAAGGTGAGACTATTAAAAAAGAAAAACAATGTATGAGAATGATTTTTTTTAACAATTCTTTAAAAAAAATTCTTTTTTAACTTGATTTAGATAAAAGCCTTCATTTTTTAACAATTTTTTTGAAAACAAAGAGATTGAAAGGCACTATACAGAGATACGATTTTATTTTTTTTAACAGGATAAAAACTAGCTCCAAAATCGATCCGGTTCGAGTGGGTCTTTGTTTGGACCATGTTTCCGAATCGATTTCAACCGGTTTCCAAAAATTGGAACCCGTTCCTAGACTGCTTTAATCGAGAACCGGTTCCCGACCTTGTTTTTTGGGTGATCCAGTACGGGTTTCGGGTAAACCCGATCCGGTTGCACACCCCTAGCCAATTTAGCTTTGGTATTCAATTCCTGAGACGAAACATACAAATAATTTCAACACAACATCTAGTTTCAGCTTACCACGATCATTACTAGAAAGGCAAGATTTAGTAAATACTAGAAGTATATAGCAGCAAAGATCTCAAAAACATCATTATTGGCGGTACACATATATTTTACAAGAGATTAAGGGTAAATTTGACAAAAAATGGAAGTTTTGTTCAACTACGAAAAACTTGATGTAGGGAGTTTTAAACGAAAATCAAACCGTTCAGATTTAAGAAGAGTGTGCCATGAACACGCTAACAAAAATTCAGCTCAATTGAATGATGAATCAACCTCCATACCGGCATGATGTAAATTAGACTCTACCCCACACCCTCGGATTTTCTACTCTCTATCTCTAGTTTTTGCATTTTTTGGCGCCTACCACTTAAAAGATAGTGATGAATTATATTACTCCATAAAACTTATCATATGGACTTAATCGCTTTTAAGTTTGCAATTCATTGAGCTTCCTCTAAATAAGAGTGAACCTAGCTAACATTTGTGTAAGACCCCAACGTAGTTTTTCCAGTCAATATTTGTTGAAAATCACTAACTTCGCTGTGTGTATCGTGTAAAACAGCCGACAATAATCAGAAGATATTCTGATCAATTTAAAAAGTCCAAATTACTGATGTTTTGATTTTACAACTCTTATACAAAACTACTATCGTTTACTGACTGAATTATCAAAGCCAATCCAATTAAGTTGTGGACTAGTTGTGAGTTACCATTTACTGTGAAGTCTCTTTGCGACTCTTATTTCTGTTAATTATCAATGTTCGATAACTTGCAAATGTCTAGTTGATTATTTCTAAAATTATAACTTATACAGATAATCTATGCCCATATTAATTTGCCTAGTATGCTAATGTTTTGAGGTGATGACATACTATACTAAATAATCAACCTCAATTGGAGCGTCTTTTTTACTTTTGTCTTTTCAACTTGGTAAGTAGGTTTCGGTTACTAAAGCGTGCTCCAATTGCTAATCTGCTTTTAAAAATAACTTTCAAACTTGTATTTTGCATGGTAGGTTTACAGGTCTTTCTTTACCCGACTTGAGGAATTTTCTTGTAAAAAATTACCTTCCATTGATGTGATTTGCTAATCAATTATATTCTATTGTTGTAAATATTAAACTGTTATGATTAGTTAGGGAGTTCTATTTGTGGGGCTTGCTTTCATTTTACAGTTCTCTTACTAATCATAACAAACGTCACTTTCCAACTTTTCCTGGGGATCGCTTACAAGAATCTAGGATCTGTTTTGTGCATAGATTACGGTTCTTATTACTAATCATAATAAATGTCACTTTCCAACTTTTTCTGGGGTTCGCTTGCAAGAATCTAGGATCTGTGTGCATAGATTGCTAATATTCTCTATTTACTGGGTAAGCATTGAAGTAGTTATTTTCTAATAATTACATAAGTAAATACACTATAAATCATATGTCCAGATTATAGTGAAGTTATAACAATTTGATTAGAGAAGTGCAAGATAAACCACAGTAATTAATTATATTTATATTGAATTAAGATATAGTACATTATCTTTTGTTATAACATTTCCTTGTATTATTGAAACGGAATACTGTTTTTCTGATTTTTTTTTCAGTTCATTACCATAAAAAAAGTCTATGAATGATTAAGGTCCTTAATTAGAAATTAGAAATTTTAAAAAAATATCAAATAAATTAATTAATTAAATGAGATTCAAGAAACCTAAAAAAATGGTATATTGATGGGAGAACTACTAGTAAGTCACTCAAACTAAATTTTATTATCTCATTTAAGTGTTGATAAGTATTTCAAATTGGGGTTAATAAATAAAAAAAATAGTTATTAGCTTAATCAGAGAAAGGTTGTTAAATCACTCTAATTAAATTGATAATTCAATGTAGAAGTTTGTAAACTTAAGGTGTGGTAAGAAAAATCGAGTAGAAACCCAATTAGTTATAGAAATTTCAATCACTACACGAAATGTTAGTAAGTTAAATGGTAGTTGGTAATCCAAAATTTAGAAATTTAATTGTAGAAAATTATTGAATCACTCAAATTAGTAATTTCTTATATGTTTAGATAAATTTAAGAGTTAGCAAGGCAGATAAATGAAAGTTGGCAATTCATTAGAATATTTTGTAAGTAGAAAAGATAAATAAAGATGAATAAATATCTAAAATTAGAATTGATAAACTAAAACTTGTTTGTATTTTAGTTATAGGAAGGATGATAATTCATTTAAATTAAGGGAGGTATTTCATATAAGAGTGGGTAAGATTTATTGGTTGGGGAGCACCTGAAGTAAATCATTAGGGTTTACCTTAATGGCCACTCTTTTTACATAGGAAATGGGGAGGGGGGTTTGAATCCTCATATTTTTAGGAGGTTAGCATGAGGACAATTTAGATTCACGTGTGGATTTCGACTTCCATGTCATATAAGAGGCAGAGCAAAAATTTGAGAGTGAAAATAAATGAAATAAAAATTGGTAACTCTCTAAAAACTTAGGTATTTCCAAAAGGGAAACAAATATGAATAATTCAAGTAAGAGTCGATAATTTAGTTTGTGACTTAATTGTAAAAATGTTAGTGAGTACATTCATGTAAAAATTAGTAAGTTATAATCATTAGTAAAAATCGATAATTTGCCAACCATCAAGGAAATTGGCAATTTCATAAAAATATAAATAAATTGCCGACAAATTACAAGGAATTATGTGATTGGTCATTTTTTCACTAATATTTTCTTGAAGGGATAATTACACAAATGATTCATGAATTTTGGTCTAATGTGTAATGTTATCTTTGAAATTTCAATTTATTCAATATAATTCATGAACCTTAATATATGTTCAATGTTGTTTTTGAAATTTTAAATTATTTAATGTGATCCATAATTTTTTTATACATGTTCAATCTACTTAGACGAGAAAAGTGTTGGAAAAGTCATAAGTCTTTAGTGTTGATGCCAATTTAATCATAAACGTTTTAATGATGCTAATTTGGTCCTAAACATATTGATTTAGTGATAATCCAATTCTTCTAGTTGATTTTGACTGGATATTGCTAAAATGGATGCCAATCAGCTTATTGCACAACCGGTGTCAACTAGACAATTTTAAATAATATTTTAATAATTTTTCCAAATTGTTTATTATTTTTTCTGATTTCTTTCTTTCTTTTGTCTCTCTTCTTCCTTTCTTCTTTCTTTAGGCAATGGCTGAGCGGGTTGGCCTCACTTGTGGCCAATGGCTAATCACCAGCAAAAGGAAGAAGAAAGGAATGGAAGAAAAAAAATCAAAAAATTATTAAAATATCATTAAAAATCATCCATATCAGCGTCGATGATGCAACATAAATTAATTGACATACACATCACCAATATCCAATTAAAATTAACCGGAAGAACTGAATCGATACTAAATCAAAAAATTTACAATCAAATTAGCACCAAAGAATTTAAGACTAACTTGGCATTAATGCAGTAAATTTAAAACTTTTCTAACACTTTTCCTACTCCTAAACTATATACAAACAAGCATAGGCTTAACACCAAATGTCTCTTTTATAATGAAGATCATCAAAAGCTTATCCAGGAGATTTTTTATTTTTTTTTTTTGCATTCACGGATAGAAGTCAATCCATTTCAATTCTTGTTATTTTCTTAAAGACTTCTGCCACCAATAACACTAAAATCTTGATAGTGAATTATCAATTGTTTGTTGAACCCTCTGAATTGCGTGCAAGTAGGATAATCTAAATTCGTCCAAGATTTTTATGAAACGTTGTTGCTGTAAAAAACATGTAAATGAAAGATTCCGCAGAATTAAATTGGCTTCATAAATCTAAAAAATAGTGAGAAGTCTTAGTCGAATTCTTGATCTCTCTCAATATCTCTCTCCCTTCAACAATCTAGAATTGAATTAATGTCCTTTCATTGATTTCTTCTTAATTGCATTGATTTCTCTTAGAAGATTTCATGACTACATTAAATACCTTCATCGAATGGAACAATTGAAACGTCCCTTCCTACCACCATGGTCCACCAATACAAAGAATATTTTCTTCTCTAAGTATATCTGAATATCAGTAGAAACTTGCCATTCACTCTCTCTACACCCTCATTACATCCGATAGCAGTTTTGTACTTACAAAATTGACGGAGAAAATACAAAAACAAGAGTACAAATTTGGGAGGAAAAAGGATATATGCACAATAAAAAAATAAGAAAAATTTGAAGAACGATGACAAATGTACCACAAGACAACAACAGGGCTTGGCGAAACGGTAGATTCCAGACTGTTGCCGGTCCTATCTGGAGAACCAGTCAATCCATGTAGAAAAACTCATGGGGGAGCTCCTGAAGTTTTCAGCACATAATAATATTCACGACCATGACCTGTATAGCTAATGGGGCAGTATCTCAGATACCCGATCTAGTGCATCAGCAGGGATCTCTCTCCCAGGAACCTGAACCTTTAAGAGATTGGCATACCTGGCCAGAAGAACAAAAAAGGTTCTAAAGATTAAAAGGTGACCAGCAAATTTCACTAAATGTGACCAGGGAGGATGTTTCAGCCACTCACTCTTCAGATGAAAACAAATGTTCGTGCTCTGAGATGAAGGCAAGCAATGCCTGATGATGTAAAAGGATCACCTCATTGTAAGTCTAGAAGATGATACTTAAAAATAAGAATAAAGATTCACATTTAAGAGGCTTGCCTCATATGGCATATTTAGCAGTTCGTAGTATGTCCGCACACGATCTAATCTTTGTTGCACAGCTTCACTATCAATTGATGGGATAGCTGCAAGGGCCTAGAAAACCAACGGAAGTTTATGTAAGCTTTAGCTTCAAAGGAAAAATAAAGAAAGAAAGAAGTTGAGTCTTTGAGAATCATTTACTGCTATCTGTATTTAGGTCATTAATCTCAAGAGCATAGAAGATCAAGTAGTGTGGAAATTTAAATGGCGGGACAAAAGCATCGGCAGCCTTTTGTCAGGTTATTTATTGTTCCCCTGTTTAGTTCCCTAAGCCTTAGGGAGTAAGACATCAATTTCTCATTAAGAAGGAACAAAATCCCCATCAAACAACAGCTTTATGAAATCTTTCAGTCGTGGATTAATTAATATCAGGAGACATGAAACACAAATACTCAAGATCCAAATGTAATATTTAAAAATCGACACATCCACAGTATTTTATGATCTCATTGAACTCAATTAATTATCAAATTTCCTACTACAAAAAAAGAAAAAAGAAAAGAAAGAATCTCTCTAACAATCTAATTTGAATCCACAAACTTTCTGGGAGTAATAACTTAATAGGGATAGTGAAGAGGGACACGGAAGAGAAACTTAGCAGTAAAGCCTGCATGTGAGCATGCCAAGCAGCACGATCACATCAAAATGATATCTTAATTCTAAATATATATTTCTTATTCAGAAAACATATTTGATAAAAATATTTGTATTTTTTTAACATTCCATTCATTAGATAACGATTACAACATTAAAAAATGAGAAACACAAGTTTGAACATGAGGAAGTTTTCCACCAAAAACTCTACTCTAGAAGCTCTACAAGAAAACAGAGAACTTTAAAAAAACACGAAAAACATGGAACAAAGTGGTGATTTACCTGCTCCAGAGCAATTGAATTTCGACATATCTGCTGGACCCCAAAAAGGTTGATAGATTTTATATTCGACAAAGCCTACAATAAACATGCTTATCATCATAAAAACAACTGCCAAGATGTTCTATTGCAGACATTGCTCAAAAGAAATATTAACAAAAAATAAATAGGATGAAATGGGAACCTTAATAAAAGCATTTGCAGCTACGCTACATATTCCACCAAAAACGTAGTTTCTTTTTGTTCCCACAATAAAGGGGGCCATTTCCTCATCCCTGCGTGTTATCTGGATTAAACATTAACCCATGACATTAGCTTGCAAGCAGAGATATTTGAGCTTACAATGGCCCAAGATGGATGAAAGAGAAGATTTCAACCAAATTTCTAATATATCACCTGAAAATAGATCTGATTTTTAATATAGATGATTAGATAAAAAAGCAAACTAGCACAAAATCAATTATCTATTAAAAGCATAAAATTACACAAAAGTGGAAAAAAAATAGGCTTGAAAATGAGTTCAAGCAAATTATATGCTGTAACAATCAAGTAATCAGTTGACATCACGAAATCTGATTTGACATAAATATGTATATATGTCAGTTCAGACAGATGGAAGATATATAGGTAAGCTGGGAAGCTGAGTGGAGGATAAACCAAGTGAAAAGTGTAATTATACCAAATTGAATGTTAAACTGTCCAAGATAATGCAGCAACATGTATTCTTTAAAAATTGCTTCCACATTTGAGATCCTCAACCAGGGCCAAATAAGCTACATGAGATTTTCGACTTTATAGAGATTGAGGCCTAACAGAGGATGAATCAAATAAATAGAAAGAGACTTACAATAATTGTGAACTGTACTATTCATTTGAGGCATTCCAGTTATGCAGTGAAAGTAAATACCTGTGCAGTAAGTGAAATAATGAAGTCATCTGGCTCTTCAGCATCTTGGTCCTCTAAGTAATCCCTACTATTCATTTCCTGGTAAATGAAAAATCACACTTAACCATTTGCTCTAGCCTCACGAACAAATCACTCATAGTGGCAAACATTTCAAAACCTGAATGTGAAAAGTAGTTTCCAGCTGCATCTCCACTCGTAAAACTTTCAAGCAATCGATTGCAAGCTTTCTGTATTCCTCTGCAAACAATGCAAGGTCCCTGCCTGGAGTACTACTCGTTCTAGAGTGCTGGTGTCTCTTATGCTTGCCATCCTGTTCTCCTTGATTCACTGATCTGAAGGTTGTCTGCCCAAGCCTACTTTCATGAAATATGTAGTTTTGCATGTCAAACCTCTCGAAGCAAGCAACAATAAGAACTTCAACTAAGATTTCATATTAAGCCACGCGCTCCAACACCTACTCACAATAAAGCAGCTAGATTACTCACCTTTCAATTGAATCTGCAACATATTCCAAGGAATCACTAAGGGATGCCAGCAAAATCAATTTGTTATCATCTCGAATAAGATTTTCCTGTTAGCAAAGCACAGGTCAAAATCGATTGCAACTTAAAATTAACTCCCTGATGCACCGAGATTTAACTAATTAGAAAGATGCCGAATTATCACTGGCACTATCCATTTAAACCCAGTGTGAATTTAGAGAAATAACAACAGTTTCTTCAACAGGAACTTAGCAAGCTGGAAATAAATGAACTTTAAGTTTTGATCCACGATATTAGATAAGAGATACTTCTGTTCCCAACAGTTCTTGATCATCCATACCTGCTTGATTGGTCGCAATTTCAACAGTATATCAGTGAGTTCCAATTCAACCTCCATGGATTCCGCGTCTGTAGCACTATTTTCCAAATTTTGCTGATTAAAAGAACTTGGCAAACATGCACTTACTGGATCAAGCTGCATCAATTTCTCAATATCATGTCGTCCGATGAGCATATAACTCTGTTTTTCTAGAACTGCCTGAAATTTTACAATGAAACAGGAGTTTATAGAATGATGAATCAAAGATGCAGCATGATGAGTGATAAATGTATGTAAAAGTTATAGATGCCTTCATTTCAACTAATGCAAGCTCCTAGAAAGAAGAAAAATGAACAGAAACTTTATCATGTCCCAAGCATTTTGTCAGGGATTGTATGAAGCCATAACAAGGGTCAAGAGAAGTACAAAAATAAGTGCATGACTATGATATAGGACAAGACAAGATTAATTATGTTACTTTCACAGACTTTGTCAATTGATGTAAGAAGATCATATCTGCTGGCTCTTCAAGTAAAAAATAGTTTTTAAAGAATCTTAAATAATAAGATACATTATATTGTTCATGTTAATAAATGTTTTCCTACTAAGAAGAAAAGTAATTCCACACTTCCAGTGACTTCTCTTGAAGTCCAAAGTTAATTTGTACTGAGGACACAGAAAGAAATTCCACTTCAATTGATGGCAATGAAGGGAAACCAAAGTTTAACCCTTAGCATAGCTCATCCATCAAAGTCACCTAGAGAAAATGAAAACCACCAAGGATCAAGAGGAAACATACACACCTCCATATATGAAGTGCGACATCTTTCATATGTCCGCTCAAGAAATGTTTGCACATACTTTACAAGCTCACCAGCAAATTTTGGCATTGCTTGAGCCCAACCAAGCACCTACGTTAAAGGTCAAATTCAAAGATGATATAAATGTTACAAATAATTTAAAAAAATTAGACATAGATCTCCAATTACATAGTAAATTCTCAGAATCCATCGACATTGGTGGTGAGAAGGGGAGGAGGAGCAGGAGGACAGGTTGGTACAAGTATATAAATGTTTTGATGCTGTTGGAATGGTCCGGTGCCAACTAGCAACAGACTAGTCCCCTTTCAAATATCCCATTCCCCTTTTCTCACAGAGATTGGGTAATCGATGAATAACACGTGTCTTAATTCCTACTAGTGGCCCCAAGAGAACATGCAAGTGCAGCTATTCTAACCAGGCCTTGAGTGAGAAAGACGAACACACATCACTAAAGCAACTCCATGGGGTTAAGGAGTAAGTGCACATTAAGGGAAGCGAACATATGTCAAGGCATGAGGATGTGAATGAAATCACCTCTCTTGCAAGGAATTCTATTGCCAAAAGCCCTTGTAAGACTGGTCGGCCCTTCTCAATCAACGGAGTGTATGTGGCAGCAGCATGTGCCCGTGGCCGAAAAGCAGCAGGACCTATATAAAAAGATATATGCATGTGATAAATGAATTTTAAATCTAAGGCCAACACAGAATGTGACACACTAGCAGAGGCTAGAATTAATTTATCACCACAAAATGCTAAAAATTTTCATTACCTCAAATCAGCAGCGTCTTGGTCGAAGACTAACATAAGCATTGCTAAAAGTATACTATAGCCATAGGCTTGCATTCACACTTCAAAGAAAAATTTACCATGCTACCCATTTTTTTAGACAAGGAAATTCATCGAGGTAAATCTAGGTTAGAAAAAACCCAGGCTTATGAAACATCCCATTAGTCTCATCAATAAAGCCGCAAGCGGAAAACCAAGTGGGTGATCAAACTTGGAATTGTTTATGATTGATGGCGTAGAGAATTGAGCATGTGTCAAATGCTAAATCCACACAATCCTGATTGTTCTTAATAGCCAAATGTCGAAAGAATTTTAGTTTCATTGAAACATCAAAAGCACAAGCAAAATCCAGGTTCAAACTACTTATGATTGGCTTTCCACATTTCAAGATAAAACAGGACAAACACATATTCAATCAGTTAAATAAAATCAAAGAGTGGTAATTTACAAGTCAGATATTCAATTATAGATCTGAGGGTTAGAGTGGTTGGATCACTAAGGATAGAAGAGCTTCACACGACACCAGGGTATGGAAGAGGATTAGGGTGAGTTTCTTCTTTTTACTAGATTCAAAGTAGGTAATGGGAATCGGATACAGTTTTGGTCTGACATTTGGTGTGGGGACATGACATTAACAGATCCGTTCCCAGATTTCTGGCATCTCAGGGCATTTGTTTACAACACAACAGGAAAAGACGAATTACCTCAATTCCTCTCTCTGTTTTTTGGTTAATTTGGTAGGAGCAAAACAAGAGAGCTTTAGATGGAAAGGTATCTTCCATTTCTGTTTTATTGAAAATTGGCTTAAAATTATACACTTTTAGTGTAGTGGAAACTTGCACATGGCTATTAATGCCTTGGTTGAAATAGTCAATGAGTAATCTTGTATTTGACTCCCTTTTGGTTTTGAGAGCTGTTTTGTGTATGGCTTCAGTTTTTTTGACCTTTCTCTATATGGCTTCGCCCCCATCTGGGTGCCCTATAGTTGATCTTTTTGTCAGTAAAAAACAATAAAGTCAAGTATTCAATTACATAACAGGGGGAACTCACTTGATATAGCTTGTTGGACACCTTTCCGGTAATCTACGAACATAGTTGGCAGGAAATGATCCTTCGCAAAGTTCTCCACAAAAGAGAGTAATCCATCCTTCCTGCCGTTTTGGATATCAAAAAGAAAACTCGCATGAATAAAGTACAATTCACACAGTAACTACAAGAGAAAAAATCTCAAAAAATCTCAAAGACACTTAATGACTAAACTATATGCGAAGTATCATCTCAAGAAGCACAAGAAAACTCGATGATTGAAATTGCTAGATAAGTTGATGCATGAGGCTCAGTTGTCATGACATATTCAGTCCATGGAGACCTCTTTACCCCAATCAATTTATGTTTGGATCACGGAACACTATCACAGCTATATATTTTTCACTGCACCTTTTTTGACTCCTTGAGGAGAAAGAGAACAGTTGGAGAAGAAAAAAATTGCTAAAATATCACTCTCAGGAGAATCAGAAGTACAAGAAAGTTATCATGAAAGGAAAAAAATTGAATTATTGATTGTCATAAAGACCTTTATGTCCATGCCCCAATCCTCCCCCCCTCCTCTCCCCCAAAAACAACAAAAACCCAATGAGCTAGTGTGGCCCAATTCTGAAGTTAGTTTCATACAATCACCAGCAAATAAAAAACCATGTTCAATTAAGTGACTAATTCATACGATATTCTTGTTGGTACATATTCATCCAGTACCAGGTCAGAAAAAGAAAATTACATAATCTGGCTCGCATGTCACTGAAACTATTATATTTGTAATCATACAATTCCAGTAAATTTCTTTTAGCCCATCTCTCACAACTATCCCATAGAAACCATTTCAGTTGTCAGTAAAGGAGAACTTAAACCTAGGAAACCAATAAATTCAATATCCAAGAGGCAAGAGGCTTTCTTCCAAATATCAGAGGAGCAAAAATACCACGGACATGAGGGGCTCCATTAAAAAGTTTATGGTATTTGTTATGCCTAAGAAAGATGTATGCCTTCTCCCACTATGGGCTAGCTTAAGTAGATTAAAACATCTTTCTCCCACTATTGGCATGCCTAAGTAAGATTAAAATATCCGATATCCTCCAATAGAGTCATTATCTATGCCACCTTGTACCTATATATGACCTTGAAACTTCCACTGTCCTTGTGAAGTATCTAAAAGACGTCAGTCCATATGTCCATACTAAAAAAATTTACTTGTTTATCCTTGGGACAACACTGACTCTTCACTTCTATTCTATCTTTCTAGTATGAAGACACCTCAGTGAAGCAATCTCATCTAATGTGCATGTTAATGCCTAACAGCTAACTTTCATTTCCGTAAAGCTCAGTCAAGAAATGACCTTTCCTTCATCCAATATTTGCACAATGAAACAATTGATATCCAATTTCAATGCTGAATCATTTAAGCCTCTTCCACAATGAATCCACTTTAGATATACTATTTCAGCCATTTATAGATACAAACTTTTTCTTCCACAATTACTGTTTTACACTTCCTCCACCATCATCTTACCCACTGAATCATCTATTAGAAGATTTATACCAAGAAAGTTCTTGAATACATCCATCTTGCCCACCCAACATAAGAACAAGATAATTGGTCCAAGTTGAACCTTACTGGCATTTCCAGGTCTTCTCACTCAAATCGCTTTTTCTTGTACATGTCATAACTTAAAGTATGCAAAACATGATAAGCATATTATATGTCCTTATCATATTATTTCTCAAATTTATAAAAGGGAATGCCTTAAGTCTATGTAAAGCAAAACTTTCAATCAACTTCTTGATAGGTAAAATCATAGTAGATCTCTCCCACATAGAACAAGTCAAGCTTTATAAACTTGATCACTGGAGTCAACTTATCCTTTATTACGGCGTCCTACTTTTGCTGCAGAAGCACTGAATTTGGCATCTTTGCAATTAGCATGATTTTGCAGACCCCCTTCATATACTTGTACCCATCATAAGGAAAAAATATTCCATCAACCAAGTTAAGATGGCAAACCAACCACGTGAGCTGTATACTAGAATTTACTTAAGCATGTGAATCTCAATGCATCCTAATAGAACAAATACTGGATATGAACCAGCAATTCTTTGAATAAATTCCTACAAAGGCCATTTAACAGCACAAAAAGCCGTTGAGCCTTCACCAGAGGCACTCTAAACCCAATGTCATGGTTAGGCAGGCAAGAACTTTCAAAGCTACTAATCACAAAAATTTTCAATTGTGCTAAAATAGCAACTAGTAAAAGTGATTATTCCTTTGCAGAAGCACCGTCAAGCAAAAAGTAACATCAGAAACGTGGGACTTGAACCAGAAAATTGCCTCCCCAGGCAATTATGCTACCAATGCCAAGTGTGCAATTCAGTAGGTATACTCCAAAAGAGAGATTACAACAGTAATCAACTTACCCAAGCTGGGAATACTTCTTTGGTAGCATTGAAGCAACTTTATCGGTAAACTGCAAAGCAAGACATCAGAAAAAGCTACCAAGAGAAAAAAAAAACTTGAAATATTCCATTTATAGTCCACTACCAAGAGAACAGGGCGATATATGGAAGCTGTCAAGTATATGCCTTGCTCAGGTAACACAGCTGCAGATCCATAACCTTCTTGTAACATATTTGAACCCCTCCTACTCCACCCTTGGCGAATAAGATCACCACCTAAAGTACGAGAGATCATGCAACAAAAAAGGGCTGTTCATTTAATATGAATTACAAAAATTAAAACCAACCACAACTGACAAGATGAATATATGAATAAACCAATCAAATCAACATCTTCACAATACTAATCAAGAACAACATCAATCAAACTTCCCCATCATGTAATGTTAGCCAAGTACGTCCTTTCATACAAGTATTTTCAAGTATTGAAGATCTTTACAGAAAATTCCACCTAAGTCATATCAAAACTTATCTATTGAGCTCATGTCATAAAGTCACATCTAAAGGCCATCCTTTTATGCATCCAAATAACCTTCATTAAAAACTCATCCAACAAATGACATCTTGTTTGTGAGAACTTAATTTTCTCTTTTTCTTTTCCTGTGGGGGAGGGATATGCCATTTCAGACGTGTTATCTAGACTCATCTTGTTACATAATTTAGAATGCTCACCCAATGTGAACAATAAAATAAGTTAACAGTAAGAGAATGTACTTTATTAATCTGATAGTTTACTGCATGTGGACTAAAATAGACAAAGTAAGAGCAGTTATTGCAGACAGAAAGTAAACAACAGATGAAGATTCTCTCACATACCCTGATTAGGCACAGATGCAGTAGCATCTGTGAAGCGGAAAGCAAATGTGAGGCCATCTTCTGAACCATCCCTGTATCACAGTCAGATAATTATCACGTGCAAGCAAATTGAATCCAAAGACGATAGTAGCTCTCTATTTTCTTCCAGAAGGATCTGAGTATAAGAATTATCAGATCTCTACTATAGTCCAAAAAATTAGAAAATCCGTGGCAATTAAAAAAGAGAGAACTTGATTGACACTCTAAAAGGATTGTTGCTTTAAGCTGTAAGCCCTCCAATCAAAAAATTGAGTTAAGCATGAGGTGAATATGAAGTACGACAAATTGCAAGGAAGCATGTGGATTGGATCACAATATCTAGTGTTTCCATTCAAGATGTCAATGTCTACCCTGTCAAGAGTTTGTTGTAACTTACAGGTATGTTGAAACTTAATGAATGTATGCTGTAGGTTAATAATTATATAAGCATAGGTGAATCCTCCCTCCCACACACTCAATCAATTTGTTCTTTATGGAGAAAGATCAATAAGACAATACAGCACAAGATTGTTTTCTGCTACTAAGACACAATAAGAAGGGCAAATTGCAGCACAACCACACATCCTAATGCATCTATAAGAAAGCAAGGTTTGCTCGTAAAATCTTGGTTTGACCAAAGAAAAGAACCCAAGGACTTCGAGAGAAAATAAAAGAATTTCATGGACAGATTCCATACGGGAGACCTTATGGGAGGCCCACCTAAAAATTGTCTAGCTGAGTGTCCCTTGGCCCATTCTAAATCATTCAGACTGTAAGTCACTAATGGCTGGGGCTCCTGGAGTCTTATATACATCTCAAAAAGTGGATGACACTTTGTACCACCACCACAATATGAGAAACATTCAAGATGCCTATACATGAAAGGCCATGTAGAATCAAATACCTACTCTGTTACCCAAATGCACGCTTAATGTTGTGGAAAATCATGGCATGCCCATACGATGGACATATATGCACATTACGATGTGCTGCTTCACAATATGAAGTTGAAATATCATAAGTTCCAGGCTCTAGCAACTACTAACACCAAATTCACCCCCATCATAATGGTGCAGTCCACCCATATGGCCTTCAAATGTGATCGTTCATCCTTATACAAACTTCTGCAGCAATAATCTAGTATTAACCTTCTTCTCACCCAATTGAGTACAAAGTACAGAACTGACTACAGGGAACAAACTGTACCAAAGTCAAATACAAAGTACAGCACCAGAAACCCTTATATCAGTATCAACCACAAACACTTATCTGCAAAATCAGTTCTCATTTTTTTATTACCTTCCTCGTGTATGTATAAGACTGGTACATCTAAGAATTCTTGATTAGCTAGTTGTAAATAGCCCACAGCCACCCCAACAAAGGCAAAAGATGAAAAAGAAAACATATGAGAACCAAAAACGTCATTTCCATAATAAGCCATTCATTATTAGCTTACTGCTTTAATTTCCATTACTCTTCACAAGCCGCTTTACTATATATGACAGCACATGAAGCATTGAACATGGATCAAACAAGAATTGAAGCCCCAAAGTGCCTAAAAATGACCTCCCCAAAAGAACGCTTTTCTTCAGCTCTTGTATGTAGTAGAATGAGGAAAATAATATGGTAATCAGGATAGAAAGTTACTTGCTCTTTTCTTTATTGGGGACCTTGCTTGCAAGCCTAGCTGTTTGCACAGCAGCATCAGCAGATGCAGCTTCTGGAGTTGCCCGCAGAATCTCGCAGATGAGTTGTTGGCATTCACTCTGGCAAAATTTCGCACAAATGACTTCAAAAGATTACAAAAGAAGCTCTCTCTTGTGTCTTTTCCAAGCATAGACATAAGAATGCATGAAATTACGCGGAGAGTTACCCCAAGACATCCATTAAGCCACACCAAATAGTGGAGCTTTGAAACTAAAAAGTCGCGGTTCTTAATGCAGTTATTTTATCAAAATGTACCATGAGGTAATCTCGATTATTCCCAAAGTGTGCCTAACATCTGAATATGGGTAATTTCCTTATGTTCATCACCCCCTAACAAGTCCATCAAGTGTTCACAGGACCAACAGGATAGGCATACCTGCAGAACTGTCAATGAAAATCCAACACCGTAGCCCCCAGTGATATGAGATGTCTCAGAATCAGGGCTCCAATTCACATCTGCTGAAACAGACTTTGGTGTGTTTATATCACCTTGTTGGGACTTCATCTCCAAAAGCTCACCAACAACAACATGATTTTCTGAGCAATTGATGCTAGACTTCAGTTTAGATTTCACATTGTAAAAGAGTACCAAAATAATAATCAAATGTCTTACCAAATATCCGGACAACGGCATCCAGAATTGAGTCAAGAAGCTCTTTTGCTGCAACCTGCGCTTTCCCTGTGGGAGCCATCATAGCAGACACAGGACTTACAGCCCAAAGAGTCCCAGCCACCGATTTCCCATTCTGAAGCTTCTGTTTTGGCATTTGGTAATGTTCCAGTTTTCTCCTCGTCGACTGTAGACTCGTCGGAGCCCCAAAGACAGCATGTTCAGTACAAGGCCTTGAAGCATCAACTAATGCTGCATGAGCTTTGATTTTGGAAGTGATGATCTCATGAACTGTTGGTCGCAATCTTTGGCTGCTCCAAGACAAATAAGGATCGGTATCTCTTGCAAACGGTAAATATTCATTTAAGACAGAGAAGGAAAGATGGCAACCCTAGTAGAACAATGAGTCGAACCAGATCAGGTTTAAGTTAAGATTATGAGCATTTCATAGGACTACACCAAAGGATGCACTTCAAATGTACACTTGAGCAAGATGACCAGCAATCCTAATTTGAGTGATTCAAGCCAAAGATAAACACCTGAGGCAGCCCATGTAAATCCAACAGGAGTAAAGTCTTTTGGATAAAATCTAGGAGGCCTCATCCGCCTAAAGAGTCAGCCCAGATGTCCAACTGTGCAGCCTTTACAAGTATGATGTAACATGTTCCGATTTTTTGATGATCTACACAAAAAAATAGAAGTTGATTCTACCATTTATCTGTGCTTGCAGGTGAGCATACGGTCCAGTTCCATAACTTTCCACCCCAACTAAGGCTCAAGACTTTTCCAAAAACCCTCAGGGATTTACTGGAATCATATGTCAGCCCACTTTCCAAATCTCATGTCTGGCATGTTAGAGATTTTAATACACCCAGAAGACTGTCCTAAGATTACTCCTTTCTGTCACTAGGCATTTCCTAGAAGGATTATTTGATACTCTTTGTGATGTCTACTCATCATCTTTTGTTCTAGTTCATCTAATTGTGCAAATTCATTTATGGTTACTTGTTCATCTTTTGTTATGGAAAGAGATGTCCCAACATAATTAACACAAAAGTAACCAATTAGTTATCCACATAAGTGCCAAGGATGGAACCATTTAACCAAATTACTTTTTTGTATTCAGAATCTTTAGAGGATCCAATATCAGCTTTCACATGTGCCTTCAGCATGAGTCCTAAGAGATGGAACAACAAACAAAGAGGAATGGGAAAATGAACTTACACATCACAAACAGAGGAGAAAAGACATCATGATTTAATTGTTTAAAGAAAAATTGAAAAAACAAAACAGAATTCCTATCTATATATTTAGGCAGCATGAAATTAGCTTTAATTCTTCTAATCGGTTAATTTTGATATTGCTTTGTCTTGAATTCATTTTAAGGAGTACAATATTTAGTTACACCTCCTTGCAGAAAAGTAGAACTCATTAGGATAGTTAACAGGACAAAAGAGAGAAGGGAAGAAAATTCCAAGAAAAGCATCCTTTTCATTTATTATTTCAACAATTTTGACTATAATAATAATAAAACAGCACCTTGCCAATTTAAGAATTAAACATTTTGCCTGATAAACCATGTAACAGATCTATGATACCCATTCTATTGTTAGACATTCATCCATTTCCTCAACTCAAGCTTATGCTTTTACCTATCACCATAGTCCAAAACCTGAACTACTTCATAGCCAGGTTCCTAAGTTTTATTCAATTATAATTTAGGTGACTCAGAAACCTTGAATACACTAAACCCGAGACTGATATATAAGAGCTCAACATCGACAACCAATACTAGGAATGGACTATAATGCTGTAAAAACTCTGTATAAAAGACTCCAACAATGAATTTCTATTTTGAAAACCAAGCCAAACATAAGAGAATCTTTAGTAATGCAACACACCATATAATTGCACCAGCTGCCGCCACTTTACCAAGCATGCAGAGACATTCAACCATGGTCTGCAAATACTTTACATGAAGTGGAGTGTCGCTCTTTTTGACCGATTCCTGTAACCAAGTACCAAATCCAGAGCTCAGACACTAAGTAGAAATCAACAAGGGAATGCATCTGTAATGATTTGATTGAGTCACTGTACCAAAAATTCATCTGGAGTGGCCTGGGAAAGCCATGTTGGAATCTGCCTAGAAAAAATCTTAATTTCACCATTGACTTTTGTTGATGCATGATGCACATCTGAGTTTTCATTATGATTCTCAAGAGCACCCTCATCTTCATAGCCATCAAATGATGAACTGGAAAGAAGGTTCATATGTTTCAATCAGGGGGAACTTGTAAGAAGAAAGTGAGACGATCAAAGAAGAAAACTAAGTAAGTCTATTACCCCAAGGAAGATATAACCACAAGAAAAGAAGGAAAGAAAATTGTTTCACAATGTTCAAGCCATTGTGAGAAGATTATCGAATTACAATTGAAAATTTTTACATTGTAGGAGGGAATATAAGTTAAATTACCATAATAATACCACCTCTACTGAATCAAACGTTTGTTGAATACAGGCAGAAAATTCTGACATGTGTCTCCCATTTAGTTCTCTACTTCAGAAAAATTCTAAAAGCAAATAAGAGAATCACCGTTCTCCTTTCTCTCTTTTATCTCCACAAATTCACTATTGAAGAAGAAATTCAACTCCACAAGAATTAAAAAACAACCAAACTCTCATTTCAGCTGCTCAATTTTCACAGATTTCTAGAAGTGCATGCCAGAAAAGCAGGAACATTTGAACATGATCAAATCCAGTTAAGCAGATAGCTGGTAGACTGATCTAGAACAACATTAGTCAACGAAATGCATGAGCAGTGTAGATGACAGTATAGCATACTCCATATATGGGTAGCCACAAGTGTCAATCAACCATTGAACAAGATAGCAATGCCATGAAAAGCAGAAAGATCGATTCCCAATGATTTCGTCCAAAAGTTTTCAATGTTCTACTAATGAAAAAAGAGAGTGCAGCGACCAGTAAGGACTATCATATAGGAACCTAGAGAAGTTACTGGCTGAAAACCAATCTCCAATCTTACCCTCCATCAATTGAACTTGACTGATATGATCCATCTACAGTTCCTTGGCCACTAAAGTGGCTATCACCTCTTAGTAACCGAGTCCGCCGTGAGACAGGTTGTAAGTTACTTGTCGAGACAGTTATTACCGCAGTAGATGGTACCTCATCATATCTTTCATCACTGTCCGAGGCAGCTGAGCTGCAGAAAATAGTAAGGTTAAAGGCAATAGATGAAGCCCAAAAAATTGTACTCCAAGTGCCTCATTAACTTAACAAGAGTGACTTTGGAAAGGCAACCCACCAACCATTGTTAGGTGTAGAAAGATTTCTTTGATAATGAAAACAAGAAAGAGCACCAATCACTCAAAACTTCACCTAATGAAGTAGAAGTTGCCAGAATCAACTTTACTAGAGAAAAATGAGACCTAGGAGATGCAAATGTTATCTCAATTAATTCCAGATAATTGAGAAACCAGTGGTCAAACATAGTCTGCAAAGCTATAACAGAAATGTTAACTCTTTGGGCATGACCTAGAGAAAGAAATTGGAGAAAAAGCTCTACCTGTATTCTCCTCTGTTGTAAAGATGTGCATGCAAATCCTCCAGAACTTTATAGAAGAGAACTCCTCTAAGCTTTGTCAACTCAGATCGAACATCTTGAAGAGCACCAACCTGGAAGCCAATGTTAAGATAAAAATCATAACTCAGAGACAAAATCTAACAATAAGAAAGTGCATGATGTTCTCTAATTAAAGTCAAACTTAATGCACCAATGGTTTTGACCTTACAACTAAACTAATGAACACAGTCCAAATGGATATAACCAAAATTGGCGAATTTAACTCACATTAACCCATGTTTTGCCAAACAATTTCCATGGCCTATACCTAGCCTAACCCAGATACAACCCAAACCCACCCACATGATTCACATTTATTTGGGAGTATATTATCAACAGCAAAGGTATGATATAGGAACTTAAAAAATACAAATGTGTAAAAGTTTAGCCTATGTAGAAAATGAAGGAACAAAGACATATACAGAATTAATAAACAGAAAATCGAAACAAATCTGCAAAATTAAATGAATAAATATTTTTTAAGAAAAGCAGAAAAATATCAGGCACATGTGCAACAGTGAGAGAGAGAGAGAGAGAGAGAGAGATAACAGTGGCTCATTGCACCGGCACTCCTCCCAGTCACTCCTGTCACCTATCCTCCCCATCCAACCCATGCAGCCATCAGTGTCCAATTCACACCGTGAGACTTAGTGAACAGTCACAAGACTGAAAGTTTCCCCACCCAATTGATCTATCCATCATGAGGGAGAAGATGGGCAGAAGAGATGGTCCAATTTAGCCCTCATTAAGCAGTCGACACTGTCATTGCTCAGCAATAGATACAAGGCAGATGTCTAGGATGAAAGAGAAAGAGAGATTGACAAGCATAAGAGAAAGATCAAGACTGTTGCTATTGCTTAAAGACAGACACTAGCAAGACCATCACTGTTGCTGTCAACACTGGCTGCTGTGGGGGACATTACCAAATGGCGGTGAGGCACAGTCAGTGTTTGCACTCTCCACCCTTTCTCTCTCTTTGACAGCTCTCTCTGTTGCTTTTTCTGATTTTCTTTTATAAATCGTCAGCTGATAACCCATTTGGGGCTGAAATCAGGTAGTAATCAAAATGAATTGATGGTGCGTTTGTTTTACTCCCACATATAGTTGGTGTTTGATGCTTTGAACCTAGTTCTCAATATGTTTTTATATTTTCAGACACTCCATATAACGCCTGGCTCACTACATTTCATTGAGGTAAAAAGTGGGTCATGGACCCCTTTTGCCACCTCTATTTGTGGGTGTGCATTTATCCACCTTCACCAGAAGTTGATGATAATTGGAATAACATGACAAATATCAAATTGTTCAATCTTGTGGTCTGCATCATTCTTCCCCAATCAAAGATAACTTGCCCTTCAGTTAGTGTTGACTCAAATCTGTCAAATTATCCTAATCATCATGACCTTCTTAACCCAAACCAAGTAATAATCAAATTAAGCAACCTTTAAGAATGGTAGTCAACCAAAATCATTATATGGATGCATTGACTTTGTCTTGCAAAACCAATGTCCTCAATTAAGTGTGCATAATCAAGCAAAACCTTGCTTGATCCAACCAACATGCGCACTGATACATCTGTGAGCAGCATGACATACTACTCCACACAAATGTTACATGACCTTCAAGCTATCCTCCATGCTTGATTCATTTATAATCTCATCCTTCTCCATACAATCAACAATGTCCTTTATCCAAATTTTTCAACCTGAAGTAGGGATTCAAAACACTTGAAGATCTTGAACACTTCCACTATTTTGCCATTGAGGAACTTGATAATCATTGTATGAGTGGGTTGCAACTTGAGGGAAATAAAATTTTCATTTAGCATCCTCGGTATATCGTCAAACTTGGAGTTCAATTCAATAACCATTAACAGAAAAAAATGTAAATCAAAGTTTTGTAGAAGTTTGCTGTAATACCAATCCAACGCAGGACGATAAGTCTCAAAGCAGAAAGCCCAATCTAATAGACAATTTTAAGAAAAATCACAAGAAAGCATCACTCCAAAAAGCTTCCAAAACATCACCTGCGATTTCTTAAACACCATAATCAAGAGAAGAATTGCATGACCTGATCCAAAAGCAAAGACTTCCTAAAGTTCAATATTCTTCATAAAACTATGGAAAAGAAGGGACTACAGCCATTTGAAAAACATTGAAACTATTTTAAAGTTCCCACTCCAAGTTGAATTAGGAAATCTAAACAAGATACTCAAAATAAGAAAATGTGTTTCCAACTTAAAATAGGAAGGGGAACTTATTAATATCCCAATATGGCTCAAATCGTGATACATAAAACTATTAACTCAACAAGAATAAGAATCTTGATGATTGTAGAACTTCTATTCAAGTTGCGAATAAAACTACAATCCATCTTCATCAAAACTCACTGGCAACGGAAATCTTATGGCAAAATCAACCAGTTCAATCATGTGGGCTCCATAACCACACTTCAACTTAACTCCATAGTTCCAATGGCTTTGATAGAAGATATTGATGCTTAAGAGCAGTGGAAGTCAGTTTAGATAAATAACAACAGTTACAACCCACTATTGTCAAAAGGAGGATATGTAAAAACTTAAATTGACGTTGATGCTCAAAATTCATACACAGACAAATACTTTTATGAAAAACGACATTTAATGAATAAAACACCCACATAAAAGATAAAGCAGCAAGCAATCAATCCAAGAGCAAATAAGAAGTAAAAGCAAAACAAGACCCAGAAACATACATGGTTCAGCCAATCTGCCTAAGTCCAGTGGGAGAGGCAAAGGAATCCACAATAACAGGAAAGGAGAAAAATGTTGTGTACACTCTGAACAGCAGTCTAGCATGAATGTGTACAATGTTTCCAGACTTATAATCTACCCCAAGGCCAATCTTACTCAAATAGAGATTATCAAATAATATATCTTTCCATATTGACCAAACCTCACTCTGAAATGCTCTTTTGTATGTATATTCCTTGCTGCTGCAAACTGAGTCTTTCTAAGCCTGCTCGACTGTCACTCTATTTAAATCCAAAGCCTAAAACCTTCAAATTTATATTTAAAGTCAGAGAAACTCTACTTTGGATGCCTCCAAATGTCCAAGCACATTTTCCAGAAAATACTGAAAAGCACAAAGAATTCTGACGCGTGCAGAGCGCCTGGCCAACCCGGCCAAGAGCCAGGCTCTCTATATTCTCCAATCCACTTTCCTTCAAACATCCAGTCTGGACCCACTGAACTCCAAAACTTGACCTAAATCCTTGCTTGTCAGTTTGAGCTTCCTCCCCACATAAAACAGGCTAGAAATCAAGGCATCATTTCACCACCACAAAACTCTGAATTTGCTACTTCGAGTTGACTTTTACTATTCTTGAAAGGGAATAATAGGTTGTCAGGTGTTCGCTTGTTTATACGCTTAGATATTCCTAAATTAGTATCATTTCTTCCCTCCCTTGCCTGCATATTTTGAGTCCATGGACAAATTTGTTCAGCCTCTCTAATGAATTTTAAGATATATTAGAGGTGGACAAAGAAAAAAGGGACGGCAGGATTGATCACTAGTTGATTTTTCATAATTCTTCACAGAGGATTCATTTAATTTTCTTGTTCAACAACATGGAACAGAGTAATCTCAATCTTTATCGCCCATAATACAATCTGAAGATGGAATATTAACTAAAAGACAGTCCCTAATTTCAAAGAATTAGCATATTCTCCTTTTGTTGAAACCAATAACCAAGAGCAAAATGAGCAGAATCAACAAGTCTATGTGGCATTTTCCATAAGAAGATTTTTTACATTGCAGGAAAAACAAAGGAATTTTTCTTAGTCTTACCGTCTGAAGACCCTCTCTCTCAAGCATCAACATAGATTGGACATGCAACTGAACTGCGGCATATAATTGCTTTTCAAGTGTCAGCTTCTCAATTCTACCAGGAACCTGGGCCACATTTTCAAAGGCAGATGACTAATTTCCACAATGGCATAAAGTCGCATCTCTCATTGGCATAATGTATATAAGGAGGCAGGGTGCCATGCATGTTAGCATGGAAGAGGATAAGCATGCCACACAAACCTTAGCAATATTTTCGATCTGGTCTAACAGAGAAATAATGTGACGTAGTGTAACCGACCGATACCACAACTGATGCAACTGCTTATTGCGGGCACCAAGTCGCTTCTTTGCCTCAGCAAGATCAACCTTTAGCACGGCAATACTTTCAGCTGACTCACTGAATAATCGCAGAATCTGAAGCAAAAATAAAATTTTAAGAGTTTGCAGAAAGAAGGCATCTATACTCTGATATCCCAAAACACATAGTCATAAGTCAGATCACAAAAGTGATTTTGTGTGTATGTGTGCATGCACACATGAGAGAGAGAGAGAGAGAGGAATGCAGTACAAACCATTTGCTGCTAATATAAAAGCAGTAACAGTGGAGAAACTATGTCCTAAAGGTACTACCACATTCAGCCACTTATTTGCATAGAAGGAAGTAATTATTGGAAGATCACATTAAAAGGATGAAAACTAAAAACAACATTGCAAAGATTCTTTCCTTTTTCTTTTCCCTTTCCCTTTCCTGAAAGAAAAAGGAAAATTTTACATAAGGTACCAAGGCTACCTCCCCCAAAGAGATAGTCTAGAAAGTGTAACAAACTGTCCACATCAAAGAGTATTTTCAGCAACTTAAAACTCAAGATCGGTATCCATCTATTCTTCACCAAAAAAAGTAAAGAGTCTAGATTCTAAAAATCCTCAAGTAAGCCAAAAAATTGCGGGAGGGAGGATCAAAGCAACTATCAATATTGAAAATGTCTAACGAAATGCAAAGCCAGCATTTTAGCACTAAAAATAATTGAGATTTATGTGGATCATTTGCACATGGCAATAATGGAAAATTAAATCACATTCGATCTATGAAGAATTCTCGATAGACCTTTTCCATTTGAGACCTTGTGAAAGACAACACTAATAGGTCCAAATATACAATTCCAGCATCAATGGTTCCTTCATCCCAAAAATCAACAGAATATATCCCGTATACAATTCTAAGTTAAAGACATTGCAAGATAGAAAATGAGAAGATATTATCTAGATCTACAAATCCCAAATGGACAACTATCAGCGATAAGCCAAAAGCTTAATAACGAACATTGCTTAAATTATTATGATCATAACTCTGTTCTTCCTTTGTCCGTAAAAGCTTAGTGAAAACATTATAAAATTACAGCTAGAATTTCATCCACTTAGTTGCATGGTACCAGTATTTATGAAAAGAATATCTGAAATGCAACAGCAGAAAATGCCAAAACCACTGTTTTTATTAAAAATTATTAGGTCTAAGAAGAAGCATCGTCAAGAAACCTGCGAATAATTCTGAATTGCTCTGTTGAAACCGCTATGATATGCATGCACAACTTCATCAACAACTTCCTCAATGACATCACTTTTCTCCTTCAGAGTTTTAATTTTACCCTCACGATCTTTCGATGTCAATATTTCAACAACATGTGGCAAGGAGTCAAAACGTGCAGCAGCCCAACTTTCACCTATCTCTGAAAGCTCTTCCCTCAAGTACTGCAATTACACACAGAAATATAAAATTAGCAGATGGCAAGCTCTGCAATAGTGATATAACAACTTTAGTTATCAAAATATATAATGCAGAAAACATACAGCAACATATGCATTAGACTGCCAAATGGACATTATTATCAGAGAAATTATTTATCCAGGAAATACTATTCCTGTGGTGGTTGCATACTTAAAAGTTGAAAAAAAAATGATTATTAGATTTTTTTATCTCATATTACTTCAAATGTTAAACCCATGACCTGGTTACATTATACACTAAGGAATCTAAGGATAAGTGTACCTAGATCTGCACTAAGACTCGCTTCAAGTTGAAATGTTATTTTGTTTTTGGCAGAAATTCTAATTTGGCTTATTGACTAAAATGAGCCCACCTAAATAGGCCTTGAAAAATTTATCCTCCCAAAGAACTAAATTATTAAATCATTCTTCCTTAACTTTAATGCCAATAAACCTTCTTGTGTCTAGTTCTCTGGCCACTCAATGGTCTAAACTCAGTTTTGCATCTTTATGCTTATTCTTATATGCCCATAATGGTGGGAAGAATGACCAGCAAGACAAGCCGTGTATATTCCATAAGCTTGATGCAAATTTCATGACAGTGCTCTGTTGATCAAGCTTTTGCACTAAGCTTCCCACATGTAAGATTTTATCTCTTTTCCAAATGAAGGCGATGTTCCATTAATTGGTCATTCACAAAATTTCCTCACACCATCCTTCTGGATAAACTCCTAGTGTGCACTAAGCCCAATCCTTTGAAACATCACCATGGAGACACTCTGGTTGGTCAGCGCATCTCTAAGTTGCCCTTGATATGCTGAAACGACATAGCCATGTTTCTTTCCTTTTGTCACCATCTCTCCTATTTTCTGGAACACAATATATACCAATCACCAGACCTTTCAGTGTCTTGTATTTTACTAAAGGGAACACTCAAATCTCAGAAATACACATTTGCAAAGGGATAAAATTTGGGGTGCAATTTTCGGACCGCGATTTAATTCCCCACAATAAAGCTAAACTAATGGCATTCCCATCTTTTTAATCTTTAAGACTAGGGTTTTCTACATCTGTATAAAACATGCCACTACACATGACATCCACTCCTACTAATGATTGAATGAAATTTTCCATTAGGTCTTCCTCTTCTCCTCTGAACGACCTGCATTCTGGCCATAATGTCTTGTTTGCTCACTAGAATGTCTAATGGCCACCATTGCATGTGCCAAAACCGCCTGGGCAGGATTATCTCGTATTATCCTTGATTTCCTCCCAGAGCCTCAGCAACTTCTTGTTCAGTACACGCATTTCCGATCCCATCTTTCCTTGAGTGTCCAAACATCCAACATAACATCCCAATTCCACTTGGCAAAGATGCTTCATCACCATCCGTCAAAAACCAGAACAAAGGAGGGGATATATTAGGTAGTTGACAAAAAGCACTTCCACTTAGTGGGTTCCTTATATTCATTCAAAGAATATCGCCACTCAGTGGTAGACCTGATCATGGACATAGCAGCCCGTTCTACAAATGGAAGGATTAACACAAGAAGTGAGGCACACTTGAGCAAACTAGGTGAATTTTGTATGGGTCGGTAGAAAATCCCAACCGGGCATGGGCAGACATGAGGAAGACCCGTCGACCCATGAATTATCATAAGATAGAAGGATGCCATTGCTTATTCAAGCAAACCCCGAAACTTGTCACCCCTTCTTCTCAATTCTTAGAGCTGCACACTCCATCTTCAAACCCACCGCCGGCGACAGGGAAAGAACAAAGAAAGACACCAAGGAGATTGCGTGCGGTGGTGGTTTACAAAAGCGAAGAAGTGAAAATATACTCACTGCTTTATCCCGAGAAATAGGCAATCCATCAAAAGTGCCCATCTGCGCCCTTTTCCTCCAGTAGATGAATCCTAAAAAGGTGAAATGCAGAAGTCGTAAAAAAATGAAAAAAGAAAACCATCGAGATGATGTCCGAAAGCAAAGAAGTAGATAGTCCAGGGATTACCAAAAAATAGCTAGTTAGCTAGCCGGCAATTTGCGCGTTCCAGATCCCGGATCGCCGGATGTGGCGTTCAGAGACGATCCTCTCCGTAGTTACGATAGAATGAAGAAGAAGAAGAGGGGGCGAACGAAGAGATTTGCGAACGGGAACGCAATTCTGCAGATCTTGGTATCGACAAAGAGCAATGTCGGCCCTTCTCAATCGATCCCGTCGTTAAAAGACAAATGAGAAGAGATGGAAAGGAAGGAAGGAAGGAAGGAAGGAAGGAAAACTCAGATTCTAATGAAGCCCCTCCCTCCTCCCTCTCCGTGCTGTCAAAGGGGAGAAGAAAGCTCGTACTTCTCTCTACCAAATAAAAATAAATAAATAAAATAAAATAAAAAAAGAGATGGTAATTCCGTCTGACAATTTCATCAAACCCCGAATGTTCAGAAGCAAATGCATCTTTCTTAAGTTTTCGAGGAAATTCCGCTTATTGATAAACGAAAGTGCTTTTTCCCAAAATTTATTTTCAGCAAAATGGTTAAAGTGTTTTGGTATTTACATCCCATTTGAAAAATGATGTTCCATTTTATAAATAATATATTAATTGACAATTTACATTCTATTTTAATTACAAAATAGGAAAAAAGAAGTTCCCTGATTACACTAACAACAGCTCATCCTTAAATATTATAATAATCCGCACCCTAAATCAAAACCCTCTAGCATGGACTTTGGAACCAAGCTAAACCATGGCTACGACATGAAATTTCCGTAGAAGAACAAACAAAACGGAAGACAAGTTCATGGCGAGGAAATTCGTTCGTGGTTCCCAGACTTGTCCCGGAGGAATCGATTTTGCGAGGAGCTTTCATATTGTATCAAAAAAAGGGGTGTGTTGACCGTTGTCGAAGAAGAGCTAGACAACGAAGATGATGAGCGTTGCGAAGAAGAGCTGAAGAAAGGGAGAAAGACGGAGAGACTCGAGAAGAAAAGAAAGGTGAAGAAGAGCAATTTTGGTTAGATTTAGAAATCCATCTTCCTATTTTTATACATAAATATTATTGCTGAAAAATATTTTTGATTGACTAATTATTTTCAGTAAACCAGAGAAGTGAAATCCAAAAAATTAATTTTCAAAAAACACTTACTCAAACAAACACATCCTAACATTAGCAACTAAACAGAACTAAGGAGTTCATTACATCCATCCTAATAGATACCTTCGCCAATAAAATAATTAGTAAATTACTCATTTGAAATGTATTAATTTCTTGCAAGAGCCGATAATATATGAAATGTTAGTAAGCAAGCCCAATAATTCAATTTAAAAGCTGGAAATTAAAATAAACACCAAATAAATGTTGTATAAGCCGCTTGAATGAGGGTTGATAACCCAAAATTACGGACAACTTATTCAGGTAAAAAACAAGTTGGGAAGACGCCTACATTAAGATTGGTGATTTCATAAGAGACTTGTCAATTTAAAGTCTCGTAAGTAGTGCGAATAAAACTCCTTAAATCGTTCAAAAGGTGATAACTAAAAAAACAATCATATAAAAGTTGATATGTAAGTCAAATGAGACTTGATAAGTTAAAAGGCATTTGTAACTTAATGAATAATTGGTCGGTGAGTTTTTTTATAGGAAAATTCCAAAAAAGGGCTTCAATTGTCCTCAATTTCTCAAATAAGGACTTGAAGTTGACATTGTTTCAAATAAAGACATGAACTACCATCACTTTATCAAATAATGAAATGAATCTTGTTTTAAATAAGAGTTTAAAATAGTTATATTTATTTCAAATATAATTAGTCAATGAGTTTTTTTTTATGGGAAAATTCTCAAAAATGACTTTAATTGCCCTCAGTTTCTCAAATAAATGTTTGAAGTTAATCTTATTTCAAATAAGAGTATGAAGTGCTATCACTTTATCAAATAATGGTTTGAAGTAAATCTTATTTCAAATTAAAGCCTAAAATAGTTATATCTTTTTTCAAATAAGGGTATAACTTTCCGGCAATTAAATGCATTTTCGTTATTTACTATTTTTTTTTCTTTTTTCTAGTCATCTTTTTCTCCATCATCGATGGATGGGCAGCCATCGATGAAGTACACATAGGGTTGGGTGAGGGTCACCTTGCCCAATTTGGCAAGGGACAACCTCGCCTAGGCAAAGCAACCTTTGCCCTAAGGGAGGCCGCCCCTCACAGCTGTCTGTGAGGTTGGCCTCGCACGTGACTAACAAGGGTCGTGAGGGCAGCCTCCCTCAAGGAGAGAGATGACCTCGCTCGTCCCTCGCTTAGGGTTGGCGAGGGTTAACCTCGCGAATGGCCGCGAGGTGGCCTCCTTAGGGTAAGGGACGGCCTTGCTTGTCCTTCGCCTGTGGGCGGCAAGGGTGGCCCTTGTCAAATTGGGCAAGGGCGGCCCTCACCTAGCCCTTTGTGGGCATCATCGGTGGTCGACTAGGCACTAGCGATGATGAAGAAGATGAAATAGAAGAAAAAAATGAAAAAAAAAAAAAAAGGAAAAGTGGCAAATGACAAAAATGCCTTGATTGCTTGGAAAATTTAGCCGGTTGGTGGCCAACTGGTGACCGGCAAGATCAAGCTCTCATTTGAAATAATCATAGCTATTTCATATCCTTATTTGAAACAATTTCAATTTCGAGTATTTATTTGAGAAATTGAGAGCAATTGGGGCCCTATTTGAAATTTCCCCCTTTTTAATATTACCAATAACTTGTAAAAGGTGTGGGTAGATTGAAACGGTTGGAAAGTAAAAAAAAAAAATCAGTAATCGGCAGAAAAGTTTGCACATTTTAGAATACAATTAACTATAAGTTGAGTAATTTGATCGTATAAAAGATGATAATTCTCTCAAATTAAAGTTCATAATTAATAGAAATAGATTGGCATGTTAAAAAAAATCAAACCATGTTGGTTTATTTTGCAAAAAATATGACATTTCTAAAAAATACTTTATAAGAAGCCATTTTCCAAGCAAATACATATATATTTTAGTGTTTGATTGAAATTTGAAAATAAATTAGAAAATATTTTTCACCATTTGATATGAAAAATTTGATTTGATCCTCCTCCTTTGTGCATTCCTTTAATATTTTGATTTTATTAAAAATCAAAAATTTATTTTATTTTATCTATAGAAAAATAGAATTTTTAATTATATTCTAATTTTTCCTTTTTCTTTTTTTCACCTTCTTTTACCGGCCAAAGTTAAGCTTGAGTTTTGGCCTTGGGCCTTGCCTTTTATGCAAGCCCCAAGCTCGATGCTCACTAAATTAGGGAGTGCAAGGGTGAGCCTTTAGCAAGCCAATTTGGCAAGGCCTGAGGCTGATAAGTTGGAGGCTCACCTATGTTAGGTTGTTGTGCCATTGCTATGGCCAACGATTATTCGAAGAAGATGGTGGAAACAAAAGAAAAGAAAAAGAAAAAGAAAAAGAAAAAGAATTAAAAAGACTATTCTTTATAAAAAAGAAAAAAAAAAGAAAAGAAGATGGGCTAACAGGGTATGAGATAAAAGAGAGAGTAAAGAAAATATTTTTCCCTACTTAAAAAGGGGAAAATAATTTTCCCTATTTTAGAAGATAATGTTTTCCTCAATTAGTTTATTTTTTGTGAAATAAATGTTGAAAAATTCGAAAAACCTTTTTTTTGAAAATTGTTATCCGCAAAATAGGCGGAGCCTTAATATCTCGGTAACAAAGTGAAATACAAATTTGCAAGTGTTCACTACAATTGGTAATTTAAAAATATCGAACAAATAAGTAATTCAAATGAGAGTTAATAATTTAAAATTTAGTTGGTAATTTCGTTGGGAAAAAGTTAGTAAGGTAGGTAAATATATGAAGCAGCCTGGATGCATCAAGGATTGGATCAATGATCGCATTTGCAAGAAAATTCTTGGTCAAGATTATTGATAACGAAAGAAACATCATATCAATCTCATGAGAACTATGACTTGCATCATATCAATTAAAGAAATCCTCGCTCATATTGGGCGGTGATTTCACGATGAGAGAGAGTCGTCAACGACCCAAAAGAAAGAGGGATTTTTTTTTTTTAAATAACAATAAAATAATTTAAAATGCTAAGAAATATTGCAAAATTAAAGCTAGCAAAGCATAAGAGGATTATTGTCTATGTTCAATTTTTCGATAGGTTATTGTTGATGACACTCAAATGATTGATTTTTCTAAATTTATAGCATCCAAATAAGCGAAAAAAATTAGGGCACTCAAATTATAACACTCTAACTAATCTTATTCCCTGAATAGTGGTATCTAGTTATGCGAATTTGGAACAAACATGGGATGGATGGCCGAGCCATGCATGCATGCAGGCAGAAGCAATGTGTTGGTACAGATTGGTCGGCAATCTCTAGGGGCTTAACCTTGGGGGTTGGGTTCTACGATGTTTAGTATTGACAATTGACGGACGAAGTCGATAGTGGACGAGAACGGTACATAGAAAAGTTAAGAAAATGTCGCCAGTTTCCACTTTCCCCGTACACGTATACGCGGATTAAAAGTAGACCACATTGTTAATACTAGTATAATTTGATTTCCATGAGATGGGCCCGGGCCCGCGCCCGTCGCGGTCACTTTCGTCCGTCTCATCGTGCTGGACAAGAAAAAAATAAAATAAAATAAAAGAAATGAAGAAGGAAAGTCGCAGGTAAAAGGTATGTCAATTAGCGTAAGCGATGGCCTCAGCATTTGGAGCGTGGCGGTGGACGCGGACCAATTCCCAAGTCTCTGATGCGATCGTCGTGGCCCTCCCTCCTTCTTTGTTTGGTTTCCCATAAATCCGAACCCCTGAATGCAAATGGATAAGAAATACATATATAACAATCACAGGCGGAATTGGCTTCAGCCCCCACAGGCGATTCTCTGCTCAGGTAAAAAGGTACGAATAGAAGAAGATGAAGAACTAGAGAGACTCTCCCTGTTATCAGGCAGTCTCCTCTTCTTCTGCCTTCCCTTTTCTTGGATCTCGTATCCGATTTCTCTCTTTGTGTGTCTTCTTAGGTTTGATTTCTTTCCTCTCTTTCTCCGCGTTTGTGTTTGAAAGGCGAGGAGGATCCCCATACGTTTCTTTGCCGGTTCCCCTATTTCTTTCTTCCGGTTCCCCTATATCTGAATCTGTTTATTTTATTTTATTTTTGGTTCTTGATTTGGTAGGGGGAGCTCCTAATATTTCCTCTGTTTCTTACTTTTGACTATAGGGAAGACGAAAGTAAGAAAGAAAGGAAGGAAGGATGCGGCTGTGTCGTGGGAGTAGGATGCTCCTGGAGATTATAGGTGTGAGTGTTGTTGTGATATGGGTAACGTTGATGGAGATGTGTGCAGCTGGGTTTGTGAACGGGAAGCTCAAGTCGGCCACTTTCTTGTCCCCCAAGTTCGTGTTGGGACCCGGTTCCGTGGAGGATAAGTACTACCACGACATCGATTTCCCCAGAGGTCATATTGCCCTCAAGAGTTTCGACGCTCAAGTCGTCGACGAGGATGGCATCCCCGTCCCTCTTCACCATACTTATCTCCACCACTGGGTCGTTGCCAGATACTACTCCCGCCCTCCCCATCCCCATTCCCCAGATGACTATGTCTTCGTCAGGAACTCTGGAATATGCCAGAACCATTCCCTTGGACAATACTTCGGCCTGGGCTCTGAAACGCGCAAGACCGCCACATTTGTTCCCGATCCTTATGGAATCGAAATCGGTAATCCCGCGGACATCCCTGCTGGGTTCGAGGAGAAGTGGATGCTCAATGTCCACGCTATCGACACACGTGGCGTGGAGGATAGATTGGGCTGCACCGAGTGCCGGTGTGATCTCTACAACGTCACTCAGGATGGGTATGGGAGGCCTCTCAGGCCTGACTACAGAGGTGGTTTGTACTGCTGCTATGACCAGACACAGTGCAGGCTCAGACCGGGCTTTCAAGGCCCTCGTAGAAGCCTCCACCTTAGGTACACCGTGGTCTGGTCTGACTGGGATACATCCATCCTCCCTGTTGACATTTACATACTCGATATCACTGATACCTGGACTGCACTTGATAAATCGTCCGAACAAGGTGCAGAACATCATTGCCGAGTGAGTTACTCTCTTTCATGACGCACTTGAGGTCCTAAATCTAATACCGTTTCTATCGACTGAGCTAGCATGGGGATATTCACTTCTTTGTGCGATATTAATTATCATTACAAACATGGTCGGAGCACCCATTCTTGATACTTGATATCGTATTACCTCACACCTCCTTTTTTTTCTTCTGAATGTGGTTGATGCAGGTTGAATACGACGTAGAGTCTTGCAACCAAGCTACTGAAGTTGATGACCTGTGCATTGACAGCAAAAGGACAAGCCTTGCCCTGCCTACTGGTGGTTATGTGGTGTATGGTGTTGCCCATCAGCATTCAGGGGGTCTTGGTTCCAATCTTTATGGAGAGGTGATTTTGAAACGCATGTGCCTTCTTTCCTCACTTTATATATCTATTTTGCTGGGTCATTTGGAAATTCTTGGATAAACCTATATAACTTTTCATGGAAAGATTAACTGGTTTATAGCTTGATCAGATAGCCAAACTGAAATAAGCTTGGTTCCTGTATTATTTTGATGTAATTAAGAGGTTGCTTTGACTATGCCTAATTTTATATTTAATTATTTAAAGAACACTTTGAGATCTATTGGTGGTAAGATCAGAAAGTTTTCTGGAGATGGTTTAACTTGCCAATCCGTTGACATTAAGGGACTTCGCAGAAAGTTGTATCAGTTCTTGTTTCCAGTATGCTTATGCATGAAGATAATAAATTCGGTTGTTATATAGTTTCCTTTACCCTTCCATTTTGTCACCAGTTCAGAAGTGGTGACCTCCCTCAGTGGCTCATTATCCATGTATAAATAGTCAACCCACGGTCATATATCCGTGGCAGGATCTTGGTGCCATCTACAGCTTTTACCCCTGAAGCATTAGTAGTTATATAAATAGTCTTGTCTTTTTAACATTATCACTGGGAACTTGTATCAATTTGCTTATTTTTCTTTAAAATCTTTTGTGATCTCCTTGCACCGATTGCTTCCTAATTCTATTTTCATAAGGTACAGGCTGCAAATTTACTCATACCAAAATTTGAAAGGGGATATGACTCCCACTAATTTCTTTTTAATTCTCAGCTCATTTACATCATTTCTTGAGGAACATGCTGCCATAAATCCACTTTAAAGTTGAAATTACACGACGTCCATAATTCTTTATTGCTCCTCTGTTTTGTTAAGTTGTTGAATTCTTCCTATCTGCATGCATCAAGGATTCATTGTCAATTAGACTAAGAAATGCTTGTACTCTTTAGTGGCTTCTGTACGACCCAGTCCAAAGTTATAGTGGTGCGGCTTGCCTGTAGGGAAGCAGCCTGGGTACTGTGCAGTTATTTGACTGATAGTACAATAGCATTTGGCATAAATAACCGTTAGTGTTTATTTGGGCTCGAGACCCTCAATGATGGTCTCACAAAGTGTCATTTCTGATATGTGATGCCTGTGCATCTCTGACGTGTGAAGATCACTGGCTTTCAAATAATCCCCAACACTGGCCTTTCAGATTTCTTCTGGGGAAGCATAACGGTTCTTTGTTACATGCAAGCTAAGAAAAGCATTAGCTGGTATAATTCTTAATTTTTGGGGTACAACACCTTCATCTCCTGCATCTGACCTTACAGATATTTCTGTCCATTGCGGATTGTCCTCTAGTATAACCTTTTTCTTGTGCATCATTATTAGGATGGACGCGTCATATGTTCTTCAGTGCCAGCTTACGGTACAGGAAAGGAAGCAGGAAATGAAGCTGGCTACATAGTAGGGATGTCAACATGCTATCCTCGACCTGGGTCAGTTAAAATAAATGATGGGGAAATTCTGGTTCTGGAGTCTAATTATAGCAGATCACAAAACCACACTGGTGTTATGGGGCTTTTCTATCTTTTGGTAGCAAGGGAGTTGCCAAATACCTTGCCTGACTTGCCTTTCACTGTCCAGGTAAGGTTGCCGTCTTAAGGGTGCTTTATTGATGAAATTGTATTCCAAGGTTTCATAAACTGAAGCAGGTGATAGGGTAGCAGTTGGTGGTGAGTTGTTTTCTGTTAGGATGGGGATTCATTAATGTCGCAAGATAAGGTGGCTGTGTGAGGTTGTCATTGAGTAGTCAATCGACTATATTTATTTGGGAATGAGAAAAGCAAATTGTTCTATTAACAGCCGATGTCTAACATGAAAGGTGAGACTCATGCATTTGTGGTTTTTGCAGATGCGGAGAAACATGACTTTGCCCCATATTGGAGGAGCAATACTCACTTTTCTTGGAGTGGCAATTGCCATCGCTGTTGGAATCTCCTTGAAGCGTAGAAATCAAAGAGAGGAGGGTTACGAGTCACTTATGACATGAACGTGATTCAGTGAGCTAAGTTATGTACTTATATATCGCTGTCGGTAATGTGTACGTACTTGTGAACTGTACTTGGGCTTGTTTACTGGAGTTAGCGGTTACTTTGCTTCTAAAGCACGTGTAACAACCATGTATCAACTACAAAATAAAATAAGTCTTTCTCGTGCTTGCTAACTAACAAAAGAACTCACATTGATAGAGAAAATCTCATCCTTTGAGCTAGTCTTTAGGGCGAGAGAGGCTCAAGATCACAAAGTTACCCTTGGTTCGATCAAGATGTGTAACAGAAAAAATCCTCAGTAAGGATCCTCTATTCGCAATCCATTATGAACTTGTGTTTTTTGGTTACGATTCTTACATAAATGATGAATTTAGAAAGGATCCTCTAGTCGCAATCCAATGTAAACATGTGTTTTTTTGTTGTGGTTCTTATACAAATGACAAACTCGAAAAGTTTATAATTAACGTGAGGGGTTATAGAAGCCCCTAGTAAAATACCTAAATAGAAGTCATGCGAGTATGAAAAAGTGCAAGCAGCTTCTTATTCAAGAATTGCTTAAAAAGGGCCCCATTAAACAACCCAAAGGCTGGGGGAGGATAGGACCCTTGCGACGACTCGACTCGATTATCTTCGAAAGATAAATGAAGCTTCAGGAGCCAGCTATGAATCAACGGAGGGAAATGCGTTATTTCGGTTCAAAGAGAGGACGTGATAACAAAACCCGAGCAAAGGCTCCACCTTCCCTTTGCCTCGTGTAACTTGCCCTTTCACCGCAATTTTACAACTTCCAACAGTTGCTGTCGTCGTCGTCGTCCATGGAAACAATGTCAGGGGCTGAGGCCTCATTTAGGAGGAAAGATGAAGTCATTTCTCAGGATCACCTGTACAGTGGATGATGGAAAGATGTCAGAAAAATCACCATTATCTACACTTCCAAGGGGGCGATTAAATGTTCCATTCCGTTCATGGAAAAATTGTTTGGTGCCAGATCGGTAACTAGTTGAACACATGCGTGTAGCATGGATTTCAAAATAGGCTCGTCAAGATCTTGGTCTTTTTTTCTTTTGGCCAACGGCTTGTAGAGATTTCTTTTAGGGTGCTATGATATGGTCAAAATATATAGTGTGTATAAAACATTTGTATATCCACAATTTTTACATGGAAGATTATGAATTTATCAATTAATGTGTAGTTCTCCTTACGCTATATTTCTTCCGATTGAATATTTTTGGTAGCTAACTGACTTGTAAGAGAGACATAGTTGACTCTGGCAATCTAGGTAGCATTATCATTCACATAACTCAAGCATCTAAAGGAGCATGATTTTTCTATTCCGAGGAATGCCGTTTCTGCCAAAGTCGCATGTTACCATTAAGCTACTAGCTTTTTCAATTATTTGTTTGTTTATTGTACTTGCTAATTTCATGTTTTTTATATTTCCCTTTTCATTTTGTTTATCCAAATCCTTGTATTAAGACCATTGATGAACTTCATTAGGAACCAAAGCAAAAATGAAAACGATTTGGTCTTCTCAGTTTAGTTTAATGGTGTCCAAAAATATGTCACCATGTTTGGGTGGTATAATTATAAATTAATCTCTCACTGATGGAAAATAATTTCCTTTATCATAAAGTTAAGTGAAACAAATGCATTCTTAATATTTGTCAATTAAATATTTGATAAAGGCGGAGTACTTAATAAATTCATTAAAAATCCTAAAACTTATCAAGTTGGTACAATCAAGTCTCTCTATCAATTCATCCAATTAACTAATAAAAAATAGTGACGTGGCTTTTATCAATCGTTTCCCCCTTGTAGGTGACATAGAGCTTAAATAAAAAAGTCTTGGTGCAAAAATGAGATCCACATTTAGTAGTTTGCATTTGAATATGGATAGAATAACAGGTTATCATAATCGGTGTTTAGCGTGTCCTCTTGATTGAATAAACTTGGATAAAATGTTAGATAAAAACTTCGTATTAGAGGGTGGGATAAATCCAAGTTGGGTAGAAAATTTTTGAAAATAACTTAACAATATTCTTTTGAGGATAGAATGATGGAATGACACATCTGACTTTACCAACCACATTGCAAGGTTTACCTCCACGACAATCGATCATCATCACTCTTGACCACTACCATTTGTCGTCACTGTCTAGCCAATAATTTTGACGACTAAGGGTGAAAATGAGAAGTTATACGTTTCATGACCAATACCATTGAAAAACTCAAATCCTTCTACACGTGCACTCAAAAGATCTCTGTCCTCAACTGAGGCATGTCCGGGCTCATTACTTGCTGCTCCAGTGCTATCCACTAGTGGATCTTTGTCCACCTCCTCTCTGCCCCCTCACTACCCTAGATTGTCAGCTTGGACATCAGGTGGCACTTGAGCTTCACATGTGGTGTTTACCACCTTGTCGCCTCTCTTCACCTTCACATTGGTTGTTGCTACCAGATCTACTAAATCATCCTGGTCACTACTTTTCCGGTCACTTTGTGACACCCTCGGCAACCAAAGGCCGCCCCCTTCGCGGTCAATTGTGATGCCCGAGGCTCCCCGAGGCTCGTCTTCGCTAGTGTTTGAATTGCCTTTGATGCAGTGAGGTTGAGAGGACTATGGATTGAAAGTGGAGATGGCGGTGGATCTAGCAAAACTGGCGATGAAGGAGACGAACTGAAGAAAGCTACAGAGAGCAGGTTTGAGACGCCGGTGAGGGAGCTCAAGCATCTGGATATGGCGGGAGATTGTGTTGGGTAAGTGAAAATTTTTAAAAAATTCATCTCATCTTTGATTGCACTAAATATGTGATGAGATTTTCTACATTTGGGAGGATATTTGAAGGACTTCTAAATTGAACCTCCTATCCTATCTCAATCCAAATCCAGACAACTAAAGGCAATCAAGTCTGTTCCAAATTCCCAAATCTTAATTGAATTGAATGTAATTTTCTGATCAGTTCTTCATCAGGTTCCTTGATTTCCCGTTCAAGTGTCCTTCGTGGAGTTCACTTCTTTGTCGAGCCCTCGGATTCTTCTTCTTCGTTGAGTCCTCCGATTCTTTGCCCATGCATCCTCCTTTTTTGTGCAGCTTCGAGTAAGAACCGTCGATGCATGGATTATGGTGACAGCACTGTCTTGTTGTCCAATGTTGGCCTGTAAATTACCGAGAACAAGGTATTCTTCCACGTGCTCTCCATCTCGATCTTGCTTCAGATGTTCTTTTTGTTTCTCTTCTATTTCTTTTATCAGTCTTGCATTGATAAATTGAGCTGGAATATTACTTGATTTTCATGCCAATAAGCAAAAGAAAAATTGCAGGATTTAGTTCAAACCATGCAATCCGATTCCGGCGCAGAGGGCAGGCACAGGTCACAGTTACTTGGTAACTGGGTTATAGAAGTTACAGGAGCCGACAAGCTAGTTACAAAGCAACTCAGCGAAGCACAGCCCAATCTATAGTGGGTATTTCACCCACCTCTCCCTATTTTCACTGTCGAGAATGACTGCTATACCAAACAGCTAGTTCTTTAGACATCCCTCTAAAATATAGAATGCGACAGAATTACATTCTCCACGAAGCCTCCTAATTCTGAAGTCTATCTTTCAAGAATCTGAGACTCCTAATTCCGATGTCTATCTTCGAAGAATCTGAGACGTAAAAATTTAGACCATTTCTCAATTTGTGTGTCATCTGAAGAGACCATTCCCTATCCCTAGTTAACAAAGAATCTATACCCTCTTGAAAGAACCAGTAATAATCATTTACTGCTACAAGAAAATGTGACAGCAGCGAAAGCCGGTTTATGCTACAAGATGTGTAACTGTGATACTGGTCTCTGCTACAAAATGGAAAACACTGTCCGGAGCTTGCCTTATTGCGATGAAATTTAAACCGAATCCTCACCTTAACTATGAATGAGTTTACAAACAGAAGAAAAACCTCAAAAGAACAAAACTTTATAGCAAGTTCTAGCGCAATTTTCTCCCTGCCCCCATTTGACAGATTATCATGCCTCTGACTTAAAACTTCTCCATAGCTTCTGGCTCAAAACTTTCTCCGATATAATTTATCAGTCAAAACACTAAATGTTACCGGCCGCCACCCTTTCTCAGAGGCAGGCTGACATCCTCATCATCTGACTCGATATCTCCATACTGCCACATATTTAGCCTGTTTGTACGTGCTTCTGCCTGGTACTTTTCCAAGTTATCAAGGGCCATTTGCCGCTGCTTGGAATCCCACTTCTTCCTCTTTTCCATCCTAGCCAACCCCTCCTGAAATTCCAAAGTTAGGATTAGACAGCTCAGCTAAAGAACAAAAAAGAATAACTAGAGCAGCATTCTGCTACTTATCAGGTACTTTTTATGCGGGAAAAACTACAGAACAGCTACAACAACAAAAACTATTTGATGTCAGTGACAATGATAAGTGGAGATCAGGGCCATATAAAACACAACAGACAAACCTACACATTGATCACTCCATCAGACATTGGGTTTTTGTTTTTATTGACGTACACCTCCACAATGACAATGGTCAGGTAGCAGATTACATTTCTCCTGCCATTACGTTTCATGTAGCGAATCTATCTCCAGACTGGTCATTGTAAGTAATGAATCCCAAAAGCTGGAAGAAAGGCAAAAACTACTGATCTATATAATTGTCAGCTATTATAAGGCACATAGTATTAAGTAACAAGTCCTCCTCATTATGCAGTAAATACTGGAAATGACTAGTTGTAGAATACCAAAACAAACAAATTGACATAAATCAGAGGCTAAGATTTTAAAATCCTACAAGAGGGCAGTGTCTGTACCTTCACCATCGCTGCATTTATGCTTAGGTCAGAGTCAGCCGCACAAAGAGTTACCATGAGAACCGTTCCAGTTCCCTGACCTTTGACTTTTCCTCCTGAAGTATCCCTTTCCTCAACAGTCGCCTTAAATTCTTCTGAACTGCTTAGCGTCAGTTCACTCAAATAAACTGCTGCTTCCTGACCAAAATCCTCATCTAAGGTTGAAACCTTGACATATGCTAGGCTACATAGCTGAGCAAGACCAGGTGTAGAGGCTAATGAAGGATCAAGAGGCCGTAAACGACTGTAGGGAACAACTTCTTGATTCCCATAGTCAATGTAGAACACTTCAAACTTGTCGTTTGCAGATTCAATGGGTCCTCGAGGAGCATTGACAATCTTTGCATTTAAAAAAGAACTTCAGTCATACAAACTTTCACAAGATATTAGCATGGGAAAAACCACAAGACTGCATCCACCCAATACACCGAACATATTCTCATTCAAAAGCAAAAGCAGAAAAGAATATATACTGGTTCTATTTTCTTCCCTAGGAAAAGGCAGACTATAAACTCCTAGAAATAATATGTGATATCAAACAAGAGAAAAAGTAAAAAACAAAAGGGTTTTGTTGGGGGCTCTTGTCAACAAGACCTAGGGCACCAGTCAAGTAGACTGAAATTAGAAAGGCACTCAATGAGAGGCTTTGAAAATTGAAGTACACAGATTAAAAAATGTTACTTTGAATGAAAAATTTTATATTTCCAAATCATTTATATTCCGACTTAACCAATGCCATAGAGGGCACTCCTCAATAAAATCCAAATCAAGATGAGCTGGCCTCCAAAAAAGCAAGCAATAGATCCTTCAAGAGGCTCTCATCTAGGCAGTGTGAAAATGTAGAGACATTTCCTTCATTTCAACGTAGCATAGACATGTGACAGGACTTGAAGAAGTATATAAAAGCATGCACTTGGATATATTTTCTCATGTCACTTAAAATTCTTTTCATAGCAATTCAGTCACCCATTGAGGTAGCATTTTACAGTGACTGTATTCATTTCCCCTGTTTAACTAAATCACCTCACAAAATGACAGTCACCAAGTAACATTCTATTAGTTCTAACCTCTTTATGTATTTATTAGTATTATATGGTTCCCAACATTGTTTGAGTACTCATAGTTAAATAAAGCATTATCTCTAGTCAGTGTGAGACAGGCATCCCTAAGAGAGCAATCAGGGCAGAAAGAACCACTCTGAGCTTGAGAAAGTTACAAATGAATGTACAGAGACTAATGTATTTTCATCACCAAAATTTCTTGGTAAAAGCACATCCCACTTACCATTGCTCTATTCCAAGAATTATCTGCACTAAATTGAGCAAGTACAGTATCGCCCTTTCTTGGATTGAATGCACCAACTATAGGAGCTTCTTGAAGATTCAATGAGGCAACTTGCCTCTGAATGGATGCCACTTTCTGATCTCCCACAGTTTGGACATAAAATTTACCGCCACCTAGGACTTCTGTTACCACCACCTGAAAATGTCAATAAGGAAGTCAGCATTGATTTTTCAACAGGTATGTTGTCAGCATCGATATATTCTTCCAAAATACCTTGAGCACTTCTTTTTGTTTACTTTCAACGGCAGGACCATTTGACACTTCCTGCCCTTCCACATAATTTTCCCATATCTGCAATGATGAACTATCTTAGAAGCAGTACCTAAAGAATGAGAGCACCGATGTCACAATCTTTTATTTCATACTTTCAATTTCTGCCTTTTGGCTACTTGTTCAGCCTGTTGAAGTAGATGAGCATCTGGGATCCTGTCACCTCCAAAGGAAGTTTGAAGCTTTGCCAGGCCAGCTTCGAGAAGTGTTACTGCCATATTTTTCTTGGACTCCCATAGTGATCCCAAAAAGGTGCCAGTTCTATCAACAGTTTCTACTTCAATCTGTACAAATGAAACCATCGCTAATCAAGACAAAGGACAGGAAAGCTGACCGAGAACTAGAGTAGAGCAGAACCACATTACCTCCACATCTCTCTGCATTATTTTCCGTCTCATCAAGGCAATCGCTTCATCTGAAAAGGGCTCATCCCGACCTGGGCACCTCACACCAGAGAAGGAGAAAGCAATGCTGCATGTTTCTTTTGGTATCAAAAGTTTAAACCGATGACCGCTGAGAACATACTCCACAATGGCAGGAACCCTCCTACTTCTCTGCAAGAATGGCAAAAAGTCCCTGGCTTTCTTTGCTGATGCCTGGAGAACATTAAAATAAAAATCACTTACGAACAATCTGTCATTAATATAACATCAGTTACGACGAGGATGCGTCTAACCGTAACCAAATCTGTTATGTGCATGACTGGAGGATCCTTAGAGGAATGCATCCCTTTTTTTCCAGAGATGGCCCGGGCTTCCGCAGCTAGAAGGCAATCATAGTAATTTGATCTTTCTTCAAAATCACGATGCCTAATCACAGTCCCAAAACCACGTGCAACCACCAACTCTGCCACATTTAGGCCCAGTGGCTGTTTGTCAGGTGTAGATGAAGCCCCTGAAGTAGCATCATCACCATCGACGTTGAGGGGAGATCCAAGGAAGACTGAGCCAAAGTCCATCACTCTTGAATCAGCAGCTCCAGCTGCCGTTGAAGCACCATCAGCCAAGCCAACCTTCCTAGAGTACTCCATCAAAACTTTCACCTGATTGAATAAGAACAATAGGTAATGACTTGAACTATCAAGCGAATGAGTTTTAAGCAAAAGAAAAAAAGTTTTATACTTGTTTCCCAATAAGCCGTGTCCTCAAAAACTCCCTTGCTTCCCGGGCAAATGGTGCAGGCTTTTCATCTTTCCGAGGATTCCCCAGTTTTGGGCATCTTATACTGGATAAATTCACACGTCGCTCTGCCGTTAGACTGCCGTATGGGGCAGAATCATCGGCTACAACGATGCAGTCACCGCTCGCAACTTCTACCACCTGGAAGAAACCAAAAGGTTGATAGAAATTCTAACACCCGTAAGCACAATCATGTGGACTTGAGCAAAGCTAGGACAGTACCGTGCCACTGAAGTTTTGATCACAGATTGCCTTTGAATTACTGGGAGGAGGAACATAATTTGTCCAAATTCTTAATCGACTTTTCTTGGCCTGGAGTTCTGCAGCCTTCAGCCGTCTCTTAGCTTCTTCTTCCATCATGTTTGCACTCCATTCAACATATTTAGCCAGACCCTGCCAAGGAAACACAAGAGGAAGGAGATTGAGTAACACAAGCTATGTAAGAAAAGAAGCTCAAAATGTGAAAGTGGTAGCAAGCAGACAAACATGCATTACTTTAAAAGCTATAGAAAATTGACAAGCTTTCAGAAGCAACTTGCAAATACTTAATGACTGTTTGTACAGAGTTATTGGCACTTTAATTCTCAAGTTCTGTACTGTTTTCTGGTCAACTAATAAGCAGTCACATTGTTCAGGTACTAGACCCAATCTACTCATAAGAAAAGCCTTCTTTAAAAAAAACATCATTCTCCAAAAAAGAGTAGTCTGTTAATTTGACTTTTACCAAAAAATATTACCAAAAAATAATTAGTTTGATGTTAATCAAGTTACAAATTTGTCAATGGAAAGTTCACTGAAATAAGTCTCACTACTGCTCCAAAATAAGTATAAAAAACAATCGACATTTCCTTTGGATGGAAAATGGTTTGTCTGTGGGACATAGCCCAGTATCTAGCTTCAATAGCGTTGGAGGTTACAAGGCACACCATGTCCGTTCGTTATTAACCATAGATGTTTTGAAGGTCTAGAGAGAGCTGATGCAAGGTAATGTGGTGTGGCTTCCTATGAAATATCCTATCCACATTGTTAAGAGTAGGCAGACTTCTCCTCAAACAACTTGATTTGAATGAAACATAATTATTTTCAATTCTAAACAATTCCAAGATATGCATAGTAAAGAGGAGGTTTTTCTCAAACTCCTGCTGTGTCTACACACTACAAATCTGTTGCATGCCTAACTTCCTCAGTCCTCATCCACCTTCAATATGTTTTAACTTTCATTTTCAACACGTATACCAATGTAGGAATGCACGTTTATGTGCATTGCGCTTTTGTTTGTCTGCTATGTTTTTCCCTCTAATATTCCATGCATGTCTATAAGTGAGACCAACAATGACCATAACTAATCTAACCAATTATAGAAAACTTACGACGTTGGTTAGACTATAAAGGCTAATACAGAAAAAATTGATTTGTCCATAGTTGTACTACAACAAATAATAATAGGTGCATTGTCATGCAAGGTGCAGATTTACTAGGTCATCTATATAACTCATGAGCTAACTATCGCAAATACCATCAAGGTGCATTTTGCCCTCTAGTGTCTAAGACGTTAAAAATTTTATGCGGGAGTGATTCTTGAGATCTATTGTGAAAGATAAGAAATCAAAAAAAGAAAAAGGAAAATTCTTATGTTGGATGCAATTTGTTTGCATTTGTAATGCAGAATGCAAATAAACTCAATCCCTCAATCTTATCTGTACAAAACATGAACCCACTATTAATTCAGATGTCTTTTAGTGTCTGAATTGCTCATTTCTGTTGTACCATATGATGCTATCTCAAATGCTAAAACAACATTTCATGTATACCATTGCACAATTATATTGGACTTTCATATATTGTTAGAAAAAAGCTACCTCAATCTAAAGGTACATTTCACATAATCTCTCAATAAGATAAAAATATATGCTTGCAGTTACCACACATTAAAGCATCAAATTAAAACTTTACTCCAATCGCTTAACAATTTGTCCCAAAAGCTTAAGCTGTCGAAAAGACAGACCCATTATAAATGTCAAGCATGTATTCCTTAACACTGCTCCTTGTGTGGAATCTAGATCTCACAGGTGGAATGTGGAAATAACCAGAAAGTAGAGCACAAATACAAAGGAAAACAAAAAGAATAACACTAAGAAAGAGTTCTGAAATTAGGTCTCTTGACAAATGCTAATACGATAATACCAATTGTACTGACAATGTGTTCCAAAAATTTAAGCTATCAACCAGGGCCATGACAAAACCATTTATTACTCAACAAGTACAAACAAGTATATTATAGTATCATGTTCGTGGCAAGTAACAAACACATTTCAGCATCCATGAGCAGACCCATTCCATCTGCAACCTTGCTTCACATAGAATGAGTCACGCAAAGCAAAGCAAAGCAAATTTATGCAGATCAATGAACAGGAAACATTTCCCAGTATCTAGGTCAAACAAGACGAATCACTCCACAATCTATTGTAATGAAGAGATATCTCACAGCAGCAATATAAAAGAAATGAGGATCTTACAGAACATCATCACCATTCACAAAGGACAAAGCAATTAATCTAATGCAAATGTGTAGTATGGGCTAACATACACTTTCCAAAAGCTCCATTGCAAGATCCTTCGCTGAGTCTGAATCAGAATAGAAGACTGACCCTATAAGGTTACTGAACTTGTCAACACCTTCCAGGACAATACGGACCTATAAAAAAACTCATTAGATAAGAGAAGAACGGTGCTTATAGATTTTCTTAAGATCAGAAAGCAGCAAAAGGTTCTTACATCTCTATTTAAAACACGAATCTCTGTGAAATGTTTGGCTTCCAAACCAAAGGGATCAGGTGAAACATCAGAAGCTGAGACAGCAGAAATTGCAAGTCTCTGTGCAGATGTTAAAGGGACCCTTGGTTCAGTAGAAGCAACCCCATTTGGTTCATCAGAGACCTCTGCTTCAGCAACAGGTTCGGATGTAGTCCTTCTTCCCATGGAGGGTGCCTGCAAGAAGTGAAATATTGGCAGGCAACTTATTAAAAAAATTCACTGAGAAAGCCAAATCAAACAACTGAGTTGCTAGCATATTTTCCATATCATATGTTGGTGGAGCCCACTGACCCACAAGTGTACCAACAAGTGCTTATTAACTTAGGGTCTGATTATTTAATTGATGGGAAAAAAAAGAGAAAATTTAAAATTCATAAACAGCATTCTATTCCTTTATAAAGCTCACTATTAGAACATAGAAACCCACTGAATGATTTCTATCATAATTTTCTTTTCCTTATTGATTTAGTAGCCTTATTATCTTTCAATTGAGGGTCTATTAGGATTTAATAATCTTTATCTTCTCTTGAAGTGGGATACACAAGTCACCCACTTTACAAGGGGTAGGAGTTTAAAAGAGGCATTGTATATAAGTCTCCAAATATATATGGTTGTCAATCTTCCATCTTAGTCATTTATAAAATTCGTGTGAAGCTTAAAGAAGCCTAATTGCAATGCTTAGGATGCCTTAGGTGTGATGATAAAGGAATCTACTCTTCTTAAGTTATTGTCCATTGCAAATTCCTTTCAAAGTTCAATTCAAAATGGCCCCGCTTCTCCTACATCAGTTAACCAGGACATGAGATAGTATTCAGTACTAAATCAACCCAATAAGTGCTCCAGAGTTTAAATTCCATACCTGAATTCCAGCAACAAAAACTTGGACGAACTGAAATTCTGGAAGTAAGTACACCCTGAGAGTACTTCCATCACGAATCTGCTCAACTATGCCTTGCATGGGCCTGCCTTTATTCGCAGCGAGCAGACCCATGGCATCAAGTTGCTAGCATTGCCGAGTGAAGAAGGAGGGAGGTGTCTGATGGAACCCTCTGCGGCACCGGGTACCTAGATGTTAAGAGGGAAATCACTTCTCCATATTATAAAAAACTATTAATTGCAGCATCAGTGCCTTGAATGGAATAAGATATATGTGACATTTTTTTCGTCTGTATGGTTAGTCACTTTCCAACTGATAAGGAAAATGGAATATCTACTGGGATAAAATCATGTAAAGTACTTTTGTTACCACGTAAGAAATGTCATCAACAAATTTCCATGGGTTGGTTTATAAATGAACATGATTACTATATATTTATCGGGCTGAACTCCTAGCGTTTTCACTTTAAAAATGATTTTACTTTATTTTCTCGGAAAAACAGAGTAATGTGTAGCATGCATCAGAATACTAAATTCACTAAACCACAGCTGATCATATTTAGAGGAAAGAGAAAGTCGCAGAAGAGAGAGGGGAGTGCATAATGAAAAGGGCAGCGAGATATATAGAGAGTAAGATACTAAGGTTGATTCAACTAGATTATTTCATCCATATCATGTGTTTGATCAAGACACAAACTAAGGAATTTGAGAAGAAAAGGGTGTACTTATGATCACATATGTGCATCAACACACAGAATAAAAATCAAAAGCTACCTGGCTCCATCGACCAAGACCTTCTTGCTTAGCTTGCTCTTCAAGACGTAGCAATTCTGCCAGAAAGGGGCTTGCGTCCCCTTTCTGTTGACCTTGTTCCCTGACCTGCCAAAGACAGATTACCACTATTCACATGAGAGATCTAACCCGAATATATATGTATGCCATGCTGCATGCTGGAAATATGAGCATATCACCTTTGCCCAGCCATCAGCAACCACCAGAATAGCTACATTTTTGTCACCGAGAAAAACGGAGCCAAACTCTCTGCCAATGGATGGAACGGTGTAATCCACTTTGAAAGTTACCTCCTGTGCCACGTAACAGTTAAATATGAATGTGAACCAAAAGTTGCCAAAGTGATCAGCAAGTAATTACACAGAACAGAAGAAATAAGCACCTTTCCAATGCACAACTTCCTCAGATACTCTCTGCTGTCCCATGCAAATGGCTCATCGACACCACCTTTGCGGGCCTTCAAAAATAAGCAACGGAATGTCAAAACTTGTGAATGTTGGCTACAAGTCTAAAAGACCCAGTAAAAGTGAGAAGTTCATTATGGGCGCATGATTAATCTGAACTCATTATGTTAGCATTCATTAAGGAAGAAAAGGAAAAGAGGAAATGCTAGAGGCGATCAGGGTCATGAGCCCTCGTTAGAGCATAAATTTCAACACTAAGAAGCCGGACAAATTCCTGTAAAAGTTCTTTGGAACTGAATAAGGATCGTGATAAAGAAATGCGTCATCATGAAACGAAAGAGTGAAAAGAACATTATGGTGTGGCGAGCTGGAGGAGAGAGTGGGGGAAATTACCAGTCTTGGAGCAATAAGAGAAGAGAGAGTAACAGTCTTTTCAGGAGGGATGCCGGTGTTGTTGTTGGTCATGGCCATGATAACCAAGCAGTCCCCTGATGGAACAGCCTTCACTCTGCCTCTGAACCATCCAGTCGATCCAGCTTTTGACGATGCCATGGCCACTATCACAATCTACACTCGATCTGAGGAAACAGAGACTATGCATCAATATTTCGGAATTTCGTACAGCAATCCAGCATTTCAGTTCTAATGCATGCAAGTTTCGTAATTTTCTAAACTTTTGTATCAGTTATAATAATTTGCACGTCGAATTTTCAGACGTTCTGGTGCAACAACATCAAGGAAGAGAGGAATCCCAGATTAAAATGACTCCAGAACAAAGAATACTCTAGATCGGCAACAGACGCTCAATTATAACGACATGCATCCCGGGTCGATCACATGCAACCAAAAGATCAAGCGATCTGTCTTTTGGATCCAGAAAAACAATTCAAAGACCAATCGCGTGATCTGTCTATAGATCGAGCGGAACAATTCCGGGATCTATCTATCGCGGTGGCAGGGGCTGGACAAAGCCGGCACGGAATCAATGAAATCAGATCCCACAATTCAAAGGCAAATATCAAGCGAAACCAAGCGTTCAGTGAAAATACCTCAGATCCACCAGATTTGTTGGCTACACTAATCGAGGAGAAGTTCCCTCGAGAGATGTTCCTTCTTCAGACACTGGGACGGCGGGGAGATCGAATGCAAAATGGAAGAGACCTAATGAGAAGAGAGATAGCAATCCACTCTTTATATATAAGAGGAAGATAAAACGGAGCAGCTTACAACTTATATATAAATGCGCTTCGGTGGGTGGGGAATTAAGCACGCCCTCTATTTCCGACAAAATTTCTAAAATGTCCATCCAGTTTTCGTTACAGACACAGTAACGTTCCCCATTGTATTTAAAACTTAATCCAATGCTTCTTTCTGGTACACCCCACTTGTCCTTATTATCTCCGAATCTGACGTTCCTTCACTCCGCTTGTCTTAGCGTTGCGACTTCGACTGAATGAATGTTTTTTCTGTTTTTATTTTTCAAATTCTTTCATTTACGTCCCAGAAGCTTGAACTCGCGAGATGGGCGTTCCACCTTTTGCGGTGCAGGAAGACTTACGCTTAGCAACTTTCGAGCAACCCCGCGACATCGAGTCGATCCCATGGGGGACAAATCATATTAAAATTTCCCTAGAGCCAATTGATCAGCCAATAGTCGAAAATGTACATGCCAATCTCAGAACCAAATGAAACTTCGCAAATTTCTTGATTATGATAAGTAATGATTTTTGATGGTTGAACTGTCAATTTATTATTCAATTTATAGCCCAAGTATATTGCCCAATTATAGGAAAGCTCTCGACACTAGTTTTCAGTGAAATTGAAGATCATATAATTGGACATTTGACATATGATATAAGGGCTCAGGAAGCAAGAGTAACCATGAAAAGGGAAAATGAAAAGATCAAAGAAAAAAAAACTTAAAATTCAGGGTAAAAAAAAGCTAAGGACCATATTGGAATTTTTCATGTTTTTAGGATTAGATTAGCGGAATCGAAAGTTTCATTCATTTTGTAGATTTAGGATCGAAAGTTTCCATTTGTAGATTAGCGGAATCAAAAGACGACGGTGGCCCAAGCAAGAGTTACACAACCCCCTGATGCCATCGATACTTCAACTCATGCGTGAGCCGAAGCATCAGAAAACCCACATAGCTTCCTGACTTTAAAGGAGGACGTGGTCAGGACTTTTCAAAAGAGATGAGGGATATGCTATTCAAGCATTAATTGTCATGTTGGACAAACTTCCATAGGAACTCTCGCCTTATCGGTGAGTGGATCATGAGATTGAACTCGTTCCAGGAGCCAAACCACCAGCTTGAGTTTCAGAGTCGATGGTCATTGTCAATTCCTCTGTTTCCTGGTTTTCGATGAACCGTGCAGTTTTGTTGTTTCAACGTTGCTTCTTCCCTGTATATATTGGATATTGTCGGACCATTAGTTATGCGTGGCTTTTGTTGGCGTTAATGGCTTGATGTATCGCGACCCCTTTTGCACGATCTCTATTTGATTTGATAGGTCACCTAAAACTTTAGTTATCTTTTTTACCTCTATTTTGTTAAAGGTTTTGACTCTTTTGAGTGGAGTTGCCCCGGATGGAAAATCAGACATGAATATCCTTATCGGTTAGAGTGTCCCTCTCTATTCACTAGATAGATCCCCATTCTCTTAATTCAATAGGTATACGCATGTGACATGGCTCAAGAGATTAACGAGCCCCGAACAAGTTCGGAATCAGGCCAAGGCTCGACCAAGTCCCTCTCTTGAGTCTAGCGATTGTTCGGTTCTAGCAGCTTCTCCTATTCCTCTCGTCCTCTAATGGTCAGATGATCTTGCGAATTTCCAAGACCTAGTTGTGTAGCTGATCATGGCAGGCGACCCTTGAGCTTTCTCATGTCCAAACCCTTATGTAGCATTGTAATGATTGTATTGATTCAAACTTGACCGTCGGATCGATGAGGGGATCAATGGATTGGATCAGTTCGACCCTTGACCCTTACCCCATATTGTAGATGATTGATCACAAGTGAATGATACATTCCTTTACTCTCAAACGATTCTTGTGTTCGGGTGAGTGAGTGAAAGGCTGACTCGGGATCATTCTTAAGGCTACATGGGCATGAGTGATCGATATGAATTGATTGACCCATGACAAGTGATATCAGAGCCTCGTTCGTGCCTTCATTTAGCACAATGGCCAATCCATGTTCAGCGTTGCAAATGCCTAGGGTGAGGATCGTGGAAGGACAACTAAGTGGGTCGGTGTCTAAACTAGGCATAACTATGCTGCATCCCATTGAGGGAATTGACGGGAGATAGGAGCATTCCATGACGATCCTAGAAGAGAATGTCATGGATGTTCATGGGCTGGTGAATGACTTGAACTAGATCGTTGATGGAGTGGAAGCCGATCAAGAGGGGATCCTGGCCAAGATGTAGGATGATGCAAGCTCAGGTTGGGCTCTCTCATACAATAGGATCGGGAGAATGACTCACACACGGGAAAATAAGACGAACAGAAATTTCAGCACTGCACAAGCTTAGGAGAACAGTCGTATCTTTGTCGATACGGATCGGATCGACCTGATTCCAAAGCCAAATGAACGAAGATTTCTAGATCTACAATTTCTTTGTTTTGGGTTTTCTGAAATAAGCACTGTAGGATGGTCTAATTTGGGTTCGAAATAACGAACAGAACAGCAAAGATAGAGACTTCGTTGATTGTTCTTCTAGGCCTCCAAGGAAGTTGAGGGGGCACCGATTCTTCTAGATCAATGACTGCAACTCTTCAAGGATGCAGATTTCGAAAGCTCCGACTCTTTAAGAATGGAGTGAAAACTCTTCTAGGTTTTCAAGGTTATGAACTCTACAAGGTTCACAATACTTGCTTCAAAGCAAAGCTTTTTTTCATTCATCAAAAGTCATCTATCTTCTACAAGAAATTAGATGACTTATATCGTCAAAGAAATAAAGACAAAGCATTGAAACTCGAAGAAATAAATACAAAACATTGAAACTAGGCGAAATAGTAAAGAGCATAGAAACTATAAACTAGTAAAAGTGTCATGCGGGCTCCCAAGGTCTCTTTCAAGCTTCTGGGATGGACTCAAGATATCAATATGGCTCCTCGGTTTTGTCGAGCTTGAATGCGGGCCGATCTTCTTGGTCGAGAGAGCTGGTCTTCAATGTGGGCTGCATCATAGGAACTCAAATGCGGCATGGGAGAACTCCGCAATGAGCTATTGGGGTCATTAATCTGAGAGTTGCAGCATTGGGACGAAACCTGGGATGTTGTGGTAGCAGTCATGTGCATGGAGATCAACGAGCTTAAGGGGAAGCTCGCCGAGGTGGAAGCTGCATATGTGAATGAGGCGATCATCATGCATCCACGAATGGATACCCCTAAGCCGAAGGAGTTCAAAGGCTCACCGGTAGCCCAAGACGTGAATAACTTCCTGTGATACATGGAACGAAACTTCTAGGCCATGGGCATGAACGATGACACGACCTGCATGAACACGGCGACGATGTACCTAAGTGAGAATGCTTTGCTTTGGTGGCATTGCAAGTTCGATGATAGGAATAGCGACCTTATTACAGCGTGGGCCAAGTTCGTCGAGGAGTTTTGGCGGAACTATTACCTCGCATATGCTGAGGAAGAAGCTCGTGATGAGCTCAAGCGCCTCGAGCAAAGAGGCATTGTTTAAGATTACATGAAGCGATTCTCGGAGTTACTATTCTAGATCCCATCCATGAATGATACGGAGGCCTACCATTAGTTTATGAGTGGCCTCAAACCGTGGTCAAGCAAGAGCTCAAATGGTACAATGTGAGAGATCTCATAATAGCCACGATCGTGGCCGAGTCCCTAGAGGAGCCAAAGACGGCGTCCTTGGCCAAGCCTGACTTCAAGCGGAGGGAAATGGCAATTAGTGGTTAAGATCACAACAAGTACAGGTGTCGAACGGAGAAAAACCCCTAGCGGCATCGCCTAAGGCTCAACTGTAGTCGAGTAGCTGGGGACAATGCAAAAACTACACGTACAAGTGTTTTTTTTTTTTTTGTGATGAGCCACACATGGCTTAGGATTGTGCCAAGAGGGGCAAGCTGACGGCCTTATGTTGGGAAGATGAGCCACGAGAGGATGTGCGGCTAGGATCACTACGGATCCTAAGCTCTATCAAGGCCAAGAAGGTCAAAGAATTGAAGGGGATGATGTTCATAGACGTGAAGATCAGAGGTACCATAATCAGTGCACTTGTGGATATAGGAGCGATCGATCTCTTCATTTCTCAAGAGGTCGCGAAGAAGCTGAATCTTTGGGTTGAAAGAGGGGCCAACTGTCTTAAAACGATGAACTCAAAGGAATTCCTGACTAGTGGCGTGGCTAGAGATATGGAGGTTCACCTTGGTTCTTGGACGAGTAAGGAAAACATTGAGGTAATACCCCTTGATGATTATGATTTTGTGATGGGTTGGGATTCCTTGATCGTATTAATGCGGACATGATGCCCTTTGTAGACTATAAATGCATCCTAGACAAACAGTGCCAATGCATGGTACCGATCCATCGTGAGTCGGGACATGATAGGAAGATGCTCTTAGCAATGCAGCTTTCAAAGGGAGCATGGAAAGGCAAGGTGACCTTCTTGGCAACCTTGAAGGTCGAGGACGAGAAAAGCAAAGAGAAGGACGCCCCAGTTGAAGTGATCCAAGTCCTCGACTCGTTCCAAGATGTGATGCTGCTCGAGCTACCTAAAAAGTGGCCATTTTAGAGGGAGGTAGACTATCGGATTGAGCTGGTGCTCAACGTTCGACCCCTAACCATGGTGCCTTACCTTCGCCTCGCTAGAATTAGAAGAACTGAGGAGACAACTCAAGGAGTTGCTTGATGCGGGATACGTTCAGTTGTCCAAGACCCCACTCGATGCCCTTGTCTTATTCCAAAAGAAGCATAGAGGTCCCTTTGGATGTGCATCAACTATAGGGTTTTGAACAAGCTTACCATCAAGAACAAGTACTCGATCCCCCTCATTGTAGACTTGTTCGATTAGCTCGGGAAAGCCTAGTGGTTCTCTAAGCTTGATTTTTGATTGAAGTATTACTAGGTTTGGATTGTTGAAGGGGATGAGCCAAAGACCGCGTGCGTGACCTGTTATGGATCGTATGAAATCTTTTTCATGCCATTCGGTCTGACCAACACATCGGCAACATTCTGCACCCTAATGAACAAGGTACTCCACCCATTCCTTGATCAGTTTATGGTAGTCTATCTTGATGATATTGTTGTGTATAATTGGACGCTAGAGGAGCATGCCGAGTACTTGAGATAGGTCTTCTAAGTTCCGTGGGAAAATGATTTGTATGTGAAGAGGGAGAAGCGTGCCTTTGCACGAGAGAAAGTCCCCTTTCTCGAGCACATTGTTGGGGGTGGACGAGTGCGGATGGATGCGGCCAAAGTTCGTGCCATCATTGAATGGGAGCCACCAACCAAAGTGACGAAGTTGCGATCGTTTCTTAACATGACAAATTACTATCGGCGGTTCATCCGGGGTTATGAGTATTACCATTCCCCTCACGGATATGCTAAAGAAAGAAAGACTGTAGAAATGGATAGATTAGTGTCAAAAGGCCTTTGATCGGTTGAAACAGGCCATGATTGAGGAACTCGTTCTAGTGTTGCCTGACCATTCCTAATCATATGAGGTAGAGACTGATGCCTCTGATTTTGCAATAGGTGGTGTTCTTATGCAGGAAGGACATTCGGTGGCCTATGAGTCTCAAAAGCTAAATGACACCGAATGGCGATACATGGTCCAAAAGAAAGAGATGACTGTGGTAGTGCATTACCTTCGAACGTGGAGGTATTATATCTTGGGATCGAAGTTCATTATGCGAATGGACAATGTGGCCATGAGCTATTTCTAGACCTAATGGAAGCTGAGCTTGAAACAAGCTCGCTAGCAAGATTTCTTTGTTGAGTTCGACTACATGTTGGAATACAAGCCAGGAAGAGCCAACTTGGTAGTTGATGCCTTGAGTAGAAAGATGGAACTAGCCAACATGGTGAGTTGCCCCGGCTGCCCCTTGATTGATCGCATCAAGGAAGGGCTAGAGCATGATTGGATAGCTTAACAGTTCATTGAGTACACTCGAGAGGGCAAGACAATAAAACTCTAGTGTGAGGATGGCCTTCTCTACACCAAGGGGCAAAAACTCCATGTGCCTCTCCACAAAAAGCTGTGAAAGGAAGTGCTTTAGGAGTGCCACGACTCCAAATGGGTGGGACATCTAGGTATCCACTGCACCATAGTGTTTGTTGAAGGTCAATACTATTGGCCACACATGTGGGATATGTCAAAGTGTATGTGAAGACATGCCTCGTATGTCAGCAGGACATGATCAAACAACAACTGTCATTAGGGCTCATTGAGCCACTTCTCGTGCCGGAATGTCCATGGGAGAGTGAGTCTAAAGGTTGTCAAACTCTCATGGTCATAGTGGATAGGTTTTCCAAGTATGTGACGTTTGTGCTTGCAACCAAAGATTGCTCGGCCAAGGAGGTGGCCAAGTTATTCATCAAGCATGTTGTCAAGTACTGGGGCATTCCACAAATGATCGTGAGCGATTGCGATCCTTGGTTCACTGGGCGGTTCTAGACTGAGCTCTTCAAGTTGCTAGGGATAAATTCAACTTCTCTGTGAGCTTGCATCCTTAGACCGATGGATAGATAGAGAGGGTGAACTTGCTCATTGAAATCTACCTCCGGCACTACATGAGCGCAATGCAAGTAAATTGGGTGAGGTTGATCGATGTGGCCTAGTTCTTGCACAACTTGCAGTGAAACGAGTCCACAAACCAAAGCTCGTTTGAGATTGTGATTGGGCAATAACTACTTACTCCAAGCGCGGTTGTCTCGGGCTACAAGGGGAGTAGCCCCTCCGTGTATAAGTTTGCCAAAGAATGGCAAGAGCATGCCGATGTGTCTTCACAAGGCCTCTAAGTGGGTGAAGAAGTGGGTCAACAAGAAACAGCGACACGTGGAGTTCCAGGTCGGGGATTTAGTGCTGGTCTAGTTGCATGCAGTCCTCAGGTACCGGGACGTGCATAAGGGACCGATCCATTGCTACAAAGGCCCCTTTCATGTGATCCAATGGGTTGGGAATGTGGCATACAAGCTAGACTTACTATCAAAACTTAAGCTACGCCTGATGTTCTATGTGAGTATGCTCAAACCTTTCCATGCGGATGAGGAAGATCTGAGCCGGGGTGAATTGCAATGAGCGCCTCTTGGAGCAAAAACCTCTTATGATTGTGATGTTGAATGTATTATGATTGATAAGATCATAAGAAAAAATTATTGTGCACCTAGACGGGAGCACCTAGTTTGGTGGAAAGGTCTTCTAGAGAGTGAAGCGAGCTGGGAACCCTCCAAGGCTCTTTGGCAGTTCAAAAAGCACATTTATGCAATCCACGCCAAAGATGCGATGAGTGCATTGTCGAATTAGGTGGGGGAGAATGACACGGCCCAAAAGATTGACGAGTCCCAAGTGGGTCCCGAATAAGGCCAAGGGCCTTTTCAAGGCCTGGTCAAGTCCCTCCCTTGAGCCCAACGACTATTCGGTTCCAACAGCTTGTCCTATTCCAATTGTCCTCTTGTGATAAGATGATCTTGTGAGTTTCCGAGACCTAGTCGTGTAGTTGATCATGGTAGGTGACCCTTGAGCTTTCCCAAGTCCTAGACCCTCATGTAGCCTTGTAATGATTATATTGATTCAAACTCGACTATTGGATTGATGAGGGGATTGATGGTTCGGATTGGTTTTGCCCTTGTATAAATAGGGGACCCTCACCCCACATTGTATATGCTTGATCACAAGTGAATGATATGCTTCTTTACTCTCAAACCATCATTGTGTTCAAGTGAGTAAGTAAAAGGTTGACTTGGGATCATTCCTAAGGCCACATGGGCGTGAGTGATCGGTGTGAATTGACTGACCCGTGACCCGTGACCCATGCATGACTCAACATATGTTAATATTAGAAAGACTCTTCTAAGTAACTCTAAAATGTTCAAAGGACTATGAGAAATGTACACATGGGTATTCTAAAATATTATTGCCGACAATATAGGAAATATCCATGTGTAATTTTGACACTTCCTTTTAATCTCCACCATTATATCGTATTATAGACTACAATTGTAATCATAAGGTTCTTCCATAAATAAAGTCCCTTCACTCTCATTTCCATCATCAATCAAACATTTAAGCAATACCAATATTCGAGAAAACTCACATTCTCTCTAGAATTATGTGGGAGTAAGGTTTACTGATTGCTTTGGGATTTGCTCTATCCGTATAAGAATCCTAGTTAGTCAGGAAAGTGTGCAAAATAGTTCTACAACAAACCGGTTATTTTTAGGTGAAAAAAGGTTAGAAGGATTATATTGAAATTTCATGTAAAGATTTGGGATTATATAATTGAAATTGTAAATTCATATTATTGATTAAGTATAGATGTGTAATTTTTTTTTTCATTCATAGACTCCTTTCATATCATGGGGATCCACCATGTACTACGCCAAATAAGGGCATAGTCAAAAAGACAATAGTGGCCTAAGCAAGGGTTGAACAACCCTTGATGCCATTGACACCTCAACTCATGTGGGGGTTGAAGCATTAAAACCCACATACTTTGCCTTCCTGTAAAGGAGGACGTGGTCATAACCGTTTCGAAAGAGATCAGGGACATGCTATTTGAGTATGAATTTGTCATGGATGAACTTTCAAAAGAATTATTGCCTCATTGATAAGTGGATCATGAGATTGAGCTCGTGCTAGGAGCGTAGACCTATTGGAAAGTGCCCTTGATGAATCTATGTAGGGATGGCAAAAATGCCCAGCCCAGCCCAAACTGAATTGACCCAACCCGGAAATTATGAATATTTTGAGGTTTGGGCTCAGTTTTGTTTGGGTAGAGTCTTTTGATTTGGGTATTGTTTGGGTTGGGTTGGGTCAAATAATAACCCTACCCATTACACATTACTCAAATCAAAACATATTTCCTTCTCTCTCCTCTCTCTCACCGATCTCCCAATCTCTCTCCTCTCTCTCAATCAGCAATGGTGAGGCCCTCACCATTGTTGTCGGTGAATCCCAGCCACCGTCATTGCCGTCGGAGCATAGCATCATCAACCCTACCATTCTCTGAAGATGATGATGGTTTTTGGGTAATCGCCGCCGTCGCCATCACCCTAGGAGAGAAGACCAGATTGCGATGTTGGAGATGACACGGTCTAGTCTGGACATTCAATCCTCCACTTTTTGAAAGAAGATCACACTCTATCTCTCTCCCACACTTGAATTCGACAAACTTGTAAGTTCACACTTCTTCGCTGCCTGAATTTCTTCAAATTTTGGTGTCTTGTTGGGCATGAATTAGGTTGAGTTGGAAACTGGTTTCGTAGAGATCTTCTTTGCTCCTCTCTACGAAATTTTGCCTGTGTAGGAGATTTCTGCATGTTTGAGTGAGGTCGTCATCAATGGCCAGCTAGAGCACCATGGGACAACTCGTCATATAGAAACACCTGGTTGAGAGGTTAAAAAGATCTTAGGGTTCTCTCTTCTGAAGGTAGTCTAGCGCTGTCATTTAACCATGATGTATGGCACTAGTAGTTGAATGCGCCTTCAATAATCGGAGTACTTTATTTTAAATTTTGAAGATGCAAATTGAAGTTATTGGTTACTCTTCTTACTGGCTTATAATCTTTACTCTTGGGATATGGTCCAAGTCCTCTTGTTTCACTACCCTCAATCGAGTGATATGATAAATGACTATCCTCTTGTTTTACTAGTCCTCTCCTTCGAGTACACACCATCTTTGCTTGCCTAGCTGATATTGATGGGGTGATGAAAGTATTGCTCAATCTGTAGGAGGAACTTGAGCCATGCTTGTTATGCCCATCACAATAATTTAGTGCGTGGCCATATGGATGGGTTTTGCATATAGTTGCGCATAATAATTTGTGGTGATTGCTGAGTGACCATCATTTGCTAGAGCTTTTCGTAAATGGTATCATGTAGACATTAATGAAATTTGTGGGAAGCAGTGGGGGATCAAGTGTTCTATTCCCACGCAATTTAGTTAGGGGTGTGAGATCATATGATCAACCCATACTTGAGTCTTGTGTGGCCACTAAGGAGTCGTTTAGTGAATCCTCCTATTGCTTTGCTAGATGATTTCTTCTGGGTGGTCATCATCGAACCAGCCCACATGACTTGAGCAACCTTCTGAATGCCATTGGAAAGGTCAATTATGGATAGAACTCCAGAATTGTTTGCTTGTAATACTAAACTTCCAAAGTCCATATTCTAAAACTCGAAACTTTCAGATTGGTAACTGTCCAGTGGTGGTGGTAGTTCTTCAAATGCATATTTCGTGTTGGGCTTTCAGAAGCTTTCTCCTGATTATATACATTGAGTTTGGTTTGTTCGTGTGTGGTTAAGTAGGCATTCTGGGGAATATGTGTTATGGGGGATTATGTATTGCTTCCTTTATGGATAATCCTCTCTAGAATTGATACTTCAGAAACCAGAGGAAGATGTTGCACTATATAACTTTTCACTTTTCCATTTCACCCTTCCCCCAATGCTAGACCATTATCTTGTAAATTGGTAATCTTAGCATATAACTGATAATTAGGATAGTTAATTTTGGTGTGAATCAAGTACATTATATTGACATGGATGTTATTTTAGGACCAAAGCTTATTGTTTAGTGTTGCTTCTTGTTGCAGTACAAGTTTGTTTTCTGGTACTCTCATTGAACACCTGGAGTTAGGACCCAAACATCATACGAAGACAATATAAAGAAAATTGTTGAATTTAGCATGGTAAGATCATCTTGACCATCACAGGGTAATTCATGTAGACAGTTGTTTTCCATGTAGGTCTAATGTGATTCTTGAAAAGAATTTATAGTCTTTGATTTTGCAGAATTTTCTCCTGTTCTAGAAAGAAATAAATGATTGGTGTGCTTGTTGGCACACCTGCCCTCATGGTCAAGCAATAAAATGGTGGGTTTTAAAAGTTGATTTCTGAACCTATTTTTAGATAAAAACCCACTTATAATGGTTTCAATGTGAAGGCGTAATCCCTTCATTGCATTTTGTTGTTTGAACAATGCCTGAAGCATCAATTGGTTTTGAAACAGAGTCCAGTGAGTCTGGGCCTATTTGCAACGTGTAGTTTGTGATCAAAGAGAAAAAAATTGCAACTTGAGTTTTTTCTGTAAGTTACACATAGAAACCATTTGAAACAAGACGTGTGTTATTTAAAGGAATTTTTGCCTCATTTTCCATTTGCAAGGCAATATTGATAGAACTCAAGTCTATATAGCATGACTACATGTAAAAGGTCATTAAGCAATATGTAAGGGCATACTTGTTCATTGAGTAGGACAGCTAGAGCACACTAGTGGTCCCACATCGCATTTCTGAATAAGTTTGCCATATGCTACTCGAACGCATATAATTAGGAGAAGGGAGCGAAGATGAGAATTTGAATCAAATCATCAACAAGGAGGCCATGTAGGACCACTAGTTGCTGATGCGGGCATGGGGATGGAGCATTTCTTTGGTCGTCAAGTTTTTCCTACGTATAATCATGTAATGGTAGAAATTTTCTTTTTTTGGTCTAGGTGGGACTCAGGCACCAATGTGGGAGAATTCGATGGCCATTCACGTCAAGTTATGAGCTGTGCTTTTAAACCAACTCGCCCCTTTCGTATTGTGACGAGGATTTTTTGGTGAACTTTTATGAAGGACTGCCTTTTAATTCAAGCTGTCTCGTAGGTTTGTTGTTCTTAGGTCATCTAGGTGATGTCTTGCTTGATTAGATTTAAATTGATCTTAGAAATTCTATAGTAGCGCCTTATTGTGGTCATTCATTTGTACTTGTGCAGTAAACTCTATTCCTTTGTATTGGTTGAATTTTCTGTACTGGTTGAGTATAGGTAAATTTTGACTGAAACTTCTTTCCTCAAGATCAAGTATAAATTTATTGTTGCTTATGCCTTTTGTCGGTATAATGCATGGTTTGATCTGACTATGAATTACATGAGCATTCTAGACTCTCTTTTTTTTCTTTTCTTTTTTGGGGTTTGAGGGCATTTTAGAGTTGAATTGATACTTATTGATGCATGAATGTTTTCAATTTCTATAGGGATCATTCTAGAGTTGAATTGATACTTATTGATGCATGACCTGTTTTTGGGAATACCAATGAAAAGTTGTGTTTTTGAACTTGTGTTCAATTTGCAAGTATTACGAAATGGTTGATGGTTTACTTGGACTTTTATATTCAATAGAGATTTTCATAATCTCATCCATCCATGAATAACAATATGAAAGTAGTAGTTTTCACCATTAGTGAATCATCCATCTTAGGAAAGAGCACTATCACTTATTAATCTTTGCTTGAATGATTAAAATTTTCAGGTTTTAAGTGTCATAGATAGAAGGATTCCAAATGTTGAAATGAGTGCTTCTAGTGTCATGGAAAAAAAAGACAAGTGTCATAGATAGGAGGTCAAGCTCTACAGTTGGAGCTCACAAACATTTCTCCAGAGATGTTTAACTGGGAAGCTGAAACTTTTTGGCTTGCTATGCATTTGAGAATTGAGATCAATTATGTCCTCTCTTTTGATGTCGCACTTTCCTTAGCTTAAGACTTTCATTCGTGGCCATTCCGAAGTCCTGATGGCAAACCATGATTTGTGCTGTCATCTTGATAAAGGCAGTTCTGATTCTTAATTGTTGATAGGTTCTTTTGGATCTATTGTTAATTGTTGACAGGAGTCAAATTGTCCAGTTAGAGCGGTTGATGAGAATTTCGCCTTTAATAACACATCGAGTTGAGGAAGGAGCAATGAAGCTGGCGAGAGAATGGAAAGCGAAACTGTCGGATAAACCCGGAGATTGGACGCTTTAGCATTTCCGCATTTCTTGGTAGCATACAATTTGGTTTCCCATTCAAGAGTCTCTTTCCATGTTTACAATTTGATTTATCCCACATTTCGCCAACTGTTTTGGCTTGTTGTGTGCCCAGGACATCATACTCTATTGAATATAAAAGTCTGGTATATCACTCCATGTTGGTCGCAAACGTGCTTGGGACCAACGTTTTAGTACGTGTGCTCCTCGTCAACAACCTAATACCCGACCTGACCTTTTTTTTTTTTTGATTCATGTTTTATGCCTTTCGGGTCGGGTCGGGTCAGATGACATGACCCTTATTGTTCATGTTGGGTTGGGTAACATCTAGACCCGACCTTACTCGATTCGTTGACACCCCTAAATCTATGAAGACAGGTTTCACCCGTCCATCAAAGGCTCCTTACGGCACCCCAGTCTTGTAATGGAGGACGGGAGTTAAGCATTGATTACAGGGCTCTTAACAAGCTCATGGTAAAGAACCATTGATTCATTACCATTCAATTAGCTAAGCCAAGCTACGTAGTTCTGGAAGCTTAATCTGAAGTTGCGCTATCATCAAGCTTGAAATGCTATGGCAAATGAGCCCCAACGGAGTGTGGGATGCGCTACAGATCCTTGAGTTCTTGGTCATGCCGGTTCGTCAAGCCAATGCACTGATCACATTTTGCACCTTGGTAAATAATGTCTTTCACTTCTAGTTCATCCAGATATATTGTGACCAACATGGAAAAATTGTTCAAATAGTCCTAAACCTATTATATTTTTATTAATTCATTCATAAATCATTTAATTTTTCTAGTTGAGTTATAAATCTTTTAATATTTTGTTAATTGAGTCAACTGACTAATTTGGATTGGAAATTGTTAACGTGGACGTTGGCTCCGTTTGGTTGGGCATTTTGAAGGGGTTTTGGGCCCCTAAAAGCCTTTGACCAAATGCAAATCCGTTTTGTTTGACTTTTTGGAGAACTTTGGGTAGATGTAATTGCATTTTCAAATGGCTTTAAGGGTCTTTGACCAAAGCAGTCTGGAGCTATTTTGGGAAGTTGCACATTCGAGATGCAAGTTGGTTACGATTCACATGAACTATTCATCTTCCTTGGAGAAGTGAACGGAGGCCACTTACCACTGGTCAAGGGGTCGCCTATGCTGACAATGGCCGCTTGAGGTCATGCGAACTAGGCGAGGGTCACTTGAGGCCAGGTGGATAGTCGATTGGGTCGTGGCGACCCAGGTGACCGTTACTTAAGGTTGCTGGACCTAGGTGATGCCTAGGTTGCGCAACCTAGGCGGTGTTTAAGGTTGCGTGACCTCAGGCGACCTTGTTTGGCGGCCAGCCGATGGCCAAAATTGGCTGCCAGTGACTAAATAAACATAAAAGAACATTTAAAACTTAAAAAAATAAAATTAGCAAAAGGTTTTTGCAAAATGTAGTTTTTACCGAACGGTATTTAAGTAAAAATTGTTTCCTAATGTAATTTAAAATTATAGTTTACCAAATGCTATTTGTATTTCGGAAAATCCCTTTAGTTTAAAGCCTAATCAAATGTGCTTGTTGATTGTTTTACATGGTAAGGCTGGCGATGACGTGTACAATTTTTAATATTTTTTTCAATTATTTTTCATTTTTCTTTTCTTTGTCCCTTTTTCTTTTCTTCTATTTCCTTGCTTTACTTTTTTTTTTTTTTTTTCTTTTTTTCCCCTTTTCTCTTAGTTTCTTTTTTCTTGTTACCTTTTTCCCTTTGCCAACCTCAAGTGAGGGCCACCCTTGCCCTCGTTGGATTAGACGAGGACAACCTTTAGTAGACCCAACTTAGGCCTAGGTGTCCCTCGCTTGAGGCTAGTGACCTCTACTAGACTTTGGCTCGGCAATGGCCGGTAGAGGGAAAAGCAAAAAAAAGAAAAAAGTATAGAAGAGAAAAGGGAAAAAGAATAAAAAAAGAGAGAAAGAGAATAGAAGAAAAGGAAAAAAAGAAAAAAAGAAAAACAATTATAAAATAAAAAATTAGAAAAAATATTACAATATTATAAAAAAATTATCCACATTATTGCTAGCTGTGCCATGTATAACGGTTTGCATTCACGTTAACAATGTTTAACTAAAATGTGTTAGATAGATTCAATTGGCATAATGTGAATATGTTCATGACTTAATTGACACAATTAAAAGTTTTATGACCGAATTAGTAAAAATGCAATAGATTTAGAACATTTTAGACAATTTTCCCTGCTTGCTTTGCATACTTCAAAATTTGAAGGAACGTCACTTATACGTGAAAGTGTTGGAAATGCTCGTTTGCCCGGGATTACAAAAACTTCACTGGGCATGTCATTGAGCAAGGAAGAATCCGAATGGAATTTCGAACACCATTATCCGGCGGATCGGTTCTTCAGTTATCAACGTTTATTCCCACCACCAAGATCTGCCCGGTAGAAGAGGCAGCCTCCTTGTTCTTTCACCAGGGAAATGTTGGCGGTGTGCCCCAGTATATAGCAAGACCTTGGCTGACCATGAGAATTTGCGCCTGGTATCTGAGAAGCTTAAGAAAAAACACTTATATCTAAAGCGTGACATGAACTCGTTCACCTAATAACGTACAAGCATCCTCATTGAGCGGCGCAGAATTCACATGGACTGGAAGAAAGTCGAGGCCATTGAGGAGCGGTCCTTCTCGAAGAATGCGAGCAAGCTGCGCTCATTCCTTGACCCTGCTATCATCAATTCGTGAAGGGATTGACGGTTTCTCTCCTCTATCGCCTAATTTGTGGAGCGAGCTGCAGTCTCTCTCTACCTCTGCCTAGTTCTATCTCTCAACTAACAAAACCTGGTCTTAAGACGGGCATCGTGCTTACAGATCAACTCCTTACCACTGTAAACTGGTGGACAGCGATGAGACCTAAATCCATTGATGATGAGATTCATGAGAACAGAGAGGGAGGTCAGACCGTGAGATTGGAAGGGGTGAGATGACCACCTCACGGTGACTGAGGTGACAACGTAGTGATTTCGCATTTTTTTAAATGGCAAAGAAAATAATATCCGCATACTTCTATATGTTGCAAAAGAACTCATCTAAGGTGTCTGGTTACGTAGCGTCATGAAAGTTGCAAATGGAGTTTTTTTGTTGAGTGCAAGCCACAACTGGTGGAACTCTTACAATAAATAGACACGCTCATTCAACTATATCCTCTTTCCTCAATTAAAGCCTTGTGCCCCTGTGGGCACATATTGAAAGAAAAACTTTTGAAGGAAAACAGAGTGTAAGTTCCCCACAACTAACACAATCTTAAGGAAGAAAAGTGTGGGAAGAAATCAGACTACCCTCCTCTGAACTTAACATGCAGTGAATCTTGTTATATATTGTCTACAAAAGTGAAAATCATGCAAATTCAGCATGTTTTTTCTTTCACTCATGAATAACAAAACTACATAATATGAAGGAAAGAGATCAAGATACTTTACCTATAAATAACAATCCCATTTCCTGAGAACGTACAAACTGTAATTTATAATGTTCAACCAAATGAAGAGGTTCTCGAACCACAAAGGTTTACAAGATAATCATTTCCCATAGGCAACGCCATTGCTTTTCTTATTGCAATTGCTGAGAAAGAACACATTTCTCCATGGCCACCACAGGCATGTGTACACAGACGTTCGATTCGCAGGCATGAAGAAACTCACAGATGCAGCTATCTCTGAGGGTATCATTTTGATTGTGCATTTGGAGTCTGATCATTTGGTCCCAGATTGTTTATAGGTGGTCGCTGCTTGTGATGATCAGTGACTGACTGATAAGCTATTGCCAGTGCTAAAGCCTACAAAAGAATTCGACATAATCTGAGAACCTAGCAGTAACAAGGAAACTCTAGTTTTTGTGCCAATGATCCTCAACTTTTCTGAATGTTCAACAATATCTCGATGAAACTGCATCCAACGCCATTCAGTTTTAATTCCCTTTGAGCAGTTTTGAAATATCATCGACATATCAAATACTTGATGAGATTTTCAATTTTCACCTCATCCAATCCTCCTAGGAGAATCAAAACCATCATTAAGGAGCTAACTTCACTAGATCACTAAACCGGGAAAAAAAATTATCCATCTGAAACCTTCTCATGACACTTGACAAAAAATCAAGCCAAAGAAAGCTTACAATGTGATCCTTTTGAGGAGGAGCATATATGCCAGTCGTGACAGTCTTTCGTCGTCTCGTACCACTAGGAGGTGAAGCAGATATGTTAGCGTACCCAGTTGGAACAACAATTACAGGCATTCCGACCAGATTTCCCAGACAAACTTTCTCCCAGTCCGTTGCATTTCCAATGAAAGCATCAACAGTGAAGCTTTCTCTTACTTCTCTGATCAACTTTCCTCTGGCTCTTTGTGCCTGAGGAGAGAATGGCTCACTCTTAACCACAAAGGAGTTGAACAATAGGAATTTAGATCTACCGTGATTAGAGTGGGTCATTTCAATGCGGTAACATAGCATAATGGTTTAGTTCATTCTGATACAACAACCACCCAATCAATCAATATTGGACAATGAAAAAAAAAACTGCAATACGTATAGTTTGCTGAGTCCTAGATGAAGAAAACTACAGCAAGATGTAATCAAGAAAGAGGATGATACTCCGGGGATTAACTTTGTCACTAAGCTGATTAGAGAGCCCGCTGTGAATAGCAAGAGAGAAGGAGGAAGAGAGAAGAAATAGAGAGGAGAAGAGGAGAGAAAGAAAAAGATCGTAAAAGGAAAAAAGAGGCTATAGATTTCTGCGTGTTAGAAGCCTACACCCATTGCGATATATTTATATTAAATATAAATTGCATATGACCATAATGCCCTTATTATGTAAAAGGAAATAAAACTAAGAAAATAAAAAACTAATCTATCAAAACAACGTAACAAACTTAATAGTGGTTGTATATACCTCATTGTTCAATCAACATTCACCCTGAAACCGGAAAGTATCAAGCATGCAGGAAGCTGTTTAACTAATGTAAACCTGCATACTCAATTTAGTTTGTTAAAGGGCACTACAAACACATGATTTCACATGGCACATGGTATGCTACCCTACCATAAGTAGTTTGTGCAAATCCTTACATTGAATAGAACAACCACATGTTAGTTGCTTAAAATTGAAACTTCATTATATGGCATTTTCATTTGCCGTGAGTGGGTCATTTCAGACTTTGAGTTGGACCAAGCTGATAATGCAGCTAATAATTTGTACCTACACTCAAGGGAGCCACACTCACGATACCAAAACATTTGGTGGTATTATGCCTGAATCTTAACGGTGTCCAGGAACATTCACAACCATTCTAATTATTAAAAAAACAGAATCTACTTTTCTAACAAAAAAATGGTTTCTATTTTAAGCATTCACTTGTCTTAGAAAACAAATCAGAAAGGTTGATCTGGTTTGCTTTGATTGAGTATAGATCAAGACACCTTTGCTCAATGCCAATAACCTGCCAAACCCCACCCAACCAACAAATTTAAAGTCTAGCAAAAACAGATCTCCCAATTATACTCCAAGCATGGCGCTTATTGGCATTAATATGTCTGAAAACATAAATGATCCGCTTTCAAGTGTTCTACATTTGTCTGCCTAAAGCTAATCCCTCATCCCTTGGGGATCCCACAGAAAAAATCCACCACATCATTTTCCATTGAAAATATGCTTGGCAATTTAGAGCATTACTGCAAGAAATCAAGAATGAATACTTAACCCAATCATCACATGATCCTCCTCTGACCCTTTATTATATCACTTAGAGATCATCAGTATAACCAATATTACAACATGAAGCCTGCTCTAGGGCAATCAGGACCTCTGACAAGTCATCATTAAAACTTAAAAATAACCATCAAATCAGAAATCAGAACAGTTCAGCTTGAAAAATTCCATCATCAGGCTAATTACAATAATTGGTTTATTCGCTAAGGTATGTACTTGCTATATTTGGAACCAAACTCTTGAACAAAGTAAACGCTGGAGCTTAGATTAGTAATACAATCAGCAAAAACAAGCGGCAAACCTGCACATAGTCCACAGCAGGAACCACGCGTGCACGGCGCAGCTCAACAGGCCATTGTTCCTGAGCTTCATATTGATCATCCTTTCCCAAACGTTGCCACTCATCAAAGTGAGCCAACATATCCACGTCCATTGTGAAGTTCAAGATGCCTTGAACAGAATTAACAGTGTAATTTAATCTGAAGGGAACCATAGTAACTCCCTTTAAGGAAAGAACACGAACAACCTGAAATATGATAGAAATGAGGAGGGGAGAGAAGGGGGGGGGGGGTTCTCAATTCCATGTTTATGTTTGTAAAGAAATCAAGAAAAAAATTACCTCCATCTCAGCATCATCTAGGTATCCAACAGTAAGCTTTGTTATGTCTACTGTGAATGGATTATCAAGGGGAATGTCTCTGGATGAAGGATCATCTGGATCCCTTCCTCGAATAGCATCAAGAATAATAGTGCAGTCTGCTGCACTCCTACAGAATGGACCAAGCTTATCCTGTCATGTATTAGATATGTCATCATTGTCAACCTCACATAGAAAAAATTCAGGAGGACAATAAGAAGTTACCAAGCTTTCAGATATGCTCATGACACCACTCCGTCCAACAGTACCAAATGTTGGGCGTAATGCTGTCACCCCACAACGGGCAGCTGGATAGGTTATGGATCCAGCTGTCTCCGAACCAATAGCAAAGGGGACCATACCTTTTGAAGAAAAGAGAGTCAACGTCAAAAGAAACCTCATTCATGTCATCGAAACTTTTTTTAGCTTTGTTAAATTTATCTTTTGTCCACTAGCACACAATGAAGTGAACATAACATGCGGGGATCTACATAGTTGTTCCACAGCAGAAAAGGAAACGGGAAATTGTTGCTGAACTGGAACAACCAAGAGAAGAAGTGAAAATGAACCTGCTGAAGTGCAAGCAGCAGGCCCAGCAGATGAGCCGGTTGAAAACTCTTCAATGTTCCATGGATTTCTGGTCCTTCCACCAAACCAAATATCATCATATGCCAGAGAGCCAGAAACAAGCTTCGCAACTAGAACTGCCCCAGCTGACTTCAACCTATATCCAGCAGATTCACCCCATAAGGTCTATTACAATATACCATACAACAGCATCGGATAACTGGAGCACCTCAAGTACCTCTGATAGACCCGTGCATCAATGTTAAGAACCTGATCCTTAAAGCTCGTTGAACCCCAAGTGGTGTGGTATTCAGGTACGGCGATTATGTCCTTCAAACCATAAGGAATCCCATGGAGAGGACCTACAATGCATATGATCACATCTAAGTTGATTTTGCGACAAACAATGATTTTGATGCGTTAATACTTGGTTCTACTGTGTCCCATCTCTTAGACATGGAAGTAGAGAAGCACATAAAAACTACCAAATGCATATTGAAAATTGTCAGTGTTAAGGTTGTGGTAGGTACTCCAACAAAAAAAAATACCCAGATATACTCCCTGAGCAAGCAAGTCATCAGCCCTTTTTGCTTGTGCATATGCTAACTCTTCAGTGTAAGACACTACAGCTTCAAGAACGCCATTATACCTGATGGCAAGTTTAAAACAGAAAACATCACATAACTTCAGGAGGCATCCTTTAGATAATATATAATGGATTACCTTCTCAATCTCTCAAGGAAAAGTCGAGTAAGCTCCTCAGAAGTAATTTGTGTTGTCCTAATAAGTTCCCCAAGTTCAAGAACCTGCATAGTGCCCAAAAAAGATATCACCGAATTCATTTGCAGACTTTGTCTTAAATTGGTAAATTGAGTTTACTGAACAAAACCTACACTCATGAAGGCAATATCTTCATCACTTCCTGGTCTTTGTATACCAGATGGGACCGGATGTGTAAATCTTCCATTTATGCCATCCGGCCGATCAGAGCCCCAGTTGGGATCAAAAACCAAAGAAGAGGGATTCTGCAAACCTCCATCAACAGAAGCCACAGATTTTCTGTTGGCTCTGATTATGGGAATATTGAGCTCTTCTGCACCCTTTGCGACCTCCAGAATCTTATGGAGAAGAAATATGATAAGTAGAATGCAAATGCGGCTTTGCCAGAGATTGTTAACCCTCCAAGTCAAAGAAGAGGCATTAATCTAATAACCATAAAGAGGTACCTTATTGTCAGTGAAGAAATCTGCGTCAATATTTTAAATGCTTGCCTGAGCGATGAAACTTCACTGTTCTGTTGAGGACATCGACTTATCTTACTCTCCTGACAAGGAAATAAGAAGGAGCTCATTATGCTTGAGAACCGAGCGGATTCAATAGAATGGACTACTTAAACATTGTCAAGAACCAAACTTTCTGACAAAACATTTTCCAGATTAAGTTAGAGTTTCTCAGCTGCTTTAAAGATGTCAGGGTAAGCAATTCTGGATAACTAGTTAAAAATACCGTCTCTGAAATGCAGAACCCATGCACATTGCGAAGTGTGCTTGACGAATGGGCAACTATAGTCAAAAGGCATGCAGGCAGGTATTATCATCTTGTATTCTCAATTCACGCGAGTGAAATGCACGCAGAAGTACTCACCACAAAGAACTTGAGGTACTTGTAGGGCGGAAAGAAAGCATTATATAAGAATCAAAATCATGGGATAGGATCTAAACTGCGATTCATTCAACTTGGCAGTAGTGAGGAATAAGAAGAAACACCAACAGCGAGTATCATGCATATCGACAAGGCATAAACATAACGGACAGGAAGCAAATCAATTCGCTAATAAAAGAGAGGTCCAGTACAGCCATGCTTATCTTCGCATGCCAATCAACAATCAATCCGCCATATGAAAAAAGGGAACCATACCATGTCGAAGGACGTCAGGGCAGCTAAAAGTCGGTGGGATGGCGACGGAGTCGAGCAGGCGAGACGGTGAGCAGGAATGGGGTTCTGAAACTGGTCGTGTTGGGGAGCGGCCGACACAGCACCGCCGCAACACAAGAGGAGGGAGAGACATAGACCAACGCGTGGCAGCACCAGCGCCGTCACGCCGGGGCACTTGCCTCGAAGGAGAAGCGTCGCCATTCCGGGACAACACTGTCCCGGTGATGATGGGTGCAATTTCTGCCTCCGATCTGGAATTTCGACCATGTCGATCGGTCAACGCCAAGAAAAATTGGGATCCTCTACTTGCAACCGGGAGCGGGACCGATTATCAATCCATTTCTTTTTCTTCTCTCCCTTCTTCTCTTTAACATTCTCTTTTTTTTCTTTTTAAAGAAATAGGAAAAGAACACTAATAATCCCAAATTATGCCCCTTGCAACAATTTTACCCCAACTTTCTTTTGGATCATAAAAATTTCAAAATTATGCCACTTGGGACAATTTTACTCTAAACTTTTTTTTTTGTGCCACCAAAAACTCTAAACTATGCCACTTGGGACAATTTTACCTTGAAACTTTTTTTTTATGCCACGAAAAACCCGAAGATTATGTCACTTGAAACACATTGACCCCAGACTTTTAAGCGAAGGCCATTTTCGTATTTTCACTTTTTTTTTTTTTTATCTTTCTTTTTCCCCCTCTAGGCCATGGCGAGAGGAAGCGGCGAGGGTCGCCCTCACCGGCGACGGGGGCAGTCGGGCGGTCCCCGACCGAGCGGGGCGGAGCGAGGATCGCCCTCACTAGATTTGACGGGGGCAAGGGCGGTCCTCGCCGGCGGGGCGGGGGCGACCCTCGCCTGGCCGAATTAGGCGGGGGCAACCCTCGCCGACGCGGGGAGGGTTGCCCTCGCCGGATCGCGCCAAGGGTGAGGGCGGCCCTCCCCGATTCGGCCGGGGCAACCCTCGGCTTGCCTGAGCCGGGCGAGGGCTGCCCCCGCATAATCTGGTGAGGGCGTTCCTCCCCCAACGTCAAGGAGAGCCGCCCTCGCCCTGTGCCAGGGAGTGCCCCCTGGCCGGGCGGCGCTGCCGGCGAGGGCCCTCGTCGGCTTCCCCTACCGAGAAGAGGAAGAGGAAAAAAAGAAAAGAAAAGAAAAGAAAAGAAAAGAAAAGAAGTGAAAAGACGAAAATGCCCTTCAGTTAAAAAGTCTGGGGTAAATGTGTTCCAAGTGGTTTAGTTCAGGGTTTTTCGTGGCATAAGAAAAAGTTCAGGGTAAAATTGTCCCAAATGGCATAGTTTAGGGTTTTTGGTCGCACAAAAAAAAGTTTAGGATAAAATTGTCCCAAGTAGCATAGTTTGAGGTTTTTTAGGGAAAATTTCAAATAAGGATCCAAAATGAGGGTGTTTTCTCAAAAGAGGACTCAAAGTGGATAATGTCTTAAATAAGGGTCTGAAGTGACAAACTTGGTTTCAAATAAGGACCTAATTTTTCAATCAACCAAATATTCACTAGCCAGTAAGCATGTGCATCTCACATGCCATTTTTTAAGTCATCTTTAGGGGCATTTTCGTCCAAAAGCTCTTTTATTTTTCTTTCTTCTTCTCTATTCATCTTCTTCGTTCTTCATTTGAGCCACTTCAGTTCATCTTCTTCTTTTTGGAACGCAAACGACCCTTCATTAATGGCACAAACTTGGCAGCGATCAATAACGATGGCTAGAGGACATGAGCACACTGGTAACCCCAAAAAAAAAACCTAAGCCTTAATTTTAGGGTGATTGGAAACTAGGCGGTAACAAGTTGTCCGACGGCGATGGTAACAATCGGCGACCAGCAATTATGGCCCGAGTGGCTTCCATGACAACAAAGCTGGCTATTCTTAGCTTTGTGTAGCTCAAATCGTGTCATTGGGCTCGATTTTGGTGGTGATTTCGTTGCGGCATCTTGGCAAAATCTAATGAGCCCGACTTGTTGATAAGTATATTACTTGTGTGTGGTGATTTTGGGCGATTTCCGGCTCAGGTGTGTGAATTGTGAGATTTGATTTGATATTTGCTGTTTGGGACTTGGTGGGATTGAGATGACCATGGCCACGATGTGGAGTCCTGATGTTTGCTTCGATTCATGATGGCGGTGGTTTGAACTATGGCAAGTCAAGGATTAGGATGGCTTTGTTTTGGTGTGCGAATGGTGCAATTCGAGTATGTTTCGAGCGATTAAAGTCAAAGGATAGATTCTAGTGAATTAGTTGCTGATGAAACATCAACCATCAGGAAACTCTTTGTGCCATGAGCTTTGTATACTGCTAGGGTGAGTGCGTGGAGAGAGAAACGATTTTTAGAAGCATGGGGATGTAGTGGCGACAAGGCGAAGGATGGTGATCAGCTGGTTGGATTGTGCTTGATTAAATTTTCCTAAAGATATTGGATTGGACTCTAGATTAATAAATGGGATAATACGGAAGTGATTTAACATTGTTAATGAAGAGGATTCATTTTGAATGAACCAGCTTCGCTGCCAATACCCTCTATTTGTAAAGCAAACCTTTGAAGAAAAAGATGAACAATGAAAGGAAAGAAAATGAATGCAAAAGAAATATAAAAAGATTCTTTTCGACAAAAATGCCCCTTAAGATGACTTAAAAATTAGCATGTGAGATGCATATGCTTATTGATTAGTGAATATTTGGTTGACTGAAAAATTAGGTCCTTATTTGAAACCGATTTGGTCACTTCAGGCCCTTCTTTGAGACATTATTCACTTTGGGTCTGTTTTGAGAAAACACCCTCACTTTGGACCCTTATTTGACATTTTCCCGATTTTTTATGACCCAAAAAAAAAGTTCAGAGTAAAATTGTCCCAAGGGACATAGTTTGGGGTTTTTGGTGTACTTTTCCCTAAAGAAATTGACGCTAAAGATACAAAAAATTTCTGAGCGGGGAACGCCACTTTGTACTTTTAATTCATTCTGTCCATAATTTTTTTTTTTTTATAATTAATCTAGGACATTTTGTCCTTTCATAATTCTATTTCTTTTATAATTAAACTTTTCCATTTATCATTGATATTAGAGTTATATGTCTGTTAGAAATCTACCCTATCAAAGTAAACAGAAGTCCGAGTTACAATTGTGTAGAATGAAGTTATGATAATATCTAGCATATTATTATTTAGGAGGTGGAGATGGATTTATTGTACTATTATGTCGAGATGCATGTGATCATGTAATTCATGGCTCTTGTTAATGTGATTGAAAAAGTTTAAGTTATAAATGCACGATACATAACGCTTCCTTCAATCACTTTTATCATCAAACTAGTTCACCGAATAGAATAGTTGCCATCATTACATGCTACAATACTAGTCAACACGTTAGTGCACAAAGTGAGGAAGCAAGTATTGGATGGTTTTACTTGATTTTTATTGACTTATCAGGGTGGAACCATGGTTTGTGTCAATGCTTCTACACCGAGCGTGGGGCTTACAATACAAGAAAGTCATCTTGGAGCTTGATTCTGCAATCGTGGAAGATGCGTTCAGCGATTGTGAGGTAGCAACTCCTCACCTCCATGCTCTTTTGATGGGTTGGATATTGTTAGTTGAAAAATATTTGGGAAAATTGTCAAAAAAATCTGTCGTATTTTTTGCCAATTCAGTTATAATCCTTATATTAATAGTCATAAATCTTTTGGCATTTTATTAATTAAATCCATATGATCAATTGTGGCAAGGAATCGCTGATGTGGACAATAGATTTTCTATGTGGTATGACCAGTATTGACATTGATCAAATTTAATAATTTTTGAAATTATTATTTATTATTTATTTCCTTTTTTTCTATTTTCCTTCTTTACTTTTTTCCTGTCTTCTTTTCTCTTTGCTCTTTTCTTTTTGCATTTCCCCCTCCACCTCCTGTCACCAAGCCTAGTTGATGGCTGACGACTTGGGACAACCTCAGGCGAGAGTCGCCCTTGTGTATGTTGGCAAGGGTTGCCCTCATCTGATCTAGTGAAGAGAGCCCTTACTTGAGACAAACGAAGGGAAAAAGGAAAAAGGAAAAAGGAAAAAGGAAAAAGGAAAAAGGAAAAAATATTATAAAAAAATTGTATATTAATATCTATAGTATTACATAAGATGCTAGTGTCCATAGTAGTGATTTTTGGCGAAAATTGACCGAATGGACTCAATTTGCAAAACCTGAAAATGTTTACAACTAGACATGTATATTTAAAAAAGGGAATGAGTGTGCAGGTTGACTTGCAAATCACACTCTTACCTCAAAAATTAGTTTAATTTCTACAATTCTCCAGCTTCTGTTCTTTCTATGAAAAGAGCTCGTGAAAGATGTTGAAATCGGCCACTTCTTTGTTTTAATATACTAGGAACTTAGGGTTTTAATCTCGATATGAAATATATGTTAGTAACCCCATCATGAAGAAACAACATCTATAAAATGAGTAAAGCTCAATCAAAATCCAATATCAAAAGATATTTGATCGTTTGACATAGCCCTATTCCCTAGAAACTTTTGATCAGTCCAACTCAACTTTGTCTGAATTTTTTAAAATTTATTTAACTTTTACCAATTTATTTCTCATTTTTTAAATTGTATCACCCTTTTACGTTTTGCTAATTGAGTCGTTGGCCACAATTGCTCACAAATTGCTAATGTGGATGTCAGTTGTTTTACGTGATACGGTCGATGTTAATATGGACAATTTTTAATAGTAATTTAATATTTTTTTGTATTTTTTTGTTTTTCCTTTCCTTTTCTTTTTTTTTCTCCCTCCCTTCTTTGGCCAGCGAGGCTCACCCTCACTAGTTTGGTGACATTGAGGTCAAAGCTCACCCTCGTTAGTGGATGATTGGGTGAGCTTTGCTAGAGGCTAGTGAAATTGACCCCTTGGCGACTGGCCAAAGAGGGAAGAAGGGAAAAATAAAATAAAGAGAAAGTAAAAAAAAAAAAAAAGAAAATAAATAAAAAATTTTTTTTTCATATTATTGAAATTTGACTAGGTTAGTACTAGACGTGCTATGTAGCATGGTTGGCATCTACATTAGTGGTCTTCGATCAAAATCGACTAGATGGACTCAATCAATAAAACATAAGATGTTTATGACTCAATTGATATGATTAAAAAGTTGAGAATTAAATTGATTGGTTTAGAAATTTTTTGGACAATTTTTCTTAAAATTTTGATGCACCATCATCAGGAGGGGCTCCATCTAATGCTTTGCCTTTTTTCATTAAGAAATCAAAGATGAGGAAGACACCACGGAAATCTCCATGGGCACGTGATGTGGGATGAACACTTTATACCAACAAACTTCAGCACAAACTATGAAATCAAAAGTGTGGCTAATTTTATTTGTATCTAGAATAGCTCGGCTAGTTTCCTTGAGGTCTCTATCTCTGATACCCTTGAAAACTCCTTTCGTGATCGTTGCCATCTCCTTCTCCTTTCTCCTCCTCTTCCTCTCCGTTTGGACGAAGGGACATCATAGGTGAAGGAAGGCATCGAACGTATGCAGTGGAGAGAATGACAATGCCAATTAGTTGGGACCAAAGAGGAGCTCACTAAGGTGCAGACTGGCATTGTTGTGATCAATGGGAATAGAAGAGTGATTGAGAAGAAAGTCAAGATTGCTCAAGACTCAAGATATACGACAGGTGGGTGGATCTAGACTAGTCAAATGGTAGTGTTAGGTTCAAAAATGATCAAACTCAAATGGACTCCATTAACTTGTTTTGACTTATTTTCATGAAATACAAATTTAGTGACTCATATCTAACTAAATTCATATTGGTAAAATACAATCATAGTTAACTCAATTTAGGAAAACTCATACCCAAACAAAGATGAGAGCATGGATTGAGCGAGCACGAGACCAAGGGAGAACTAGAGAGTCTGAAAAGAAAGTCACAAACGTAAATTGGGTTTATTGCAAATACGCAATTGAAATGGAGACATGCAAAATCCCGCCAAATTTGGACGGGTCAAGCCGGCGAGTTCTCTAGGCATTTTGGGACCATTTTATGCAGGGTGGTCTTTTGGCACATTTCCGACTTATTACGGGCGGCCGAAATCACCGGTTCCCGGGTCTTTGTTGGGGCCGTTCCGCTTTAGGGAGGGCTTAGGGTTTCCCAAATGGTGCGGACGGGACGGGCGGGTTGGGCGGGCGGCGGGGCGTGCCGCCGGTAGGTGACCCGCGTCGAAATTTACAACATAGACAACTTTTTTGCTCGGTTTAGGGCCTCTCGGGGCTGGGCAAGTGGGGCTCGGCCTCCGGATGTCCGTACGGGCCTATCTTGCCCGCATTGTTCGAGATTTTCGAACAGGAAACTGGACCCAAACTGCAAAATCCCGCCAAATGGTGCGCGGGACGGGTCAAGCCGGCGAGTTCTCTAGGCATTTTGGGACCATTTAGGGTGGTCTTTTGGCTTTTTTCCGACTTACGGGCGGCCGAAATCACCGGTCCCGGCGTCTTTGTTGGGGCCGTTCCACTTTCGATCCGCCAGGACAGGGCAGCGACGTTCCCGGGGCGGCTGGCGTGCCGCCGGTAGGTGACCGCGTCGAAATTTACAACATAGACAACTTTTTTGCTCGGTTTAGGGCCTCTCAGGGCTGGGCAAGTGGGGCTCGGCCTCCGGATGTCCGTACGGGCCTATCTGGCTGCCCATTGTTCGAGATTTTCGACCGGAAACTGGACCCAAGCGCAAAATCCCCGCCAAATGGTGCGACGGGTCAAGCGGCGAGTTCTCTAGGCATTTTGGGACCATTCTGGGGTGGTCTTTTGGCTGTTTCCGACTTAGGGCAGCCGAAATCACCGGTCCGGCGTCTTTGTTGGGGCCGTTCCGCTTTCGATCCGCCGGGACGGGGGCGGCGACGTTCCGGGGCGGGCTGGCGTGCCGCCGGTAGGTGACCGCGTCGAAATTTACAACATAGACAACTTTTTTTTGCTCGGTTTAGGGCCTCTCGGGGCTGGGCAAGTGGGGCTCGGCCTCCGGATGTCCGTACGGGCCTATCTGCTAGCCGTTGTTCGAGATTTTCGACCGGAAACTGGACCCAAACTGCAAAATTCCCGCCAAATGCCGCGGACGGGTCAAGCCGGCGAGTTCTCTAGGCATTTTGGGACCATTCTAGGGTGGTCTTTCGGATTGTTTCCGACTTTACGGGCGGCCGAAATCACCGGGTCCGGCGTCTTTGTTGGGGCCGTTCCGCTTTCGATCCGCCGGGACGGGGGCGGCGACGTTCCGGGCGGGCGGCGTGCCGCCGGTAGGTGACCCGCGTCGAAATTTACAACATAGACAACTTTTTTGCTCGGTTTAGGGCCTCTCGGGGTGGGGGCAAGTGGGGCTCGGCCTCCGGATGTCCGTACGGGCCTATCGGCTGCCATTGTTCGAGATTTTCGACCGGAAGCTGGACCCAAACTGAAAAAAATCCCCGCCAAATGTGCGGACGGGTCAAGCCGGCGAGTTCTCTAGGCATTTTGGGACCATTCAGGGTGGTCTTTTGGCTTTTTTCCGACTTTACGGGCGGCCGAAATCACCGGTCCGGCGTCTTTGTGGGGGGGCCGTTCCGCTTTCGATCCGCCGGGACGGGGGCGGCGACGTTCCGGGGCGGCTGGCGTGCCGCCGGTAGGTGACCCGCGTCGAAATTTACAACATAGACAACTTTTTCGCTCGGTTTAGGGCCTCTCAGGGCTGGGCAAGTGGGGCTCGGCCTCCGGATGTCCGTATGGGCCTATCCGGCTGCCGATGTTCGAGATTTTCGACCGGAAAGCTGGACCCAAGCGCAAAATCCCCGCCAAATGGTGCGGACGGGTCAAGCCGGCGAGTTCTCTAGGCATTTTGGGACCATTCTAGGGTGGTCTTTTGGCATTTTTTCCGACTTACGGGCGGCCGAAATCACCGGTCCGGCGTCTTTGTTGGGGCCGTTCCGTTTTCGATCCGCCGGGACGGGGGCGCGACGTTCCGGGGCGGGCGGCGTGCCGCCGGTAGGTGACCGCGTCGAAATTTACAACATAGACAACTTTTTTGCTCGGTTTAGGGCCTCTCAGGGCTGGGCAAGTGGGGCTCGGCCTCCGGATGTCCGTACGGGCCTATCTGGCTACCCACTGTTCGAGATTTTCGACCGGAAACTGGACCCAAACTGCAAAATCCCCGCCAAATGCCGCGAACGGGTCAAGCCGGCGAGTTCTCTAGGCATTTTGGGACCATTCTAGGGTGGTCTTTTGGCATATTTCCGACTTATGGGCAGCCGAAATCACCGGTCCGGCGTCTTTGTTGGGGCCGTTCCGCTTTCGATCCGCCGGGGACGGGGCGCGCGACGTTCCGGCGGGCGGGCGGCGTGCCGCCGGTAGGTGACCCGCGTCGAAATTTACAACATAGACAACTTTTTTGCTCGGTTTAGGGCCTCTCAGGGCTGGGCAAGTGGGGTCGGCCTCCGGATGTCCGTACGGGCCTATCGGCTGCTGCCATTTGTTCGAGATTTTCGACCGGAAACTGTACCCAAACTGCAAAATCCCCGCCAAATGGTGCGAACGGGTCCAGCCGGCGAGTTCTCTAGGCATTTTGGGACCATTTTTGGGTGGTCTTTTGGCTTGTTTCCGACTTACGGGCGGCCGAAATCACCGGTCCGGCGTCTTTGTTGGGGCCGTTCCGCTTGCGATCCGCCGGGACGGGCGGCGACGTTCGGGGCGGGCTGGCGTGCCGCCGGTAGGTGACCCGCGTCGAAATTTACAACATAGACAACTTTTTGCTCGGTTTAGGGCCTCTCGGGGGTTGGGCAAGTGGGGCTCGGCCTCCGGATGTCCGTACGGGCCTATGCCGGGCTGCCATTGTTCGAGATTTTCGACCAGGAAGCTGGACCCAAAGCTGCAAAATCCCCGCCAAATGCCGCGGAACGGGTCAAGCGGCGAGTTCTCTAGGCATTTTGGGACCATTCTAGGGTGGTCTTTTGGCTTTGTTTCCGACTTACGGGCGGCCGAAATCACCGGTCCGGCGTCTTTGTTGGGGCCGTTCCGCTTTCGATCCGCCGGGACGGGGGCACGGGCGGCGACGTTCCGGGGCGGGTTGGCGTGCCGCCGGTAGGTGACCGCGTCGAAATTTACAACATAGACAACTTTTTTGCTCGGTTTAGGGCCTCTCGGGGGGGCAAGTGGGGCTCGGCCTCCGGATGTCCGTACGGGCCTATCGGCTGCCCATTTGTTCGAGATTTTCGACCGGAAAGCTGGACCCAAAGCGCAAAATCCCCGCCAAATGCGGACGGGTCAAGCCGGCGAGTTCTCTAGGCATTTTGGGACCATTCTAGGGTGGTCTTTTGGCATTTTCCGACTTCGGGCGGCCGAAATCACCGGTCCGGCGTCTTTGTTGGGGCCGTTCCGCTTGCGATCCGCCGGGACGGGGCGGCGACGTTCCGGGGGCGGGCGGCGTGCCGCCGGTAGGTGACCGCGTCGAAATTTACAACATAGACAACTTTTTGCTCGGTTTAGGGCCTCTCGGGGTTTGGGCAAGTGGGGCTCGGCCTCCCGGATGTCCGTACGGGCCTATCGGCTGCCCATTTGTTCGAGATTTTCGGCCCGGAAACTGGACCCAAGCTGCAAAATCCCCGCCAAATGCCGCGAACGGGTCAAGACGGCGAGTTCTCTAGGCATTTTGGGACCATTTCTAGGGTGGTCTTTTGGCTTTGTTTCCGACTTACGGGCGGCCGAAATCACCGGTCCGGCGTCTTTGTTGGGGCCGTTCCGCTTTGCGATCCGCCGGGACGGGCGGCGACGTTCCGGGGGGCGGTGGCGTGCCGCCGGTAGGTGACCGCGTCGAAATTTACAACATAGACAACTTTTTGCTCGGTTTAGGGCCTCTCGGGGCTGGGCAAGTGGGGCTCGGCCTCCGGATGTCCGTACGGGCCTATCGGCTGCCGTTGTTCGAGATTTTCGACCGGAAAGCTGGACCAAAAGCTGCAAAATCCCGCCAAATGGTGCGCGAACGGGTCAAGCGGCGAGTTCTCTAGGCATTTTGGGACCATTTAGGGTGGTCTTTTGGCTTTGTTTCCGACTTACGGGCGGCCGAAATCACCGGTCCGGCGTCTTTGTTGGGGCCGTTCCGCTTGCGATCCGCCGGGACGGGGGCGACGTTCCGGGGGCGGGCGGCGTGCCGCCGGTAGGTGACCCGCGTCGAAATTTACAACATAGACAACTTTTTGCTCGGTTTAGGGCCTCTCGGGGATGGGCAAGTGGGGCTCGGCCTCCGGATGTCCGTACGGGCCTATCTGGCTGCCCACTGTTCGAGATTTTCGACCGGAAGCTGGACCCAAACTGCAAAATCCCCGCCAAATGCCGCGAACGGGTCAAGCCGGCGAGTTCTCTAGGCATTTTGGGACCATTCTAGGGTGGTCTTTTGGCTTGTTTCCGACTTCTGGGCAGCCGAAATCACCGGTCCGGCGTCTTTGTGGGGGGCCGTTCCGCTTGCGATCCGCCGGGACGGGCGGCGACGTTCCGGGGGGGCGTGCCGCCGGTAGGTGACCCGCGTCGAAATTTACAACATAGACAACATTTTGCTCGGTTTAGGGCCTCTCGGGGCTGGGCAAGTGGGGCTCGGCCTCCGGATGTCCGTACGGGCCTATCGGCTGCCGCCATTTGTTCGAGATTTTTCGACCGGAAAGCTGGACCCAAAGCTGCAAAATCCCCGCCAAATGGTGCGAACGGGTCAAGCCGGCGAGTTCTCTAGGCATTTTGGGACCATTCTAGGGTGGTCTTTTGGCACATTTCCGACTTACGGGCGGCCGAAATCACCGGTCCGGCGTCTTTGTTGGGGCCGTTCCGCTTGCGATCCGCCGGGGGGGGGCGGCGACGTTCCGGGGCGGGCTGGCGTGCCGCCGGTAGGTGACCGCGTCGAAATTTACAACATAGACAACTTTTTGCTCGGTTTAGGGCCTCTCAGGGCTGGGCAAGTGGGGCTCGGCCTCCGGATGTCCGTACGGGCCTATCTGGCTGCCCGCTGTTCGAGATTTTCGACCGGAAGCTGGACCCAAAGCTGCAAAATCCCCGCCAAATGCCGCGAACGGGTCAAGCCGGCGAGTTCTCTAGGCATTTTGGGACCATTCTAGGGTGGTCTTTTGGCTTGTTTCCGACTTCCGGGCGGCCGAAATCACCGGTCCGGCGTCTTTGTTGGGGCCGTTCCGCTTGCGATCCGCCGGGACGGGGGCGGCGACGTTCCGGGGGGCGGCGTGCCGCCGGTAGGTGACCGCGTCGAAATTTACAACATAGACAACTTTTTTTTGCTCGGTTTAGGGCCTCTCGGGGTTGGGCAAGTGGGGCTCGGCCTCCGGATGTCCGTACGGGCCTATCGGCTGCCATTGTTCGAGATTTTCGACCAGGAAGCTGGACCCAAAGCTGCAAAATCCCCGCCAAATGCCGCGAACGGGTCAAGCGGCGAGTTCTCTAGGCATTTTGGGCCATTCTAGGGTGGTCTTTTGGCTTTGTTTCCGACTTACGGGCGGCCGAAATCACGGTCCGGCGTCTTTGTTGGGGCCGTTCCGTTTGCGATCCGCCAGGACAGGGCAGCGACGTTCCCGGGCCGGCTGGCGTGCCGCCGGTAGGTGACCGCGTCGAAATTTACAACATAGACAACTTTTTTGCTCGGTTTAGGGCCTCTCAGGGCTGGGCAAGTGGGGCTCGGCCTCCGGATGTCCGTACGGGCCTATCTGGCTGCCCGTTGTTCGAGATTTTCGACCCGGAAAGCTGGACCCAAACGCAAAATCCCGCCAAATGCCGCGAACGGGTCAAGCGGCGAGTTCTCTAGGCATTTTGGGACCATTCTAGGGTGGTCTTTTGGCTTTGTTTCCGACTTACGGGCGGCCGAAATCACCGGTCCGGCGTCTTTGTTGGGGCCGTTCCGCTTCGCTTTCGATCCGCCGGGACGGGGCGGCGACGTTCCGGGCGGGCGGCGTGCCGCCGGTAGGTGACCCGCGTCGAAATTTACAACATAGACAACTTTTTTGCTCGGTTTAGGGCCTCTCAGGGGTGGGCAAGTGGGGCTCGGCCTCCGGATGTCCGTACGGGCCTATCCAGCTGCCCGTTGTTCGAGATTTTCGGCCGGAAACTGGACCCAAACTGCAAAATCCCCGCCAAATGCCGCGAACGGGTCAAGCCGGCGAGTTCTCTAGGCATTTTGGGACCATTCTAGGGTGGTCTTTTGGCTTGTTTCCGACTTTCGGGCGGCCGAAATCACCGGTCCGGCGTCTTTGTTGGGGCCGTTCCGCTTTGCGATCCGCAAGGGGACGGGGCGGCGACGTTCCCGGGGGGGCTGGCGTGCCGCCGGTAGGTGACCCGCGTCGAAATTTACAACATAGACAACTTTTTGCTCGGTTTAGGGCCTCTCAGGGCTGGGCAAGTGGGGCTCGGCCTCCGGATGTCCGTACGGGCCTATCTGGCTGCCCGCTGTTCGAGATTTTCGACCGGAAGCTGGACCCAAACTGCAAAATCCCCGCCAAATGCCGCGAACGGGTCAAGCGGCGAGTTCTCTAGGCATTTTGGGACCATTCTAGGGGTGGTCTTTTGGCTTTGTTTCCGACTTACGGGCGGCCGAAATCACCGGTCCGGCGTCTTTGTTGGGGCCGTTCCGCTTGCGATCCGCCGGGACGGGCGGCGACGTTCCGGGGCGGGCTGGCGTGCCGCCGGTAGGTGACCCGCGTCGAAATTTACAACATAGACAACTTTTTGCTCGGTTTAGGGCCTCTCGGGGGTTGGGCAAGTGGGGCTCGGCCTCCGGATGTCCGTACGGGCCTATCGGCTGCCATTGTTCGAGATTTTCGACCGGAAAGCTGGACCCAAAGCTGCAAAATCCCCGCCAAATGCCGCGAACGGGTCAAGCGGCGAGTTCTCTAGGCATTTTGGGACCATTCTAGGGTGGTCTTTTGGCTTTGTTTCCGACTTACGGGCGGCCGAAATCACCGGTCCGGCGTCTTTGTTGGGGCCGTTCCGCTTTCGATCCGATCCCCGGGACGGGGCGGCGACGTTCCGGGGCGGGCGGCGTGCCGCCGGTAGGTGACCCGCGTCGAAATTTACAACATAGACAACTTTTTGCTCGGTTTAGGGCCTCTCGGGGTTGGGCAAGTGGGGCTCGGCCTCCGGATGTCCGTACGGGCCTATCGGCTGCCCGTTGTTCGAGATTTTCGACCGGAAAGCTGGACCCAAAGCTGCAAAATCCCCGCCAAATGCCGCGAACGGGTCAAGCGGCGAGTTCTCTAGGCATTTTGGGACCATTCTAGGGGGTGGTCTTTTGGCTTTTTTTCCGACTTACGGGCGGCGAAATCACCGGTCCGGCGTCTTTGTTGGGGCCGTTCCCGCTTTCGATCCGCCGGGGGGGGGCGGCGACGTTCCGGGGCGGGCTGGCGTGCCGCCGGTAGGTGACCGCGTCGAAATTTACAACATAGACAACTTTTTTTTGCTCGGTTTAGGGCCTCTCGGGTGGGCAAGTGGGGCTCGGCCCCGGATGTCCGTACGGGCCTATCGGCTGCCGTTGTTCGAGAGATTTTCGACAGGAAGCTGGACCCAAATTGCAAAATCCCCGCCAAATGCCGCGAACGGTCAAAGCGACGAGTTCTCTAGGTATTTTGGGACCATTCTGGGGTGGTCTCTTGGCTGTTTCCGACTTACGGGCGGCCGAAATCACCGGTCCGGCGTCTTTGTTGGGGCCGTTCCGCTTGCGATCCGCCGGGACGGGGGCGGCGACGTTCGGGGGGGGGTGGCGTGCCGCCGGTAGGTGACCCGCGTCGAAATTTACAACATAGACAACTTTTTTTTGCTCGGTTTAGGGCCTCTCGGGGTTTGGGCAAGTGGGGCTCGGCCTCCGGATGTCCGTACGGGCCTATCGGCTGCTGCCGTTGTTCGAGATTTTCGGCCGGAAAGCTGGACCCAAACTGCAAAATCCCGCCAAATGTGCGCGAACGGGTCAAGCCGGCGAGTTCTCTAGGCATTTTGGGACCATTCTAGGATGGTCTTTCGGCTTGTTTCCGACTTCGGGCGGCCGAAATCACCGGTCCGGCGTCTTTGTTGGGGCCGTTCCGCTTTGCGATCCGCCGGGACGGGCGGCGACGTTCCGGGGCGGGCTGGCGTGCCGCCGGTAGGTGACCGCGTCGAAATTTACAACATAGACAACTTTTTTTGCTCGGTTTAGGGCCTCTCGGGGTGGGCAAGTGGGGCTCGGCCTCCGGATGTCCGTACGGGCCTATCGGCTGCCCGTGTTCGAGATTTTTCGGCCGGAAGCTGGACCCAAAGCTGCAAAATCCCCCCGCCAAATGCGCGAACGGGTCAAGCGGCGAGTTCTCTAGGCATTTTGGGACCATTCTAGGGTGGTCTTTTTTTGGCACATTTCCGACTTACGGGCGGCCGAAATCACCGGTCGGCGTCTTTGTTGGGGCCGTTCCGCTTTGCGATCCGCCGGGACGGGGGCGGCGACGTTCCGGGCGGGCGGGTGGCGTGCCGCCGGTAGGTGACCGCGTCGAAATTTACAACATAGACAACTTTTTGCTCGGTTTAGGGCCTCTCAGGGCTGGGCAAGTGGGGCTCGGCCTCCGGATGTCCGTACGGGCCTATCCGGCTGCCGTTGTTCGAGATTTTCGGCCGGAAGCTGGACCCAAAGCTGCAAAATCCCCGCCAAATGCCGCGAACGGGTCAAGCGGCGAGTTCTCTAGGCATTTTGGGACCATTCTAGGGTGGTCTTTTGGCATTTCCGACTTCGGGCGGGCGGCGAAATCACCGGTCCGGCGTCTTTGTTGGGGCCGTTCCGCTTTGCGATCCGCCGGGGACGGGGCGGCGACGTTCCGGGCGGGGGCGTGCCGCCGGTAGGTGACCCGCGTCGAAATTTACAACATAGACAACTTTTTTGCTCGGTTTAGGGCCTCTCAGGGTTGGGCAAGTGGGGCTCGGCCTCCGGATGTCCGTACGGGCCTATCGGCTGCCCCGTTCGAGATTTTCGCCAGGAAAGCTGGACCCAAAGCTGCAAAATCCCCGCCAAAATGCCGCGAACGGGCCAAGCCGGCGAGTTCTCTAGGCATTTTGGGACCATTCTGGGGTGGTCTTTTGGCTTTGTTTCCGACTTACGGGCGGCCGAAATCACCGGTCCGGCGTCTTTGTTGGGGCCGTTCCGCTTGCGATCCCGCCGGGACGGGGGCGGCGACGTTCGGGGCGGCCGGCGTGCCGCCGGTAGGTGACCCGCGTCGAAATTTACAACATAGACAACTTTTTTGCTCAGTTTAGGGCCTCTCAGGTTTGGGCAAGTGGGGCTCGGCCTCCGGATGTCCGTACGGGCCTATCTGGCTGCCCGCTGTTCGAGATTTTCTAACGGAAACTGGACCCAAACTGCAAAATCCCCGCAAAATGCCGCGGACGGGTCAAGCCGGCGAGTTCTCTAAGGCATTTTGGGACCATTCTGGGGTGGTCTTTTGGCCTGTTTACGACTTTTGGGCGGCCGAAATCACCGGTCCAACGAGCTGTTGGGGCCGTTCCTTTTGCGATCCGCCAGGACAGGGCGTCGACGTTCCCGGCTAGCGTGCCGCCAGTAGGTGACCCGCCTCGAAATTTACAACATAGACAACTTTTTTGCTCGGTTTAGGGCCTCCCAGGGCTGGGCAAGTGGTGCTCGGCCTCCGGATGTCCGTACGGGCCTATGTGGCTGCCCGCTGTTCGAGATTTTCGACCGGAAACTAGACCCAACCTGCAAAATCCCCGCCAAATGCCGCGGACGGGTCAAGCGGCGAGTTCTCTAGGCATTTTGGGACCATTCTAGGGTGGTCTTTTGGCTTTGTTTCCGACTTTACGGGCGGCCGAAATCACCGGTCCGGCGTCTTTGTTGGGGCCGTTCCGCTTTCGATCCGCCAGGACAGAGCGGCGACGTTCCCGGGAAGGCTGGCGTGCCGCCGGTAGGTGACCCGCGTCGAAATTTACAACATAGACAACTTTTTTTGCTCGGTTTAGGGCCTCTCAGGGCTGGGCAAGTGGGGCTCGGCCTCCGGATGTCCGTACGGGCCTATTTGGCTGCCCGTTGTTCGAGATTTTCGGCCAGGAAAGCTGGACCCAAAGCTGCAAAATCCCCGCCAAATGCGCGCGGTCACGGGTCAAGCGGCGAGTTCTCTAGGCATTTTGGGACCATTCTAGGGTGGTCTTTTGGCTTTGTTTCCGACTTACGGGCGGCCGAAATCACCGGTCCGGCGTCTTTGTTGGGGCCGTTCCGCTTTGCGATCCGCCGGGACGGGACGGGCGGCGACGTTCCGGGGCGGTGGCGTGCCGCCGGTAGGTGACCGCGTCGAAATTTACAACATAGACAACTTTTTGCTCGGTTTAGGGCCTCTCGGGGTGGGCAAGTGGGGCTCGGCCTCCGGATGTCCGTACGGGCCTATCGGCTGCCCCGTTGTTCGAGATTTTCGGCCGGAAGCTGGACCCAAGCTGCAAAATCCCGCCAAATGCCGCGAACGGGTCAAGCGGCGAGTTCTCTAGGCATTTTGGGACCATTCTAGGGTGGTCTTTTGGCACATTTCCGACTTACGGGCGGCCGAAATCACCGGTCCGGCGTCTTTGTTGGGGCCGTTCCGCTTCGATCCGCCGGGGGACGGGGCGCGACGTTCCGGGGCGGGTTGGCGTGCCGCCGGTAGGTGACCCGCGTCGAAATTTACAACATAGACAACTTTTTGCTCGGTTTAGGGCCTCTCAGGGCTGGGCAAGTGGGGCTCGGCCTCCGGATGTCCGTACGGGCCTGTCTGGCTGCCCGCTGTTCGAGATTTTCGACCGGAAACTGGACCCAAGCTGCAAAATCCCCGCCAAATGCCGCGAACGGGTCAAGCCGGCGAGTTCTCTAGGCATTTTGGGACCATTCTGGGGTGGTCTTTTGGCACGTTTCCGACTTACGGGCGGCCGAAATCACCGGTCCGGCGTCTTTGTTGGGGCCGTTCCGCTTTCGATCCCGCCGGGACGGGGCGGCGACGTTCGGGGGGGGCGGGGCGTGCCGCCGGTAGGTGACCCGCGTCGAAATTTACAACGTAGACAACTTTTTTGCTCGGTTTAGGGCCTCTCGGGGCTGGGCGAGTGAGGCTCGGCCTCCGGATGTCCATACGGTCCTATCTGGCTACCCGTTGTTCGAGATTTTCGGTAGGAAACTGGATCCAAACCGTAAAATCCCCGCCAAATGCCGCGAACGGGTCAAGTCGACGAGTTCTCTAGGCATTTTGGGACCATTCTGGGGTGGTCTTTTGGCCTGTTTCCCAATTACGGGCGGCCGAAATCACCGGTCCGGCGTCTTTGTTGGGGCCGTTCCGCTTTCGATCCCGACGGGGGGGGCGCGACGTTCCGGGGCGGGCGGCGTGCCGCCGGTAGGTGACCGCGTCGAAATTTACAACATAGACAACTTTTTGCTCGGTTTAGGGCCTCTCGGGGTTGGGCAAGTGGGGCTCGGCCTCCGGATGTCCGTACGGGCCTATCGGCTGCCCGTTGTTCGAGATTTTCGGACCGGAAAGCTGGACCCAAAGCGCAAAATCCCGCCAAATGCCGCGAACGGGTCAAGCCGGCGAGTTCTCTAGGCATTTTGGGACCATTCTAGGGTGGTCTTTTGGCTGTTTCCGACTTACGGGCGGCCGAAATCACCGGTCCGGCGTCTTTGTTGGGGCCGTTCCGCTTTCGATCCCGCCGGGACGGGGCGGCGACGTTCCGGGGCGGGCGGCGTGCCGCCGGTAGGTGACCCGCGTCGAAATTTACAACATAGACAACTTTTTGCTCGGTTTAGGGCCTCTCGGGGGGGGCAAGTGGGGCTCGGCCCTCGGATGTCCGTACGGGCCTATCGGCTGCCGTTGTTCGAGATTTTCGGCCAGGAAAGCTGGACCCAAACTGCAAAATCCCGCCAAATGCCGCGAACGGGTCAAGCGGCGAGTTCTCTAGGCATTTTGGGACCATTCTAGGGGTGGTCTTTTGGCACATTTCCGACTTACGGGCGGCCGAAATCACCGGTCCGGCGTCTTTGTTGGGGCCGTTCCGCTTTCGATCCGCCGGGACGGGCGGCGACGTTCGGGGCGGGCGGCGTGCCGCCGGTAGGTGACCCGCGTCGAAATTTACAACATAGACAACTTTTTTGCTCGGTTTAGGGCCTCTCAGGGTTGGGCAAGTGGGGCTCGGCCTCCGGATGTCCGTACGGGCCTATCTGGCTGCCCGTTGTTCGAGATTTTCGGCCGGAAAGCTGGACCCAAAGCGCAAAATCCCCGCCAAATGCCGCGAACGGGTCAAGCGGCGAGTTCTCTAGGCATTTTGGGACCATTCTAGGGTGGTCTTTTGGCTTTGTTTCCGACTTTTACGGGCGGCCGAAATCACCGGTCCGGCGTCTTTGTTGGGGCCGTTCCGCTTTCGATCCGCCGGGACGGGGGCGGCGACGTTTCGGGGCGGGCGGCGTGCCGCCGGTAGGTGACCCGCGTCGAAATTTACAACATAGACAACTTTTTGCTCGGTTTAGGGCCTCGGGGGGGGCAAGTGGGGCTCGGCCTCCGGATGTCCGTACGGGCCTATCGGCTGCCCGTTGTTCGAGATTTTCGACCGGAAAGCTGGACCCAAAGCTGCAAAATCCCCGCCAAATGCCGCGCGGAACGGGTCAAGCCGGCGAGTTCTCTAGGCATTTTGGGACCATTCTAGGGTGGTCTTTTGGCTTGTTTCCGACTTCGGGCGGCCGAAATCACCGGTCCGGCGTCTTTGTTGGGGCCGTTCCGCTTCGATCCGCCGGGGCCGGGCGGGCGGCGACGTTCCGGGGCGGGCGGCGTGCCGCCGGTAGGTGACCCGCGTCGAAATTTACAACATAGACAACTTTTTTTGCTCGGTTTAGGGCCTCTCGGGGTTGGGCAAGTGGGGCTCGGCCTCCGGATGTCCGTACGGGCCTATCGGCTGCCCCTTTGTTCGAGATTTTCGACGAAAGCTGGACCCAAAGCTGCAAAATCCCCCGCCAAATGCCGCGAACGGGTCAAGCGGCGAGTTCTCTAGGCATTTTGGGACCATTCTAGGGTGGTCTTTTGGCTTTGTTTCCGACTTACGGGCGGCCGAAATCACCGGTCCGGCGTCTTTGTTGGGGCCGTTCCGCTTGCGATCCGCCGGGACGGGGCGGCGACGTTCCGGGGCGGCGGCGTGCCGCCGGTAGGTGACCCGCGTCGAAATTTACAACATAGACAACTTTTTTTGCTCGGTTTAGGGCCTCTCAGGGCTGGGCAAGTGGGGCTCGGCCTCCGGATGTCCGTACGGGCCTATCGGCTGCCCCATTTGTTCGAGATTTTTTCGACCGGAAAGCTGGACCCAAAGCTGCAAAATCCCGCCAAATGCCGCGAACGGGTCAAGCGGCGAGTTCTCTAGGCATTTTGGGACCATTCTAGGGGTGGTCTTTTGGCACATTTCCGACTTACGGGCGGCCGAAATCGGTCCGGTCCGGCGTTTGTTGGGGCCGTTCCGCTTTGCGATCCGCCGGGGACGGGGGCGGCGACGTTCCGGGGCGGGCTGGCGTGCCGCCGGTAGGTGACCGCGTCGAAATTTACAACTTAGACAAAATTTTTTTGCTCGGTTTAGGGCCTCTCAGGGCTGGGCAAGTGGGGCTCGGCCTCCGGATGTCCGTACGGGCCTATCGGCTGCCGTTGTTCGAGATTTTCGACCGGAAGCTGGACCCAAAGCTGCAAAATCCCCGCCAAATGCCGCGAACGGGTCAAGCGGCGAGTTCTCTAGGCATTTTGGGACCATTCTAGGGGGTGGTCTTTTGGCTTTGTTTCCGACTTACGGGCGGCCGAAATCACCGGTCCGGCGTCTTTGTTGGGGCCGTTCCGCTTTCGATCCGCCGGGACGGGGGGCGACGTTCCGGGGCGGGCGGCGTGCCGCCGGTAGGTGACCCGCGTCGAAATTTACAACATAGAAGACTTTTTTGCTCTGTTTAGGGCCTCTCAGGGCTGGGCAAGTGGGGCTCGGCCTCCGAATGTCCGTACGAGCCTATCTGGCTGCTGCTGTTCGAGATTTTCGACCAGAAACTGGTCCCAAGCTGCAAAATCCCCGCCAAATGCCGCGAACGGGTCAAGCCGGCGAGTTCTCTAGGCATTTTGGGACCATTCTGGGGTGGTCTTTTGGCTTGTTTCCGACTTCCGGGCAGCCGAAATCACCGGTCCGGCGTTCTGTTGGGGCCGTTCCGCTTGCGATCCGCCGGGACAGGGCGGCGACGTTCGGGGGGCGGCGGCGTGCCGCCGGTAGGTGACCGCGTCGAAATTTACAACATAGACAACTTATTTGCTCGGTTTAGGGCCTCTCAGGGTTGGGAAAGTGGGGCTCGGCCTCTAGATGTCCGTACGGGCCTATCTGGCTGCCAGCTGTTCGAGATTTTCGACAGGAAACTGGTCCCAAGCTGCAAAATCCGCGCCAAATGCCGCGAACAGGTCAAGCCGGTGAGTTCACTAGGCATTTTGGGACCATTTCAGGGTGGTCTTTTGGCTTTGTTTCCGACTTACGGGCGGCCGAAATCACCGGTCCGGCGTCTTTGTTGGGGCCGTTCCGCTTGCGATCCGCCGGGACGGGCGGCGACGTTCCGGGCGGGCGGGCGGCGTGCCGCCGGTAGGTGACCGCGTCGAAATTTACAACATAGACAACTTTTTTTTGCTCGGTTTAGGGCCTCTCGGGGTGGGCAAGTGGGGCTCGGCCTCCGGATGTCCGTACGGGCCTATCGGCTGCCGTTGTTCGAGATTTTCGGCCGGAAGCTGGACCCAAGCTGCAAAATCCCCGCCAAATGCCGCGAACGGGTCAAGCGGCGAGTTCTCTAGGCATTTTGGGACCATTGGGGTGGTCTTTTGGCATTTCCGACTTACGGGCGGCCGAAATCACCGGTCCGGCGTCTTTGTTGGGGCCGTTCCGCTTGCGATCCGCCGGGACGGGGCGGCGACGTTTCGGGGGCGGGCGGCGTGCCGCCGGTAGGTGACCCGCGTCGAAATTTACAACATAGACAACTTTTTTTGCTCGGTTTAGGGCCTCTCGGGGGTGGGCAAGTGGGGCTCGGCCTCCGGATGTCCGTACGGGCCTATCGGCTGCCCGTTGTTCGAGATTTTCGGCCAGGAAAGCTGGACCCAAAGCGCAAAATCCCCGCCAAATGCCGCGAACGGGTCAAGCGGCGAGTTCTCTAGGCATTTTGGGACCATTGGGGGTGGTCTTTTGGCTTTGTTTCCGACTTTACGGGCGGCCGAAATCACCGGTCCGCGCGTCTTTGTTGGGGCCGTTCCGCTTGCGATCCCAGGACAGGGCAGCGACGTTCCTGGGGCGGCTGGCGTGCCGCCTGTAGGTGACCCGCGTCGTAATTTACAACATAGACAACTTTTTTGCTCTGTTTATGGCCTCTCAGGGCTGGGCGAGTGGGGCTCGGCCTCCGGATGTCCGTACGGGCCTATCCGGCTGCCGCGTTGTTCGAGATTTTCGCCGGAAAGCTGGACCCAAAGCTGCAAAATCCCCGCCAAATGCCGCGAACGGGTCAAGCGGCGAGTTCTCTAGGCATTTTGGGACCATTTTCTAGGGTGGTCTTTTGGCTTTGTTTCCGACTTACGGGCGGCCGAAATCACCGGTCCGGCGTCTTTGTTGGGGCCGTTCCGCTTTGCGATCCGCCGGGGACGGGGGCGGCGACGTTCCGGGGGGCGGGCGGCGTGCCGCCGGTAGGTGACCGCGTCGAAATTTACAACATAGACACTTTTTTTTGCTCGGTTTAGGGCCTCTCGGGGTTGGGCAAGTGGGGCTCGGCCTCCGGATGTCCGTACGGGCCTATCGGCTGCCCGCTGTTCGAGATTTTCGACCGGAAGCTGGACCCAAACTGCAAAATCCCGCCAAATGCCGCGAACGGGTCAAGCGGCGAGTTCTCTAGGCATTTTGGGACCATTCTAGGGTGGTCTTTTGGCTTTGTTTCGACTTACGGGCGGGCCGAAATCACCGGTCCGGCGTCTTTGTTGGGGCCGTTCCGCTTGCGATCCGCCGGGGACGGGCGGCGACGTTCCGGGGGGGGGGCGTGCCGCCGGTAGGTGACCCGCGTCGAAATTTACAACATAGACAACTTTTTGCTCGGTTTAGGGCCTCTCGGGGTTGGGCAAGTGGGGCTCGGCCTCCGGATGTCCGTACGGGCCTATCGGCTGCCTTTTTGTTCGAGATTTTCGACCGGAAAGCTGGACCCAAGCTGCAAAATCCCGCCAAATGCCGCGGAACGGGTCAAGCGGCGAGTTCTCTAGGCATTTTGGGACCATTCTAGGGTGGTCTTTTGGCTTTTTTCCGACTTACGGGCGGCCGAAATCACCGGTCCGGCGTCTTTGTTGGGGCCGTTCCGCTTTCCGATCCGCCGGGACGGGCGGCGCGACGTTCCGGGGCGGCTGGCGTGCCGCCGGTAGGTGACCCGCGTCGAAATTTACAACATAGACAAATTTTTTGCTCGGTTTAGGGCCTCTCAGGGCTGGGCAAGTGGGGCTCGGCCTCCGGATGTCCGTACGGGCCTATCGGCTGCTGCCATTGTTCGAGATTTTCGCCCGGAAGCTGGACCCAAGCTGCAAAATCCCCGCCAAATGCCCGCGAACGGGTCAAGCGGCGAGTTCTCTAGGCATTTTGGGACCATTCTAGGGTGGTCTTTTGGCTTTGTTTCCGACTTACGGGCGGCCGAAATCACCGGTCCGGCGTCTTTGTTGGGGCCGTTCCGCTTGCGATCCGCCGGGGGGGGCGGCGACGTTCCGGGGGCGGGCTGGCGTGCCGCCGGTAGGTGACCCGCGTCGAAATTTACAACATAGACAACTTTTTTTGCTCGGTTTAGGGCCTCTCGGGGTGGGCAAGTGGGGCTCGGCCTCCGGATGTCCGTACGGGCCTATCGGCTGCCCGTTGTTCGAGATTTTTCGGCCGGAAAGCTGGACCCAAGCTGCAAAATCCCCCGCCAAATGCCGCGAACGGGTCAAGCGGCGAGTTCTCTAGGCATTTTGGGACCATTCTAGGGTGGTCTTTTGGCTTTGTTTCCGACTTACGGGCGGCCGAAATCACCGGTCCGGCGTCTTTGTTGGGGCCGTTCCGCTTTGCGATCCGCCGGGGGACGGGGGCGGCGACGTTCGGGGGGCGGGGTGGCGTGCCGCCGGTAGGTGACCCGCGTCGAAATTTACAACATAGACACTTTTTTTTTGCTCGGTTTAGGGCCTCTCAGGGTTGGGCAAGTGGGGCTCGGCCTCCGGATGTCCGTACGGGCCCTATCGGCTGCCGTTGTTCGAGATTTTCGGCCGGAAAGCTGGACCCAAAGCTGCAAAATCCCGCCAAATGCCGCGAACGGGTCAAGCCGGCGAGTTCTCTAGGCATTTTGGGACCATTCTAGGGTGGTCTTTTTTGTTTCCGACTTACGGGCGGCCGAAATCCGGTCGGCGTCTTTGTTGGGGCCGTTCCGCTTTCGATCCCGGGGGGGGCGGCGACGTTCGGGGGGGCGGGCGGCGTGCCGCCGGTAGGTGACCCGCGTCGAAATTTACAACATAGACAACTTTTTGCTCGGTTTAGGGCCTCTCGGGGGTGGGCAAGTGGGGCTCGGCCTCCGGATGTCCGTACGGGCCTATCGGCTGCCATTGTTGTTCGAGATTTTCGACCGGAAGCTGGACCCAAAGCTGCAAAATCCCCGCCAAATGCGCGCGAACGGGTCAAGTCAAGCGGCGAGTTCTCTAGGCATTTTGGGACCATTCAGGGTGGTCTTTTGGCTGTTTCCGACTTACGGGCGGCCGAAATCACCGGTCCGGCGTCTTTGTTGGGGCCGTTCCGCTTTGCGATCCGCCGGGACGGGGGCGCGACGTTCCGGGGGGCGGGTGGCGTGCCGCCGGTAGGTGACCCGCGTCGAAATTTACAACATAGACAACTTTTTGCTCGGTTTAGGGCCTCTCGGGGGTGGGCAAGTGGGGCTCGGCCTCCGGATGTCCGTACGGGCCTATCGGCTGCCGTTGTTCGAGATTTTCGACCGGAAACTGGACCCAAAGCTGCAAAATCCCGCCAAATGCCGCGAACGGGTCAAGCGGCGAGTTCTCTAGGCATTTTGGGACCATTTAGGGTGGTCTTTTGGCTTTGTTTCCGACTTACGGGCAGCCGAAATCACCGGTCGGCGTCTTTGTTGGGGCCGTTCCGCTTGCGATCCGCCGGGACGGGGGGCGGCGACGTTCCGGGGCGGGCGGCGTGCCGCCGGTAGGTGACCCGCGTCGAAATTTACAACATAGACAACTTTTTGCTCGGTTTAGGGCCTCTCGGGGGTGGGCAAGTGGGGCTCGGCCTCCGGATGTCCGTACGGGCCTATCGGCTGCCGTTTGTTCGAGATTTTCGGCCGGAAAGCTGGACCCAAAGCTGCAAAATCCCCGCCAAATGCCGCGAACGGGTCAAGCCGGCGAGTTCTCTAGGCATTTTGGGACCATTTAGGGTGGTGGTCTTTTGGCACATTTCCGACTTACGGGCGGCCGAAATCACCGGTCCGGCGTCTTTGTTGGGGCCGTTCAGCTTTCGATCGGCCAGGACAGGCCGGCGACGTTCCGGGGGCGGCTGGCGTGCCGCCGGTAGGGGACCCGCGTCGTAATTTACAACATAGACGACTTTTTTGCGCGGTTTAGGGCCTCTCACGGCTTGGGAAGTGGGGCCGGCCTCCGGATGTCCGTACGGGCCTATCGGCTGCCCGCCCGTTGTTCGAGATTTTCGGCCAGGAAACTGGACCCAAAGCAAAATCCCGCCAAAAATGCGCGACGCGAACGGGTCAAGCGGCGAGTTCTCTAGGCATTTTGGGACCATTCAGGGTGGTCTTTTGGCTGTTTCCGACTTACGGGCGGCCGAAATCACCGGTCCGGCGTCTTTGTTGGGGCCGTTCCGCTTCGATCCGATCCGCCGGGACGGGGGCGGCGACGTTCCGGGGGGCGGGCGGCGTGCCGCCGGTAGGTGACCGCGTCGAAATTTACAACATAGACAACTTTTTGCTCGGTTTAGGGCCTCTCGGGGTGGGCAAGTGGGGCTCGGCCTCCGGATGTCCGTACGGGCCTATCGGGCTGCCCGCTGTTCGAGATTTTCGCCGGAAACTGGACCCAAAGCTGCAAAATCCCCGCCAAATGCCGCGAACGGGTCAAGCGGCGAGTTCTCTAGGCATTTTGGGACCATTCTAGGGGTGGTCTTTTGGCTTTGTTTCCGACTTACGGGCGGCCGAAATCACCGGTCCGCGGTGTCTTTGTTGGGGCCGTTCCGCTTTCGATCCGCCGGGACACGGGGCGGCGACGTTCCGGGGGGGCGCGTGCCGCCGGTAGGTGACCCGCGTCGAAATTTACAACATAGACAACTTTTTGCTCGGTTTAGGGCCTCTCGGGGTTGGGCAAGTGGGGCTCGGCCTCCGGATGTCCGTACGGGCCTATCGGCTGCCCATTTGTTCGAGATTTTCGACCCAGGAAGCTGGACCCAAAGCGCAAAATCCCCGCCAAATGCCGCGAACGGGTCAAGCGGCGAGTTCTCTAGGCATTTTGGGACCATTCTAGGGTGGTCTTTTGGCTTTGTTTCCGACTTACGGGCGGCCGAAATCACCGGTCCGGCGTCTTTGTTGGGGCCGTTCCGCTTTGCGATCCGCCGGGACGGGGGCGGCGACGTTCCGGGGCGGGCTGGAGTGCCGCCGGTAGGTGACCCGCGTCGAAATTTACAACATAGACAACTTTTTTGCTCGGTTTAGGGCCTCTCAGGGCTGGGCGAGTGGGGCTCGGCCTCCGGATGTCCGTACGGGCCTCTCCGGCTGCCCGCTGATCGAGATTTTCGAACGGAAACTGGACCCAAATCGTAAAATCCCCGGCAAATGCCGCGAACGGGTCAAGCCGGCGAGTTCTCAGGGCATTTTGGGACCATTTTAGGGTGGTCTTTTGGCTTTGTTTCCGACTTACGGGCGGCCGAAATCACCGGTCCGTCCGGCGTCTTTGTTGGGGCCGTTCCGCTTGCGATCCGCCGGGACGGGGGGGCGCGACGTTCCGGGGCGGGCGGCGTGCCGCCGGTAGGTGACCCGCGTCGAAATTTACAACATAGACAACTTTTTGCTCGGTTTAGGGCCTCTCGGGGTGGGCAAGTGGGGCTCGGCCTCCGGATGTCCGTACGGGCCTATCGGCTGCCGTTGTTCGAGATTTTCGACCGGAAAGCTGGACCCAAACTGCAAAATCCCCGCCAAATGCCGCGAACGGGTCAAGCGGCGAGTTCTCTAGGCATTTTGGGACCATTCTAGGGGGTGGTCTTTTGGCTGTTTCCGACTTACGGGGCGGCCGAAATCACCGGTCCGGCGTCTTTGTTGGGGCCGTTCCGCTTTCGATCCGCCGGGACGGGGCGGCGACGTTCGGGGCGGGCTGGCGTGCCGCCGGTAGGTGACCCGCGTCGAAATTTACAACATAGACAACTTTTTGCTCGGTTTTAGGGCCTCTCGGGGGGTGGGCAAGTGGGGCTCGGCCTCCGGATGTCCGTACGGGCCTATCGGCTGCCGTTGTTCGAGATTTTCGGCCCGGAAAGCTGGACCCAAAGCTGCAAAATCCCCGCCAAATGCCGCGAACGGGTCAAGCGGCGAGTTCTCTAGGCATTTTGGGACCATTCTAGGGTGGTCTTTTTGGCATTTCCGACTACGGGCGGCCGAAATCACCGGTCCGGCGTCTTTGTTGGGGCCGTTCCGCTTGCGATCCGCCGGGACAGGGCAGCGACGTTCCCGGGGCGGTTGGCGTGCCGCCGGTAGGTGACCCGCGTCGAAATTTACAACATAGACAACTTTTTTGCTCGGTTTAGGGCCTCTCAGGGGTGGGCAAGTGGGGCTCGGCCTCCGGATGTCCGTACGGGCCTATCGGCTGCCGTTGTTCGAGATTTTCGACCAGGAAAGCTGGACCCAAAGCGCAAAATCCCCGCAAAATGCCGCGAACGGGTCAAGCAGGCGAGTTCTCTAGGCATTTTGGGACCATTCTAGGGTGGTCTTTTGGCACATTTCCGACTTACGGGCGGCCGAAATCACCGGTCCGGCGTCTTTGTTGGGGCCGTTCCGCTTGCGATCCGCCGGGACGGGGGCGGCGACGTTCCGGGGGCGGGCTGGCGTGCCGCCGGTAGGTGACCCGCGTCGAAATTTACAACATAGACAACTTTTTGCTCGGTTTAGGGCCTCTCGGGGTTTGGGCAAGTGGGGCTCGGCCTCCGGATGTCCGTACGGGCCTATCGGCTGCCGTTGTTCGAGATTTTCGACCGGAAAGCTGGACCCAAAGCTGCAAAATCCCCGCCAAATGCCGCGAACGGGTCAAGCGGCGAGTTCTCTAGGCATTTTGGGACCATTCTAGGGTGGTCTTTTGGCTGTTTCCGACTTACGGGCGGCCGAAATCACCGGTCCGGCGTCTTTGTTGGGGCCGTTCCGCTTTGCGATCCGCCGGGACAGGGGGCGGCGACGTTCCGGGGGGCGGGTGGCGTGCCGCCGGTAGGTGACCCGCGTCGAAATTTACAACATAGACAACTTTTTTTGCTCGGTTTAGGGCCTCTCGGGGTGGGCAAGTGGGGCTCGGCCTCCGGATGTCCGTACGGGCCTATCGGCTGCCCGTTGTTCGAGATTTTCGCCGGAAACTGGACCCAAAGCTGCAAAATCCCGCCAAATGCCGCGAACGGGTCAAGCCGGCGAGTTCTCTAGGCATTTTGGGACCATTCTAGGGTGGTCTTTTGGCTTTGTTTCCGACTTACGGGCGGCCGAAATCACCGGTCCGGCGTCTTTGTTGGGGCCGTTCCGCTTTCGATCCGCCGGGACGGGGCGGCGACGTTCCGGGGGGGCGGGCTGGCGTGCCGCCGGTAGGTGACCCGCGTCGAAATTTACAACATAGACAACTTTTTGCTCGGTTTAGGGCCTCTCAGGGCTGGGCAAGTGGGGCTCGGCCTCCGGATGTCCGTACGGGCCTATCGGGCCGTTGTTCGAGATTTTCGACCGGAAAGCTGGACCCAAAGCGCAAAATCCCCGCCAAATGGTGCGAACGGGTCAAGCGGCGAGTTCTCTAGGCATTTTGGGACCATTCTAGGGTGGTCTTTTGGCTTTGTTTCCGACTTACGGGCGGCCGAAATCACCGGTCCGGCGTCTTTGTTGGGGCCGTTCCGCTTTCGATCCCGGGGACGGGCGGCGACGTTCCGGGGGGCGGGTGGCGTGCCGCCGGTAGGTGACCCGCGTCGAAATTTACAACATAGACAACTTTTTGCTCGGTTTAGGGCCTCTCGGGGGGGTGGGCAAGTGGGGCTCGGCCTCCGGATGTCCGTACGGGCCTATCTGGCTGCCCACTGTTCGAGATTTTCGACCGGAAGCTGGACCCAAGCTGCAAAATCCCCGCCAAATGCCGCGAACGGGTCAAGCCGGCGAGTTCTCTAGGCATTTTGGGACCATTCTGGGGTGGTCTTTTGGCACATTTCCGATACGGGCGGCCGAAATCACCGGTCCGGCGTCTTTGTTGGGGCCGTTCCGCTTGCGATCCCCGGGGACGGGCGGCGACGTTCCGGGGCGGGGCGTGCCGCCGGTAGGTGACCGCGTCGAAATTTACAACATAGACAACTTTTTTGCTCGGTTTAGGGCCTCTCAGGGGTGGGCAAGTGGGGCTCGGCCTCCGGATGTCCGTACGGGCCTATCGGCTGCCATTTGTTCGAGATTTTCGGCCAGGAAGCTGGACCCAAAGCTGCAAAATCCCCGCCAAATGCCGCGAACGGGTCAAGCCGGCGAGTTCTCTAGGCATTTTGGGACCATTCTAGGGTGGTCTTTTGGCACATTTCCGACTTACGGGCGCCGAAATCACCGGTCCGGCGTCTTTGTTGGGGCCGTTCCGCTTTCGATCCGCCGGGGGGGGCGGCGACGTTCCGGGGGGCTGGCGTGCCGCCGGTAGGTGACCCGCGTCGAAATTTACAACATAGACAACTTTTTTTGCTCGGTTTAGGGCCTCTCGGGGTGGGCAAGTGGGGCTCGGCCTCCGGATGTCCGTACGGGCCTATCGGGCTGCCCGTTCGTTCGAGATTTTCGGCCCGGAAAGCTGGACCCAAAGCTGCAAAATCCCGCCAAATGCCGCGAACGGGTCAAGCCGGCGAGTTCTCTAGGCATTTTGGGACCATTAGGGTGGTCTTTTGGCATTTCCGACTTACGGGCGGCCGAAATCACCGGTCCGGCGTCTTTGTTGGGGCCGTTCCGCTTTGCGATCCGCCGGGACGGGCGGCGACGTTCGGGGGGGGGCGGCGTGCCGCCGGTAGGTGACCGCGTCGAAATTTACAACATAGACAACTTTTTTGCTCGGTTTAGGGCCTCTCAGGGCTGGGCAAGTGGGGCTCGGCCTCCGGATGTCCGTACGGGCCTATCTGGCTGCCAGTTGTTCGAGATTTTCGACGGAAAACTGGACCCAAACTGCAAAATCCCCGCCAAATGCCGCGAACGGGTCAAGCCGGCGAGTTCTCTAGGCATTTTGGGACCATTCTAGGGTGGTCTTTTGGCTGTTTCCGACTTCTGGGCAGCCGAAATCACCGGTCCGGCGTCTTTGTTGGGGCCGTTCCGCTTCGCGATCCGCCGGGGACGGGCGGCGCGACGTTCCGGGGGCGGGCGGGTGGCGTGCCGCCGGTAGGTGACCCGCGTCGAAATTTACAACATAGACAACTTTTTTGCTCGGTTTAGGGCCTCTCAGGCTGGGCAAGTGGGGCTCGGCCTCTGGATGTACGTACGGGCCTATCGGCTGCCGTTGTTCGAGATTTTCGACCAGGAAAGCTGGACCCAAAGCTGCAAAATCCCGCCAAATGCCGCGAACGGGTCAAGCCGGCGAGTTCTCTAGGCATTTTGGGACCATTCTAGGGGTGGTCTTTTGGCACATTTCCGACTTACGGGCGGCCGAAATCACCGGTCCGGCGTCTTTGTTGGGGCCGTTCCGCTTCGATCCGCCGGGACGGGCGGCGACGTTCGGGGCGGGCTGGCGTGCCGCCGGTAGGTGACCCGCGTCGAAATTTACAACATAGACAACTTTTTGCTCGGTTTAGGGCCTCTCGGGGGTGGGCAAGTGGGGCTCGGCCTCCGGATGTCCGTACGGGCCTATCGGCTGCCCATTTGTTCGAGATTTTCGACCGGAAAGCTGGACCCAAAGCGCAAAATCCCGCCAAAAATGCCGCGAACGGGTCAAGCGGCGAGTTCTCTAGGCATTTTGGGACCATTCTAGGGGGTGGTCTTTTGGCTTTTTCCGACTTACGGGGGCCGAAATCACCGGTCCGGCGTCTTTGTTGGGGGGGCCGTTCCGCTTTCGATCCGCCGGGACGGGCGGCGACGTTCCGGGGCGGGCTGGCGTGCCGCCGGTAGGTGACCGCGTCGAAATTTACAACATAGACAACTTTTTGCTCGGTTTAGGGCCTCTCGGTTTAGGGGCTGGGCAAGTGGGGCTCGGCCTCCGGATGTCCGTACGGGCCTATCGGCTGCCCGTTGTTCGAGATTTTCGGCCGGAAAGCTGGACCCAAAACTGCAAAATCCCCCGCCAAATGCCGCGAACGGGTCAAGCCGGCGAGTTCTCTAGGCATTTTGGGACCATTCTAGGGTGGTCTTTTGGCACATTTCCGACTTACGGGCGGCCCGAAATCACCGGTCCGGCGTCTTTGTTGGGGCCGTTCCGCTTTGCGATCCGCCGGGGGGGCGGCGACGTTCGGGGGCGGGCGGCGTGCCGCCGGTAGGTGACCCGCGTCGAAATTTACAACATAGACAACTTTTTGCTCGGTTTAGGGCCTCTCGGGGTGGGCAAGTGGGGCTCGGCCTCCGGATGTCCGTACGGGCCTATCGGCTGCCCCATTGTTCGAGATTTTCGACCGGAAGCTGGACCCAAGCTGCAAAATCCCCGCCAAATGCCGCGAACGGGTCAAGCCGGCGAGTTCTCTAGGCATTTTGGGACCATTGGGGGTGGTCTTTTGGCTTTGTTTCCGACTTACGGGCGGCCGAAATCACCGGTCCGGCGTCTTTGTTGGGGCCGTTCCGCTTGCGATCCGCCGGGGGGGGCGGCGACGTTCCGGGGCGGGCGGCGGCGTGCCGCCGGTAGGTGACCCGCGTCGAAATTTACAACATAGACAACTTTTTGCTCGGTTTAGGGCCTCTCGGGTGGGCAAGTGGGGCTCGGCCTCCGGATGTCCGTACGGGCCTATCGGCTGCCCGTTGTTCGAGATTTTCGGCCGGAAGAAACTGGACCCAAAGCGCAAAATCCCCGCCAAATGCCGCGAACGGGTCAAGCGGCGAGTTCTCTAGGCATTTTGGGACCATTCTAGGGTGGTCTTTTGGCTGTTTCCGACTTACGGGCGGCCGAAATCACCGGTCCGGCGTCTTTGTTGGGGCCGTTCCGCTTGCGATCCGCCGGGACGGGGGCGGCGACGTTCCGGGGGGCTGGCGTGCCGCCGGTAGGTGACCGCGTCGAAATTTACAACATAGACAACTTTTTGCTCGGTTTAGGGCCTCTCGGGGTTGGGCAAGTGGGGCTCGGCCTCCGGATGTCCGTACGGGCCTATCGGCTGCCATTTGTTCGAGATTTTCGGCCAGGAAAGCTGGACCCAAACTGCAAAATCCCCGCCAAATGCCGCGAACGGGTCAAGCGGCGAGTTCTCTAGGCATTTTGGGACCATTCTAGGGTGGTCTTTTGGCATTTCCGACTTACGGGCGGCCGAAATCACCGGTCCGGCGTCTTTGTTGGGGCCGTTCCGCTTTGAACCGCCAGGACAGGGCAGCGACTTTCCCGGGCCGGCTGGCGTGCCGCCGGTATGTGACCCGCGTCGAAATTTACAACATAGACAACTTTTTGCTCGGTTTAGGGCCTCACAGGTCTGGCGAAGTGGGGTTCGGCCTCCGGATGTCCGTACGGGCCTATCGGCTGCCGTTGTTCGAGATTTTCGACCGGAAAGCTGGACCCAAAGCTGCAAAATCCCCGCCAAATGCCGCGAACGGGTCAAGCCGGCGAGTTCTCTAGGCATTTTGGGACCATTCTAAGGGTGGTCTTTTGGCTTTGTTTCCGACTTTACGGGCGGCCGAAATCACCGGTCCGGCGTCTTTGTTGGGGCCGTTCCGCTTGCGATCCGCCGGGACGGGGGGCGCGACGTTCCGGGGGGCGGGTGGCGTGCCGCCGGTAGGTGACCCGCGTCGAAATTTACAACATAGACAACTTTTTGCTCGGTTTAGGGCCTCTCGGGGTTGGGCAAGTGGGGCTCGGCCTCCGGATGTCCGTACGGGCCTATCGGCTGCCGCTTTGTTCGAGATTTTTCGACCGGAAAGCTGGACCCAAGCTGCAAAATCCCGCCAAATGCCGCGAACGGGTCAAGCCGGCGAGTTCTCTAGGCATTTTGGGACCATTCAGGGTGGTCTTTTGGCACATTTCCGACTTAGGGGCGGCCGAAATCACCGGTCCGGCGTCTTTGTTGGGGGCGTTCGCGCTTGCGATCCGCCGGGACGGGCGGCGACGTTCCGGGCGGGCTGGCGTGCCGCCGGTAGGTGACCCGCGTCGAAATTTACAACATAGACAACTTTTTGCTCGGTTTAGGGCCTCTCAGGGCTGGGCAAGTGGGGCTCGGCCTCCGGATGTCCGTACGGGCCTATCGGCTGCCGTTGTTCGAGATTTTCGACCGGGAGCTGGACCCAAAGCTGCAAAATCCCCGCCAAATGCCGCGAACGGGTCAAGCGGCGAGTTCTCTAGGCATTTTGGGACCATTCTAGGGTGGTCTTTTGGCACATTTCCGACTTACGGGCGGCCCGAAATCACCGGTCCGGCGTCTTTGTTGGGGCCGTTCCGCTTTCGATCCGCCGGGACGGGGGCGGCGACGTTCCCGGGCCGGCTGGCGTGCCGCCGGTAGGTGACCCGCGTCGAAATTTACAACATAGACAACTTTTTGCTCGGTTTAGGGCCTCTCAGGGCTGGGCAAGTGGGGCTCGGCCTCCGGATGTCCGTACGGGCCTATCGGCTGGCTGCCATTGTTCGAGATTTTCGACCAGGAAACTGGACCCAAGCGCAAAATCCCCGCCAAATGCCGCGAACGGGTCAAGCGGCGAGTTCTCTAGGCATTTTGGGACCATTCTAGGGTGGTCTTTTGGCTTTGTTTCCGACTTACGGGCGGCCGAAATCACCGGTCCGGCGTCTTTGTTGGGGCCGTTCCGCTTTGCGATCCGCCGGGACGGGGGGCGGCGACGTTCCGGGGCGGCTGGCGTGCCGCCGGTAGGTGAACCGCGTCGAAATTTACAACGTAGACAACTTTTTTGCTCGGTTTAGGGCCTCTCGGGACTGGGCAAGTGGGGCTCGGCCTCCGGATGTCCGTACGGGCCTATCTGGCTGCCCGATTGTTCGAGATTTTCGACCAGAAAGTGGACCCAAACTGCAAAATCCCCGCCAAATGCCGCGAACGGGTCAAGCCGGCGAGTTCTCTAGGCATTTTGGGACCATTCTAGGGTGGTCTTTTGGCTGTTGTTTCCGACTTACGGGCGGCCGAAATCACCGGTCCGGCGTCTTTGTTGGGGCCGTTCCTTTCGATCCGCCGGGGGGGGCGGCGACGTTCCGGGGCGGGCTGGCGTGCCGCCGGTAGGTGACCCGCGTCGAAATTTACAACATAGACAACTTTTTTGCTCGGTTTAGGGCCTCTCGGGGGGTGGGCAAGTGGGGCTCGGCCTCCGGATGTCCGTACGGGCCTATCGGCTGCCTGCCCATTGTTCGAGATTTTCGACCAGGAAAGCTGGACCCAAAGCTGCAAAATCCCCGCCAAATGCCGCGAACGGGTCAAGCGGCGAGTTCTCTAGGCATTTTGGGACCATTCTAGGGTGGTCTTTTGGCACATTTCCGACTTACGGGCGGCCGAAATCACCGGTCCGGCGTCTTTGTTGGGGCCGTTCCGCTTTCGATCCGCCGGGGACGGGGGGCGGCGTTCGTTCGGGGGCGGGCGGCGTGCCGCCGGTAGGTGACCGCGTCGAAATTTACAACATAGACAACTTTTTGCTCGGTTTAGGGCCTCTCGGGTGGGCAAGTGGGGCTCGGCCTCCGGATGTCCGTACGGGCCTATCGGCTGCCCATTGTTCGAGATTTTCGACCAGGAAAGCTGGACCCAAAGCGCAAAATCCCGCCAAATGCGCGCGAACGGGTCAAGCGGCGAGTTCTCTAGGCATTTTGGGACCATTCTAGGGTGGTCTTTTGGCTGTTTCCGACTTACGGGCGGCCGAAATCACCCGGTCCGGCGTCTTTGTTGGGGCCGTTCCGCTTTGCGATCCGCCGGGACGGGCGGCGACGTTCCGGGGCGGGCTGGCGTGCCGCCGGTAGGTGACCGCGTCGAAATTTACAACATAGACAACTTTTTGCTCGGTTTAGGGCCTCTCGGGTGGGCAAGTGGGGCTCGGCCTCCGGATGTCCGTACGGGCCTATCGGCTGCCCGTTGTTCGAGATTTTCGACCGGAAGCTTGGACCCAAAGCTGCAAAATCCCCGCCAAATGCCGCGAACGGGTCAAGCGGCGAGTTCTCTAGGCATTTTGGGACCATTCTAGGGTGGTCTTTTGGCACATTTCCGACTTACGGGCGGCCGAAATCACCGGTCCGGCGTCTTTGTTGGGGCCGTTCCGCTTTGCGATCCGCCGGGGACGGGCGGCGACGTTCCGGGGCGGGCGGCGTGCCGCCGGTAGGTGACCCGCGTCGAAATTTACAACATAGACAACTTTTTGCTCGGTTTAGGGCCTCTCGGGGTGGGCAAGTGGGGCTCGGCCTCCGGATGTCCGTACGGGCCTATCGGCTGCCCACTGTTCAAGATTTTCGACCGAAGACTGGATCCAAACCGCAAAATCCCCGCCAAATGCCGCGAACGGGTCAAGCCGGCGAGTTCTCTAGGCATTTTGGGACCATTCTAGGGTGGTCTTTTGGCATTTCCGACTTACGGGCGGCGAAATCACCGGTCCGGCGTCTTTGTTGGGGCCGTTCCGCTTTCGATCCGCCGGGACGGGCGGCGACGTTCCGGGCGGGCTGGGCGTGCCGCCGGTAGGTGACCCGCGTCGAAATTTACAACATAGACAACTTTTTGCTCGGTTTAGGGCCTCTCGGGGTGGGCAAGTGGGGCTCGGCCTCCGGATGT